>OY755248.1:7304583-7957039 GCA_963576725.1 Azorinus chamasolen | reverse complement strand
CAAAGTGACAACGAACCTCTCTAGGACACAGGTTGACTCTGAGGTTCGAAATAGATATACGCTATAATTCAAGTCGAAACACCACATAACTGGTCTATAAGACATTGCCCCGGTCTGATAACATGAATGGATATTGTGTATTCACAATTTCTTCAAATAATAATCTTCTAAACATCTCTACAAGCTTGATATTGATATCGGTGAAAGTCACTTCTTTCGGTTTTAAACCGAAAGTAAAGACTTACAAACCGAAAGTAGTGATTTTCGCCGATATCAATATCAAGCTTGTAGAGATTTTTAGAAAATATTATTAAAGAAATTGTGATAAGAAATCCATGCAATGCTAAAATGTGCGGTGGAGTAAATACTGACTTATTCCCTGCTGATAACAAAACCAACATTTGTCAATAATTCGTTAGTTTTCATGACATTTGCAAAACATTCTGGAGACGTATTATCTTGTAGAAAGGGATCATTTAAATGCACCACTGATAAAACCCTTTTGTGCTTAAAAATGAAAACACTACATAAACCAGATTTGTATTTTTCTATGAGCACAGGCTAAACCATTTGGTAAACAAATAATTAAAAACGACCGACCTCTTTAATTAAACCTAACTATTTCCGACAACCTTTTTGACACATTTAGAGCATAGTATGCATCTTTCAACTCCATCAGGGCCAATTAAACGATCTAACAGGTGCTCCCAATCTATAAGTAGATTGGAGGCCGTCCAGTTTGAAATGAACATTTTCAACAAAATTAGATTTTAAAGTAATACCATTTGATTTTTCGCGGAGAAAGATCGTAGAAATGAATTCATTAGAAAAATGTTCTGTTTTATCAATGACTCCTTTTATCAAACATATATGGATTGCCGTGTCCAAGATGGCAAATTCGTTTGCATTTAAAGTAGTTTTCTTTGCTGTGGTTGCCTTGGCACTTCAGCTGGTGAGCTCGATTGTGCCTTCAGTTACTGGAGTTGTTCTCATCAATGGTCAGATGTTGCCACTTGTGTAAGAAGTATTGGAGTCTACCAACAAACTCACAATTGATGAGCTCATGCACTCGCATTCAAGTCTATCTGCTCAGTTCAAAAGTGGTGCTGGATTTTGTTTGGGGAGGTACTTGCCTGGTATGCCTTTCATGTTGGTGGAGATGCAGGCCGCTACAACCCCCTCCCCCCCCCGCCCTGCTCTGCTAGACAGATGTCTTAGATCGAAAAAAGCACATCTCTTGTGAATACGCCTCTCGCTGCCATAAGGCAGCTTGAGGTACATGTATTTCCTTCCGCATACCTTCGAGCCCACTTTAATGGCCTCTGTGATGGCTGCTGGTGAACAAATGGTCTGCTAATCCTCATTCAAATTTCTTTTGTTAGTATCCCTCTTGCATGAGGTGATACATGTAGTTGCCAACCACAATTATGGCAAAAGCATCCATCAGTAGTGTGATTATTTGCTAAATATCCAGTGCGTCTTTTGGACCTCTTTCTGTCACTATAGTCTAAATTATCCATAACGAGTACCACAAGGCACCATGGAATGCAATGAATATTCCTGATTTTTCTGCAGCTTGATATCTTTCGACCTGGTAGTACTAGCCTCTGTATAGCCTTTGGACCCAGCAGTGCTGTTTTCATCATCAGAAGCACGCACAACAGGGTTCGATCTTTCAGCATTCGATTTCATGTCATTAAGCTTCTCTGACAAAGTCCGAATCATGACAATGTGTGTCATTTGCCCCTTCCTAACGGTGGTAATAAACAGAGACAACAAGTGTCAACTAGAGACAACTAACTGAAAAATGCGTTTTAGGACCGTTCGTTACAATTATAAGTACCCCCCCCCCCCCACACACACACACACTTTTATGCCCCACATAGTTGTGGCATATAGGGTTGCCCTTGTCCGTCCGTCCATACGTCCGTCCGTACGCACATCTAGAATTTGCCCGGGCTATTTCTTGGAAAGCATTTGTCGAATCCACACCAAACTTTACACACATGTTTGTGGCTATTATAAGTTCGATAACCATGTACATCGCTTCAGTCGTTTATGAGTTGCGGTCCTTTAATTATTTGCAAAAATGACTCTAAAAACATCTTGTCCGGACTTTCTTGGAAAGTTTTTGTTCAATCCTCACCAAACTTTACACACATATAAATGTGTGGCCATTATATCTTGGTCAAGTTCGATAGCCATTTAAATTGCCTCAGTCGTTGTATACATGATTATGGCCCTTACTAAATTTCTGTGTCAAAAAATCTGAAGTTGGGACATCAGTGTCCTATATAGACACATTTCTAGTTTACCTCAGCTTTTCTTTGTATGTCAACAATATTTTGGAATTGCTTTGCTGTGTCCGGGACTTGATCCGTTTAGAGACATGATTACATGTACTTTCTTTTACACTCCACAAAATTGTTTTGCTGTGTTGACACAAGATTGCTTTCCTCTACAAGTTCGAAATCGCTAATTATGCCAACACATTGTTCTTTCGTATTTTCCGCAGTGTAAATGTTGTCAGCATCATATATAATATATACGGTGCTAGTTTGAATCCCCGTGCAAGGCATCATTGATGCTGGCAAACTGGCTAAAATATTGTGTTCTCCGTGTTTCCTTAAATATGTCCAGTGAAATTGGAGTGTTTGTCAAACAAGTGTAACACTACATTAATTGCACATTTTAATCCGGAAAGAACCATTAATTTTATTAGTCCTGTGAAGGTACTGAATTAACTCCATACGCAACTATTGTTTTTAAGACTCTGGTAATGCAACTCATGAAAGCAAGATCCCCAATCACGTCGTGGGAGCAGGTAAGCCTCTGTCACACGAGGCCATCACATGGATTTGTGCTGAAGGTCTCCAAACCGGATGTTAAAATTAATATCAATATCGGTCTTTCAGACAGGTAAAATATACCACAAAAGCCCTATAAACCCCTTTTACTTTATAACCATCGTGCTTTTCTCTGACTTAGCCAGTCAGCCATTTACGGGGAAAGCTTATCAGGGTAAAAAAAGGGTAAACTACCTTCAGTCCGAATGACCGCTCAGCCGACTGTACATTTACTCCCATGGTCATTAAGTCATTGGCCTACAATATTGAGCACTGCTAACATATGGCGCAATTATGCAGCCGCAGTACCGGCGAGTGACTCTCACATGTACCCATTTTAACCCCTGGTGGAGAGGAGGTGCGGGTGGGAGACACGAAAAAGCGTCTCTGAAATATCCGGGAGGGATCGGGGATTGAACCCCGGACCTCCGGACTGATAGTCAAGCGCGTTACCACTAGACCACCGCACACCACAGGGTGGCCTAGGGGGAACTGATAATTAGGGCACATACGTGATAGAGCAACAGGCGGCTATTTATCCGCGCCTCCCTCTCGATAGCCTCAAACTATGTAGCCCATATGACTTGATAAGCTTTCTGATGGGTGATTTTTGGGATACCGGCAATGAAATCAGCTTTTTTAATTGATCGGATAGAAGAAAGTGTGAAGAGCATAATATAATTAGTGGAAAATATCACACATATTATTTATAAGCTCTCCGTTGGATATAAACGTGATTGAAAACTATAGATAATTATAAGATTACGCAACACAATGGGTGTCTTTCTATTCTTTTTCATATTTTTGACAGATGCGGTATATCAAAAAGCATTGTCTCAGCGAGGGATCCGTGTCACGGTTTTTCGATATCTTGCCTTCGAAATATAATTATATTGCATAACACATTGACGGTTCAAATTCATGCAGAAAGCTCCAGTGGAAGCTTTCTGTGTGTTTTTCACCCTGCATTAAGAAGTCACCTGCCTCAAAAGACCTGAAATTTTCTTTATTAAAATTTTCGTATGACGAGTTTTACCGTAGTTTGCGTGGTAAAGAAATTATGATTGTCTACCGTTTGAATGGGGCGAAGTACTAAAACCCCGAAAACGTCATTTTCGCTGGTTCCTTTCTCACCAAACACAGGGTACCAGATATTAAGCAAATACATCCTGATTAGATACAACAAAGTGAAAGGTAAAGGTGGCCTTGTTATATATATCCTGAAGAAAAGCAGCATCTTGAAATATCTCAGATGCATTGATAAATGTTTATAGAAGTTAAATGATAAATTAATTGAAAAAAATAATTTGAGTTTTATGTATTATAACGGAGGTCAACATATAGGTCGCTCACGATTTTCACTTCAAATGGCTTTGTTTTCTTGGTCATGTTTACTCTTACTAAGTCATAGATTAAACATCACTTCACCATCCTAGGACTTCTCTACGTTATAAATAAACTTGACAAACGTGTCCTTTGTGAATTTGTAGAAATTCAGACTGAGAATATTGCAATATTTGAGTCATTTATAAATGTGAGTCATATACGTATGGTTGGTACACAAAGTGAAAACACACAAAAGTAATTGTTGCGATATCAAGTTGACAACATTAACTGTATTAAATTATAGGATACTTACAGAAAAGGTAACTTTGTACAGACTTTATAAACATTTACCTGATAGAAACATCTGTATGTAACTGCAAACAGAGTAGAAACAGATCAGACCATTCCTGTAGAAAATGACCAGGGTCTGCTCTGTTTACTATACAGTAAAACTCCTCTAATGTGACCACCAAAATGGGGCATAATTCTAGGTGGCAGACGCAGGTGGTAGCTTAATACAGGACGAAAGCTATGAAGAAACCTATATTCTATTTTCTTCATTACTTTCGTCCTGCATTAAGCAACCACCTGCTTATAAATACAGCTATGGTTATTCTTTAAGTGGTTGTATTAGAGGGGTTCTACTGTATATGAAATGATATGGATCTGATTCTACAATCGGGTGTTACTGCTACGGTAAACAAAAATGCATCGTTCATACTGTCATTAAAATCAGCTTATTGGTAAATTGGTAATTGTAGTCTGGTAGTGATTGTGGTGAAACAATTGATAGACTTAGGCAGTGTGGCTTGGTAGCTGAGCTCAGTCGGTAGAGTACGTGTTGGTAAACCAATGGCCCTGGGTTGGAGTACCAGTCAAATCACAACCTTTTTCACCATGTTACATTTTGCGTCCAGCATAAATAACTGGCAGGGTGATTTATATGTAAAAAATTGTTATAATAAGAAACTTGTGGAGTATGTGTTGAGTGTTCTTTGTGTAAGAATTTGGGGCAAATTCTTGTGTAGAGGGGCTGTGTGTAGCCGGGTAGAGATTGTGGTGAAACTGTTGATAGGCTTAGACTGTGTGGCTTGGTCATTCAGTTGGTAGAGTGTTGGCATGGCAAGCCAAAGGCCCTGTCACATCTTCTCACAACTTTTTCACCATGTTACATAATTAATATTCGAAGTCATTAATGATTATTTCTTACATGAATATACATCAGGTAAAGGGTTTTACCTTTTGTATAATGGAAATCATGGTCTGCTCTGTTTTGTTACTCCGAACTTAACATATTTTGTAATGTTTGTTGGGTGTGTAGGCTATGTTCATTATTGTGAATGTCTAAACTGAACTTCCAGGTGTCCGAATCCGAGGGAGTGCTGTTGTCAAACGGAGCATCCCTATATGCTGGAGGGAGCACCGTTGTCAAACAGGGCATCCCTATACACTGCCAAGGTACATTGGGAGTCTTGCTGGCATAATTTACTGCCCTGCCCTCAACTAGTGCCAGGGATTCCTGTTAAGCTAACCCAGGTTCCTTATTTTGGCTTACCAGTGACCTTAGTCATGTAATATATGGACATTGGGCAGGTTAAACCTGTATGTTTAGATGCAGCATTGTGTGTCTTAATCAGTGTCAATTGGTCCGATATGATTCCTTTGCCATTTTTGCCTATGAGATATGTTGTAGGAACAGTATACGGGACACCGTCTTTAGCTCTATTTTGGCAAAGCTTTTTGGGTTCCCATAATAGGACATTTTACTCCGTAATCAGTATTTGGATATATATACCCTATTACAACGCCATTAATATAAATGTGAAGGAATGGTTATCCTTTGTGTACTCCCTCGTCGCCATAGCGGGTCAAATAGTGTTTGACTTGACAGGGTTGCATGTATATAACGGTGGTTTATTTGTATTGCTTAGATTATATGCATGAACTACAAATTGACCCATTCTGTTATCAAATTGTTCTATATATATGTAAGGCAATATTTTATGTGCAGTGTTGTATGCAAAAAATGCGCCCAAGTCAGGTGGTTCTGGGTCGTAACTGTGTGACGTAATGACACTGTACATGGAATGTTACATTTGAGTTTTTGATGACCTGAGTGTGTTGGCACAGTATACAATGTAATAGAGCATAATATGACACAGGCAGATAAACTTACGGAAAGGATGATATGGGCTTCACTTATGGTTCTAAAGTCATTCATTATTATTTTTATAATTGTATACCGGTATACAGTATGTATTAAATATATTTTATTTCAAATGTTCTACATGCATTGAATGTTTTGTACATGTAATGTGAAGCGCTTTTGAACGCACATATCTGGTGTGAAAAGAACGCTACAGTAAGACCTCTCTATAACGGCCACTAAATTACATCAAGTATTTTGTGATACAAGGTAAAGTAAAACAGAATGCTCCTATATTCATGATAGTTTTTTTTTTTTCCTTACATGAATATTTAATGGGGAAAGTGTTAATATGATGTTTATTTTCTTTGTCAGGTGATCCAAAATGTCTGGGAAGCCCTACCCTACAGCTCCATCCATGAACAGTTCTTACCCAGGACAATCACCGTACCCAACAGCCCAGTACCCACAAGCCCAATACCCGACAGCCTACCCCTATCAACAGCAGCAGCAGCAGCCATATGGTAAGAATTTTAATTCACATTCTGCAATTTCATAAAATCTATTCCTTATCTTTTCTTAAATCAAATTAACTGTTTAACCCAAAGATATGCATTTTAATGCCCTTACAAACTGAGTAGAACCTGATCAGAGAGCTACCTGTGGGAGCCGTCTGATCAGGATTTGCTCTGTTTGCTAATTATATAGATCTGATTCTACAGTGTCTGCAGTGGCCAAAAATTATATAATTCATATACAGTAGAATGCTTCAAATGCGACCACTTAATGAATAAAGATTGGTGTCTTTATAAGCAGGTGGTTGCTTAATGCAGGACAAAAGTAATGCAGAAAGCTCCTCTAGGAGCTTTCTGAATTACTTTTGTCCTGCATTAAGTTACCATCTGCATCTAGCACACAGAAATATCTCTTTTAGGTGGTCGCATTAGCGGGGTTTTACTGTACCATTATAAAAATTCAGCTAATTATTATTCATACATACATTACATCTTACAATAATATTCATGGAGTGAAAGTTTAAGAAACCTATTCACAACATTTTTGTAACATTTGAAAGTAGTGATAATATTAGGTTTGTCAAAGCTCTAGATATTGGTAGTAGTTAAACTGCAATAGTGTTTTTATTTTCACCATGTCCAAAGTTGTGACTAATTGTTAGCAATGCTTGTTAAAATCATCTTTAAGAGACAATTCTGTTGAGTAATCAAAAGATAAAGGGGTAAGTCTAAGCTTAACCCTTTCCCTGATAAATATTCATATAGGAAATAATTACATCATAAATATTAATAAGATTATTTTTTATAATGGCTTATGAACACATGACATTATAGCTCGGGAAGAAGCTGTAGAATCAGATCTATATTACACCATAAGCAAACAGAGCAGACCCTGATCAGATGGCACCTATAGGAGCCATCTGATCTGGGTCTACTCTGTTTGCAGATGCGTCAAAATGCACTTAAATAAGGGAAAGGGTTAACAATTTACTCCATGAATACATGTAAGAAATAATTACATGATGAATATTAATTAGATTCATTGTTATGATAGCACATGGATGCAGGAATTTTTGGCCATGGCAGAAACTATATGATCATATCTATAATATATCATAAGCAAACAAGAGCAGACCCTGATCAGACAGCTCCTGTAGCTGTCTGTTTTGGGTCTACTGTTTTCAAAGGCCTACTTATGGAGTAAAGGGTTAACGATTGGGACTTGGTTATTATAACCCTTTTGCCTAGTTATGGTGTAGTTACAAAGTGTTGTCGAACCGAATTACTGCAACCATGCTGCAAGATAATTTGTATTATAGTAGCTGTATGAATTGAGAATTATAAGCAGTGTAGATCCAGACCAGCTAACATTTTAGAAATGCAGGATATGGCCATAGTCTGTGCTTGTACTATTTGCAGTTTTTAATAATCAACATACTATTTACCCTTTACTCCATAAATATTCATGTAATAATACAATGTAATGAATATTACATGTACATGTTCTTACATGATTTGTTTTATAATGGCATATGAAAACAAGGCACCATGGAATCAGATCTGATCTATATTGTTGGATAAGCAAAGAGAGCAGAGCCTGGTGACATGTTCCTACTGGATCTGGGTCTGTGTGTTCTGTTTACAAAGGCATTAACCCTTTACTCCATATGCTATTTATAGACCCAACCTCTTTGAATAAATTTACCGAAAAGGAGCACTAACTAGAGAAATGGATATTTTTAGCATTTTGTAATTTGAAACTATTGTGATAAATAGAGCATTTGCTCCTAATGGAGCAAATGCTCTATTTATCACAATGGTTTCATAAAGTGACTTTATTTATGGAGTACATGTATAGGGTTAGATCATATTTGGCAAGCAGTGTACAATCATGTACACCCAAATTAGATTGCATGTTTTCTTTGTGACAGCTGATATGCATCTTCTTGAAGTAAATATCTCCATCTGATTTAACCCTTTACTTTGTAAATACACCTTTTAACACCTTTGCAAACAGAGTTGATCTGATCAGGATCTGCTCTGTTTGCTTATGGAATCATATAGATCTGATTCTACAGTTTCTACCATGACTTTGACTTTCTGTGTTCACGTGCCTTTATGAAAAATGCATCTAATTAATATGCATGTCATTATTTCTTATTCAATATACATGTAGTCCTGGAATTAAAGAATTAAAGGAGTTTACTGTTGTTGTTTTAGGCCAGCCAGCAGGGATGTATGGCGGACCTCCACCCTACACCTCCCAGCCCCAGGAGCCACCTCCCCCATATTCACCTGTGAGTTTGCTGAAATACAGTATATGGTCTCCATATCAGTCACTTAACCCCATACCTAATGAATATTCATAAAAGACTCCACCCATTACATGTATATAGTTTATCTAATTAGATAGGAAATTAGTCCAGTTATTGCTTAACCCTTTCCCGTATATACATGTATTTTCACGCATTTGCAAACAGAGTAGACCCAGATCAGACGGCTCCTAGAGCAGCCGTCTGATCAGGGTCTGCTCTGTTTGCTCATAGAATTTGATAGATCTGTTTCTTTATTTTCTAAAATGGCTACAATGTTCCACCTTCCATATTTCTATATAACTATTTTGTCCATTAATATTCAATAGGTGAATATTCAATAGGTACTGAAATTTGGAATAAATATAGAACAGACAAAGGGTTAACAGTAGATAATCAGATGTATAACATATAAGCAAACAGAGCAAACCTTGATCAGCTGTCTGACCTGGGTATACTCTGCAAAAGTGTAAATCCTGTCAGTGTGGGAAACAAGCCACAAATGTCCTTTGCAAATGGTGTATTCAAATTGAAAAAGTCCACATTGAAAGGGTTAATGCAAAGTGAAAGTCAAGCAGACAGGTTCTAAAGAACTTGTGTTATGCATAATCATACCAGACGACTCCTGTAATATGACTGGAGCATTCTTTCCATGAATATGATGTAGTGGGTAATGTCATTTTTCAATAACTAAGTTTTATACATCAATTTACAATAATTTAAAGCTTTATCCAACAGAAACACCTTTTAAATTTTCCTACTAATGCAAAAAGAGTAGACTCAGATCAAACAGCTTTTGTAGGAACTGTCTGATGAGGGTTTGTTTTGTTGGCTGAATACTGAATATAGATCTGATCCTACAGTTTCTGCCATAGCCCAAATTCCTGAGTTCAGATATCTTTAACCCATTCCCTCAGGCTATTTTTAGATACAACCTCTTTGAATAAATCTACCGAAAAGGAGCATTAACTAGAGAAAAGGAAACTTTTAGAATTTTGTAGTTTGAAACCATTGTGATAAATAGAGCATTTGCTCCTATAGGAGCAAATGCTCTATTTATCACAATGGTTTCACAAAATGACTTTTACAGAGTTGTCCAAATGAGGGAATGGGCTAAACATTATGAAGGGTTATACGCTTAATTTCATGTCTGTCTGTAGAATACATTGTGACATGACCTACAAGGTGCTTCACAGATGGTTTCTTAATGCAGAATGACAGCAATGCAGAAAGCTCCTGGTCTGCATTAAGCTACAAGTTGTACAATGTATTTTGAAACACCAGCTTGTTTATTAGCTCACCTGAGCCAAAGGCTCAGGATGAGCTATTGTGACCGCTATTTGTCCGGCGTCCGGTGTCCGGCGTCCGGCGTCCGTCTACATTTTCAAACGACATCTCCTCTGAAACTGCTGACCCGATTTTAACCAAATTTTGTCAGAAGCATCATTGGCTAGGGGGAACGAAACGTTATTTACATTATGACCCCCGGGCCAAAAATGGCCCCGCCCAAGGGCTTATCAGTTTTTTATAGGAAAATCTGTAAAAATCTTCTTCTCTGAAACTGTAAGGCCTAGACCTTTGATATTTGGCATGTAGCATGATCTTATGGTCCTCTACAAAGATTGTTCAAATGATGATCCCCGGGCCAAAAATGGCCCCGCCCAAGGGCTTATCAGTTTTTCATAGGAAAATCTTTAACATTCTTCTTCTCTGAAACTGTAAGGCCAAGACCTTTGATATTTGGCATGTAGCATGATCTAATGGTCCTCTACAAAGATTGTTCAAATTATGACCCACGGGCCAAAAAATGGCCCGCCCAAGGGCTTATCAGTTTTTCATAGGAAAATCTTTAAAAATCTTCTTCTCTGAAACTGTAAGGCCTAGACCTTTGATATTTGGCATGTAGCATGATCTAATGGTCCACTACAAAAATTGTTCAACTTACGACCATGACATCTGGGCGAAACTTGGCCCTGGCTTATCAGTTTTTCATGGGAAAAATATATTATTTTTCTCTGAAGCCATAAGGCTTAGACCTTTAATTAATGGCATACTGCTTTGCCTTGTGGTTCTCTACCAAGGTTGTACAAATGATGGCCCTGCCCCTGGGTTATCTCAGGTGAGCGCTTCAGGGCCTCATGGCCCTCTTGTTTATTGGTTATTATACAGTGCTTAAGTTGTTTTTATTGATCATTAGTTTCCCTGCAGAAGTAAGGATGGCATTTATTAGATTGGGGACTTTGATAGGGAGAGTACAGAGTACTGATGTTTCGAACTGATGGTTTCTTGTGTTATACAGTACCCGAGTCAAGCTCCCCCAAGCCAGCCGCCCATGCCAATGTACCCCCAGCAGCAACAGACCGTCATGGCTCCTGGCCTGTTTGACGCTGGTGCCCGGTTTGACGGAATATCTCAGCCCAGAATACCTGTGAGTGTTGTTTCGTTTCCTTGCTTGATAATGTTTTAACCCTTTCCCTCATATAAACGTGTTTTCACGCGTTTGCAAACAGAGTAGACCCAGATCAGACGGCTCCTAGAGGAGCCGTCTGATCAGGGTCTACTCTGTTTGCTATTGTAATTTGATAGATCGGATTCTTTACTTTCTATAATGTCTACAATGTTCACCTTCCATATTTCTTAATAACTTTTTTGTCAATGAATATTCAGTAGGTATTGAAATTTGTACTAAACTTAGAACTGGGAAAGGGTTAACCCTTTCACTATTAAACATTTCTTCGAAATGTTATAACCCCATGAATATTCATGGACAGAATCAATAAAATGGAACATCAAAAAGGGATTTGTTCACAATTGAGGAAAGTGTAATATTATATGAATAAATTTACATAACCCAACAGAGCAGACCCTGATCAGAAGGCTCCTATAGGAACCATCTAATCTAGGCCTACTCTGTTTGCAATTGTGTGATAAGGCATTTATATGAGGGAAGTGGTTAACTTTAACCTACTGCACTTCAAGCAGTAGTCGCCTGCAAATATTGTTATCTGCTTCAATTCTAAAAGTACTTTTTTTCTGCCGTTTCTTTTCCCAGAACAATGCCCGGGTGTCAAATAGTTTGGATCCTGATATATATCTTAGGTGCAATACTGAGATAAATTTAGGTCTGACAGGGTTTAAATCCACATAAGATTTTATCTGAATTTGATTCTCCTTTTGATCCAAAATGTTTGTTATTTGATACTGTTTTGAAGGAATTGTTAAATGATTACATGTACATGTACTTCACTAACAGCAGAATCTCTGCAAAACAACCTCATGGTGAATAACACAGGATCCAGAAAACTAGATGGCTACTTAATGCAGAACAAACTAAATTCAAAAGTTCCCTTAGTTCTACATCAAGCTTCCACATATCTTAACCTTTTCCTCCATAAATATGCTTTTCTACACCTTTGCAAACAGAGAAGACCCAGATCAGACGGCTCCTATAGGAGCCGTCTGATCAGGATCTTTTCTGTTTGCTGGTGATATAATATAGATATGATTCTACAGTTTCTACCAATACAAACACAGCCTGTGTCCATGTCTTATTTTGACAATTGATTCAAGACGTCATTATTTTTAAAAATGAATATTCAATGAGTACATGTAAAGAGTTAAAGAGTGTCAGACAATTTGATTTCTTTTTTTGTGGTTGCTTTAGAGAGGTTGTAATGTAATAATCTTTAATTTTCTGGTTTCCAGCCCCCACCACCAGGTGTGATGCCGAATCATGCTCAGATGGCAGCCATGCAGGGACACGCAGTGGTCGGAACACAGCAGAGAGCCAACTGGTTTTCAGGAAACAGTGGCAGCAATGACTGGGGGTTGTAGTAGGTATAAGGTACGAGTCTGTGTTTGTGTTGAGAGGCAGAGGATGGCCATGGTTATTTTTGCAAAAAGTGTAAGACATAGATCAGCTACATTATCAGAAAATAGCATCTGATGAAGACTTTTGGTCAAATGTAAAGCTCCTTTATTTCTCCATCAAAGCCATGTTGTGGCCACTATATTGTATTTAAAATTGTCTCTTTGAGACAATTCTAAAGTCTTGTCAGGATGAAGGACTTGGTGGAGAAATAACAAGTTTAGTGTTTTGGCATAGGCCATCCAATTTCAATGCTATTCCAAATAAATATTTCACATGCATTGTCGTCTACAAAAAATACTGTCTGCTGCAATTTTCATTTATTAAGGCCTCAAACTTGTAAAAGGAATAATCAAAGGCCTGGATAATCTAAACAGGATGATGATGATGAAAATGATGATGATGATGATGAATTCCTTTCCCTTTCCTTTCTTTTGGTCCCTGATGAGGCACCCAGTTACTATATATCTCAACTGGATCTTTCAAAAAAAACATGAAAAAGTGTTTATATGAGGGAAAGTGTCAACAAGAAACTTCTTTTATTTTCATTTAAGTGTAATGATTTAAAGAAAACAATATTAGTAAACAATGATACTCTCTTCAGTTTTAAAAGATACAATTTTTTTGAAGTTGTTACTTGATAATCCCTCCATTTTCAGAGCAATAGATAACAGTTAATACTCAAATTGTCATTTCTCCACCAATTGTGACCACTCTTTAAAATCGTCTGGAAGAGACAATTGTAAAGAATGGTCACAACATAGGGTTTGGTGGAGAAATAAAGAAGTTATTCTTTTAATTTACGCATCTTATCGGGACCTCTTATTTTAAGCCTTTGTAAACAGGGTAGACTTCAATCCAACTGTTGTCTGATCAGCGTCTGCTTTGGTTATATGTTACAGAACTGATTCTTGGTTTGTCAAGGCGACAAAATTCCTTATTTTGATCTGTTACAAGAATAGATACTCATAATGGAGGGAGTCTTGCATAAATATGGATACAGTTAAGGGTCATACAGGTCAAGGTTATATGATCACATTAACCCTTTACTCCATGAATACTCCTAGAAGAAATAAATGTTATTATGAAAATTAATTAAATTGATTTTTATAACTGCAAATGGACACAGGAATTTTTGGCCATGACAGAAACTGTAGAAATCATATCTGTATTACCCGGTATACCATAAGCAAACAGAGCAGACCCTGATCCTATAGGAGCCATCTGATCTGGGTGTACTCTGTTTGCAAAGGCATTGAAAGGCATATCTATGGGGCAATGAGTTAACTATTCTGTTTTGTTCTATTTTCAGGACTGCATCATACATCGGAGGCATAGATAAGAGGATTAAATAAAACCCTTCTCAAGAATAATTCCTTTATTTCTCATTCATACTCTTTCTTGTATTTACTCTTTAGAATTGTCTCTTTGAGATGGTTCTAAAGAGTAGTCACAACATAGGGTTTTGTGGAGAAATGAAGATTTTATTACTTCAATAGGCGCCTTTAGCTGTGACTATGAATACATCATATCGGACTTCCAAACTGTGATAGCAGTTTAACCATTTCAACTGTAAATAAGCTGACAATTGTAACCCAGCCTGTGAAAATGCTGACCCTGCCTGTGAAAATGCTGACCCAGCCTGTGAAAATGCTGACCCTGCCAGTGATGCCAGATTCCTCTGCATAAATGCTACTGTGTACTACAGCCAGCAGTGTGGACTTTTTTCTTCAGTTAACCCATTCCCTTATATGCTAATTTTAGACACCTCTCTGAATTTATCTACTGAAAAGGAGTATTTACTAGTGAAAAATATTTATCATAGTGATAAATAGAGCATTTGCTCCATAGGAGCACAATGGTTTTTACAGAGGTGTCAATATGAGGGAATGGGATAAAATCGTCTGACAGATGGGATAGGTGCTTACAAGAAAATATTTAGATTTTGGGTGAAGGTAAACAAACTGTGATTATAATTTTACCATGAAATGTTGACAGTTTCTGTTTACAGAAGCAAATTTACCCGTATTATTTAGAGAAACCTCAAGTTAACAGTTTAGACCCATGGGCATGATTGTTAACAGGTTAGACCCATGGGCATGATTGTACATTCTTCTTGAATCCCTTACTCTTCTCATATTAAATCTTTTGCTGCCACATTTGATCTGCTTCAAATTTTATTATTGATATTTTTCCTTTTTGTTATAAAATACATAGGTACAGTATCAAACTGTATGTATCATGAAGAGCCGCTTTGTAACTCGGCATCTCATCTGGATCTAAACTGTTTGCATAGGTAATCACAGTTTCAACATTGGCACCGATATACACAAGAAATTGTCAATACAAATGTCATCAGCTACAATTCTCGACATTATTTCTTGTCCATTTGTCTGTAGAAATTGTGTGAAACATTTTGGTTCCTGATGAGATGCTGTCAGAGTTAACAACTCATCTGGATGCAAACTGTTTGCAAAGGTAATCTCATATTAAAAAACAATACTCCCTGAGGTATATTTTGATGATCTTGATTTACTTTTATTGACACGTGTAAGCATGTTTATTGGAATTTTAACGCTTTTCTTCAAGAATATTCATGTTAGAATTAATTTATTATTATGGATATTAATTACAAGAATACAGTAGAACCCCTCTAATGCAACCACTTAATTAATAAATATGGCTGTTTTTATAAGCAGGTGGTTGCTTAATGCAGGACAAAAGTAATGCAGAAAGCTCCTCTAGGAGCTTTCTGCATTAAATTTGTCCTGCATTAAGCAACCACCTGCATCTAGCACCCATAATTATTCCTCTTTTAGGTGGTCGCATTAGCGGGGTTTTATTTATAATGGTACATGAATGCAGAAAATTCTGTAAAAACAAGTATCTACATGTATATCATTCATCAGCAAACAGTGCAGACACTGATCAGACAGCTCCTACCATCTCATCTGGGTCAACTCAGTTTGCAGAGGTTAAAGTTCATAGTCGTGCATTCAACAGTGTTCCTAAACTTCTGGTTCATGTTTATGTTAAACAAATTTCGATTACATTCTATTTGGTTTTCTTTGTGATATTTCTGTTTTGATTAGCTTTGTAAACGTGCCCTTTCCCTGTTCTATATTAATTTAAGAAGTAATGACATCATGAATATTTATTAGCAGAATTTTATAATGTGAACGTTTCAAGGAATGTTTTACTTTGACGAAACATGTACAATCAGGTCTATATCATGCCAAAAGCAAACAGAGCAGACCCTGATCAGACAACTCGTATAGGAGCCATCTGATCTGGGTCTACTGTTTGCAAATGTGTGAAAAGGCATTTATACGAGGGAAATTTTAAACTTAAAATGCAGTTGGAAGGGAATGATTGATGTTTTATTTTCTTGCTGGTTCAAGAACCACTGTGATTTGAAGTCTGAATCGTGATTAGATGCTGATTTCTCCATTGGAAATATTTGATTTTTGCCGAATCTAAAAGTACTCAAGACGTGTTTTCATTCTGCAAGATGTAAAAACAATTTATTGATTAATATATTCCAACCTTGTATTGTAAAACATGTTGTAAATATTGTTACCAATACATTTTGAACAGTCATGTTTGTATTTTGTTGTTAAAAAGTTCTCCAGAAACTTCTCCCATTTTATTGTTAAAGTCTGTGAAACGTACATCTTAACCTTTAGCCTGCTGAGCAAATTATTTTTGCAGAATTCGTCGCCTATAACTTTTTCAAAATTCAAGCTATGATCAATTTGTCTACCAAAATACAATCAGGGTGTCAAACAGTTTGGATCCTGATGAGACGCCGAGTTACTCGGCGTCTCATCAGGATCCAAACTGTTTGCATAGGACATCACTCATCCGCCGGCAGCAGGCTAAAGGTTAATAAAAGTAGACAAACATGTACAGTAACATTCCTCCAAACCGGAATTTTAGTAGAGAAAAATTTAGATTCTTTTAGGCAGGTGGCTGTTTAATGCTGGGTGAAAGTCATGCAGAAAGCTTTCTGCATGACAAATTCATACCTGCACTGCAGTTAATCTCAGATGGAATGATTTGCAGAGATTTTAACTTTTTTTTTTACTGAATACGGTTGTGGCAATAAGTATTTCTATAGGATTAAGTGAATTATGAGTGATCCACCAGAACTCCTATCTATTCCGAAAGGCAAATGCCAGGTAATTTGTGTCCTCCATATAGTGTTCATATTAGGTCTAATTCAGCATGTTGTATTGCTATGCAAGACATGAGTCTCCCACCGGACTGAAAAAAAACCTCCACTCTCCCCACCCCACCCACCCATGGTGTGGTTGACCATGGTAACTGGACAAGAAAATATGAAAAGGGGAATAACTCCAAAAATATAGATGCTAGAGTTATGGCCCTTGTGCATGACACTACCCCTCATCATGCTTGTTCCATATGTGAAGTTTCAAATCAATTGAACCAGTAGATAAAAGAGTTATTGTCCGGACAAAAAAAATATGAAAAAGGGGAATAACTCCAAAAATATTGATGCTAGAGTTATGGCCCTTGTGCATGACACTACTCCTCATCATGCTTCTTCAATTTGTGAAGTTATAATGAATTGGGCCTAATTTTGTAGGAGATATGGCCCGGACACGAAGCGTGACAGATGGACTGACAAGAAAATATGAAAAGGGGAAGAACTCCAAAAATATTGATGCTAAAGTTATGGCCCTTGTGCATTACACTACCCCTCATCATGATTGTTCCATATGTGAAGTTTCAAATCAATTGAACCAGTAGATAAAAGAGTTATTGTCCGGGAAAAAAAATATGAAAAAGGGGAATAACTCCAAAAATATTGATGCTAGAGTTATGGCCCTTGTGCATGACACTACTCCTCATCATGCTTCTTCAATTTGTGAAGTTATAATGAATTTGGCCTAATTTTGTAGGAGATATGGCCCGGACACGAAGTGTGACAGATGGACTGACAAGAAAATATGAAAAGGGGAAGAACTCCAAAAATATTGATGCTAAAGTTATGGCCCTTGTGCATTACACTACCCCTCATCATGATTGTTCCATATGTGAAGTTTCAAATCAATTGAACCAGTAGATAAAAGAGTTATTGTCCGGGAAAAAAAATATGAATAAGGGGAATAACTCCAAAAATATTGATGCTAGAGTTATGGCCCTTGTGCATGACACTACTCCTCATCATGCTTCTTCAATTTGTGAAGTTATAATGAATTTGGCCTAATTTTGTAGGAGATATGGCCCGGACACGAAACGTGACAGATGGACTGACAAGAAAATATGAAAAGGGGAAGAACTCCAAAAATATTGATGCTAAAGTTATGGCCCTTGTGCATTACACTACCCCTCATCATGATTGTTCCATATGTGAAGTTTCAAATCAATTGAACCAGTAGATAAAGAGTTATTGTCCGGACAAAAAAATATGTAAAAGGGGAATAACTCCAAAAATATGGATGCTAGTTATGGCCCTTGTGCATGACACTACCCCTCATCATGTTTCTTCAATGTGTGAAGTTATAATGAATTTGGCCTAATTTTGTAGGAGATATGGCCTGGACATAAGCATGACAGACAAACGGACGGACAGACGGAATCGAGCAAACCTATATTCCCCCAACCGGTAACCGGTGGGGGACTAATAACTTACCAGATGGTTATAGCCTTTTTAATATAACATTGTTCTTTATAATTATGCCATTTAACCCCCCCCCTTTCCTTGTTCATTATTCTATAATTCATGTAAGCCATGACATCAAGACTATTTTAGCTGAATTTTTTAAAATGGCATATATATAAAGGATGTTTTGATATAAAGTGTAGTCAGATCTATTATGAATTCATGAGCAAACCCTGATCAGACAGCTCACACAGAAGCCGTCCTGATCTGAATCTTCTGTTTGAAAACGTGAAAAAGCATTTATATAATGGAAAGGGTTAAATGCCTTTGCAAACAGAATAGACCCAGATCAGACTGCTCTGATCCATTTGCATACATGTATGAATGTTACAGGTCCATGTATGACTTTCTACCGTTTGCTGTGGCAATACATATCCTGGTTTTATATTCATTATATATGCAGAGCTACAGATAAAGGCACATACCCAATTACTATGATCGTCATTAATAAACAAAGCCCTATACTGTGACCACTCTTTAAAATCGTGTTTTTGAGACGATTCTGAAGTGTGGTCACAGCATAGGGTTTGGTGGGGGAAATAAAGTTATTCCTGAAAATGATTTTAATTTATGCATCTTGTCTGGAGCTCTGTTCATGTATATAAATTTATTCATAATTGATAATGGGCTGAGTCTTCTATGAATATTAACCCTTTCCTAAATAAAAGAGAATTTGTTCCTAGGCTAGGTCAAGGTCATAGAGACCTGAAATGTGTCTTGCACATCTACTAGTCCTGATATACATTTTTGCCAAGTATCAAGTGAATCAGGTTGAAACTGAAGGAGGAATTCACCATACAAGATTTTGCAGACAGACCAACCGACCGACAGGCCGATTCCAGTATACCCCCTCAAACTTTGTGGGAGCATAATGACCTTCACAGTCAGTTTGCATCTCGTCAAGACACCAAATAAGTCAAACACTTTGTCACTCAGTTTATTTGAAAAGAATTTTTTGCAGATGAACATTACTTTGTGTTCAGAGGGTCAAGCCCAAGAAAAAACAACTTCATGAGAAAATTGGTTTTCAAAAATAATATGACGCATTCATAAATTTTCTCTGACTTTATTTCTGTTGTTTTTGAACTAGGTTGAGGAACACATGTTCACACTTAACAGATATGAAAGACAAACAGGCACCTTGGTAGCACATATAGCATCAGTATACATGTGTATAGCACTTTTCAAGCTAGAAATCTGCAGTTAACTTCAGACTCCCTTTCCATGGTGAGCAGTGAATTAATGATTAACCCTTTACTCGACAAATATTCAAATAAGAAATAAAGCAATCATAAATATTAATTAGCTGAATTTTTATGACATTTGAGTGCATAAATTTTTGTTTGGCTATGGCAGAAACTGTAGAATCAGATCTATATGATTTCATAAGCAAAACAGAGCAGACCCTACAGGAGCTGTCTTGTCTGGGTCTCCTCCGTAAAGATGTTAAAATGTGTAGCAATGGAGTACAAGGGTAACAAAATTATTATACAGACAGAATTCTGTATTAAAACATTTTTACTATCAAAGTATCCTAGAGACTTAACTTTTATTTGAATCTCGTTTGCTCCTAGCATGCTAAGTGTTAACGACTTTCCAACATTTAACCCTTTCCTTCATATGAACGCCTTTTCACGCATCTGCAGACAGAGTAGACCCAGATCAGATAGCTCCTATAGGAGCCATGTGATCAGGGTCAGTTCTGTTTGCTAATTGAATTTGATAGATCTGTATCTTTACTTTCTAAAACAACTTCAATATTCCACCTTCCATATTTTGTCCATGAATATTCAGTAGGTATTGAAATTTGGAATAATATATAACAGGGAAAGGGTTAAAGAACAAATACTTCTTGACCAACAAACCACTCAGAAAATCTACAAATCAAATTTAAGCACTATTGCAAATAGATTACAGCAAGATCAGACAGATCCAGTGTAGTACTGGGTCTACAGTTTCTGTCATGGTAAATCTTCCCTTGTTCAGGATGCCACTATGAAGGGTCATCTGAATAACCCTTTACACCATACATACACCTTTCTACATCTTTGCAAACTCAGTAGACCTAGAGTTCTGTGTCCAGGTGCTAATATAACAATCTAGTTAATATTCAAAATGTTATTTCTTACATGAATATTCATGGAGTAAAGGGTTAATATCCATAATCATTATTTCTGACATGAATATTCATTGAGGGACGGGTTAAAGGCTTTATACAACACTGTTGTATGCAAATTGTTCTCTCTCTACATTTAAATGCAATAACTAAGACATCTGAGGAGCGCTCAGATCAGGTTTTACACTGTATGTCATTCAAGATCCTCTCATAAATTATACTTTTTTATGCTAAATCAGTGAACGGACTCTTATCGTTAAACAATGATGGATCATTTCACTCTGAACATTCACTATTCTGGGTCTGTGTAATGTTTTGTCTTTAAAGTCACCACATAAAGTATACCCTTTTACAATAAATGGACTCTTGTTATCAAACATTGATAAATCACCATATAAAGTATACCCTTTTACAGTAAATGGACTCTTGTTTTCAAACATTGATGGAGTGTTCCACTTTGAAAATTCATTTTTGAATGTGTTTGCCCTTCTCTTGCTGAATTTAAAAATTCATTTCTCCTTCTTTACCCATGCCCTGTTGTATAATTACATATATCTTCACTGTGTACAAGTATTTCGCTGTGCAATCACTGCTATGGAGTGCACTGGTTGCACAATTAACTTGTAAATAGTGCAGACCCTGATGAGACAGCTCCTGGAGGAGCTGTCTCATCTGGGTCTTCACTATTTACAGGTAGGTATATTGACGTGAATAGCAAGCGAAGGGTTAATATTAACCCTTTACTCTATGAATATTCATGTAAGAAATCATGACATCAAAAATATTATTTAGATTACTCTTAATAATGGCACATGAACACAGGAATTTTTGGCCATGGCAGAAACTGTAGAATCATATTTATATTATGTCAGAAGCAAACAGAGCAGACCTCCTAAAGGTCTCCTCTGTTTGCAGACATATTTATGGAGTAAAGGGTTAAGATTAAAATGCCAAACGCAAATATAATAATGACATTTTCACTTTCAGCACCATATAAGACGATCTACTTTTGAAACTGTCACTACAGCTGCATAATATATGTTGGTTAACCCTTTCCCTGTTCTATATTTATTACATATTTCTATACCTATTGATCATTCATGGACAAACTAGTTATAAAGAAATATGGACGGTAGAACATTGTAGCCATTTTAGAAAGTAAAGAAACAGATCTTTCAAATTCTATAAGCAAACAGAGTAGACCCTGATCAGACGGCTCCTCTAGGAGCCGTCTGATCTGGGTCTGCTCTGTTTGCAAATGCGTGAAAACACGTTTATATGAGGGAAAGGGTTAAACAATAAACCCGTTTTATCCCTTTACTCCATGAATATTGATGTAAGATATAATGCATGTATGAATATTAAATCAGCTTTATTTCTATATAGGGACATATAGAAGGAGTTTTGATGACGGCAGAAACTGAGGAATCATATGCTTTAAGCAAACAGCAGACCCTGATCAGACAGCTCCTACAGGAGTCATCTGATCTGGGTCTACTGTGTTTGCAAAGGTGACAAAAGGCTTATCTATACAGTCAAGTGGTTAGCAACCATTTAAACCATAAGAACCTTAAAAAGCACCTATCTGCTTATACATTACTTTTGTCCTGAATTAAGCTACCACCTGCCTTAAAGTACCAGGATTTATTTTTTTATTACACTTTGTATATAGCTGCTTAAGTCTTTCACCATATATACCCATTTTCATGCCGTTGCGAAAAACGGGCTGTCTGCTTATGAAGTACTATAGATATGTTTCTAGAGTTTCCTCTATAGTCAAACATTCCTTTATTAACATGCCACTACAAAATTTCAGCTAGTCATTATTTTCTTGTGTAAATATTCATAAAGTAAAGGGTTAACTCTTTCCCCGTTGAATATTCATGTCAGAGATAAGGAAATTATGAATAATTATATATTAGCTGAATATTTATAATGGCATATGTAATGTGTTGGTAGAAATTTCAGCATCAGATCTATTATGGTTTCATAAGCAGAGCAGACCCTGATCAGATGGCTCCTACAGGAGCTGTCTGATCTAGGTGTACTCTGTCTGCAAAGGCATGAAAAAGCATTCCTATCTGGGAAATAGTTAACACAGGTTTTACTGCATACACAGGACAAGTTATAGACCTTTTAGGCTTTATATTGTCCTCTCTGATCCACAGGTGACACTGAGTGACATCAGTTTCCATCAGTTTCTTACTAAAGAGGAAACTATTGAAAGTGAAGAATTGAAACTTCAGTTTTTCTTGATGTAAATAGTCCTCAGTGCTAAACGCTTAATCATTCAAAAATCAGCTGCTATGTTTTTCATAACAAATGACAGAGATCAGGTCACTACGCCATACTGAGTCGATCAATCACTCGTCTGTACACATCCACTTGCTCCTGAAATGCTTTTTCTAGATATAGGTGGCGCTGTTCCATTGTCATACAGCTCAGTGTGGCCGACAGTTCGTCAGGACGCAATGCCTTCTGCAACTTCTCGAAGTCACGCCCATTTTTCTGAAACAATGCAATTATCGTCATAAAAAGGTTTATATATACATTAATAGGTTTATCCATTTCTTCATACAGGAGTATTTCAAGGAACACATGTCATATTCCCCCAGGAAGATAAGTATCCGTAAGATCATCCTGCTAAAGTTAGTGACACAAAGCAATTGCAGCTCAGTTAAAATCAGCTGGATGAACAAACAAATGAACCCAGAGACTGGCACACATACATCGTTCCACAAATAAGGTAACAAGCGTCTAATAGACCGCAACCAAGCTCGACATCATCCAACAAAAAAAACATTTCATGAAACAACTTTCTCTCAAGTTACATACTTTTTGCAACTTATTTATACAACAATGTATGCCCTTACTCTATCAATACGCCTTTGCAAACACAATTTATCCTGACCCTGAACTGTGTTACTCTTTTTGAAAAGAAATGGAAAAAATTATATTTTGAGAATTGAAGCAAGTGATAAAAAATACTAAGTTATGAATTAACTGTTAATATTTGTATTTTGCAAAAGACGGCAATTTTGAACAAGGACACGTGGGTTTTACCTGGAATGGTATATTAAGTCTTTTCTTTATGTCCAGTCTGTACTGTCGGAACTGTTCCTTGTTACTGCAGTCTGTAGCTTGGAGCCGCAGAATCTCATAAACCCGTCTTGTCTGCCGCTGGAAAAAGATTCAAACATGAATAACTTACTACTAGAACAAACCAATAATTTGAACAAATCTAATCTTCATTTGTAGGGGTATGTCTAAATAAATGTTAATCTGAACTCAAAACTCTATTTCGTTGGTACTTATGAGAACTATAGATTATAATTTTCATAAACACTTTCTTTGTTCTATGTTTATTCCAACTTTCAATACCTACTGAATATTCAGACAAAGTGGTTAAAAAAGGTAGAACATTGTAGCCATTTTAAAAACTAAAGAAACAGATCTATCAAAGTCCATTAGCAAACAGAGCAGATTCTGATCAGACGGCTCCTATAGGAGCCATTTGATCAGGGTCTACTCTGTAAATGCAAATGCATGAAAAGGTATTTATATGAGGGAAAGGGTTAAAACTTTATCATGCATATTCATGTAAGAAATACTTGTATCAATCATGAATATCAATAAGCTGTCACATTATTTCTTTAATGAATAATCATGGAGTAAAGGATTAGATAATGTACAGTAAAACCTCTCTATAACAGACATTAAATTACATCAAGTATTTTGTGTTAAAGGCAGGTGGTTGCTTAAAGCAAGATGAAAGTAAAACAGAACGCTCCTATAGGAGCGTTCTGTTTTACTTTCACCTTGCTTTAATAACCACCTGCCCTAAATACCAACTAATTAACACAATTTAGTGGCCGTTATAGAGAGGGTTTACTGTAGTTCCAACAGTTTATCACTTAACTCTCCAGTATTTCAACCCAACTTACCCGATTGAGCTTCAGTTTCTGTCTTGCTTCACGAGGCATGTCCTCATCATACCCTTCTAACAGTTTATCTCGCTGAAAACTCTTCAACTTTTTGCAATTACCGGCATCTACATAGTCTCTCAGCCGCTGGAAATTCTCTGATGGATCCTCAACTGCATAAACATAGTACTACTGCATTTAACCCATTCCCACTTAGGCTATTTTTAGACCTAACCTCTTTGATTAAATCTACCAAAAAGGAGCATTAACTAGAGAAAAGGAAATTTTAAGAATTGTGCAGTTTTGAAACCATTGTGATAAATAGAGCATTTGCTCCTGTGGAGCAAATGCTCTATTTATCACAATGGTTTCATAAAGTGACTTTTACAGAAGCATCAAAAGGCGTCAATATGAGGGAATGGGTTAAAACATGATTATATATAGACTCATTGTAATTTTCTGGTGCTCATGTCGGTATGAACAATGAACAAACCAAGTATAAATTGATTATTATCAATTGAAAGGACTTTGGATTAAATTTGGGCACGATTTAGCAAGTTTTCATTCATAAATGAAACTTACATTCAATAAATTAACATTCATTCAATGCCAGAACATTTCACTTAATCTTTGTATTTCAAGTCCATATCAGAAACAGCTTTCTGTATTACTTTCATTCTGAATTACCTCATAGATATGCCTTTTAACCCATTCTTCTATAGGCTATTTTTAGACCCAACCTCTTTGAATAAATCTACCCAAAAGGAGCATTTACTAGAGAAAAGGAACATTTTAGAATTGTGTAGTTTTGAAACCATTGTGATAAATAGAGCATTTGCTCCTAATGGAGCAAATGCTCTATTTATCACAATGGTTTCAAAAAGTGATTTTTACAGAGGCGTATTTATGGAGGAAAGGGTTAATGTCTCATCTGGGTCTACTGTTTGCAAAGGCATAGAAAGGCATTTTATGAAGTATAGGGTTAAAATATCAAAACATCTATTGATTTATCTATTTTGTTGCCATGTGCAAATCGATGAGCAAACAGTCTGGATCAAGGTGAGATGCCTAGAACCGAGGTATTACTAGTGGGTAAGATCAAGGTATTCCTGTTAGACAAGACAAAGATATCACTACTGGGTAAGACCAAGGTATTCACGCTGGGTGAGACTGAGGTATTCCTGCTTGGTAAGGCCAAGGTTTGTACATCTAGGCAAGATCGAAGTATTCCCCCAGGGCAAGACTGAGGTATTACTGCTGAGAAAAGTTGAGGTAATAGAACTAGCAAGACCAAGGTATCCACGATTAGTAATAACTCTGGGCAAGGCTGTAGTATAGCCGTTGGGTGAGGTTGTGGTCTTACTGGTTATGTCCAAGATGTCAGAGTCCGAGTAACAACAGTTGTAGAAGGTCTGTAACAGTTGTGCCCCGTGGCCCTGCTTTTGAAAAGGAGGCAGAATGAGCACCTGGCTGAAATGACAAATAACCAAAAACATAATTTAGATCATATCATAACAGTATTTTAAGATCTTAATGTAGCCCGGTACAGATTGTGGTGAATCAGTTGATAGGTTTTATTGTGTGGCTTGGTAACTCAATCAGTAGAATGTTGGCATGGTAAGCTAGAGGCTCTGGGTTTGAGTCCCAACTTTTTCACCATATTACATTAAAACATTAACCTCATGAATATAATTATATTTTCAAAAAACTTGTGTCCCCCGCCCCCAACAAACCGCGAAAAAAAATTCAATGTAAAAATTTCCAAGCCATACTAGGCATGGTGCTGATCAATCCTATGTAGTTTCATGAAAATCCGACCAAAGGTTTTGGAAAAACCACGCAGACAAATTAAATTGGAGACAAACGTACAGAATGAGTCTTTGTGTGACTTTTCTTTTGTTTAAAATTGACACACAAGACAAGAAAATAGTCACACAATTACAGGAAGAACAAAATATCTTTTTGTTTTCTCAGTCACACAAGTATATCTACGTCCGCCCTGACAGACGGACAGATGGAGGAACGGACGCCTCACACAAAAACAATATGTCCCCCCAGTATACTGGGGATAATAAAATGTACAGACTATATAATGTAATTTAATAACATGTGCACTGCATAGAGAAAGATTTTAACCCTTATGAAAATTGTTTAAAACAAAGAAATTGTAAAACTGACAGGTATTCCATTCCAATATATCAGATATGTTGTTTACAGTCAACCATTTACTCCATGAATATTCAAGTAAGAAAGAATGACAGTATGAATATTAACAAGTAAATTTGTTGAAATGACATCCTCCGCTAACAAGAGTTGGCCTCACTATTTCACCGAGTTATTGACCAGAAGGACAAAAAGGTTAAGGTTTTCCCAAATTGGTGTTCCACTGTAAATATGTGATATTTGCTGGGCCGCATTTCTTTACAGTATAAACATTTACATAAAGGTTCACTGGTAAAGTCCAAACAATTTCTGACATATGACTTAGATGGACAAAAAGGTTAAGTATTTCACAAAATACCACATAACTCTGGTGTTCCAATATGTTCTGAAAGTGGGAGCGAAATCAACTGGTAAACTTTTATTGGATGTGCATGTCCTCTTTATGATAAAGCATCATGTCAAGTTTCATTGGACTCCAGTCAGCGGTTACTTAGAAACCTGGCAGAATAAAAGTCAACAGACCAACACAAAAAATTTAAACAAAGGGGCATAACTCTGTTAGTAAATCACTGAGCGGGAAAATAATAACTGGATGCACATCTCCTCTTTATGATAAAGCATCATGTCAAGTTTCATTGAATTGTAGTCAGCGGTTACTGAGAAACCGCGTGGAAACAAAAGTCAACAGACCAACCGACCGACAAGGTGACTCCTATATATACCCCCCAAAACTTTGTTTGTGGGGGTATAAGATATTAAAGTTGCAAAATACTTTACATGTACAATTAAACATGTTAAAATTCACTCAAGTAGAGAATGTACACAGCATGTGCATTATATTCACTTGATAATAAGATTACCATTAAGTCTCTGGCAATCCATGTGGCAATTGACAGGAAACGAGATTGTCTAGTAAAATATAACATTTTAGAAAAATAATAGCCTGAAAATTGTTTGCCAGTTAATCTAATCTTTTGGAAGCAAAAAGGGCCAGTTGTCTTGACTATGACATTGGTTCTTGCTTACCTTATTCTTGGTCTGATCCTTGTTGGGTAGGCGTAGTAATTATACACCGTCATGTAGCCAGCAATCGCATACATAGGGCTGCTATCACTCTTATATTTCTCAAATCTGGTGAAAAAAGATTCAACAAGAAATGTGTTACAGTACATGATGAGTAAATGCCTCCAAAGCAAAGCACTGACAATAAAATGCTTTGTAAGCAGGCCTGCAATATGCAACTACAAAATGAAAGTAAAGATTGCATAGTAAGACCACAATTTGCACTAAAGTTACCCCAAATGACGAGCTTTTCTTGTATTTGAGGTTGAAGGTCAAGTTCATGGCTACATGACCTACAAAAAGTATGCAACATTCCACCATCCAATATGAACTGACACACCATATTAGTGATCCTAGCCGATTCGGTGTAGGGATATGCTGTGGACAAGCTTTTTTGTAAATGAAGCCCAAGGTCAAGGTCACACTGACCTATAAATAGTACCCCACACTCTGCTATCCCAAGATGTACTCACACACTATATTTGGTCATCCTAGCTGAAGTAGTGTTGGAGATATGCTCCGGACAGCTTTTATTTTTTTAAATGAGGTCAAAGGTCAAGGTCACATTGACCTATAACTAGTATGTGATCCCAAGATGAATTCACACATCACATCTGGTGATCCTACCTGATTCAGTATATGAGGTAAGCTCAAGACAAGTTTTTTTTTGGAAATGGAGCCCAAAAGAAAGGTCACATTGACCTATAAATAGTATGCGACACTCTGCCATCCCAAGATGTACTCGCACACCACATTTGGTGATCTTAGCTGAAGTAGTGTAGGAGATATGCGCCAGACAATTTTTTTTGTAAATGAGGTCAAGGTCACGGTCACATTGACTTAAAATTAGTATGCAACACTCCGCCATCCAAAGACGAACTCACATGCCACATTTGGTGATCCTACCTGATACAGTATAGGAGGTATGCTCCAGACAAATTTCCTTTGTAAATCAATCCCAAGGTCAAGGTCACATTGATCTATAAATAGTATGCAACACTCCGCCATCCCAGGATGTACTCACACCATATTTGGTGATTCTAGATGAAGTAATGTAGGAGACATGTTACGAAAAAGCTTTTTTTGTAAATGAGGTCAAAGGTCAAGGTTACATTGACTTAACAAGATGTGTTTGTGAAACACTATGCCCCCTCAATATGATCTTTGACCCTGAAGGATGACCTTGATCTTGACATGTCACTCCTCAAACTGCAGCTTCATGGGGTACACATGCATACCAAATATCAAGTCTGTATCTCTAATGGTTCAAAAGTTATGACCAATGTTAAAAGTTGGTGACCTTTGACCATGAAGGATGACCTTGACATGTCACCCCTCAAACTGTGCGGCTTCATGAGATACACATGCATACCAGTATCAAGGCTGTATATCTACTGGTTCAATCGTTATGGCCAATGTTAATGACCTTTGACCTTCAAAGATGACCTTGACATGTCACCCCTCAAACTGTGCAGCCAAATGAGAAACACATATATACAAACTATCAAGTCTGTATCTCTACTGGTTCAAAAGTTATGGCCAATGTTAAAGTCGGTGACCTTTGACCCTTAAAGATGACCTTGACATGTTGCCCCTCAAAATGTGCAGCTGCATGAGAAACACATGCATACCAAATATCAAGACTCTATCTCTATTGGTTCAAAAGTTATGGCCAATTTGAAGTTGGTGACCTTTGACCTTTAAGGATGACCTTGATATGTCCCCCTCAAACTGTGCATCTTCATGAGATACACAAGCATGCCAAATATCAAGTCTCTATCTGTACTGGTTCAAAAGTTATGGCCAATGTTAAAGTCAGTGATTTGACCCATATGTTTGACCTCTGACCTTGACATGTCACACCTCAAAATGTGCGGCTTTATGAGATACATATACATGCCAAATATCAAGTCTCTATCTGTACTGGCTCAAAAGTTATGACCAATGTTAAAGTTACAAACAGACAATTTGACCTTTGACCCTGAAGAATGACCTTGACATGTCACCCCTAAAAATGTGCAGCTTCATGAGATACACAAGCATGCCAAATATCAAGTCTCTATCTTTACTGGTCCAAAAGTTATGGCCAATGTTAAAGTCAGTGATTTGACCCATATATTTTACCTCTGACCTTGAAGGATGACCTTGACCTTCACATGTCACCCCTCAAAATGTGCGGCTTTATGAGATACATATGCATGCCAAATATCAAGTCACTAGCTGTACTGGCTCAAAAGATATGACCAATGTAAAAGTTACAGACAAAGAAACAGACAATTTGACCTTTGACCCTGAAGGATGACCTTGACATGTCACCCCTCAAAATGTACAGCTTTGATATACACAAGCATGCCAAATATCAAGTCTCTATCTTTACTGGTCCAAAAGTTATGGCCAATGTTAAAAGTCGGTGATTTGACCCATATATTTGACCTCTGACCTTGACATGTCACCCCTCAAAATGTGCGGCTTTATGAGATACATATGCATGCCAAATATCAAGTCTCTATCTGTACTGGCTCAAAAGTTATGACCAATGTTAAGGTTATATTAAAGTTACAGCAAAACCCCCCAGATAATTTGACCTTTGACCCTGAAGGATGACCTTGACCTTGACATGTCACCCCTCAAAATGTGCAGCTTCATGAGATACACAAGCATGCCGAATATCAAGTCTCTATCTCTACTGGTCCAAAAGTTATGGCCAATGTTAAAGTCGGTGATTTGACCCATATATTTGACCTCTGACCTTGACATGTCACCCCTCAAAATGTGCGGCCTTATGAGATACATATGCATGCCAAATATCAAGTCTCTATCTGTACTGGCTCAAAAGTTATGACCAATGTAAAAGTTGCTGACAAACAAACAGACAAACAAACAAACAGACAGGGCAAAAACAATATGCCCCCCAGATTTGATCTGGGGGGCATAAAAATAGTATGCGACACACCGCCATCCCAAGATGAACTCAAACACCATATTTGGTGTTCCTAGCTGATTCCGAATAGGAGGTATGCTCCGGACAAGGTGGGTTTTTTTTTTGTAAATGAAGCCAAATGTCAAGGTATGTGACACTCCGCCATCCAAAGATGTACTTACACACTATATTTGGTGATCCTAGCTGAAGTAGTGTAGGAGATATGCTGTGGACAAGCTTTTTTTGTAAATGAGGTCAATTTTCAAGGTCAAGGTCAAATTGATCTAAAAATAGTATGTGACACTCCGCCATCCCAAGATGAACTCACACACTTTATTTGGTGATCCTAGCCGATTCCGTATAGGAGGTATGCTTTGGACAAGTTATTTTTGTAAATGAAGCCCAAGGTCAAGGTCACATTGACCTATAAATAGGATGTGACACTCTGCCATCCCAAGATGTACTCACACACCATATTTGGTGATCCTAGCCAAAGTAGTGTAGGAAATATGCTCCGGACAAGCTTTTTTTGTACATGAGGTCAAAGGTCAAGGTCACATTGACCTAAAAATAGTACACAACACTCCGCCATCCCAAGTTATTTTTGTAAATGAAGCTGTAAATGTGACCTTGACCTTGACCTATAAATAGGATGCGACACTGCCATCCCAAGATGTACTCACACACCATATTTGGTGATCCTAGCCAAAGTAGTGTAGGAGATATGCTCCGGACAAGCAAAATTTGCACACACTAACACACACTAACAAACACACAAACGGACGGTTCAATCGCTATATGCCCCAATGCCTAGCTTTGGGGGCATAAAAAGCTACTTAGGGCAAGACAAAACATGTGACTAAGTAAAGACCAGTAAACCATGTACTTTAAGGATGATAAAATGCCACCTTCCCATTTTCATTCTCTGCATGACTAAAAATTTATTTACTCTGCCATGCTATCAGTGAATTTGAAAACAGTTTTGATCCAGATGATATGCTAAGCAACAACCTTTCATCAGGATCCAAACTGTTTGACACTGACTGTTTTGAAAACAATAGAGAAAATCCACTTTAATAAGTACAGTGATGTCTCGTTAATCCGGAAACTAAATCATAAACATTGTATATGTATATGTACACATTTACTTTCGCATCAAGAAATCTTTTCTTGTAACGTTCATGTGTGCATATGCCCGTAATAATCGCAAGTCATATCAAAATAATTGCCTTGTTTGTCGTTCTAAATGCTTTTTGCACCCTATCCATAAGTGTCAGTTCTCTCATTTGAGTAATGCAATGTGGATTATCGAATATGCCTGCGGGCAAATTTTGTAAAATCGACGTTGGTCTCCATGACATGACTGGTTTCCCGAATATTCCATCCGCGTACATGTAATTGTAAGTCGGAAGTCGGGAACCAGCCAGCTCACGCGTGAGTTAGAATCTTAGGGAATCCCTAGCGGGAATCCCCGATAAATACTGAATTAGCAAATCATTTAAGGTGATTAACAGTTTAACGATGGCGGCGCGGTTTTAACGTAACAAATTAATTGGGCGAGTGTTCATCTCATTAAGAAACATTATTGAATATCAAACATCACTACCCGCGTGCCATATGCTTTGATAAATAGCCAGTTTGCACACAGTCGGGGGTTGTTTTACCCATGCCCGTGATTGTAAACACAAGTATTCGCACCTCCGCGGTGCACTATTGTTAAGTGTCAGGGGTGAGCAATTAAGCCCCGGGACTACTGACCCGGCCGGATTAACGAGTCACAAATACAGGTAAATACATAGATTGGTTACCGGAAATCTATGTCCGGTTCCGGAACGCGAATTTCCGGATGTAACGAGTCAATTTACTGCACAAAAAATCCGTTCCCCTGACTTTCGTCCGGATCGCGAGTTTTCCGGATTAACGAGACATCACTGTAATTTGTTGCATACAATTACATAATTTACGTTGATTTCTTGCATTCACCCTTTCCCTTTATAAATGCATTTTGATGCAATTGCAGAGAAGACTCAGATCAGATCAGACCGGAGCCATCTGATCTGGGTCTGCTGTTTGCTTATGGAATTATAATATGACTCTACAGTTTCTACCGATACCAAAAATTCAATTTTACATATGCCATTGTAAAAATTTGGGTAATCAATATTCATTGTGTTATTATTTCTAATATGAATATTCAACAGGGAAAGGATTTAAAGTTTGAATATTCAATCAAATATTTCAAAAACAAAGGAACAATACTGAATAATAAGAAACGGAGTAAACACAATATGTCCCCCCACTTCGTTTGGGGGACATAATAATATAAGCAATGGGTTGTTTTTAAACTTTGAATAATAGACAAAGGATCAATTCTACAAGTATTTTATCCTATGGCTTACAAATAGAACTAGAACTATCACAAAAGGTGATGGGTACCCTCCCGCTCAGCTGCCTTGATCGCAAATAAAACATTTTGGTGCCTTGACCAGGATTTGTGCCATGGACAGACAGACAGACTGACCGACCGACCGACCAAAACATTGACTCCTATATACCCCTTCTTAAACTTCGTTTGCGGGGGTATAATTATGGTACAGATTAACAAAGGAGAACTTTGATAGAAAGAGAGCAGTTTCATTTATGACATACATCAAATAAAAACTCCATCTGTCATCATCCACATCAACATATGAGGCAGCGTCTATGTAAAACAGGATGAAAGTCTGAAGTCGCTCATGGTACTCCCTGAAGCCTGGAGACTCTATGTTTGTCTTGTAGATCTCAAAACATCTCTCCTGGGAACCTTGAATGTACAAGATGTCATTTATCATCAAATGATTGAGGAAATGAGAAAATGAAGGAAACGATAGTATTGTCTTTTGCCGACTATAATGTACATTTTTTCCTTTAATTTGGATACTGAGAATGGTTGATGCACACTATACACAAGAACAATAGGGAATTTTTTTCAATTTATTTTTTTTGTTGAGAATATCCTTTATACCAAACTGTATTTTAGTCTCAAGTGTAACCAACACTAATGGCTACTGATTTTCACACATTGTAATATTTATGTAACAAGGTTAGTGGTAGGCAGTACATTTCTCTGAGTGACACGCAAAAAACTCTTAAGAGTGTCAATTGACTCGTCCACTGACCGATGACTGCTGACTATGCCTATGGTATACTGTCCAATCACATATAACAGCATTTGCGAAATACAAAAAACAGATACTGTAAATGCCCTGAAAAACAGGCCTTTCTAGCAAACATATTACAGGGTGTCCACAATTTGAGTAAAGCAAATTTCCCAGACTTTTCCCTGACTAAAATCAAATTTCTCTAACGTTTTTGTATTTTGCACACAAAGTTCTGACATCTGTTGGACTCCTCCTTCCCTACAGCCAATCCTTTCTACCTTTTACTTTACCAACTGTAATTGTACTACTCTTTATACATGTATTTTTAATTTTGTCTGTTTTCTATTTATCTTTTTCTACATACCTACATGTACATGTATTTTCAAGAGTTACTTATACTGTTGGATGAGTGGTTGAAATTAAATGCATGTGATAAAATAGGGAAATGTGCTGATCTCCTCCTCCCCTACAGCCAACTCTCACCACTCTTGAACTATCAATTGTTCATGGCTCAACATTAACTTTTTTGTTTACTAGCCTGGTCGGGCTGGTGGTTTTGAATACTAGCCCTGACCAAAGTTTCTTGTGCCCTGGCCTGGTATTCAACTATTTTAGTCTTTAAAAACTCATGAGATGTTATGATATTGAACCTGTATGAAGTGTAAACTCCTGCTTTAAATACATTTTCTCATGAAGATTAAGAGAGGATCAAGATTACTAAAATGTGTTTATGGGCAGTGAATAATTGTTATATTTGCCCTTAAAACAAAAGCTATAAATTTTATGAACAACAAGGACATTTTGAAAATATTGATGAGCTGTTTAACCACAACAAAACATTTGATCAAAATTGCTCAGGAAGTTATCTGATGACTGAAATGATTACAATAACATCCATAAATATGAACAAAGTATCTTCCATGTGATCTTTACATTGATCACGATGTCATAAAAGCATGTGGGTATTATCACAATAACTTTTTCATGATATTTGCCCTCCAAAATCAGGTGACTACTATAAATAGGTATGCAGTATACAGGAGTCACTTGATCTGGGTGTACTCTGTTTGCAAAGGCCTAGTTGTCTATATGAAGGAAAAGGTTAAACACATTGATTGCAGAATATGAGAATTTGAAAAGCAGATCATCATTTTGCAGGTGAAACTTACTGCAGTGTTTTTTGTGCCCTATCTTGGCGATCAACTATTTTGGTCTTTAAAATCTCTTGAGATTTATGATATTGAACCTGTATGATGTGTAAACTCCTGCTTTAAATACATTTTCTCATGAAGATTTAGAGAGGATCAGGATTATTGAATTATAGGAGCAAATGCTCTATTTATCACGATGGCTTCAAACTACAAAACTCTAGCTCAAGGTCCGGTCAAATAAAACTGAGCCTGCAATTTTCTCTTACTGCACTGCTGCTTTCAAAGAATCACCTTCTTTCAGAACTAATGTACTTCACAACAGCAGGTATTAAGTGTTTGGGTGGAGGCCTGTAAAAAGTTGCCCCATACTTCATTCTCAGTGTTGTTATATTTTCTGGACCTTCAGGATCATTATTTTTTTTATGTTATTATTTTTGAAATTTGAATAACGCTTAAACCGGTGCTAGAGGGCATGAGTAGTGTTGCACTTTTCATAACTGCTCATGAACAGACTCAATAAAACCGAGTGCAATTTTCTCTTTTTGCATTGCTGCTGCTGCCAGCTTTTGAAGGATCTTCTACATTCAAAACTGATTTAATTCAATGTAATACACAATGGCTGGGTCAAATGAATACAATCGCTATTTCATATTGTAAAATCGTATCTTTGGACATTTTCAGATGAAATTCACTGGCTCAAGCAACGTAACCAGGTGGAGCTCAAGCTTAAAATTGTGTGACCTAGCAAAGTCTGACTGTAATACTTGTTTTAATGTTCGAACAATTGGGGTTTAACTAAGGGTGAAGTAAGATCACATTCAGTATATGGAAGTCAGTACCTTTGTTGACTGTGTAGGAGTGTAACAACTCTCCAAATGGTTTGAAGTTGGCATCTTTGGGTAGTATGGCACAGAAGTCGTCAAGGTTTGTGTAGTATCCTCGGGGTATCTCCTTTGTAATAGCTCCCATCACATCATCAGGCTGGGCAAGGTACAAGAAGAAAACAGCTTAATCCTTTCCCTGTTCTATGTTTATTCCAAATTTCAATATCTACTGAATATTTTAGCCAAATATAGTTATATTGAAATATGGAAGGTAGAAGATTGTAGCTATTATAGAAAGTAAAGAAACAGATCTATCAAATTATATTAGCAAACAGAGCAGACCCTGATCAGACAGCTCTACATAGATTCTAAGTTATTTTCTCTTTTACCTGTAGTCCATCATCTTTGTCTGGTGAAACCTTGTCAGCATATTTGAGGTTGACATATGTGTTTAGTTTGGCAGCGCTGTAGTACACCTGCACACTGAGATCCTTATAACCAAATATACTCTCCCTGTAAAACAGTACAAAGCACAACTCCATATAAGACCAGAATTTCAGAAACAAAACTCTTTAAACCCATTTCTCTATGAATATTCAACTAAGAAATAATGTATGTATGAATATTTAGCAGCTTCATATTTACGCCATATGAACAAGAAAACTTTTGACCCTGGTAAAAACTGCAGAATCAGATCTATATTACTCCATAAGCAAAAAGAGCAGACCCTGATCAGACAGCTCCTACAGGAGCGGTCTGATCTGGGTCTACTCTGCAAATGCATTAAAAAGTATACATGTATATACAGAAGATTTTATGCTTCCACTAATCTCATGGAATATGTCATTAAAATCATTGAAATGAGATGACTAACATTTTAATCCATGAATAGGCCTTTTAACACCTTCGCCAATGACAACATACACAAATAGAACACAAGCTGTAATATAGTGTTCTTATTTTGTGATGGTGAATTAGGCATGTCAGATTCTTAACCCTTTACCCAATAGATATATCTATGCAAACAGAGGAACCCAGAGCAGACAGCTCCAGCAGAAGTCATATGACTAGGGTCTACTCTGATTGCTTATGGAACAATACAGATGTAACTATACAGTTTCTGCTATAGCCAAAATGTCCTCTGTTCACATGCCATGATAATAAACTACCAACTTAATATGCAGGATGTCATTATTTCTTACATGAATATTCGAAGTATAAAAAGTAAAGTGCCTAGTTATAGTCTACTTTCAGTCTGACCACTCAGCCGACTGAATATTAACTCCCCTGGTCACTGAGTCATTTGCCTACAATATTAAGCACTGCTAACATATGGTGCGATTACGCAGTCGCAGTACCGGCTAGTGACCCTCACAGGTACCCATTTTATCCTTTTTTTTTATGTGAATTAATTTCAACACTCAGTTACTGTTAGCTCTCATTTGGCCAAACATGAGGTTTTGTAGAGAAAATAACATCATTTTACATTTCATTTTTGTATGCTCAAAAACGACACAGGAAAATATCACAGAAATGCAACAAGCTAAATTTAGTATAAATATAGTGTATATAATGTCAGTGAATCATGTGACCATGGACTGCAATTTATGTAGAAATGTTGTTCTATTTTTTAATTTATCGATAAGTGCAACAAAACAACAAAAGAGAAACTAGAACTGAAACAAGCGCATCGCATGCAAGTGCCAACTATCGTCTGTTCAATTATAGTCCTTGTGACGGTAGACAAGTGTTTGAAGTTTCACAAGATTTGCATGAATCTCAAAGAAGTAAAAGTCAACATAGTTTGCAGATGACAACAATGGAGTTACAACAACAGATTGTATTTTTTTCCTTGAATAACTGACAGGCTAAAAATGTAGCAAATGGTTTCATATTCCCCACATTTCTTGGTTTTAGTGAATGATGTGTCTAAAATGGTCCCACTGTCTCTTAAGTATTTTTCTATCTCCCATGATTAATCCCAAAAGAAATGAAAGTTTTCGAGTATCAGGACTTGTTTGCAAGCGTTTTAAAACCATCTTTTGACAAAAAAAATGATCTTTTCAATTTTTCACAAGGAAAAGTGGTGCTAAAATATAATGGGACTTTAATGGTTGCTGAACCCTTTACTTCATATCAGACTTCGAACACCTTTACAGAGTAGACCCAGATGAGATTCATCAGGTAAAACCTTGACCCAAAATGCACTTTTTCTTGTGATCACCTTATATCTCTCTAGTCAACAATCTAATACATACTGATCTCCAAATATCTGGTGGCTCATCTCGGGTCTGAAGAACTCATTGCTGCCAATATCACTTTCATTTCGGACTGAAATAAAAAACTAACTTTTAACATACAAACTATAATACTGTTTTCGACTACTAAACAATTAAATTCAAAATTCTGGCCACTCCAAACATGCCTTGTTGAATTCAGAGCTATAGATAAGAATACTGATGTATCCAAATGCTTTAGTTCTCTGGGAAACTCTATCCCATTGGTACTCATTAGAACTAAGGATCAATAAAACAACTAAAACCCTATGTAATAACCATTCAATAAAGAAATACAGATTTTTCAACATAGTCAGGAGATTAATGCAGAATGAAAGCAATGTAGAAAGTTCCCATAGGAGCTTTCAGCATTGATTTCATTCTGCACTAATTAAGCAACCACCTCAGTACAAAATGCAAGAAGCTCCTTTTAAAATATGTTACACCTCTGGGTTTATCTATTAGAGATAAAACTTCTCCTTCAGATCAAAACAGGGGGAAGTCACAAGTCAGCATTGTTTAAGGAGACCTTTTCTCCCAAATCGCCCTGCATACCACTTGTTTGTATCCACTAGGGCTGTCATGATACACCGACATATTCCAATTATTTGAATTTAATTTCTGGCGGTTAGTGTATCATATTCGCTACCCAATGAACTGAATATCGACAAAAACAATTACAAACATGTAGGAAATTGCTGAAATTGAAAGAAAAAACAACATATTTTCGCCAGAAATAAACGAAATCTGAGCGAAACATTCCAGCCGCAGAATGTCTTGTTGCAGTGACACCAAGGGAGATGACTCTTGATGACTTCTTATGTTTACGAATCACAACACTGGGTGTTGGTCCTGTTGGATTAAACAGGCTTAATAATTGTTCCCTTGCATTCTTTTGCAGAAAAGTAGTCAAATGATTCAAATATACGAAACAATTACCGAAAATAATTTTGTTTTGATAGGACAAATTCTTAGTTTTTACGACACCCGCAAACTGTTGTTTCATAACAATGTCAGAGCCGAAAGAGATATTCAGACTCATGATTCAGACTCCACGACCCATGATGAGGTTCTACCGTGCAAGGAACAAACTGCATACCGTACTTGTATAATGTAAATTTCATCTTTTGATGAATGTAAATAACTCACCAAGTTTAAACTCTATGACATCATTGGCATCATACTTGTACTCATCCAATCGATTTTTCAGCAAACCGGAGACTGAAAATGGAACAAATCACTTCATTCAAAATCCATTTCTGAGGCCCACTGGTCTGTAGATAAGATGCATGCTATCAGAATCTCTCATTTCTCAGCCAAACATTGCCTTGTTGCAACTCATTAGCATTGTCTCAGAGATGAGTTGCAGCAAAATAGGATTTGACTGAAATATATCAGCAATTTCTTAATTTTCTACGCTTCTTATCTAGTACATCTACAGCTCTCAATCTAGATCCTGCAAAAGTTGTATGCTCTACTGTGCAATCTTTTCATATTAACAAAAAACTTTTTTCAATAAGCCCTTACATTTAGACACACTATGGCAGTATCTTCTTTTGTAATAGATCTTGTCTGACCAACTCGTGCTTGATGTTTAAAGAGACATAGCTATTGTATTGGAAGGAGAGTGGTTATTGTTGGTTATTATTTTAATAGAGGCATCTTTTCAACAAAAAAAGAGCCACAAGCTGTTAAGATTGATCAAGATTTAGGCATGTTACAGACTCTAGGGGCAAGTATGATGGTGGTTTCCACTGGGGTTTCATGTCTATCTTCCTATGATTTATTTTGACACTGAGAGGTGGGGGAGTAGAGGGGGATTGGGGGTAGGGTTGGGGTGTAGTGGTTAGCATGCGCCGAACACCTGTGGTTCAGGGTTCTGGGAGGTTTCGTTCCAAAACCAGTTCCTCCCGGGACGTTTCGCCCGGAACAATTGGTACCAATTTTCGACTGGGATATTTCGTCTCACTCACAGGGGGCCATTTCGTGGGTCTAGATGGTCTAAAAAGCAAAATAAAATAGGATTGGGTCAATTTAGTGTTATATTATATACAAGGGGTCCAACTATCAATTCACAGATTTCACGACCTATTCGAAATAATGCCCAGTTTTGGACAGTCAAGATGGAATAACCACTAATGTTAGGTACCAACATGAAGCTGGGACATTGTACCAGGGTTACAGATAAGGTTTTGATGCAATTGGGTATTTACTCCTTGATTTTTTACAGAATTGGGTATTTGCAATTTTTATTGGGTATTGGCAATTTTCGTAATTGGGTATTATTCATATTCTTAATAGGTATTCTAAATTTTGTTTGCTTTTTCCTATATTTATTTGCTTTCTGTTACTCATTGTTTTGAAAAACAATTGCTTTTTCCACAATTTTAATTGGGTAAATACCCCAATACTCCCCTTATCTGTAACCCTGTTGTACTTTTCAAAAAACGTAACTTTTGATACATACCGACTAAGCCGTAGCCAGTGCCGATGTGAAATTCCTACAGAATACGCTGATTTTTCTTACTCGAACGAGAAGTCACAACAATGGATTGCCACCTCTGGTGTTCCCCAGGGCACGTCCTAGGCCCTCTTCTATTCCTGACTTACATCAACGACCTCCCTGAATGTGTCAGCTCAACCTGCGGCCTGTTTGCAGATGACTCCTTGCTGTACAAGAACATCACATCGCAAGCCGACCTCCTTCAGGAAGACCTCGACAGACTCCAGGAATGGGAGAGGGACTGGATGATGGACTTTAACGCAGACAAGTGCGAGGTTCTTAGGATCTCCAACAAGCCCAGGAACATCGAGGCCTCATACACAATCCACGGTCCAGTGGTTTTTTTTCTCATTTTGGGGAATGGTGACGGGCCCTTTGATAGGGGAAAAATGAGTTGTGAGAGCAAAATAGGGGAAATAGGCGAAATTAAATATAACAATGTACATAAAGAGATATTTCTATTTTTTACTGTAAAAGAGTAAAAACCTGATCTTAGACATCTTATAGGGTAGGTTTACAAGTCAATTGTCTGTTTTTCTCCAAATATTTCAAAATTTCAGTTCACATCAGTATCACTGAAATTGGAGGGGATTTTTTTTTCCAATTAGGGGAAAAATACATACTTTTCCAGGAGGGGAATGGGGCCCATTATCAGCCCCAAAAAGGCCAGAAAAAAAAACACTGGGGTCAGACCTTGCTAATGACGAAGAAGGCCAAATACCTAGGAGTAGTCCTCACTCCTACCATGTCCTGGAACGCCCACGTAGACATGACCACACAAAAGGCAAACAACACCCTCGCCTTCCTCCGCAGAAATCTAGGATCGTGCCCATGCTCAACCAAAGAAGCCAGTTACAAGACCCAAGCAGACCGAGTCGAGATGGTCCAACGTCATGCTGCCAGATAAGTCTCTGGGAACTATTACAGAACAAGCAGCGTTGGAGCCATGCTCGACTCGCTTGGCTGGGATAGCCTCCATCAGCGCAGACAGGAAGCCAAGGCAACGATGATGTACAGGATCATATATGGACACGTATCCATCAGTGTGCCTACAACCCTCCACCCACAAGGAGCATCAACAAGAGGCCACAGCATTCGGTTCATCCCCCAGTTCTGCCGGACCCAGACTATGAAGGCGTCCTTCTTCCCAACTGCTGCAACCCTGTGGAACCAACTGCCAGAGAGCCTAGTAACGGCCCCCAGGACTTTAAGGTGGGGATCTCGGCAGCATTCCAGTAGCTTTCCACATTATTTTATCCTGCTTTTAATCTGTTTCTTTTTAACCACGGACCCTCCGTCACACATTTGTACATATCAAACAAATTTGGTGCGAGTATGCCAGCAGAGTGCGGCCCTGCACGACATAGCGAAGAAGTTGTGACATAAAAAAAATCCCTGGCAAATCATACGTATCGGTTTATATATTTCGAAATAGTTAATCTAATTCCAGGAAAATATATGAATTATAAGTTAGGTGTGTTTGTTTAAATGGAGAAACAAAGTAATGCTAGTAGTCTATATTTTAGAATCGAGTTACACGCAATATGTTTTTGTTACATACCCGCCATTTTCGGTTCCCGCGATGAAATTGTCAGAGGCAATCCGAATGAGATTTTTACCTATTCTCCGGATACACGACAACACTCGGGAAAATGCGGTATCTGGCGAACATATAAATTAGTACAAGCTGGAGAGCTATTGTCCGACATTACAAGATTTTCCAACTAACAAAACAAACAATTTGAAAGAGATGAAAGCTAAATTAGTAATAATAATCTAGCAAACATTGATATATTTAAAACAAAGAGTAGGCCTACTAATTTTAGGCTTATGGTAACAGGAAAAAGTCTCACTACAAGATACAAGAAGCTCAGTCGGGTTTACAACAAATAACATTAGCTATAAGGCGAATCTCTGTTTGTAAACAAACCCGTCGATTTCGCGCATGCGCAGTTAACTGGTGGGCAAAAACACCAATAACAACCTATGCATCCCTATGTAAAGGCTAAGCAACAGTTATCCTACACATCATTTAACGACTGTGTTGGTTATGAATTGTTGATTTCTGTACATTTACTATATCCTCTGACTATGATGACAGTTATGTTTTAGTTTCTAAGGATATATACATCAAGAAGCTTGAATTAATCGGCCCTATAAACTACCAGCTGAACTTTGAAAAAACCCCACAAAAAACCCGATCCCTTGATCTGGCCTTTCTTTGAAATGGGAGACATTCTTATTTATTTGTTGGGCATGCCTGATATGTCGAATAATTTAGATCAGCAGTATTTAAAATTTTAATTCTCGTTTTATTTTAATATTATAAGATCTAGGTATTAAGATATACAGTCTTGTGTCGTTCATTCGTGTGTTGTAAAATTTCTTTCTGGTTATACTGTACAATACCGTAGTGCTCAGATCTAGTAAAAGTATTTTTAGAATAGATCTAGATCATATCAATCTATATTATCTTTAGAACTATAATTCACAATAAACTACCTTTTTAAATATATCTAAATCGTTGGGGTTTGATTATGCTTAGCCATAGATCTTATTAGTCAAAACATAATTATATCTTCTATTGTTCGGGAAGCTGTTTAACAAATCACAACTTTAGACAATTGGCACATTGATTGGTAGTTGTTACATTAGAAGCATTCCTGTTACGTAATAGTTCATAACTTTGTTGATAAGACAGTGTGTGATAGATGGCAGTTGTGTGATCGCTGACCCATGTCCCCTGCTGAGAAATTAGGGGATTTACTGACCATCTGGCACATTTGATCGTTACTATTTTCCTAGGTCTAGTAAGTAAATTAGCAGTATTTCGGATGAGTAAGTAATGTAATAATATAGTCTCCAACTGTCTAACACAATTCATTTTCAGTATTCAAAACAAATAGTTTGTATTGTTAAAATCTTTGAATGCGGGAAATAAAAGTACTGACATTTGAAAAATGTTGACCCAGACAATATATTTAGCTAAAATTGCAACCCTCTGACCAGGGTCTTCACTGTTTTATTATTCAAAATCATATAGCAAATTTAAGTTTTATTATATAATGAATAAAAATATGTTTATTTGTTTAAAACTCCTAACCCTTTATAAACACATTTGCAAATGATTAGACTCAGATCAGATTGCAAATAGAAGCTGTTTGATCAGGGGGTCTGCTCTGTTTCCTTATCCCTTTACCATACATAAACAGTTTTCCTGCCTTTGCAAACAGAGTAGACCAAGATCTGAAGGCTATTGGAGCCGTATGATCGGGGCCTACTCTGTTTGCTTATGAAATTATATCAGACCCGACTCTTCATTTCTACCAGTACCAAAACATTTAAGGCATTTGTTTCTATACCATTATAAATATTAATGATGTCGTCTTTTTCTGACATAAATATTCAACAGGGAAATGGTTAAAAACCACCGACAACCAGCCTTAAGTTACGAATTCAGCTAAAACTTTATACCTGACATTACCCTGCAACAGAAGTAAAAGTTATGAAAACATCGATACTTTTTCACGTGCTTGCAAACGGAGTAGACCCGGATCAGGGTATTCTCTGTTTTCTTATGAATTTATGTCGGATCTGACTCTACAGTTTTTTCCAATACCAGAACATCCTCAGTACATATGCTACTATAAAAATTAACTCAATAAATATTCATGATATCAGTATTTCTTACGAGAATAGTCACGGAGTACAGGGTCCCAGTCAATTTATGTGTATTACGATGTCAACTTTTAATTCTGGGTGAAATTTCACGCCTTATGATTTTATATAAATTTGCAACAAATAACGTTTTTGTCATTATTGGCAGTATAGTATCCTGTGATAGGAACTTTGTGACACATCTTTAGAAATGCATGTACTTTTGTAACTCTAATCAATTATACCCTTTAGATGAGACCCTTTATCAAATACAGTTAATACTTGTGTATTTTACCAATATTTAACCTTTTTTCTGATTATAATTTGTACTGTGTATTACCCATGCTTTGAAAAGCTTATATCTTTCAATTCCACAGGTTGTCATGTTAAACTGTTGTTATTTTTGCTACATATCGGCAAATAGTTTATTGTTGACCTGCCGTGTTATTTGTTGTACAACCGACACCAAATAAAGAGTTTTGTATCGTGTAAATTCATCTTCCAGAATCAATGTTCGGTTCATGTTTATGTTTTTACACGTACTATCGATGTAATTATCATCAACGATTGCACCATAATCGTTTTTATCTCACCTGGCACAAAGTGCCATGGTGAGCTATTGGGATGATCCTGTGTCCGGCGTCCGTCGTCGTGCGTATGTGCGTCGTGCGTATGTGTGCGTATGTGCGTCGTGCGTACGTGCGGGCGTCAACAATTTACTTAAACACCTTCTTCTCCGGAACCACAAAGCATAGAGCTTTGATATTTGGTATGTAGCATGATGTAATGGTCCTCTACAAAGATTGTTCAAATTATGTCCCCCAGGCCAAAAATGGCCCCGCCCGGGGGCTTATCAGTTTTTCATAGGAAAATCTTTAAAAATATTCTTCTCTGAAACTGTAAGGCATAGACCTTTGATATTTGGTATGTAGCATGATCTAATGGTCCTCTACTAAGATTGTCCAAATCATGACCCCGGGCCAAATATGGCCCCGCCCCGGGGCTTATCAGTTTTTCATAGGAAAATCTTTAAAAATCTTCTTCTCTGAAACTGTAAGGCATAGACCTTTGATATTTAGTATGTAGCATGATCTAATGCTCCTCTACTAAGATTGTTCAAATTATGACCCCCGGGCCAAAAATGGCCCCGCCCCGGGGCTTATCAGTTTTTCATAAGAAAATCTTTAAAAATCTTCTTCTCTCAAACTGTAAGGCATAGACCTTTGATATTTGGTATGTAGCATGATCTAATGGTCCTCTACTAAGATTGTTCAAATTATGACCCCAGGACAAAAATGGCCCCGCCCCGGGGCTTATCAGTTTTTCATAGGAAAATCTTTAAAAATCTTCTTCTCTAAAATTATAAGGTATAGACCTTTGATATTTGGTATGTAGCATTATCTAATGGTCCTCTACCAAGATTAATCAAATTATGACCCCCGGACCAAAAATGGGCCCGCCCTGGGGCTTATCAGTTTTTCATAGGAAAATCTTTAAAAATCTTCTCGTCCAAAACTGTAAGGTCTAGACCCTTGATATTTGGTATGTAGCATCATCTAATGGTTTTTGGCCGGATTGATCAAATTATTACACCTGGGCCAAAAATGGCCCCGTCCTGGGACTTATCAGTTTTTCATATGAAAATCTTTAAGAATCTGTAAGGCCGAGACCTTTAATATTTGGTATGTAGCGTTATCTAATAGTTTTCTACCAAGATTGTTCAAATTATGTCCCCTTGGTTGAAAATGGCCCCGCCCTGGGGCATATCAGTTTTTCATAGGAAAGTCTTAAAAAATCTTCTTCTCTTAAAAATCTTTAAAAGTCTTCTCTGAAATTGTAAGGCATAGACCTTTGATATTTGGTATGTTGCATTATCTAATAGTCCTCTACTAAGATTGTTCAAATTATGACCCCCGGATCAAAAATGGCCCCACCCTGGGGCTTATCAGTTTTTCATAGGAAAATCTTTAAAATATCTTCTTCTCCAAATCTGTAAGGTCTAGACCCTTGATCATGGCCCTCTTGTTTATTAATTTTAACAGAAGTTTTCAAAGTGCTGTCAATGTTTCTGTTATTGTTTACATATCAGCTGTCAGTCTTTTTGCCCACCAAGCTTTTCTCGGCTAAGATAACAGGTGCGCGGGACGTCACGGCGATTCGCCCTATATCAGAAGCTATTTGCCGACATAAAACATAAAACAATAACACTTTAAAACAAAACAGCCTGTAAATATAGGATAAAGTTTAGCATATTGAAACAATACATATAAGACATATAGAAATATTTAAAACCTCAAGTTTGATTTAAATATTTCTCACCATTTATGAGTCTAACAAGTTTCGTAAAAAAAGATCTAAGACAATATTGTCTTTAAAATCATTACTGCCTGTATGTAAGAGATCGCATTTTTAATGGATAAAGGGAGACAGTGCTACCATAATGGTGTCTACACAGATTTGCCTCCCTTAATCATATGTATTTAAAAGAAAATAGATCAAGCTTGTACTTAAAATTAAGCACGGAATTATACAGTATAATTCCATAATTTAAGATTATTATTGTCGCAGTTTAAGCAAGTACTTATATTTATGTAGTATAGTGAATAAATGTTGTGAAAGCATAACCTTTATATGAGTTCTGTTCTGTTCAGTAAAGATGCATTTAATCTGCTAAATACATGTAGATATATCTTATCACATACACATTACCTGGCCAGTTTTCATACTTCAATGCACACCACTAAACTAAATGACCAATGAGAACGGCTTGATCACTTCTTTTCCACTATTTTCTCGGTCTTGCTCACTTTGTTTGCTATTTCTTTTGAGGAAAGTCATATTGAGGTTTCTAGGAAGTTTCAGCCATTTTGAAATTGTCAGGTTCTAGACCCATAGTTTAGGTAAGAAATGTGAATGTTTTTTTATAATGTATAACTATTTTAAATATTCATTTTATCTTCCATTTTGTAGTAAATGTACATGTTAATTTATTAAATATTTGTCGAACATGAATATCAAGTACAATTTCTATATAAGTGTATGTTCGTGTTACTTACTTGATAGCGATATGATAGTGTTGCTGATAATTTATAATTATGTATAGCTTCTGCAAAGTGATGTTGCTTAACTTATATATGCATTTCCATTTATTGCAGAGTCTTTCGTTTCGTATCGTTTCATCTTTATTCCAATAAATTGGAAGTCGGACTCGAATGATGGTCGGTTGTCATCTAAACCCCCATAATACAACAATAGAGCCCACAGTAAGAATTCGGGACGACTTCTTGTGTGGAGGGGTGTGTAGCCGGGTAGAGATTATGGTGAAATAAGTTGATAGGCGCTTTACTGTGTGGCTTGGTAGCTCAATCATCAGAGAGTTGGCATGGTAAGCCGAGTCCCAGTCGAGTCACAACTTTTTCACCATGTTACATTTGGCGCCCAACGTGGGACTGTGACTGTATGAGCTCCGAGATCTATTCCCAGTCGTTCTCATACCCATAGAAATTCGGGACGAATTTAAACTTGCTGGGGGAGTATGTCACAGTGTGATGGGTTATCATCATTTGTACGGTCTTGCTGTACAAGCGCGCTTTTATGGCGACGTGGTAGGGTGCATGACTGCGAACCTGGCGACCCGGGTTCGATCCATGGTCTGAGCGGGTATGTTTCTTTATAAGAACATCCGGTTACATTATCATATGTCAATAGGGCATATCGAGACAGCATGGATCCTAATCAGATGCTAGGTGATCCAGCATGTAATCAGGACCCAATCTGTCTCTGAATTCAATGCAGCTTTTACAGTAATCATTTGGCTGATATGACACATGCTAATATAAGACAGCACATACAGTAATTAAGCAAAGCGTTCTGATATACAACAATAGGGCTGTATACATTGTAGAATCATGCTGCTCATGCTAAAAGGACATTTTTATCTGTCTATTTATTTGTTTGTTTATAAATAATATTTTGATTAATGTGAACAAGCTGTTTGGATGCTGTCTTAGTCCTCTTGGTTTCTCATAGCACAGACGGTTGCACCAAACTGCTATATATTTTTGAGCAAGTTCTTAACAGTCAAAAATCCCCTTATAATGTTACTACAGCATACTAGATAAAAGGATTACATGGCAGCTAAAACATATGATTATCAATTCAATTACAATACACTATACAATAAAGCATGTGTACAACGTGTACCATCGGCCATCCCTGGCGGTCACCTATCCAGCAAGTAGCCTCGCAGTCGCTGCACATAGCTTAACCTCGCTACATTTCCAAACATTTAAACCACGTCACCAAAGAGCTAGCTCCCCAGCAAAGAGATTATAGTGCTTATATACCTAACAGCCTCGTTATCACACATGATTAAAATGTCAAAGGTTCAATAGCAAAATATGTTTATAAAACGCATGTATATTATAAATTAAAGCACATATCTAAAGCAATGTCCAAATTTAAATACCAAAGTTATCAGACAGAAAAAACAACAACTTAAAACCCAAAGAGGGGCCCGAGGAACAGGATAGAACAGAACAGACAGTAAGAAATATTGAAGCTTTTTATCATACGCGGTTCGTTTCATTTGATCTGGGTCTGCACTTTTTGCCTTAGCCTATTAAAGTTTGTCTTTTCAAACAATGCGGCTAATAAGAGCATTGATCCACCGATTCAAATTTGTGAAAGAGACAATACAGTCTAACATTTGACGAATTTATGTAAGAGTTACCGAACATTAAAATAATAATAATATAGTAGATCAAGGCTCTATAATGGTCCATTAATGAACTAGAACAGTCTTAGAATGTGGCAAATACCTTGGCAAAAGTTCTTTGGTAGTGATAAATTGAGATGAAAATGCGTACCATAAAATTGTGATAATGTCATCGACCATACTATAACAAGAGATGTTTGTAAAACATGTATACCCCCCAGACCCCCTGACCTTTGATCTAGTGACCTCAACTATAGAGGTCATCTAGCGGTCATGACTAATCACCACAGCAACTTTGAAGATCCTAAGCCAAACCACTGATCATTTATTGATCTGAAAACATTTCACATATTAAGGTCATGGTGACCTTGACCTTTGACCTAGTGACCTCAACAACTATAGGGGTCATCTAGTGGTCACGACCAACTACCACAGCAAGTTTGAAGATCCGGAACCAAACCATTGAGCAGTTATTAATTGGAAACCATTTCATCAGTTAAGGTCATGATGACCTTGACCTTTGACCTAGTGACCTCAAAATCAATAGGGGTCATCTAGTTGTCATGACCAACCACCACAGCAAGTTTGAAGATCCTAAGAAAAACCCTTGAGCAGTTATTGATCGAAAACCATTTCACTAGTTAAGGTCATGGTAACCTTGACCTTTGACCTAGTGACCTAAAAAATAATAGGGGTTATCTATTGGTCATGACCAACCACCATAGCAAGTATGAAGATCCTAAGCCAAACCCTTGAGCACTTATTGATCGCAAACCATTTCACCAGTTAAGGTCATGGTGACCTTGACCTTTGGCCTAGTGACCTAAAACAATAGGGCTCATCTAGTTGTCATGACCAACCACCTAAGCAAATTTGAAGATCCTAAGCCAAACCCTTGAGCAGTTATTGATCAGAAACCATTTTACCAGTTAAGGTCATGGTGACCTTGACCTTTGACCTAGTGACCTCAAATACAATAGGGGTCATCCAGTTGTCATAACAAACTACCGCAGCAAGTTTGAAGATTCTAAGCCAAATCCTTCAGCAGTTATTGATCGGAAACCATTTGACCAGTTAAGAGCATGGTGACCTTAACCTTTGACCTAGTGACCTAGAAAACTATAGGGGTCATCTAGTGGTCATTACTAACCACAACAGCAAATTTGAAGATCCTAGGCCAAACCCTTGAGCAGTTATTGATCGCAAACCATTTCACCAGTTAAGGTCATGGTGACCTTGACCTTTGACCTAGTGACCTAAAAAACAATAGGACTCATCTAGTTGTCATGACCAACCACCTAAGCAAATTTGAAGATCCTAAGCCAAACCCTTGAGCAGTTATTGATCAGAAACCATTTTACCAGTTAAGGTCATGGTGACCTTGACCTTTGACCTAGTGACCTCAAAATCAATAGGGGTCATCCAGTGGTCATGACCAACTACCACAGCAAGTTTGAAGATTCTAAGCTAAACCCTTGAGCAGTTATTGATCGGAAACCATTTAACCGTTTAAGGTCATGGTGACCTTGACCTTAGACCTAGTGACCTCAAAATCAATAGGGGTCATCTAGTGGTCATGACCAACCACCACAGCAAGTTTTAAGATCCCAAGCCAATCCCTTGAGCAGTTATTGATCGGAAACTATTTCACCATTTTAGGTCATGGTGACCTTGACCTTTGACCTAGTGACCTCAAAAACAATAGGGGTCATCTACTTGTCATGACCAACCACCACAGCAAGTTTGAAGATTCTAGGCCAAGTCGTTTATTAGTTATCGTTCGGAAACCATCGATCTACCGACCGACCGACCGACAGACCGACAGAACGACCGACCGACCGACCGACATGTGCAAAGCAATATACCCCCATTTTTTCAAAAGGGGGGGGGGGGTATAATAAACACACACAACTCCGTTATGGGCAAATTGGTGAGCCCAGGAACATCCCAAATACTTAATTTGATTTATGCAATTGGATATTTTGCTGATTCATGGAAAGGAATGTATGTGAATTCATGAGCGGATCGCGCGTTTTATCACCCTAACTAATTACCTTCAAGGCAAACTTAGGCAAATAGAGCAGACTAAGATCGAACTGCTACTGAAGCAGCAGTTTAGTTTAAGAATTTTATTCCGTGTACAACATGCACAAAAATGATTTGAAAGAATGATGGACGCTTATTAAGTTCCCTCTCCTTGATAACATATCCTACTTCGAAAAAGCAGTTGTTCACCACTGCAAATGATAAACATTAGTGACATGTGGACAATACAAATTTTACCAAATCATTTTCAAAATATAACGAACGCTTGAATATATTTCCCTTTTTTTTTAAAAAAAAGGGAAAGAAAACATGTTTGACATGTACTCAACATGTGTTAAGTCAGAAAATGTCCACAGTGTATTTATAATGCGTCAAGGAGAGGATCCCAATAAGCATTTTGCTTTTGACCCAAGCCTTATTCTAAATCTAGTGATGTGTGGATGTGTGTACCTGTATGTATGGTGCATGATTCTGACATCACTTATCCACTTAACTATCAGGAAAGTTTCCTGTTAATATCTCACAGAATTACTTAACTTATTTATATTATGTGATGACACTAACATATCATTTTGATGCGACAAGACAGTTATAAGGATTTCATGAAAAGATTCCACTTTCCACTTATGTGATAATTATGTCCAGAGCGATATTCTCGAGTCATTAGACCAAAACAAGGTTACTGTCCTCGTATTACTTGACCTCTCCGCTGCATTCGACACAATTGATCACAGCACACTGCTTGAATGTCTAGAACATGACTTTGGAATGGCTGGTACGCCACTTGCATGGGTGACATCCTATCTCACCGATCGCTATCAAACTGTGTGCATTGACAAAGAACTTTCTGGGCCAGTCCTCATGAGATACAGTGTACCACATGGATCAGTGTTAGTGCAAAAACACACCATGTATATAAAACCCGTAGGCGCAATTTGTAGAAACCATAGACTTAATCATCATTTTTATGCTGAGGACTCTCAGCTATATATATCATTTGAACCCATTGGCGCTACTACACAAGTGGAAGTTATAAGACGAGTAGAAGCCTGTCTACACGATGTTGTCTCCTGGATGCACCACAATATGCTAAAACTAAATGCAGATAAAACAGAACTTGTACTGTTTAACTCCAAACGTAATGCAAAACGTGTATCAAACATAGAAATCAAAATTGAAGATGTTGAGATAAAACCATCAACCTGGGTTCGAAATCTGGGGGCAGTCCTCGATTTCAACATGAACATGGAACAACAGGTGAATTCTGTTTGTAGGTTTTGTTATGCCCAGCTAGGACAAATAAGCCATATCAGAAAATATATTACCATTGATGCTACCAAAACCCTAGTAAATTCTCTTGTTACATCCAGGCTTGACTATTGTAACGCCCTGCTTTGTGGTCTACCAAAGACAACTTTGAACAAACTGCAGACTGTCCAAAATGTTGCAGCTCGTATCATTACCAGGACTTCACGTTTTGACCACATAACACAGTGTTAAAGGAACTTCGCTGGCTCCTAGTGGAACACCGGATTGACTTTAAACTTTTGACTCACACCTATAAAGCATTGAATGACAAATCTCCAAGTTACATTGCAAACATGGTAATGATATATAAACCACAGCGTGCCTTAAGATAAAAAATGACTGTATGGCCCTCGGGATACCAAGATCTCGCACAGTTACTTATGGCGATCGTAGCTTTGCAAAGGCGACTCCTAAGTTGTGGAATGAACTTCCGGTGGGAATACAGAACTCAGCTACACTTGAGTTTTTCAAAAGATCTCTTAAAACTCAATTCTTTTTAAAGATTTATGGTGGCTGATGTATATTTTAAGCCCAAATAGCTGTTGCGTGTTTTAACTCAGCTACACTTGAGTATTTTAAAAGATCTCTTTAAACTCAATTCTTTTTAAAGATTTATGGTGGCTGATGTATTTTTTCAGCCCAAATACCTGTTGCATGTTTTAACTTTAGAAATAGTATGCGATCAACATTGCTTTATCCTCTTATTATAATTGTACTACATGTATACCTTAGCAGGCATATGGATTTTAAATTTTGAGGTTATGCGATAAGTTCTTTTTATACCTTAGAAATACACTGTAAATGTTCTTTTATGTCTTTATTTCTATTTCATATCTTAAAGTTTCTTTAAAAATATTTTCTTTTCTTTTCTGCTTTAGAATGTATAAATGTTTTAATTGTATTTAGCACTTTTGAACGTATTTTAGATATGAAAGGAGTGCTATATAAATATGGTATAATAATAATAATAATAATAATATGTGAGATATTAACTGGAAACTTTTCACGAAAGCTAAGTGGTGTCAGAAATATGCCAACATATTCATAATTTATGATTTTGTTTTTGAAACTGGATCTCCGAGTATCATAATTTATAAATGGGATTGTTAATCCCAAACGTTATTATAAAAATGGACATGAACGTAGGTAATATTCAGTGTGGATTAAAGCATGGGTCTAGACGTGTTTTGTGTTATACATGCATATTATACTTGTATATACTGCGCGTCTGCACCATATTTTGACCTTTTAGAATCAATTGTAAATGGCCAAAGGCAATTGTATTGCCAAGTTGCTAAATAAAACTGTCAACTGTTTTCAGTACTCATGACGTTACCGCAAGGACAACGAGGAGAATCTAAAAAGTAAAGTAAGCCCTACCTAGTTATAGTCTACTTTCAGTCCGAATGACCGCTCAGCCGGCTGGTCATTTCGCGTACAATATTGAGCACTGCTAACATAAGGGTCTGTACCGCTTCATGGGTGTCTATATATCAATATACTATATACTGACGAAAAATGAAAACGCAACAAAGGATATGAACCCTCAGTATATGTATATTTTGTATTTAATTCTATACACTATTCGCCAGGGTGCCATTTCATTGAGCAAAGTGTTCAGAGTTTATTGAGAAAAGAAAAGTGAATCTCAGACATTTACTGAGAGACGGGCGTCCAGTCCATGTTGTCACGCCGGTCTCTAGCCCACTGTAATCTGGCAATATGATGGTGACGTCTTAACACACATTATTATAACGCAAAGTAAAATCCTCGATTTTGATTGGTCATTTAGCCATGTATAAAAGCCGTGTATCCCTCTAAATTCTGATGTATATACGGAGTCATGAGAAACAATGGAATTTCCCCCGCCGAGGGCCTCGCTCCCTTGATATAACAAAATAAAAATGGCCGACCAGCTTCACTTCGTCGATTCGATTCAAACAACCGCTCTCAAACGAAATAACAAGAGTTTGGGGCGGAAAAAAGTTATCCATTTAGAAACATTTTTGTTATAGTTGTTGTATTACAATGTAAATGAACCCTGTATGTGGCGAATGTCTTATTCTGCTTTGATGCTGCAAATGTTGTCAAAGTGCTTGTGCACGTACCGATTAGCCCCCAAACTCCGCTTTTACAAAGATAATCCACACCCAATTCGATTCAGATTTTATTTATGTACATGCACAGTACACGTACCTGTAAATTGCAGTATAGCCGCTCCTTCCAACGCCCATTGTTTGAATATTATAAAACCGTCATTTTGACGTCATCCAAATGACGCCGGAACTGCGCCAAAATTCCCTCAATTAAGTTAAATAGTGTCTGCTTAACCGCTGATCTGCTGAAAGTTTTACTAACGTCTGATTCTTTCGATCCTTTGATAAACTAATGCACTTGGAAGATCCCTTTCTATCCACAAATATAATGAACTGGTTGTTCTACACGATGAACTAGGGTTGCAGAGTGATATATAAGCCCTTACCTTAAGAGGCCCCTGAGGGGAAGCAAAACGACGCCTACATTAACAACGCTAATTAACTGCTACAAATATTAAACTTTGCAGTATAATAAAATCGTTATACAGATCACTGGCGGGATATCTGACTTTTTATTTCCTGCTGAGGAAAATACATGTAGCCCTCGCCTAACGGCTCGGGCAACATGATTTTTCTCAGCAGGAAACAAAAAGTCAGATACCCCGCCAATGATCTGTATAACTAATATTATTATAACGCAAAGTAAAATCCTCGATTTTGATTGGTCAGTTAGCCATGTATAAAAGCCGTGTATCCCTCTAAATTCTGATGTATATACGGAGTCATGAGCAACAATGGAATTTCCCCCGCCTAGGGCCTCGCTTCCTTGATATAACAAAATAAAAATGGCCGACCAGCTTCACTTCGTCGATTCGATTCAAACAACCGCTCTCAAACGAAATAACAAGAGTTCGGGGCGGAAAAAAGTTATCCATTTAGAAACATTTTTGCTATAGTTGTTGTATAACAATGTAAATGAACCCTATATGTGGCGAAGGTCTTATTCTGCATATGTTGTCAAAGTGCTTGTGCACGTACCAATTAGCCCCAAAACCCCGCTTTTACAAAGATAATCCACACCCAATTCAATTCAGATTTTATTTATGTACATGCACCTACACGTACCTGTAAATTGCAGTATAGCCGCTCCTTCCAACGCACATTGTTTGAATATTATAAAACCGTCATTTTGACGTCATCCAAATGACGTCGGCATTGCGCCAAAATTCCCTCAATTACGTTAAATAGTGTCTGCTTAACCGCTGATCTGCTGACTGTTTCACTAACATCTGATTCTTTCAATCCTTTGATAAACTAATGCACTTGTGAGATCCCTTTCTATCCACAAATATAATGAACTGGTTATTATAAACGATGAACTAGGGTTGCAGAGTGATATATAAGCCCTTACCTTACAGTAAGAGGCCCCTGAGGGGAAGCAAAACGACGCATACATTAACAACGCTAATTAACTGCTACAAATATTAAACTTTGCAGTATAATAAAATCGTTATACAGATCATTGGCGGGATATCTGACTTTTTATTTCCTGCTGAGGAAAATACATGTAGCCCTCGCCTAACGGCTCGGGCAACATGATTTTTCTCAGCAGGAAACAAAAAGTCAGATACCCCGCCAATGATCTGTATAACTAATATTATTATACTGCAAAGTAAATTTCTCGATTTCGATTGGTCAATTAGCCATGTATAAAAGCCGTGTATCCCTCTAAATCCTGATGTATATAGGCCTACGGAGTCATGAGCAACAATAGAATTTCTCCCGTCGAGGGCCTCGCTTCCTTGCTACAACAAAATAAAAATGGCCGACCAGCTTCACTTCGTCGATTCGATCCAAACAACCGCTCTCAAACGAAATAACAAGAGTTTGGGGCGGAACAAATTTATCCATTGAGAAACATTTTTGTTATAGTTGTTGTATAACAATGTAAATGAACCCGATACGTGGCGAATGTCTTATTCTGCTCTGATGCTGCAAATATTGTCAAAGTGCTTGTGCACGTACCGATTAGCCCCCAAAACCCGCTTTTACAAAGGCAACCCACACCCAATACGATTCAGATTTTATTTATGCTCATGTACAGTACATAGCCCATTTGTTTGAATATTATAAAACCGTCATTTTGACGTCACCCAAATGACGTCGGAATTGCGCCCAAAATTCCCCAAATTAAGTTAAACCGTTCTCATGCTAAAAACGTAGTGTCTGCTTAACCGCTGATATGCTGAAAGTTTTACTAACGTCTGATTCTTTCAATCCTTTGAGAAACTAATGCACTTGGAAGATCCCTTTCTATCCACAAATATAATGAACTGGTTGTTCTACACGATGAACTAGGGTTGCAGAGTGATATATAAGCCCTTACCTTAAGAGGCCCCTGAGGGGAAGCAAAACGACGCCTACATTAACAACGCTAATTAACTGCTACAAATATTAAACTTTGCAGTATAATAAAATCGTTATACAGATCACTGGCGGGATATCTGACTTTTTATTTCCTGCTGAGGAAAATACATGTAGCCCTCGCCTAACGGCTCGGGCAACATGATTTTTCTCAGCAGGAAACAAAAAGTCAGATACCCCGCCAATGATCTGTATAACTAATATTATTATAACGCAAAGTAAAATCCTCGATTTTGATTGGTCAGTTAGCCATGTATAAAAGCCGTGTATCCCTCTAAATTCTGATGTATATACGGAGTCATGAGCAACAATGGAATTTCCCCCGCCTAGGGCCTCGCTTCCTTGATATAACAAAATAAAAATGGCCGACCAGCTTCACTTCGTCGATTCGATTCAAACAACCGCTCTCAAACGAAATAACAAGAGTTCGGGGCGGAAAAAAGTTATCCATTTAGAAACATTTTTGCTATAGTTGTTGTATAACAATGTAAATGAACCCTATATGTGGCGAAGGTCTTATTCTGCATATGTTGTCAAAGTGCTTGTGCACGTACCAATTAGCCCCAAAACCCCGCTTTTACAAAGATAATCCACACCCAATTCAATTCAGATTTTATTTATGTACATGCACCTACACGTACCTGTAAATTGCAGTATAGCCGCTCCTTCCAACGCACATTGTTTGAATATTATAAAACCGTCATTTTGACGTCATCCAAATGACGTCGGCATTGCGCCAAAATTCCCTCAATTACGTTAAATAGTGTCTGCTTAACCGCTGATCTGCTGACTGTTTCACTAACATCTGATTCTTTCAATCCTTTGATAAACTAATGCACTTGTGAGATCCCTTTCTATCCACAAATATAATGAACTGGTTATTATAAACGATGAACTAGGGTTGCAGAGTGATATATAAGCCCTTACCTTACAGTAAGAGGCCCCTGAGGGGAAGCAAAACGACGCATACATTAACAACGCTAATTAACTGCTACAAATATTAAACTTTGCAGTATAATAAAATCGTTATACAGATCATTGGCGGGATATCTGACTTTTTATTTCCTGCTGAGGAAAATACATGTAGCCCTCGCCTAACGGCTCGGGCAACATGATTTTTCTCAGCAGGAAACAAAAAGTCAGATACCCCGCCAATGATCTGTATAACTAATATTATTATACTGCAAAGTAAATTTCTCGATTTCGATTGGTCAATTAGCCATGTATAAAAGCCGTGTATCCCTCTAAATCCTGATGTATATAGGCCTACGGAGTCATGAGCAACAATAGAATTTCTCCCGTCGAGGGCCTCGCTTCCTTGCTACAACAAAATAAAAATGGCCGACCAGCTTCACTTCGTCGATTCGATCCAAACAACCGCTCTCAAACGAAATAACAAGAGTTTGGGGCGGAACAAATTTATCCATTGAGAAACATTTTTGTTATAGTTGTTGTATAACAATGTAAATGAACCCGATACGTGGCGAATGTCTTATTCTGCTCTGATGCTGCAAATATTGTCAAAGTGCTTGTGCACGTACCGATTAGCCCCCAAAACCCGCTTTTACAAAGGCAACCCACACCCAATACGATTCAGATTTTATTTATGCTCATGTACAGTACATAGCCCATTTGTTTGAATATTATAAAACCGTCATTTTGACGTCACCCAAATGACGTCGGAATTGCGCCCAAAATTCCCCAAATTAAGTTAAACCGTTCTCATGCTAAAAACGTAGTGTCTGCTTAACCGCTGATATGCTGAAAGTTTTACTAACGTCTGATTCTTTCAATCCTTTGAGAAACTAATGCACTTGGAAGATCCCTTTCTATCCACAAATGTAATGAGCTGGTTATTATACACGGTGAACTATGGTCGCAGAGTGATATAAGCCGTTACCTTATAGTATGAGATCCCTGAGGGGAAGCAAAACGACGCCTACATTAACAACGCTAATTGAGTGCTAGAAATATTAAACTTTACAGTATAATAAAATCGTTATTGATTGGCGGGATATCTGACTTTTTATTTCCTGCTGAGAAAAATACATGTAGCCCTCGCCTGACGGCTTGGGCAACATGCTTTTCCTCAGCAGAAAACAAAAAGTCAGATACCCCGGCAATGATCTGTATAACTAATATTATTATACTGCAAAGTAAAATTCTCGATTTCGTTGGCGGGATATCTGACTTTTTATTTCCTGCTGAGAAAAAATACATGTAGCCCTCGCCTGACGGCTTGGGCAACATGCTTTTCCTCAGCAGAAAACAAAAAGTCAGATACCCCGCCAATGATCTGTATAATTAATAACGTATACCGAAATCCCGAAGGTGATCTGACAAAGTACCATACTTATCGGTCGACCTAGAGTCCCTACCACTAAGTCTGTCGTCGACTGGGCCGTCAGGAACCGGCTACGTAAATGGCGTTGACGTATGCAGACGTCCTGTCTTGCAGTCGTTGCACGCTGTGCACCCGGTCATGGTCATGCCAAAACGGAACCTGTGACCACTGGCACTTGATCGAAACAGACTATAGTTATGTAACGTAATAGTTATTAATGTACTAGTTGCTATAAATAAACTATAGTCTTTTTCGATCAAGTGCCAGTGCCTGTGACGTTATATCTATCAACTAAACGACTGATTGTTGAGCGACGCACGCTATACCGATTGGTTACCTCTAATCCCCTTCCTAAAGACCGATTATTCGGTAGCGCTCTTCGGTATTTAATCGTGGCATTTTCCATTTCTAGAAATTTTATTTTGCAGAAAATCTTAATAAAGTAAATTAACACCGACATCAAATCAATGACAAAAGAAATTCAGTTGTTCACCAACAAAGCGCGCACGGAGCTCACGGGGAAAACGCCGTAAGTCCGGCGTAGCCTTTCATGGTTGATTGCACAAAACAAAACCTATGGCAGGACAAAGCACGCATAAGATGAAATGCATCATTGTTTATTGGTTATTAAAAGTCGCGTTTGAAAGTTTTGCCAAACATGTTTGTTGCGTTTTCATTTTTCGTCAGTGTATAATAAATATTATATAGTAAATATGAATATGCCTTATGATCTATATTCAATAGCTGATCTTATTACAACACATAGTATGCCAAATGCGTTTAGCAATATTTGTGTAAATCTTGTAGTTTGCAACATTTCCCTATTTTGTCCTTTGAACTACATTTATACGCCACTCTATAACCAATACCTGTAACACGATGAGTTGCCCCACCCCTTCCCCGTGCGCTGTTACAGCTTTAGCAAATATACATGCTTGATACGATCACAGGGGTCTGGACCGCTTCATGGGGGTCTACATGTACTATATAATAATATTATTATATAGTACATGTAGACCCCCATGAAGCGGTCCAGACCCCTGTGGATACGATGAGTCAATTTTTTCGCTCTACACGATGTCTTTATACAACCATTTGATAAAAAATCTTATTATGGGGATGCGTCCTAGAATGACGTTGGAGCAAAGTCACGTGGCAACGGGTATGCCGAGCGGTGGGCGTATGCAAGAGAGGTTTGCTTGGCAACTTGCAGCAACTTGCAGCAAGTGTCATTACACGCGCTTGAGGCAGAGGGATGCTAGCTAAAACTGATACAGTTGCGACGGATCTATGTCTGGTGTACCACGAAAAACGTAAATTGACGACCACTATATACCGAAATCATGTCTGTTCCGAAAGTTGCCCACGCGGACGGTACACATTGTATATGGAAGAAAACTATGTAGATCTACATTGGCAAAATGTAATCTATGAATAGATTAAAAAACATATTGACAACTTGATCAGTTCTCATCCTTATTCAAGTACAGTTGAACTTCGCTATCTCGAACTCTGATAACTGGAACTTTAGGTTAACTCGAACTCAAAGTCCGGTCCTTCCAAAACTTACAATACAGAGTTGCTTTAAAATAATTATATCACTACGGATATCTAGAATACACGTGACAGCTTAATGCAGATCTAAAGTATAATGATGAAAGCTCCTACAAGAGCTTTCAGCATTACTTTGGACCTTCATTTAGCTGTGAACTCGATAAATTGTCCAGATTAGAAATCGGTTAACTCAAACTTCTGTTATCTCGAACTAATTAGTATCGTCCCCTGAAGTTCGAGATATCGAAGTTCAGCTGTAATCAGCACTATGCAATACTAAATAATAATAAAACTCAAAATTTTCGTTCCACGAAGATTCACTCGTTCACAAGTGTAACAACTCCGCTGAATGTGTGTTAGTTTTTATTAAATATTATTTTCTTATATAACAAAGAAATGCATAATAAGAACCAAAGTTTATTTTTTGTACGATATATAAATAGCACATTAAATCGATCACTATATTCTGATTCAGCTCCATTTTTAATTTATTAAAGTTATAACACCATTACATTAAAACAACATTTATAAATGATAGAAGTTTTGTTTGTTATTTTTTAAAAAGTAAAATCGTCGCCGCATTATACGAAATATTTATGTAATAAAATTTCCTTCAATTCCATTGTTTTCAGATTTTCGCAATCCATAATTTATCTATGTACCGCGTATTCGGCAAACAATTTCAGTGTTTTAGCCTGCGCCTCTAAGCGCGAAGGAAGAAAAAGAGAGAAAGAGGATTGTTTGGGTAGGAAATTGTCATTCAGACAAGTATATTGAGCATCGATTATATCAAGAATAAGGCCATTAATACTTTATGCATAGCTTGGTGTAGTTTTATGTATGGGACTTTTGAAACGGTAGCACTTGTTTTTTTCTTATGAACGCGGACGTGATTGAAAACAGCACAACAAACATGGCGGCCTCCATGACGTCTTTTTCAACAAGGGAGTATCGTAGACTCACCTTCTATCGAACCTCACCTGTTTATCGAACCTTTCATTTTTTGTGTTTTACGCATGTACAAGTGCATACTACCTCATAAAATCATGAGTACCCTTGCTTTGTCTGTAAACAACGCCTCGTAGCTTTAAAAACGGAATATATGCCTTTTTCTCATTGATTCGTGGTTTCTCGATTCGTGGGTTATGTCATCACGTAGTTTTCTCAAAACAGAGTTAATTTCCGTGACCCAGTTTTTGTCAATAACCTCTATGAAAAGGGCTCGTTAATGTGTGGACCTTTCTGCAGACCCTTACTGTTATATCTCATGGCGCGAACGTCAGCGTCATGTTTTAGAGATGCGCGTGACATTGTTAACGTCATTGTTTATAGTAACGTCGTGTCCGTTATTGTGATTATTATTATTACAGGGCTCAACAGTAACTTTTGGAACTACTTGTCCAGTCGGACTAGTAACTGCTATATCGGGACCGGCTATATCTACTTGTCCTGACCAGAAAGACACTTGTCATGACTTTTCATAATTGTTAAAATTTAACTCAATAAACTTTGCATTTGGAGCTGTGTTTACAAACAAAAAGCTTCCATTTCTTAATATGACTGTATCAACTCAAAATCTGACTGTCTTCTTATTGTGGCATTATCATACTAGTCTAAAACTGCAATTAACAGGTTAACTAACTAAACACTGAAGTTAAAACTCAGACATCTTCATTAAACTCTGGCTTTCACTGCCTCTGTCCACCATGGAACCATGAGGCCAATGCCCTTTCACAGTTGTACTCATTCACTGGTGGGCCACAGATTGAGATAGCCATCAGATAATTTAACATGTCATGGTTGAGAGAAGATCTCCAGTCACTCTTAATCCTAGCCATGGCAGAGAACCCACGCTCACAGATGGCACTTGATGAAGGCACACACAGAATGATCTCCACCAACATCAGAATGTTATGGAATCTCCTTTCCAAATTTTCAGTTGTAAACAATTTCTTGTACAAAACATCTGTTGAGCTCTGTCTGTATCTGTTCATGTGTGTTTTAAGAGCTGGCCATTCAACTGCAGAGATTTGATCAATCTGACACTCTAGTCTGGTGAGTATGGGCTCAAAGTGGTTGCAGAGAATATCAATTTCTTCTTCTCCATAAACTGCCAACTCTGCTTCAGTCTCTGGAAGGTTTCTCATAAAAAACACCTGCATTGCCTTCAGAATGGGAGAGGTATCAATATCCTTCAGTCTATTTGAGATGTGGTCAATGACTGCATCAATCAGAGAATTCTTCTTGGCAGTTAACTGGTCCCTGGTCAAATCACATGCAGAAAGGTGAGCTTCTTGAAACAGTGTCTCTCCATCTGCATGGGTTACACCATCTAGAAATCTCTGAAGGTGCTTACCAGGCCTCTGTTGAAGGGCAATAAGTCTGAGGCAGGCTGTTTCTGTGGAATCGAGAACATCAGGAATACTGCAGGTATCTCTCTGAAACTGTAAAGATAAGTCACTAAGTACATCCATGACATCCTGCAGGAAGTGCATGTAATGCAGCAGCTTTTCACTTTTCAGGTGACGCAAAACGTTCTTTGCCTTGCCTTGGACATCAGCACTGCCTTTGCCTCCTTGCACTATGTCTTCAAAATGAGTGATAAACACTTTGTATGACTCAGGCTTGAGGAGCACCTTCAAAGATCTACTTAGATGGGGCATCCATCTGGTGCCCTTAAGATTTGCTGGTCTGAGCATCTTGACTTCCATAGCTTCAGCTAGACTTCTAAGCTCCCTTAATGCTTTAGCAGAGTAGTGGTAGTGCTTGTGTAAATGCAACAGCATTGACTTTAAATCTGAGAACACTGCTGCCGCTCTGTCCTTTATAGCATCCAGGACACCAAGTTCTAACCTGTGGTTGACACAGTGTATTGGTAACAACCATGGTATGTCCCTCTTAAGTAGGGCTGTAACACTCCTGTGTCTTCCAAGGTTGACACTTGTTCCGTCAGATCCTGTTGCCACCAATTTTTCCTTCCAGGATTGGTTCATCTCAGACATGGCAATGTCTATTGCTTCAAGTACACCTTCAGCATGGGCATGTTGAACTGGCTGGATTTTAATGTATAAGCATCTTGGTGCTCCATCAACTAACTGCAAAGATAAAGGTTAAAACACCTCAAAAGCTTAGTCATAATAATTGGTTCCTGACATCTTATTCATAAAGTAAAATGTGACACCAGTATCCTATCACTGCAGACTCCTTTGAGTGACAGTGTAAATCCTGTCCAGAGGGCTCTTTCTGCAAGTTCCCTCTGACAGTAGTTTACACTGGCCTTAAAGGTCCGATAAACTTGTTTGGCAAAATTTGAGTATTTGATAATTTTATGACACTGTAATCAAATGATACTTACAACTCTTGCATAAACCAGCTCATTTTCAGAAATTGAGACGTCAGTGGCACCATCAAACATAATGGCCAATACTCTAGCACGGTCTAAGATATCGCCAGTGGATTTCTTCAGATCATCGAATATGTATGGTATGAACCTGTAATAAATATTTTTAAGATATTATTTTCCATACTAGACTAGTGATTTCTGATAGCATGAAATAGATAAGGTAACAGAGGTAGGTAATATGACCTAAGTCAAAGTAAGGTATGGTATTTATTTAAAATTTATTTATTTAAAATTTATTTATTTATTTATTTATTTATTTATTTTATGTTGTATAAATTAATATGAATGCAAATGCCACACAATGGTCGAGGGTTGGGGTTTACTGATTAATTAATAATTATACTAGACTAAGAGTACAGTAACACTTGACTATGACTTAAAAAATGCCAATGTACCTCCTGCATGCTTGGTCTGACTTGTAGCTTTTGGCAAGTGTGACACCATTTTGTTCTTGAAGATCAAGGATGGAAGGGTATAGAGTAAATGGTAACTCATTCTTGGCAACCCAGTAGGCAGAGTTGAAACAAACAGATAATGCCTGCTGTTGGTCCTTGTTTAATTTTTGTATTGTCAAATCCAAGGCCCCAACGACATTAGGGCACCCAGGAACTGCTTCCAATGACAACGAAGCACCTTGCACAGATCCAGTATAAGTGCACACAACTGTTTGTTTTTTTTCTTTCATGGTTTCAATCACATGTCGTTTGTTTGCCGTTTCATGTGCAGAATTGGACTCATGAGTTTTTATTGATTCTAAGCGGAAAGAACTACAACCTGTTACAAAGCTGGAGCCGCTTAATTTTGCATATTTCTGACACGGTTGGCAAAACATCACCTCTTGCGACTCATTGTAAACAAGCCAGTCATACTCTTCCAGCCACTTGGGAACAAATATACGTTTTATCTTTTTTTCATACTCCTTTTTAGTAGCATCTCTTCCTTTGGGTTTATTGCTGCTGTCAGTAGACTCAGCACTGTCTTTTTTTGAACCCGTAAATCCAAACTTGAAAGTGACATTACGAATCGCGTGTCATTCAACCATGGATAGGGTAAACAAACCATAAATTAGTCGATTGACGATGTCGTTAACTTTTACTTTGAAATATAGTACAAGAAATTTCTAATCCATTGAGTCAAAAATGTTTATGGGCATAATATGGATGTAGATAACTTACCTTGCTGTGTTAAAAAATCGCAACTTATATCAGTGAAATGTCGTACATGTATGCATATTACCGGAAACAAGAAGCAGAAATACTCGACTGGTTCCAACATTTTTATTAGCAGCGTGTTTTACCTTATTACGATGTAGTATTACCAGTCTACAAAGCCATTTTAGCCGATAACGGACGAGGTGTGCTGAATAGTCTCACGCATGCGCGATAGGTTATCTCGGTACTTCCTTGTAAACAAACTGGGTGCTGTTTGACGTTTCGGCAAAATCCATTTCACCGGTAAACGATTTTCACGTTTTAATACCGAACTAATGATGATAAGACTTTACAGAAAATTGGTTTGAGATCTACTTGCCACGTCGGACTGCTAGATACAGGTTTTTATTGTCCGGACCTAAATTTTGATTGTCCCGGGCAGTCGGACTACCGTTACTGTCGAGCCCTGTAATATTATGAGTTTGAGTCTAGTAAAGCAAGCATAGAAGTGTTTAGAAGGAGTTGTTAAGTTTTTACATTGGCGACGAGGATGGGATTCGAACATCACAGAGTTACACCAGAACACCCGAGAGCCAATGGAGAAGCTGAAAATTTCACGAAATTATTGAATAAGACGGAGCAGATCGCCCACAGACAATGTCGGCGAAGTCAAGATGCCATTCAAGAAATGCTTATGGGTTACAGATCAACTCCTCATCCAGCAACAGGGATCAGTCCATACAATGCACTGATGAGGCGAGAAGTCCGAACTAAGTTGGACCAGACAACAACAAGAATAGATGTTAGTGAAATGGAAGAGCATATCACAAAGAATGATAACTTATACAAGAGTAAATGGTCAGTGAACAAAAGGCATGCGAGAGACAGTCACCACAAGATCAAAGTAGGTGATACCGTGTTCCTGAAACAGCAGAAGAGAAATAAGTGGACTACTGTGTATGAGAGTGAGCCATACACACTAACCAGAGTTGACGGGTCAAGTTTAGCCGCACAACGCTCCAGTGACAGTAGGAGAGTATACAGGGATGCCACACACTTCAAAGTGGCAAATCAGTACACATCAACCCAGCGATCTGACAACTGGCGGGAGAGACTACTCCAGAGGACGAGGACAAGTGACACACAAGGGCAAGCAACAAGGCGAGGTCCAAATCAGAGAGATATACACAGAGGTCCCAAGAGGCGCACAGGTGAGATGTACAAGGAGTCGATGCCGAGACGACAGATGCCAGAGCGAGACCGACGAATACCTGCCAGATACAAAGACTAACCACATTCTTAATTAAGTGCATAGTATTAAGCAATAGGACGCTAATGAATTCTAATGGAACCATATGTAAGAGTGATGGTTATAGTGACTAAGATAGTGAAGTAAGTGTGGAAGAAACTTTGCAGAAGAAATAGCGGGAAATACAGGAGATATTAATAGTACTTTAAATAATAAAATATGTGTGAAAGACGCTATTCAGAAACACAGTTTTATGTGATATGGACGCTCTGAATAAGGGTGTACTCATAAGGAGTGAATCACATTTGTGATTAGATCAAATGCAATACTGCACATTTACTATCTTTCATTATTCATTACTTTTAACATAGCAATAATTCTTTTAGTAAAAATCTTATCTTTCTTTAAGGAAAGGAGAGAATGTTATATCTCATGGCGCGAACGTCAGCGTCATGTTTTAGAGATGCACGTGACGTTGTTAACGTCATTGTTTATAGTAACGTCGTGTCCGTTATTGTGATTATTATTATTATGAGTTTGAGTCTAGTAAAGCATAGAAGTGTTTAGAAGGAGTTGTTAAGTTTTTACACTTACATGGACCTTTTTGGGGCCATCTATCAAAACATTAAATTGGATTTTATTTATCCGCCATTTTGGAAAACGCCATTACATTATCGAGGGTTATGTTTATTTTTCTTCAATTGCGTTATATATAACCAATTATTTTAAAAAAATCATTGTTACGATTTTTTGTCAGACCGAATCGTCCCGCCAAAAATCCTGCAACATGAATTTTCTTGCCCGGAAATGATATTTTAAAACTGACCAATTAGAGCCCACGAATCAACAGGAAAATAGGTCAAGATCTCGTAGCAGCCGACTCGGTCTACTTAACAAGTAAAATTAACACTTTAGATGATTTTTGTCTGAAAAAATATTATTTCAAGATAAATAAATGTTTTAAAATATTACTATGCAACAAAAAAAACACTTGGAAGGCACGCCTGTCATAATTTTCCCTTTAAGACCCACGAATCCACAGGAAAACAGCATACATCATAAACAGGTCAATACAGTTTTTTTTTCCTTCAACTATGCTAAACATGAGAAAACTCTTAATACCTTATAGAAGAGATCAACATAAATTGAAAAGTGTACCACATTAAAAATGTTTGACAGCTCTGTCCTCTTCAGCTTATGCAAAGGTCGCGTGCCCATGATGAAATCACGTGATTATGAGTATTATGTTACAGTAAAGTTTCTAAAATAAAGGTTCGATAAGCAGGTGATATTTTCTGGAAGCCATTTTTGTTTTTGTTATGCGGGTGGTGGGGAAAACTGGATTGTTTGGGGATTAATAGATGAAGATAAAATTACTTAATTGTTTCAAGGTATGTCTAAAAGATTATTTTGAACTGCTTATTTATTTTTTTCTTCAATATTTACAGTAAACGTTTTCTGTTCCTGGTCAAAGGTTAAGAGGTTTGATAGACGGTGAGACCATGCTATTTGTTTTGTATGTGTGACCGGACAATACTGCTAGTCAGACTTAACCCTTTGCTTGCAGGTTACTTTTGCTTGTTTGGGGGAAGGATGGCGGGTCGTAAAACACAGGCAAACAGATAATTTAATCTATAATGAAATGAGTTTTGACAAATTCTTCTAAAGGTTTTTAATTTTATTGTCATTGTTAAAAGTATGTTTGATACTAATGTAAGATCGAATTAGAAATTATCAAATCTCTCTTCCTTGAAATGAATGAATTCTGTGGGGAAACAGAGCAAATGCGTGAAAACATGTTTGATATATGAAGGAAAGTGTTAATATTTTAGTAGCTAGCCACAGAACCATAACATTTTGATAATGAACTGCACTTTAATATAATTTTTAAGCGCTTTTGAATGCATATATCCTTTGTGAAAAGAGCGTTATATAAATGTGGTATAATAATAATAATAATAATTTGTTTATACCAGAAACTGATTGTTTGCTCATTAGTAAAGGTGAGGTTTATATATATTTGCAAATGGCAGGATGTTGCTGTTCTGTCGGGGGCTATCGCCCCGAACCCCCTGCTTTATTAATTTTTTCCATACAGAAAATCAAAGCCACTTATAGAAATGATATGATGAAACATTTCCCTGCTTAAAATCCGTTTATTCAACAATTTATAACCACCAGTTATTGCACAAAAGTTGCTGCAGTGACCCTAGGTAAACACAAAGCAATGAAACAAAATGGCGTCACGTTTAGCAACATTATTGGCTCAAAAAGGCACGCGCTGTGCTTTATTATGATTCGTGATTTCCGGGGTCTGCTATACTAGATTCTTCCCTAGGAACTATATACAATATACTTATTCTCCCAACTTCACAGTTTACCCCCTGATCACTGGGTTATAAGTCGGCCATTAACATTCGGCGCCCAAGGCAGCCATGGCACATTGGCTTATTTCCCTCCCAGGTACCCATTTATACACCTGGGTGGAGAGGAGCAAACTTGGGATGCATTTTTTGCTCAGAAAAATTCTGATAGTCCAATGGCAGGATTCGAACCAGAGACCCTTCGATCCCAAGTCTAACGTCCTACCACTGGACCACCACTCCCACTCATTATGTCATAAATGACTATTCTGGTGACGTAATTGCCAATTTTGTCGCATTACTTGACTAGAAGTTAAACACACCACTTCAAAATCGTAATTTTATTACTACAGAATTTATATTCTCGTAAATGAGATACAAGACATAGATATGCTCCCCTATTTAAAACAGCTGTGCTTGCCCTCATTGTGGCGATGGGCTGAAGAAAAACATGAACACTTCTGATATTCATGATTGAATTGAATTTGTGCACAAACTTACTTTTCATGAAAAGAATAAATGGTCAGGACACTAAAGAAGTAAATTTAAAAAAAAAAATCATAAACATTTTATTCTATATGAAACCCGTATAAACAATACCCATATAATTTTGAAATGTCTGCAGTTTTCACAACAATCATTGATATTGGCAAAAAACATGGACACTAAACTGGTTTGGATTTCAAAATTTCTAGATTCACTAACACTACTTTGTCAGATTTTGAAATATGAACAAGAGGTCTAGATGAGTTGCATAAATTTAAACATTTTCAAGAATAGCCCCTTTATTTCTCCACCAAAACCTATACTGTGACCACTCTTTAGAAATTGTCTCAAAGAGACGATTCTAAATACATTGTAATGGTCACAATATAGGGTTTGGTGGAGAAATGACGATTTTAGTATTTGGGTACACACCTTTATCTGTAGCTTGATCTGATGAGGGGTTGTGGTCAGTGGAGTATTTGATAGCAGAATAGACCACAGGGGTCTGGACCGCTTCATGGGGGTCTACATGTACTATATAATAACAAGGGTTCCAACTAGCAGAACGGATATCCGTGTACCACGAGTACAAATATGACTGTAACTCTACAATTTAAATGATAATTTCGTAATTCTTTCGGCTATTGAAAGCCAATATATTTTTCTATCAAATAAATATAATCTTATAACGGTAACTTATGAACAAGTATCAATCCAACAATGATTTTCACAAAATTTCACGTGTTTTTAGGGTCATTGACAAACGTTTGTTCACTCCGGTTTCACTATATCACAGCAATAACCTGGCAATATGCAGTTCAAAAAATGGCGTGAGTCAATAAAACGAATCAATTCTAACACCACCTCCAATTATTTAGTCCCCAACATCAAAAGAATGATGTAAAACTAGCGAGTTTTGTCAGTTTGCTTCATATCGTCGAGGAAGGAGCCATTGTACGTGACGTCACGGATTTTCCAACTTTTCCTTCACTCATCCAATGAAATGGCTCCATTCAAATTTGTTGCAAAATGGCAGCATCCGAAATAGAAACATAACAACAGACGGAAAGGCCGCTGTTGCTAGTTGCTTATTTATTAAGAGGACAAAACAAATGGAGATTGGTGATATAATTGGGTTGTTTTATTGAACCACGCCATCTTTTGAACTGAAAATCACCAGGTTATGGCTGTGATATAGTGAAACCGGGGTGAACGAACGTTTGTCAATGACCCAGAAAACACGTGAAATTTTTAGAAAATCGTTCTTGGATCGATAATTGCGCGCAAGTTACCGTGAGAAGATTATATTTATTTGATGGTAAAATATATTGGCTTTCAATAGCCGAAAGAGTTACAAAATTATCATTGAAATTGCAAGAGTTACATTCATATTTGTACTTGTGGTACACGGATGTCCGTTCTGCTAGTTGGAACCCTTGTTATTATATAGTACATGTAGACCCCCAATCCCCCATGAAGCGGTCCAGACCCCTGTGGAATTGACAGGGTAGACAATGTAGTAACATTAAATAACTCTTTATTCCATAAATACACCTTTTTACATCTTAACAAACAGAGTAGATCCAGATCAGACGGTGATCAGATGGCTCCTGTAGAGACGTCTGATCACTGTCTGCTCTGTTTGCTTATGATATAATATAGATCTGATTGTACAGTTTATGCCATGGACAAAACTTCCATCGTCCATGCCCTATCTAAAACATAATCTAATTGATATTCATGAAGTCATGAATATTCATGAAATAAAGGGTCATTTTAGGGAATGTTTAATTATACAGTGTTTTGCAGTCATTTGTATAGTCTCTACAATATCATATTGTGCAAGAATTTCCAGTAAACGTTACGGTGCTCATTGAGAAATGAATGTCAGATATTAGCCATTTAGGTTAGCACACTTTGTATAAATACTGTCAGAAATAGAATATTTGTTTTTGAATGAGATTTAACTGAGTAATAAATAAATATTCTACAATATTTTGTTTCAGAAAGGAAGATGCCACCTAAGACAAACAGAAATTCTGTGGTAAACATAAAGAATGAGGATCTTGTTCTTTCGTGTGAATGGAAGGACTGTCAGGAGACATTCAAGAATATGGACGTCTTTATGAGTCACACGTCTGGACACCTAAATGGGTACTTCCAGTCAGAACACAAAGTGACAGAAGAAAATGAAGGTAAAGTATAGAAAATAATTTAAGGAGATATATATAAGGAAAACTCTCAATATTAACCCTATACTCCATGAATATTCATGTAGGAAATAATGACATCATGAATATTGATTAAATAAATTTATATAATGGCATATGATCAAGAAAGAATTTGACGACAGCAGAAACTGTTGAATCAGATCTACATTATTCCATAAGCAACAGAGCAGACGTTGATCAGACGTCTCCTACAAGATCTGTCTGATCTGGGTCTACTCTGTTTGCAAAAGCATCAAAAGGCATATCATTGGATGGAGTAAAGGGTTACGTTTCAAACGTTTGTACCTGATGGAGATCAACAGGCAAAGTTGTTAACCCTTTCCCTGTTCTGTGTTTATTTCAAATTTCAATACCTAATGAATATTCATTAACAAAATAGTTATAAAGAAATATGCAAGGTGGAACATTGTAGACATTTTAGAAAGCAAAGAAACAGATCTATCAAATTCTGTTAGCAAACAGAGTAGACCCTGATCAGACGGCTCCTCTAGGAGCCGTCTGATCTGGGTCTACTCTGTTTGCAAATCCGTGAAAACACGTTTATATGAGGGAAAGGGTTAACACTTAAAAAACTGAGTTTTCAAATAGAGTTCTCATCTAATCATCACCAAACCTTATGAAAATGTTTATGGTTATAATATCTAGGCCAAGTTCAATAACTAGCAATTTTGGAACAGGTACTTCAGAGTTACGGCCATTGAATTGTTGAAAACTGAGCTTTTTTAGCTTTGTCTGCTCTCTAAATAAAAAAGTCCTCATCCAGTCTCTATCCCAACAAACTTCATAAAAATGCATCCATTCATTTTTGAGACAGGAGCAGGTGGGAGACAAGCTCTAGTACATGTACTTATACTGATATGTAGAATATGGAAATTTATGGTCATAACAAATTCAGTTTGTAAGAAAGCAAACAGCAGATTCTGAACAGACAGCTTACTCCTGCAGATGTCTGATCTGGGTCTAGTCTTTTAGAAAAGACATTAAAGTAATTGTCTCTACCTGCAATGCCTAAACATTACATAAGTCATTTGTTTGTATGCTGAAAAAGTATATTGCAAAACCCAATCGAGTAAATGATGTCAGAAGAAAACCCTTTCATGTGTTTGATATCAAAGACTCTCGATGTTATTCACTAATATATTAGTATCTTTTTGGGTTGCGTTTTAGTTATACCCCTACAAAAGAAGTTTGGGGGGGGGTATACTGGAGTCACCATGTCTGTCCGGTTGTCCATTCGTCCATCTGTCCGTTTGTCCGTCCGGCTTGTCCGAATCATAACTTCCAAAGTATAAAAGCTATTGACTTCAAACTTCATATACAGATAGACCACATTGACCGCAAGTGCAGTGCACAAGGTTCGTAACTCTGTATTCACTATTTCTGGAGTTATTGCCCTTTGTTATTTTTCTCAAAATCTGGCTTGTCTGGATCATAACTTCCAAAGTATAAAAGCTTTTGACTTCAAACTTCATATACAGATAGATCACATTGACCACAAGTGCAGTGCACAAGGTTTGTAACTCTGTATTCGGTATATTTGGAGATATTGCCCTTTGTTATTTTCTCAAAATCTGGCTTTTCTGGATCATAACTTTAAAAGTATAAAACCTATTGACTTCAAACTTCATATACAGATAGACCACATTGACCACAGGTGCAGTGCATAAGATCCATAACTCTGTCTTCAGTATTTTTGGAGTTATTGCCCTTTGTTATTTTTGTCAAAATTTGGCTTGATTTAATAAATAAAAAAATTCAGACCTTTTCTTTGTCATACCTCAACAGAACATTTTTAAATTTTGCAGTATTGTTGAACACCATCTGAAGTTCTGCACCTGCGATAAAGGTTTTGATTTGTTGCTTCGTGCATGAATGAAAGATCTCCCTTTTCGTAATTTAACAAATGAAAATTTAGCGGTCGGGAGCTTTATAAATTTCTATAACCCCATCTCTGTGTCAAATGTGCTAGTGGGGGTATTCATCACCTTTAGTGGTAGTTCTAGTTTTATATGATGTTATTGAAAATGTACTTTTATTGTAAGGAATGTCACTTTAAAAGGCAAGATTACAAAGTAAAGGATTTCTCTTGATTTCAGGATTTCACTGCCTTTGGCGAGAATGTGGAACAGATATTGAGGGCGAGCCATCTGACTTTGTGCGTCATGTATACTTTCACACCTTTCATGTGAAGATCAAAGGTATCGGTGTCCTGCTGTTGGAGAAGACGGGGCAGCGGGCTTGTTCCCTGGACACTGTACAGAGCAGTAGAAATCTGATACCAGAATTGCCAGAACGACTGGAATGTGGATGGGGTCACTGCCATGTGAGCTGATATTTCTTCCATTTCTCCTCAAAAGTACATTTGTATCTCAAAAATGTTGATCCTTCAAACAGTTTTGATCGTGATGAGACACTCAGTTACTCTGTGTCTCATCTAGTCCAATGAATTTCTGTAGATTGTCATACATTTTCTATTAGCCTTCCGAAGAATTAAGGAATTTGATTTAATTAAGAATTTAAACTTTTTAACACTGCAACTATTCTCAGAAATTCAGAATTTCTTGTTTTATTCAAATGCTTTTTTAACCCTTTCATAAACAAAAAGAGCAAACCCTGATCAGATGGCTCCCGCAGAAGCCGTCTGACCTGGGTCTACTTTATTTGCAAAGGCATTAAAAGAATATCTATGAAGTAAAGGGTTAATGCACTTATCTAATATATTAAATTGGGTGCAATGAATATGTCCTCATTGTTCACCATTTAACAAGTAACTTTCCAGTGACAAACAAATCGGGGGTATCAAATTTAGCATAATGTCCCCTCAAATTGTTATTGTCTTAGAGTCAAACAATACATTAGTGCCCCAGCACAACAGGAGGTTGCTAGTTGACCTTGGCCACCAGGTCTTGACTTTTTATTTCCCTAAGATCTTAATCAGGGGGGGGGGGCATATTGCTTTTTGAGTGTCTATTGGTCTGTTTCCCCGTCATACTCCTTTACACCTTGAATATTCATGTAAGAAATAATCGTATGAAGTAGAGAATTTCTGGCCATTTCAGAAACTGCAAAAATAGATCTACATTTATTTCATAAGTGAACAGAGCAGACCCTGATCAGAAGGCTCCTACAGGAGTTGTCTAGTCTGGTCTTTACTGTGCAAAGGCATCAAAAAGGCATGTTTATGGAGTAAAAGGTTTAATAATGGCCATAAATTTGGAACTTATACAGATAGAGAAGTCATACTTGGCATGTATACTTGCATCATGATGCTGGAGCTTTCAATTAGAGCTATGCCATGGTCAAGGTCAAACACCAAGGTCAAAGGGCATATTTGTATGACTTTAAATTTGGCCATAACTTTTGAAATATTAGAGATAGTGACTTCATATTAGCAAGATGACGTGTATCATTAAATGGTACTTTGTCAAGGTCACTCTTTAAGGGCAAAGGTCAAATTTGTAGGTCAGAGGATCGCTTTAGGAGATAATGTTTCAGAAGCACATCTTGTTTACCTTGTTGTTTGCAGGTTGCACAATTCAGAAGTGTAATAAAAGTTACTATTTAAAGAAGATTATCATACAGTTCTTTATATCTTTAAATCGCTATGTTTTCCATGATGAAGTTGATGGAAATGTGAACTACTATTTTCAGTTTATGTTTGAGAATGCAGAGATGTTTTACCGACATGTAGAAAATCATGGCGACAGTTTTCCAGAGGGCAACAACGTGAAAAATGGGTGTAAATGTGGTTGGGATGGTAAATAATACATACTTGTTGCTTTACTTTTCATTACTCATTAGTCCATGAATATTCATCTAAGAAGTACTCACATGAATATTAATTAGATGAATTTTTACAATGGCACATGGACACAGGGAATTTTGGTTGTGACAGAAACTGTGGAATCAAATCTATATTGTTCCATAAGCAAACAGAACAGACCTGATCAGACATTTTCTACGGGAGCAATCTTATCGTGGTCTGCTTTGTTGGCAAAGGCATTAAAAGGTGTATCTATGATGTAAATGGTTGAAATACTGAATGAAGGTTTTATTCTATTGTGTCTTGAAGACAAGTACAAGAGCCGTCTGATCTTGATCTACTTAGTTTGCAAAGGTGTGAAAAGGCATATCTGTCAGGGAAAGTATTAACCCTTTCCTCCATGAATATTCATGTAAGAAATAATGATGCTGTGGATAGTAATTAGATTAATTGTTATAACAGCACATGGACACAGGAATGTTTGACCATGGTAGACACTGCAGAACCATTTCTATATTATATCACAAGCAAACAGAGCAGACCCGGATCAGAAGGCTCCTATAGGAGCCGTCTGATCTGGGTCTACTCTGTTTGCAAAGGTGTAGTTATGGGTTAAAGGGTTAAATCTTCTTATATACACATACTATAAAGCAATTTTTATGAGTGAAACTGAAAGTACAACTTCCTTCCATTGCTTTTCAAAACATTGTGTCAGAGTTTGCATCCTGATAAGGCAGTGAGTTAAAAAGAGATGCCAAGTTATTCAAATTCTCATCTTGATCTAAACTGTTTGCAATGATAATCACGAAACAGTCCATAATTTAGAAAGAGTTAACCCTGAATTTCTTTATACCTTTGCAAACAGAATAGATAAAAAGACAGCTCTTGTAAGCCAATGTCTGCTCTGTTTACTTATAGACAGCTCTTGTAAGCCAATGTCTGCTCTGTTTACTTATAGACAGCTCTTGTAAGCCAATGTCTGCTCTGTTATCTTATAGACAGCTCTTGTAAGCCAATGTCTGCCCTGTTTACTATATAAATGTACATATATTTCAAATTCTCTACTGTTTGCCTTTGCACTAAATGTCCTTATTTTCTGTTTTTAATACAATAATTAAATAAATTTTGAGTACTGAAGAGTTCTTAACGCTAACCTTTCTCAAGGCTATGGTCCAATTTGTGATGACCTTTGCATTTATCATGATCCGAATTGTTTTAACAACACGGATAGAAAGATACTGTTTTTAATTAGCTCACAAGGGCACAAAGTGCTCAGGGTGAGCTTTTGTGATCGCCTGATCTCCGTCGTCCGTCGATGTACATTGTATGTTGTCCGTCGTCAGTCGTCAACAATTTGAACCTTTGAAATTTTCTCCTCTGAATCTACGGGTTCTCAGCTTTCATCATTGGCACATAGCATCATGTTTAGGTCCTCTACAAAATTAATATAAATTATGCCCCTGGGGTCAAAATTGGCCCCGCCCCAGGGGTGCCTCGTTTTCAATAGAAACATATAGTAAAACTTTGAAAATCTTCTCCTCTGAAACCAGAAGGTTCTCAGCTTTCATATTTGGCACATAGCATCATGTTCAGGTCCTCTACAAAAGTTATATAAATTTTGGCCATGGGGTAAAAATTGGCCCCACCCCAGAGGTGGGCAGTAGTGAAAACTTCTGAAACAGGAAGGTTCTCAGCTTTCATATTTGGCACATACCATCATGTTCAGGTCCTCTACAAAAGTTGTATAAATTATGGCCCTGGGGTCAAAATTGGCCCCGCCCCAGGGGTGGGCAGTTTTCAATAGAACATATAGTGAAAACTTTGAAAATCTTCTCCTGAAACTGAAAGATTCTCAGCTTTTATATTGGGCGCATAGCATCATGTTTAGGGCCTCTACAAAAGTGATATTTTTATGCAGGTTGTGACGTAACAGTGAAGTCTAAGCATAAGTTGAAGGATCACCTACGAAGTCACACCCAGGAGAAATTGGTGGCCTGTCCTACATGTGGGGCACTGTTTTCCAGCAGAACTAAGTTCTTTGACCATCTTAAACGACAAGTGGGCAGCTACACAGGTAAGGAGTGCACCTGTAATTTCTTTTTAATCCTGATGCATGGGATGTTACTGAAAATGTTCAGATGAGCAGATTGAGGCTAGTTCAAAGCTTAAATCCATAGGATGTAACTTTGACTTATCAGGATCCAAACTGTTTGCTGCTCTGTCTTGGACTTACACAGTATTGTAATTTTGTCAAAATTATTTGCAAAAACTGTCACAAATTCCTTAATACTGTAGTACCTCGTTTTCGGTGGTAGATCACCGCTTTTGAGGCATTCTCCCGTGACTCCCATTTGTGAGGTTCATTCTACCGATATTGAGTCTTCTGGCGTATATCCTTACAAAAATTGAAGATTTGCTCATTGTTGAGATCTAAGGCAAGGTAATTGGGGACAGCTATTGACCTAGATAACCTGTCATCTTGCCAGTTCATGCTATATGAATTTAACCATTCATTGCCGACATGATATTCCAAGGCTGCCTGTTACTAGCTATAAGTTTGGCACTTTATCTGTGACATCCTATGATTTTTGTTTATATGCTATATTCCTATAATTGTGAGTGTTTCACAGCATGTTTAAATTTGTTGCAATTGTATGCAAAAGTTTCTTCTTCTTGAAAAGTGTCAATGACAAACCCCTGTGCCATAAATTGACAATCCACTTACTTACTTACTTACTTATACAGCATCGGCCAACCAAATCCAGAGTAAACCTGTCATTCATGCCTAGCAAAATGAACTTTTAGGGACAAGTTTAAATCTTGCATTGAATCTAAAAACATCTAACGACATAACACTGCAAGAATGCTAAATTTACATACATTTACATGCCATAATTTCGAGGCCAAGTTTGCTGAATGAAACACTTCTTTTGAAAATTTAGATATTGGCAGTAAAAGATGAATTCAATATAAAAAACTTCTAATGGAAATCCTTCAGTGTCAAAGGTCAGATGTTTGTTTGTTTGTCATCAACTTTAACATTGGGCATAACTTTTGAATCAGTAGAGATAGAGACTTGATATTTTGCATCATGTATATCTCTTGAAGTCGCACATTTTGAGTGGTGACATGTCAGTGTCAAGGTCATCTTTCATATATATAGGTCAAATCACTTACTTTTGTACCAATAGTGATAGAGTCTTGATATTTGGCATGCATGTGTATCTCATGAAGCCTCACATTTTGAGTGGTGACATGTCAATGTCAAGGTCATCTTTCAAAGTCAAAGGACACATGTATAGGTCAAAATTTACATTTGCTATACTACAGTCGAGTCCCGACTATTCAAACACCTCTCATCCGAAGCCCCGGTGTTATTCGAAGCATGGTGTTAGTCCCGATCTCCATCCTTCTTATTTCTGTGTTAAATATTTTGAATTATTCAAATTCGCGTTGTTCGAAAACCCAGCCTTACTCGAAGTCATATTTTGTCCGGCGTGAATGTTTACCTTTGATTTTCACACCTATAATCCGAAGATGTAGACAAACATGGATTAAGGACCAGCGAACACAGACAATCGGCGCCATATTGAAAACACTTTTAAACAATAAGGTGTCAATTTATCGTAATTACAGACATGGTAAAACTCGGCCTTACTTTGGTCACGAAGTAAATACAGATCTGATTTACTTCGTGCTGTGGTGTATGTTAGATTCATGATTTAATTGTCATTATCGTTTTTTCCCAGTAATTTGGTATAAAGGATTATGAATAAAGTCTTACCTTATATGAACCAACTATATTTATCCTTGTATTCCAGAACAGAAAACAAAAAATCAAGCCATTATTTATGTTCACTATGTTATGAAATTAATGCTCTTTGTTATCCGTAACTTCTCTCGATTGTTATCTCTCGAATGTTAAGAGATATGAGTTGTTGTTTTCATTTTGGCACCATTACTTTTTTGTCAACATTGTAGATTTCCCCTTTTCACACACACATTCTACAATTTTTAATTTGAAGTTCGAAGTTTAACTGTGCTGCATTTCTTGTTTCAAGGAGTAGCCATTGTCAAAGGATAATTACATGAGACAAACATGTGTACTTTACTGAACCATGAACCCCAGGAATTAACACAGGAAATTGGTGTTTATGCTTATATTTGGCAGAATTAGGTCGGCCACCTGTAGTGTGTTGAGTCTGCGACATTAAAATGTGTTGTGAAAATGACACAGCATACTCTCTAAACCATGCTTAGAAACTCGGCATTTATGGAATCAATTCAGTGCTATATTTACACCTGGAAATTGACCGATAACAATCTCCTATATGAATTTTAATGATTGCCTCATTAGTATTTAAAAAATCTTTAAAAAAAATTATAATGTTAAAATGTTTACACCCAGACCAAACTGCACTACACACATCTTTAAGCCGATGACGATTCTTTACTGTAGTAATATTCGCTTGGTTTTAGTTGTGCCCATTTAATTCATGTACATGTAAGTACAAAAATGAGTCATGCAGGAAACACCACATACAGAACAAACACTCGCCCGAACAGCAACACAAGGAAACAGCAAATGTACATAACTAGAAAAAACAACAAGAGACGCACAAAGACAAAACAAACATACAATAGGAGGAAGATGGAAGTACCGCCTTGGAACGGTCAGTGACAAAAGTCACTGGGGGGTTAAACCGGTTTATGGGCGCCCAACCTCACTCTTATTCCATCCCTACCCTAAAAGACAAACAGTGTAAATAAACGTATCCCCTCTCCGACTAATCTACAACAACCGCGACGGCAAATACAATGGTAAAGTGCATGTATAACGAAAAAACATTTAATTGAACATACTGTATCCACCTATCGCTAGTGTACTCAATGATTGAGCTGCAAACAGAGTAACTGTAGAAAAGTAATAAAGGGTACGACAAAAATGAAATAGTACAGATATCCGACGTTCTCCTTCCATTTCTTGATTTAAGAGGTCGCCTTCATAGAGTACTAAACCTTTCTTGTCGGCGTACATGCAAAGAGGCCAGCGTGATTTCCAACTGTAAAACATAGACTTGTTTTCCTTTTGTTAAGTCATTTTGTTGATACAATGACAGTTTATGAAGCAAAAAAGTTGTTTTTATTACATTTCTTGACACAAATGCTCTTCATTTGTGCTTAAATAACCAAAATCTTCCTTAAAACCACCTGTGTGTAGGTACCGGGACCATCTCTAAACACGACACGAAGCCTTCATATGCTTTCAAGATTATTTGGCTTATTCAAACACATGCCTTATCCGAAATGAATTGCTGGTCCCTGGCACTTCGAATAACCGTGACTCGACTGTATTTAATTTAGTACAGATAGAAACTTGATATTTGGCATGCATGTGTATCTCATGGAGCCTCATGTATTACGTGGTGACATGACATGTCAAGGTCAAGGTCAACATTCGCAGTCAAAGCTCATATATAGGTCAAATCACCAACTTCACATAGAGACTTCATATTTTGCATGCCTATGTACCCCATGGAGCCGCATATATTGGGTGGTGACTGGGGGGGGGGGGGGGGGGGGGGGGGGGGGGGGGGGGGCAGGGCATAGTGTAGTGTTTCACAAACACATCTTGTTTTGATTTATATTTGGTATACATAATAACCACAAATGGTAGATGTGCAAGACACCATTTTCATATGTTTACAGCTGGGAATTGCAGAATTATTTCCCTTTGAACTTTTAGTTTTTTTTCTCCATTTTGACAAGAAACATGGGGAGTTGGTTCCTCATTCAGTTTTAAAGTTATTGAATTTATATTTGGTACACGTAATATCACAAATGTTAGATGTGCAAAACACGATTTTCATGTGTTTACCGCTGGGGTTGCATTGCAGAATTATCTCCCCGTGAACTTTGAGTACTTTTTGTCTTTTTTTTTGCATGAAACATGGGGAGTTAGTCGCGAACTCCTTCCATTTGAAACTTATTCAGTTTATATTTGGTATACATAATAACCATGAATAGAAGATGTGCATTGGGCAATTTTCATATGTTTTGCACTGGGCATTGCAGAATTATCTCCCCTTGAACTTTTGTATTGAACTGAGTATTTTTTGTATTTTTTGTCGTTTTTGCATGAAACATGACGAGTTGGTGTTGCAATCAAAGTTGCTGTACGGGGGTATGCTTCACCCTTAGTGATAATTCTAGTTATTAGCAGAATTTCATAATCGCATATAATTATACAGAAATTTATTTTGGTACTGATTGAAACTGAGTCAGATTTATTATAATTTCATAAACAAACAGAGCAGACCCTGATCAGATGGCTCCTACAGGAGTTTTCTTGTCTGGGTCTTTACTGTCAAATTCAAAGGCATAAAAGAGACAAATTTTTACACATAAAGGCCTTTTCATGCCTTTGCAAAAGGAGTGGAACCAGGGTCCATGCTTATAAAGCTTTTAGTTGAGTCTGAGTTTCGTTCTCAAGCTTTTGATTGGTCAGATTTGAGTTCTCAAGCTTTTGATTGGTCAGATTTGAGCTCAAATCTGACCAATCAAAAGCTTGAGAAAGTTCTCAGGCTCAACTGAAAGTTTTATAAGCATGGACCCTGATCACACAGCTCCTGTTTGAGCCTTCTAATCAGTGTCTGCTCTGTTTGCTTATGAAATTATAACAAAAACTGACTCTACACTTTCTACCAACATCCTAGATTCCTGTGTACATGTCACTATAAAGATTCAGTTGATAAATGCTTATAATGTTAATTTTTCTTACAAGAATACTCAACAGAGAAAGGGTTAATATGTTTGATCTGAAATTTATTAAATATTACTGTATTTAAAGTTTTTAGAAAAGATTTTGGTAAAAAAAAAATGTATCTACAAATGTACAAATGTACAATTTTATCAACACGTCTAAATCTTCCATTTCTCTGCCACACCTGATTGGTACTCAATAGAATCTCCTCGGAGCCGATCAGGGTCTTCTTTATTTGCTACAATGCCAGTCTACGGTAAAGTTATCAAAATGGTGTCAAATTGACTTATTCAGCTTTACAGATCGTGAAAAGGGGAGATTGGGTGTCCGAATAGTTATGGTAATTACTGCGTCTAGATTTCCTGACTGAACTTCTTATCTGTGTCTCTGTTGATGTTTTGCCAGGATGAATTTACTTGTATGATGATATAGTAAAACCTCTCTAAACCGAAATTCTATTAGAGAAGAATTTAGATACTTTAAGGCAGGTGGCTGCTTAATGCAGGGTGAAAGTCATGCAGAAAGCTCCTAGAGTAGCTTTCTGCATGACTTTCACCCTGTATTAAGCTGCCACCTGTCTCCAAGACCAATATTTATACTAAACTAAATGTCTGGTTCAGAGAGGTTTTACTGTAGTAGTACAAGTTTGATGACCGACTTGGAGTGCTGAATTGTTTTGATCTGGAGTTGACTAAGTACTTGGATTATTTTGACCTTGATTTTATGAAGTACAGTACGACTTAGATTATTTTGACCTTGAGGTTACGGTGTACTTTCATTTGCTCTTTCAACTCTAAGTAATCATTGTCTGCTAAATTTGTCGGCTTCAACTATTAAAGTACATTTTCGTTTCATTTCTTTTCAAGAAAAAAGGTGTCAGAGTGTCAGTCTTAGTCCTGGAATATGCCGCTAATGCACTAGAGTTGTACCCACGTATGTTAAGGGTTAAAGCATTTTAATCCTTAACCTGTTGAATATTCATGACGTTAGGAGTTTTTATTAGCTGAATATTTAAAATGGCATATGTACACAAGAGTTTTGGTATTGATAGATAGTCAGATCTATTATTATTGCATAAGCAAACAGAGCAGCTCCTGATCAGACGGCTCCTACAGGTAGTATGAGGTAAAGGGTAAATATTGTATTTATCTCTGCTTTATCTCTCTTTAGTCTGATTATATTCAATTTTAATTGTCCTAGATATCAGTCATCTAACACTCATCTCCCTAGAACACTGATCTTTCTAGGAAACTCATCTTCCTAGGAAACTGACCTCCCTAGGAATCTATGAATCTCATCTCCCTACTTGTTGTTAACTAAAGCCCCATCTGTTAAGCTATATGAACCTATTAACCCTTTTCCTAATGAATATTCATGTCAGAAATAATGACATCATGAATATTTATTAACTGATTTTTTTTATTGGCATATGTACACATGATTCTTGGCACTGGTAGAAATGTGGAGTCGTGACTGTAATGCAAGCAGACCGTGATCAGATGACTCCTACAGGAGCTATTTGGTCTTGGTTTACACTGTTTACAAAGGTTTAACCCATTACCTCATAGGCTATTTTTAGATCCAACCTCTTTGAATGATTCTACCGAAAAGGTGCATTAACTAAAGAAAAGGAATATTTTAGAATTTTGTAGTTTGAAACCATTGTGATAAATAGAGCATTTGCTCCTATAGGAGCAAATGCTCTATTTATCACAATGGTTTCACAAAGTGATTTTTACAGAGCCATCAAAAGTCGTCAATATGAAGGAAAGGGTTAAAGGTGTTTATGTGAATTAAAGGGTTCATTGAAACCAATGGAGTAGCACATAGTGTTCCTTCAGGAAGTTTGTTCTGGGTCTAAACTATCTGCCTAAATTTGTCTTGACAGAATATTTACAATGAAGAAAATATTCCATGATAATCTTTGTAAAAGGCCCTTAGTGGTCGAAATATTAGATCAGAGCAATTCAAGTATTTATGTAGAATATTTACCATAATCCTAATTAACCTCAGTGTTCAGACAGACAGTGCAGACCCTCCTGAAGGAGCTGTAGGCAGATAGTGAAACCCCTGTGGAGCTGTAGGCAGGTAGTGCAGCACTCATGAAGGAGCTGTTTAATCAGGGTCTACACTGTTTGTTTCTATGTCAGTTTAAAGTTATCAAAATGTTGATGAATGCTCATGCAGGACTCTGCCAATTATGATTACTAATTAGTTCAATTCATGCATTAAATTATATAAACTAAAGAAACCTTTTGACGTGGCAAAGAGTAGAGAAACAGATCTGTAACATATCCCTTTACTCCATTGATATTCATGTCATGAATGGTGTATATATGAATATTAATCAGCTTAATCCAGTCCCTCAGGCTATTTTTAGACCCAACCTCTTCGAATAAATATACCGAAAAGGAGCATTAACTAGAGAAAAGGAAAATTTTAGAATTTTGTAGTTCTGAAACCATTGTGATAAATAGAGCGTTTGCTCCTTAGGAGCAAATGCTCTATTTATCACAATGGTTTTTATAGACATAAGATTATGGCATATGAACAATAAATGTTTTGACCCTTGTTACGCTATTGAATCTCTCTCTCATGATTTCTTTCATGGATATTCATGGAGTAAGAGGTTAGAACAGAAATATAAGAAACAGTTGGTTTATTTTCAAGTTGAAGCAGACATTGATTTGTATGGTTGAAAGTTAGGTTGTGTTGAATCTAATTGGGTTGAATTGTGCCCTTGACTCCCATTGACATGCTGTTGTGTCTGACTGATAAAGTAATTATTATGTAACCAAGACAAGACCACATTTGAATTGTAAGGTCACACTAGATGCTGATATGAAGTGAGGTCATTCAGTTTAAGTGAGGTCATTGAGTAAACTGAATTTCAAGTCAATATCTGGACAGACTGAGAAAGTTTTTGCAATTCTCACTAGTTCAGTTAAGTTCTACTGGTCATTCTTTCTTTGTTTCTCATTATCAATTCTTATCTTAATTCTATGAAGTAAAGACATTCTCTAGGTAAAAATGGTCTCAGTGTTAAGGTGTTCTTCAGGTAAATGTGCTTTAGGTAAAAAATGTTCTCTAGGTAAAAGATTTTCTCTAGGTAAATTTGTTCTCTAGCTGAAGGTGTTCTCTAGGTAAAAGATGTTCTCTTGGTAAAAGATTTTCTCTAGGTAAAAGGTGTTCTCTAATTAAGGTATTCTCTAGGTAAAATATGGCCTCTAGTATAAGTGTTCTTGAGGTAAAGGTGTTCTCAATGTAAATGTGTTCTCTAGGTAAAGGTGTTGAGCTAAATGTGTTCTCAAGTGTAATGTGTTCTAGGTAAAGGTGTTCTTAAGGTAATTCTGTTCTCAAGGTAAAGGTGTTTTCAAGGTAAAGGTGTACTAGGTAAAGGTGCTCTTGAGATAAAGGTGTTCTCTATGTAAATGTTTTCTCTAGGTAAATGTGTTCTCTAGGTAAAGGTGTTCTATGTACAGGTGTTCTATGTAAAGGTGTTCTTGAGGTTAAGGTGTTCTTCATGTAACGGTGTTCTCTAGGTAAATGTTTTCTCAATGTAAATGTGTTCTCAAGGTAACAGTATTCTCAAAGTAAAGGTGTTCTAGGTAAAGGTTTTCTAGGTAAAGCTGTTTTTGAAGTAAAGGTGTTTTCCAGGTTAATTTGTTCTATAATAAAGGTGTTCTCTAGGAAAAATATTCTCTAGGTTAAGGATGTTTTTTTGTATAAAGTTGTTCTCTAGGTAATGGTTTTCTCTAGGTAAAGGTGTTCTCTATGGAAAGGTGTTCACTAGGTAAAATGGTGTTCTCTAGGTAAAAGTGTTCTCTAGGTAAAAGGTGTTTTCTAAAGTGTTCTGTGGGTAAAGGTGTTCTAGGTAACATGTTTCAGGTAAAATGTGTTCTCTAGATAGAGATATTTCTAGATAAAGGTGTTCTCCAGGTAAAATGTTTTAGGTAATAGTGGTCTCTAGTTAAAGGCTTTAAATTGTTGGGGGTTCCCTATGCAAAGGTGTTCTCTATGTAAACTAGGTAAAGATGTTCAAGATGAAATATGTTCTCTAGGTAAAGATGGCCTTCATGTAAAAGTGTTTTCTAGGTGAAAGATGTTCTCTAATTTAAAGGTGAAAGGTAAATGTGTTCTCTATATGAAATGTGTTCTATAGCGAAATTTGTTTTCTAGGTCAAAGTTGGTTTCTGAGTAAAAATGGTCTTTGACTTTAGGTATAGATGAAGCACTGAGTAACTTAGCATCATATCAGGACCCCAAATGTTGATACTTTGATAGCATTTATTAAGAGAAATAGAAGATAATACAAATACCAGAATTGTAGCAGATGGCACATTGTGTAGATTGGGACATAATTTTGTAAATTGGGACATACAACAAAACATGAATTAAAATGATGGTCTCTACTTGCAACATGTTTTGAAAATGCTTAACCTTTCGCTTGCTGAATTTTAAAATACATTCCTTCTTCTTACCCATGCCCGGTTGTATAATTAAATATATCTTCACTGTGTACAATTTTTTCGCTGTGCAATCACTGCTGTGGAGCGCAATGGTTGCACAATCAACTTGTAAATAGTGCAGACCCTGATGAGACAGCTCCTGCAGGAGCTGTCTCATCTGGGTCTTCACTATTTACAGGTAGGTATATTGATGCGAATAGCAAGCGAAAGGTTAACAATCACAATGTATATAAATCATTTGTTCATATACTGGAAAGAAATGTATTGCAAGAAAACCAGTGAATAAACACTGAAGAAGACAAAACATTCACATGTTTGATGTCGGAGACCCGATGTATTCAGCAATGTATTAGTATTTATTCGGCTCGAGTTTTAACTCGTGTATTTGAAAAAATGTTGCGAAATATTTCTGAAATTTGAAAACTCTGGGAAACGTCTTGGAATTTTCTTACTATTTATCACTTAGTTCCCCACTTTTCAAATAGTTCAGGCAGTTTCTTCATTTTTGGCAACACAAACAACTAGTGTTCAATAACTTTATTCAGTTATTAGATAGATGTACATAATACACCGAACCGCAAAAGAAACGCAACAGCTGGGGAAACACATATAATTCAAACTTAAACAGTTCAAATGATAAATAACGGTTCTATTTCATTTTATATGTATCTTACCTACATACTGTATACATTTCATTAAAATGTATCAACAAATACTCCCGATTTCATTATGTCAAAGTTGATTGCCCACAAGTTCAATTTTCACACATTGTCAATACCTTGTGTATCCTCCAATGGCTATTGATAATGTGTGAAAATTGAACTCATGGGTTATGAACTTTAACATAATTATTTGTTGATATGTTTTAATGAAAATTACACGGTATGTAGATAAGGTACCTATAAACTAAAATAGGGTTAAAACTGAAACACTACTCACGACCCTAGCACTGGCTTAAGCAGTATTTAATTTTCAAAACAAATTTAAAAAAAATGCTCCTTTTTGGTAGATTAATTAAAAAAGTTTGGATCTAAAAATAGCCTAGGAGAGAATGAGTTAATGTGAATGCATAATACCACAAAAATGAAATCAGTCGTAAACTTTGAAAAAGGTTTGGAGTTATAGCTTGAAATTTCAACAATAAACTTTTGTCATGTTGCGGCCTGACATACTGTTTGTTCAAAATATGTATCAAGGTACTAGTACATGTTGCACGAAGCGTAGCTTTTTTTATTTTCTCAGATGTAGCTATTAGCAGATATAATTATTAGCAATTAATTCTTAACTCCATAGATACACCTTTTAATGCCTTTGCAAACAGATTGCACCTAGATCAGATGCCTCCTGTAAGTCATTTGATCTGGGTCTGCTCTATTTGCTTATGGAATATAAAGAGCTGATTCTATAATTTGTACCAAGGCCACACCTTTTCTTGTTCAGAAAATCAGATCTATATTGTTCCTTAAGCCAACAGAGCAGACCCTGATTAGACAGCTCTTACAGGAGCTGTCTGATCTGGGTCTACTCTATTTGCAAAGGTGCCAAAAGTCGTCTTTATGGGGGAAAGGATTAAACTGTAGACAACAGTAGAATTTCACTAATGTGACCACTAGTAAGTACATTGAAAGCTGTTGAAGTCAGAATGACAAATGCAGGCAGGAAGAATCTATGACTGCTTTCAGTACAATTTTTATCCTGCATTAAGCTTATCATTAAGCTATTCCTATCTCATAGACCCATGATTAGAATTATTAATTTTAGAGATGATTACTGCATTTAAACACCTTTTTGCACCTTTGCAAACAGGGTAGACCCTTGTCAGACGGCTGCTATAGGAGTATTAATCTGATCAGGGTTTGCTCTGTTCGCTTATGAAATAATAAAGATATAATTCTACAGTTTCTGCATGAGCTGAAACGTCCTGTGTACATATGCCATCATAAAAATTTAGCTAATAAATATTACTTATATCATTATTTCTTACCTAAATATTAAACAAGGAAAGAGTTGACCCAAATTGATATACAATATTACTCCCTGAATGGACATTTCACAAAGAAATAACCCTTTTCCTGCTCCATATTTATGTAAGATAAAATAACATCATGGATATTTATTTGCTGAATTTTTATGATGGTATATGTACACAGAAGTGTTGGGAATCGATTAAATATCATGATTAAAATCATTAAATTCTAATATTTCAGGCTTATTGAGTTTGGGTAAAGGCAAAATATGGGTTGTATGTTTGGAATCGTATGAAACTTCACTGTCACAAGGGCTGCAATCTGACCAAAGGCCATAAATCTGTAAAGCTTTTTCACAAAATCATGCCCCTTTATGGACTTAGGAAATGTATTTGGAAATGCATTGCAGATGAGCCTTGGCACTCATGTACTGTGCTCTTGTTTTCATTTGCTACACTTCTCAAAGTATAATTTTCCTTTCATTTGTCTTTAAAGATACATTCAGAATGTCACATCGTGTGAATGCTGATGAGATACTGAATTACCTGGTATATCATTTAGATCCACACTGTTTGCATAAGGTCACAAATTCACTATTAACATACCGAGATACAGATTTAATGTTTCAGAGCAATGGGTTCAAACTCAAACCAATCCCCTAGCACTTTCATAGCAGAATCACAGAGAGGTTGTGGTAGATGAGAGTACAAAAATGGCAGCGCTCTTGCCAGAAGACCACTGTAGTAGAATGAGTCTGGATTTTTGGCCGATACTGCATGAAGAATTTTATTGACTATGGGTGCGAGATCTGGGGATGTTTTGTTTTGATAGTCAGCATATTTGAATTTCCTAGTAAAGCAGTCTCTTCCGTAGTCTTGTTTCACTGTGTTGTTGGCAGACTTCCACCATCTATCTGCTATCTCAGACTCATCATAAGCCAGTATGCCTGCAATTAGAAATAAAATCTAAAATCTTACATATTTTATAGGCATTAACCCTTTACTCCATAAATACACCTGATCTTTGCAAACAGAGTAGACCTAGATCAGATTGTTTCTGAAGGAGCCGTCTGATGAGGGTCTGTAATGTTTGCTCATGATATAATCAAGCATTCTACAGTGTCTGCCATGGCCAAATGGTTGTGTATTTTATGTCATTATGAAAATAAATTTAATTAAAATTCATTATTTCATACATGAATATTCATTAAGTAAAGGGTTAAACAACATCTCATTATAGTCAAAACTGGAAAAAGTTAACACCAGTTTGCCTGCTGCATGACGCCGATTATAAGTTTGAAAAAATATAGAATATAAGCTGACAATATATTTTTGCAGTTGATAATTATTAACCCTTAGCCTGCTAAGTGCGACCTGAGATTTGCAAACAGCTTGGATCCAGATGATCTTCGTCTCATTGGGGTCCAAGCTGTTTGACACTCCATCAATAGTATTTCAAAAGCTTGAACGAATCAGAAGTAAGTGACAACGGCAACAGATCGGAGCTTAAGGAGACCTCATTGTCATAGCAGGCTAAAGGTTAAGCTTTCTACAAGTTAGTGCCACAGGTGCTAGGCGTGTAGCCATTTCACAAATACTGCTTATAAATACCTTCAAATACGTTTAGACATCATAACTTGACATTATAAAAAAAAGAAAAAAAAATGAAAAAAAAAAAAAAATTCGTATAGTATATTACTATATAGTAATATACTGTACGAAAAAAAATTTTTTTTTCTTTTTTTTTATAATGTCAAGTTATGATGTCTAAACGTATTTGAAAGTATTTATAAGCAGTATTTGTGAAATGGCCACACGCCTAGCACCTGTGGTTAGTGCTGGCAGCACTTTTGGGACTGATCATTCTGTTACTGGTTATCATAGTAGTTTGTATATGGTAATTAATTAACCCTCTAACTGATAGAGACATCTTTGCCTTTGCAAACAATAGACCCATGCAAACAGAGTAGACACAGATCAGATGGCTCCTGTAGGAAGAGTCTGATCAAGGTCTGCTCTGTTTGTTTAATATAGATTCTGATTCTACAGTTTCTGCCATAGCCTAGACTTTCTTTGTTCATATGCTTTTACAAAAATTCAGCCAACTGATATTCATGATGGCATTATCTCTTATGTGAATATTGATAGAGTAATGATTTAAGTCTTACCTCCCTAAATACGCCTTTTTCTTGAAACCATTGTGATAAATAGAGCATTTGCTCCATAGGAGCAAATGCTCTATTTATCACAATGGTTTCGATATTACACAATTCTAACCTTTTCCTTTTCTCTAGTAAATGCTCCTTTTCCGTAGATTTATTCAAAGAGGTTGGGTTTAAAAATAGCCTATGAGGTAATGGGTTAAGTCTTACCAGTCCTGTAACCGCTTGGTATGATAGTAACAACTCTGACACCCCAAGTCTTCATCTCGTAGCGTAAAACCTCTGTTAGTGTCGCAAGGGCCGACTTGGAGGCACAATATACACCCATAAGTGGTACAGGGGCCAGACCTTGACGAAAAAAGTGTCTTTCTATTGAACCATGTTTAACTTTTTTTGCCTGTTGATTATTTGATACTGATTTTATATTGAGAGAAATAAGAGAACATTTATATTACAGAATTACAGCAGTCAGCAGTTTTAGCAGACAGTTACTTAGCCCTTTCCCTATTGAATATTCATGTTAGAAATAAATACATGAATATTTATTAGGTGAAGTTGTATAATGGCACATGTACACAGGAGGTGTTTTTATATTGGTGGAAACTGTAGTCAGGTTAATTGTAATTTCATGAGCAAACAGAGAAGACCCAGATCAGACGACTCTTACAGGAGTCGTCTGAATTGGGTCTACATGTACTCTGTTTGCAAAGGTATGAAAAGCATTTGTATAATGGAAAGAGTTAACATGCCAAACAAATAACCCTTTACCTGATAGGTGTTTGGCACCTTTGCAAACAGAGTAGACTGAGATCAGATGACCCCTGTTGGAGCTGACTGATGTTTGTCTGCTCTGTCTGATTACAGAAGTATATACATCTGATGCTACAGTTTCTGCCATGGCCGATACTCCTGTATGCATATGCTATAATGAACAGTCATTATTTCTTTCATGAATATTCATGAGGTAAAGACTTAATCCATTCCCTCATATTGACACCTTTTGATGCCTCTGTAAAAGTCACTTTTTACAACCATTGTTATAGATTATGATAGAGCATTAAAGTTAGAGCACCTTGTGCTGTGGACAGTGACCCTTTATTTCATGCCAATGCTTTGTCACACCACTGCAAACATAGCACAGATCAGATGGTCAAGTACTTTAGGAGCCATCTGGTCATAGTCTTCTGTTTGCTTATGAAATTCTATAGATCTTATTCCACTGTTTCTGCCAATACCAAAAACTCCTTTGTTCATATGCCATTAAAAAAATGCAGCCAATAAATAATCATGGTTTCATTATTTCTTACATGAATATTCATGAGGTAAAGGGTTATTCAAGCACTTTGCTATTTCAAATTACGCTTGTCACCGGAACTAATCAAAAGCAGCAGTAATTTACCAACTCCTTCTGCAAACACTGTAGAACTTAATACAGTAAAACCTCTCTATAATGGGCACCAAATTAAATAAAATATTGTGTATTAAAGACAGGTGGCTGCTTAAAGCAAGGTGAAAGTAAAACATTGTTTTACTTTCACCTTGCTTTAAGCAGTCACCTGCCCTAAATACCAAGTAATTAACAAAATTTTCTGGCTGTTATAGAGAGGTTTTACTGTATATTCAGTAAAACAGCTACTATTTGCAGTTGCAGCTTGGATACAATCAACCAGATTGTTCACTTGATATAATATTTGACTTACTTCCTGAATAGACACTTCACAATGAATTAAGCCTTTGCCTGTTCTATGTTTATTACATATTTCAATTGATCATTCATGGACAAAAGAGTTATAAAGAAATATGGACGGTGGATCATTGTAGCCATTTTAGAAAGTAAAGAAACATATTTATCAAATTTCATTAGCAAACAGAGCAGACCCTGATCAGACGACTCTAGGAGCCGTCTGATCTGGGTCTACTCTGTTTGCATATGCGTGAAAACACGTTTATATGAGGGAATGGGTTAACCCTTTGCCTGTTCTTTATTCATGAAATAACGACAGTGTGAATAATTATCAGCTGAACATTTTTAGCATCATTTATGTATACAGGATTTTTTAGCATTAGTAGAAATTGTAGTCAGATGTATTATAACTTCATAAGCAATCAGAGCAGACCCTGATCAGCCGGCTCCTACAGGAGCCATCTGATCAGGGTCAACCCAGTTTGCAAATGTGTGAAAAAAACGTTTGTGTGAGGGATTAAATCAGAGCTTTGATTCACAAGAATTCATTTATTCAAAACTTGAGAATACTCTAAAATAATTTTGCAAAACAAGAAACATTATTTCAGCATAATTATGCTTTAGAATGTGTTTTAGAATTTAACCCTTTACCCAATCAATACTTAGTGTCAAACAGCTTGGATCCTTATTAGACTCCCGAGATATTTTCCCCGTCTCATTTTGATCAGAGTCGTATGCAAAATTTTAATGTTAGGGGTGACCCTTTACCTGATGAAGATTCCTTTGTAAAAAGAGTAGACGCAGATCAGATCCTTCAGGAGAAGTTATCTGATTAGGGTCTACTCTGTATGTTTAATACTTTTCCTCATATAAATGCCTTTTCACACCTTTGCAAACAGAGCAGATACAGAACAGATGACTCCTATAGGGGCCATGGAATCAGGATCTGCTCTGTTTGCTTCCAGTATATTACAGATCTGATTCTGCAGTTTCAGTCAGATCCAAATGCCCTGTGTTCACATGCCATTATATTAACCCATTCCCACTTAGGCTATTTTTAGACCTAACCACTTTGAATAAATCTACCAAAAAGGAGAATTAACTAGAGAAAAGGAAATTTTCGGAATTGAATAGTTTTGAAACCATTGTAATAAATAGAGCATTTGCTCCACAGCAGCAGATGCTCTATTTATCACAATGGTTTCACAAAGTGACTACTACAGAAGCGTCAAAAGGCGTCAATATGCGGGAATGGGTTAAATAATCAAATTAATATTAAAATGTCATTATCTCTTACTTGAATGTTCAATAGATAAAGGGTTAAAAACTGATACAGCTCTGATTCTACAGTGTCTGCCTTGGCTAAACATTTCTGTGCTCTAATTAGTATTTATGATGTCATTGTTTATAACATGAATATTTATGAGGTAACGGATAAAGGTGTTGATGATCTAACCTGCATTGCTTGCTATGTTGACTAGTCTGCCCTTGGCCTTCCGAATCATTGGTAGGAAAGCTCGGCAGATTTTGATCGGTCCAACCAGGTTGATATTTAGGATTTTTTCCATGTCTTCCTCCGACATGATCTCAATGTTGCCCACGTAACAAATACCGGCATTGTTCACTACAGCCCACAGCTCTGTAAAACATCATTGTAATTCCCCAACAGTATTTAGACAGACAATCTTATTAGACAAATAGTTTAGATCCAAATCAAACTGCTAAATTGTATTAAATTCCATTAACCCTTACAGTGTAAGACAAAATTCACTAATGTCTTTTGCAAACAGTGTAGACCCATATGAGAGGGTTCCTAGAGGAGCCCTCTCATCACAGTATGCACTGTCATGTTACACTTGTATTTAAAAAATCCTAAATATTCACCATAAGCATGACCTGTTTGAATTTTGGAATAGTCCATTTGAAAATTCAGCCTTATAAAGGTTAACCCCATTATTCCATATTCATACATTAATTAGCTTTTAACCTGTTCAGCCCTGGGACTCTTTCACATACAAACATCAGTGCCAGTTTTTATTTCTAAGTTACTCTGTGTCTCATCTGGATTCAAACTGTGATAATTTACAATCACAAATGCATCAACAAGACTGAATGGAATAATGAGTATAATAGATAGGCATTTACACCTTTGTAAACAGACTTGACCCAGATCAGATGGCCCCTACACGGTCTACTCTGTTTGCTTATGTTATAATATACATGTGTAGATATAATTCTACAGATTCTGCCATGGCCAACAATTCCGATGTTCATGTACCATTATAAAAATTAATCCAATCAATATTTATGAATATTCGTGGAGTAAAGGGTTAATGCAAAAAGAAGTTATGCCTTACTCAAGTGATAGCGATCACTCTGTAGCTGCTGTCAAGTTGTTTAACCCTTACTCCATGAATATTCATGTAAGAAATAATGACTGCATGAATATTCATGTAAGAAATAATGACTGCATGAATATTTACTTGCTGAATTTACATAATGGCACATATGAGCACCAGAACTTTTGGCAATGGCAGAAACTGTAGAATCAGATCTATATTAAATAATACTTTCCCTCATGCAAAACTTTTTTATGCCTTTGAAAACCGAGTAGACCAAGATCAGATGGCTCCTGTAGGAGACTGTTCTGTTTGCTAATTGAAATTTTACCAGAACTAACTCTGCAGTTTTTACCAGTACTAATATACCTTGTGTATATATGCCATTATAAAAATTCAACTAATTAATATTCTATAATTCATGATGTCAATAATTCTTTACAGGAGAATTCAACAGGCAATGGTATTAGAAGGCATATTTATGGATTAAAAGGTTAACCCTTTTCCTCATATTAAACACCTTTTCACGCATTTGCAAACAGAGTTGACCCAGAACAGACGGTTCCTATAGGAGCCGTCAGATCTGGGTCTGCTTTGTTTACTAATGGAATTTGATAGATCTGTTTCTTTAGTTTCTAAAATGGCTACAATGTTCCACCTTCCATATTTCATTATAACTATTATGTCCATGACTATTCAGTAGGTATTGAAATTAGGAATAAATATAGAACAGAGAAAGGATTAAGATAATTGACTCACTATTTCTTCCTAATTTCTTCTTCACCTCAGCTGCTGCCTCCTGAATCTGTTTGTTATTGCTTACATCCAGCTGTAATGTGCACACCCTGTCTGAGGTTGATGCAGCGAGTTTGCTCTCGCCATCCGACCCTTTATACAGACAGCCCGCAAACACCTGATATCCTAACGCATCTAGAGCCTTCACAAGCTCATGACCAATCCCGCGATCACAGCCTGCAAAAACATGGTTACTTGGGTGTTTTGTTTTGGTTGTCAGTCAGTTATGAGTTTTTGTTAGAATATTTAAATTTGTTTGCTTATGGGACTATATAGATCTGACTTTAGTGTCTGCCAAGACCAAAGATTCCGTAGTTCATTTGCCATAAAGAAAAAAATGTAATTAATATTTATTATGCGCTATTACATGTACTTACATGAATGTTCATTTGGTAGCGGGTTAAGTATTTTCAGGTTAACCCAATCCCCTTATTATGCTGTTTTTAGACCCAGCCTCTTTGAACAAATCTACTATGAAGGAGTATTTATTTCAGAAAGGCAAATGTTTTAGATTTTTGTAGTTTTGAAACCATTGTGATAAATAGAGCATTTGCTCCTATGGAGCAAATGCTCTATTTATCACAATGGTTTCAAAGAGTGACTTTTACAGGGGCACCAAAGGTGTCAATATGAGCGAATGGGTTAACTTTTACAACCAGTTATTTTGAGTTTTGTGTATTTGGCGGAATGCGAAGCATGTTTTGGAATGAAGCAGAAACAGAATTTCTTGGTTTTGAAAGGTTAATATGCATTCCATGGGGTTAGGTCAAGATTAGCATTAAAGTTAGTTCACCCAGTGACAGGTTTGAAAACCCATTCTGTGTTATTGTTCTTAACTTTTACCTTTTACTTTTTTTTACCCCTTTGCAAAAAGAGCAGACCCAGATCAAGTGCCTCCTGATTCCGCAGTTTCTGCTATTGTAAGTTTTTATCCACTGTCGAATGCAGAGGAATATAGTTTTGGCATTGTTTGTGTGCCTGTGCATCCCGGATTCATAGGTCAAAAACATTTTGGAGTTTTTCGCAGAAGCTTTGTGTAAATGTTTAGTACTATAAAAGAATGGGCCTGCAAGTATTGCTCACATTGACCATGGAACAGCAGAGTTATGGCCCTTTGTTTACCAAAACCATAACCTTTTTGTCTGTCTGTAGCCATATCTCAGAAACTGTTTAGAGTGTGAAGTCGTAATATAGGATATAGGGGAGATAAAGGAGTTTGCATCTATAATATTCCATTGACCTACGGCTTTGTTTATGTATTTTTCTCCCTCTAAGATACCCACAGTATTATAGTACAGGGTCGTAACCCTTTACTCCATAGATACACCTTTTAATACATTTGCAAACAGAGTAGAGCCAGATCAGATGGCTCCTTTAGGAACTGTCTGATCATTGTCTGCCCTGTTTGCTTTGGAATAATATAAATAATTAAATATGATTCTGTAGTTTATACTATGTTAAAGAATTCCTCTTGTTTATAATGCCATGATAAAAATTCATTTAATTGATATTTGTACTGTCATTATTTCTTACTTGCATATTCATCAGGTAAAGAGTTAATAAACAAACATTCTGAAAGCTGAACTTACCTGTGACTAGAATAGCTTTACTTGTAGCTGAGAGCAACACGGGCTTCAGGCTGTTCCAGTGTAGAAATAGGCCCACACAGGTCAGTAGATTGCACTGTGTGGTGTAGCCTTTACTGTACAACACGGGTGCTGAGATTGCCAATAAGATACACATGGACACACTGCTCAGACTGAGAGCAAAGTCTTTGTTAATGTAATGTATGATGACATAGATCATATATATGGCTAGTAGGAAATGGAAAAAGTGTTCGCTTGTCAGAAAACACACTAATTTAGTTCCTTGCAGGTCAGTGACGATATGATTATGTGATGCATTGATGAAGACATCATAAAGGTTTTCAGTCAAGGTCCTCAGCATTTTGAGAGTAGCTGTTTGAGATGCAGTAATCAGATGGTTATGATCCTGCCATAAGATGCCAGTTTTCTTTCGAGTTTGTTGTCATAGTAACCTGTAACATATTTTTGTGTGTAAAGGTCAGTTTGATAAAACATTGATTTGTTAACATTAATAAGTTAACCCGTTACTTCGTGAATATTTATGTGACAAATAATGACATGCATATTGATGTGAGTATTTTTTATTAGGGCACACACACATGAAATTTTGGCCCTGGCAGACACTGGAATTAAGTCTATTTTATATTATATGCTAATAGAACAAACTCTGATTAGATGGTTCCTACAGGAGCCATCTGATCTGGGTCTCCTCTGTTTGCAAAGCTTATCTATGGTGTAAAAGATTAAACAAAAGGTATCAAGATTTATAATTACACTGTGAGCAACATTGACTTAAGCAAGAAGAACAGACTCTGATAAGATGGTTCCTACAGTAGTTGTCTGATCTGGGTATACTCAGTTTACCATGTGTCTCTATCTTGTAAAGGCATAATAATTCAATATCTTATCAGAATTAATATAGCTTGACACTCTCATCATGTTTGAAAAACAAAAACAACACAGAAATTCATTCAAACTGCTATTCTTGATTGCTATTTAGGATAATCGTCATAGCTTCAGATTCTTTGTATAGTAAAACCTGTTTACTTGATTGAATAAAAAAGGTGGTCGCTTAATGCAGGACAAAAGTAATGCAGAAAGCTCCTTTAGGAAATGTCTGCATGACCCTTGTCCTTCATTAGGCTACCAGCTTCATAATGAGTATATGAATATGTATATTATATAAAAAGTGAAAAAAGTACCTAGTTATAGTCTACTTTCAGTCCAAAGGACTGCTCAGCCGACTGTACATTTACTCCCCTGGTCATTGAGTCATTGGCCTACAACATTGAGCACTGCTAACATATGGTGTAATTATGCAGCTGCAGTATCGGCTAGTGACCCTCACAGGTACCCATTTTATAGTTGAATTATGCAGCTGCAGTATCGGCTAGTGACCCTCACAGGTACCCATTTTATAGTTGAATTATGCAGCTGCAGTATCGGCTAGTGACCCTCACAGGTACCCATTTTATAGTTGAATTATGCAGCTGCAGTATCGGCTAGTGACCCTCACAGGTACCCATTTTATAGTTGAATTATGCAGCCGCAGTATCGGCTAGTGACCCTCACAGGTACCCATTTTATAGTTGAATTATGCAGCTGCAGTACCGGCTAGTGACCCTCACAGGTACCCATTTTATAGTTGAATTATGCAGCTGCAGTATCGGCTAGTGACCCTCACAGGTACCCATTTTATAGTTGAATTATGCAGCTGCAGTATCGGCTAGTGACCCTCACAGGTACCCATTTTATAGTTGAATTATGCAGCTGCAGTATCGGCTAGTGACCCTCACAGGTACCCATTTTATAGTTGAATTATGCAGCTGCAGTATCGGCTAGTGACCCTCACAGGTACCCATTTTATAGTTGAATTATGCAGCTGCAGTATCGGCTAGTGACTCTCACAGGTACCCATTTTATAGTGTAATTATGCAGCTGCAGTATCGGCTAGTGACCCTCACAGGTACCCATTTTATAGTTGAATTATGCAGCTGCAGTATCGGCTAGTGACCCTCACAGGTACCCATTTTATAGTGTAATTATGCAGCTGCAGTATCGGCTAGTGACCCTCACAGGTACCCATTTTACAGTGTAATTATGCAGCTGCAGTATCGGCTAGTGACCCTCACAGGTACCCATTTTATAGTTGAATTATGCAGCTGCAGTATCGGCTAGTGACCCTCACAGGTACCCATTTTATAGTTGAATTATGCAGCTGCAGTACCGGCTAGTGACCCTCACAGGTACCCATTTTATAGTTGAATTATGCAGCCGCAGTACCGGCTAGTGACCCTCACAGGTACCCATTTTATAGTTGAATTATGCAGCCGCAGTACCGGCTAGTGACCCTCACAGGTACCCATTTTATAGTTGAATTATGCAGCTGCAGTACCGGCTAGTGACCCTCACAGGTACCCATTTTATAGTTGAATTATGCAGCCGCAGTACCGGCTAGTGACCCTTACAGGTACCCATTGTATAGTTGAATTATGCAGCTGCAGTATCGGCTAGTGACCCTTGCAGGTACCCATTGTATAGTTGAATTATGCAGCTGCAGTACCGGCTAGTGACCCTCACAGGTACCCATTTTATAGTTGAATTATGCAGCCGCAGTACCGGCTAGTGACCCTTACAGGTACCCATTGTATAGTTGAATTATGCAGCTGCAGTATCGGCTAGTGACCTCACAGGTACCCATTGTATAGTTGAATTATGCAGCTGCAGTACCGGCTAGTGACCCTCACAGGTACCCATTTTATAGTTGAATTATGCAGCTGCAGTACCGGCTAGTGACCCTGGTACCCATTTTATAGTTGAATTTTTATTATGACATTATGAACAAGTGACTTTTTACCTAGCAGAAATAAGCATAATTTCATAAGCAGACAGTGTAGACCCTGATCAGAGAGCTCCTACAGGAGACTGATCTGGGTCTACTCTATTTGCAAAGTCATAGAAAGGTAAGTATCAGGTACGCAGTTAATCCCTAGAACCGTACAGATGAACTTGTAATAATCTTTGTAAACATTTTGGATCTAGAAGAGACACTGAGTAGCATGACATCCCATCAGGATTAAAACTCTTTGATGCTCTCACACTTTTTTTATGCTCCCATTGACGATAGTCAGGGGGCATTATGTTTTGAACCTATCCGTTCTTCTGTGTGTCTGTGTGTCACGCTTGTATGTGCATTTGGTTGTCACAGTTTTTCACTCTCTTATATCTCACAAATCACTATAGATAGTATAGCTATTGGCATGGAATTGCATATACACATTAAACGCCATCCATACTTTAATTTTGCACCCAGCCCATGCTGCCTGCAAGCCCAAGGTCAAGGTCAGATGACTTAGGAATTTTACGTGCAGCTAGGCAAGCACCACCACCGGGGCATCGCTGTGTCTTACAGACACAATTTTCTAGTTGATCCTTTTTCTCCAGAAATACGCCTTTCTACTCCTTTGCAAACACTGAGTATACCCAGATCAGACGGCTCCTGTAGGAGCCGTCTGATCAGGGACTGCTTTGTTTGCTTATGAAATAATATAGGCATGATTCTACAATTTGAAATAATGGCCAAAATTCAAGTGTCTGCGGGCAATTGTAAGAAATAACCTTGATTAATATTTATGATGTCATTATTTCTTGCATGAATATTCATGGAGTAAAGAGTTAGAGGAATGTATGCTCAGAATTGAAGCAGATGACAAATTTTGCAGAAAATTCCTGAGTGCAGAAGATCAATTCTCAAAGTTAATTTTCCATTTAGTTATCTGTCAAATAGTTAGAATCCTGATGAGGTGCGAAGTTACTCAGAGCATCTCATCTGGATCCAGACTGCTTGCATAGATGTTTCAAAGTTGCTGATAGCATGCAAAGAGTGAGAATATACTAGGACATTAAATTTTCTTAATAGAAATATGCCGTCCCTTTACTCCATAGGTTTGCCTTTTAATGCCTTTGTAAGCGGAGTAGACCCAGATCAGATGGCTCTTAGAGGGTCTGCTCTGTTTGCTTATGCCATAGCAGAATATTCCTGTGTTCATATGTCATTTTAGAAATTCAGTTTCAGATGTCATAATTATTATCTTTCATTTTATGCTCTTGGAGTAAAGGATTGATAATCTTTAGACTTGCAGTGGATAATCTATGCAATAAAGTGCTTTTTGTTCTAATAAACTCTTAATGCGATGAAACACATATTGCCTGAGATTCACAAATTAAATATTTGCCAGACCTCATAGCAAGATATTTACCTGCAATGAATACTCTATGCAACAAAAATGCAACAAAAATCCTGTTTGCAATAAAATACTAATTTCATGACTTCACAACAAGCAACCAAGCAAACTTACTATCAAAGAATTATTAATTCAGTAATATTACTTTAACCCTTTACTCCATAAATATGCCTTTGCAAACAGAGTAGACCCAGATCAGATGGCTCCTATAGGAGCTGTCTGATTGGGGTCTGCTCTGTTTGCTTATATAATAGTATATATATGATTCTACAGATTCTGTCATGGTCAAAAGTTCTTGTGTTTATTATAAAAAAGATTGTATAATCAGTATTCATAATGTCATTATTTTCTGCATGAATATTCATGAAGTAGAGGGTTAAGATAAGTAGTTAATTCTTTACTCCACATATATTCAGGCATGAAATAATGACATCATGAATATGAATTAACAGAATTTTTATCATGGCACTTTGATTAACCCTTACAGTGCGTGACACAAGTCACTAATGTCCTTTGCAAACAGTGTAGACCCAGATGAGAGGACTCCTAGAGGAGCCCTCTCACCAGGGTCTGCACTGTTTGTCGTGTTACAATGTTTTATAGAAAAATCCCTAAATATTCACTTTAAGTTTGACCTGTTTGAATTTTGGAATAGTCCATTTGAAAATTCAGCGTTGTAAGGGTTAACTAATATTTTATTATCATGATAGAAACTGTAGATTAAGATCTATATTATATATATCATGAGCAAAGAGAGCAGACCCTGGTCAGACGGCTAGCATACGAGCCATTTGATCCGAGTCTACTCTGCAAAGATGTAAAAAGATGTGTACAGTAAAACCTCTCTATAACGACCACTAAATTACATCAAGTATTTTGTGTTAAAGGCAGGTGGCTGCTTAATGCAAGGTGAAAGTGAAACAGAACGCTCCTATAGGAGCGTTCTGTTTTACTTTCACCTTGCTTTAAGCAGCCACCTGCCCTAAATACCAACTAATTAACACAATTTATGGACCGTTATAGAAAGGTTTTACTGTATGTGGAATAAACGGTAGATACTTATGTACTGATATACTGAATGATCTGAAGTTCGTAATAAATGTTTTTATTGTGTGAGGTATATATGTAATAACTACTAATATAATGAAATAACTATATTACGTTTGTAATAAAATTTTAGTGCAGATGTACCTAATTAGAGGTGTCTAATAAAACATGCAAATAAATATGACCATGGTAATAGAATATCTAATGAATTGAAAACACTTTTTACCTGAGGTTTGCAAATTTAATCCTGGATTTTAAAGCTGGACTAATGTTGAAGTACCATATGGCAAAGTGACCAAGATTTTCGGTGTTTATAAACAGTAGCGTTGAGATAGCAAGGTCGCTGAGTTTAACGCTGATAAGTGAATCAATATGCGCTGTTTAGTTATCTTTGAATGCTTTTAAAAGTTGCATTTACTAATGCTGACATATGGTCAGGCTTGATACACGGGGTGGTTAGTGCAGGTACAATTTGTATAACTCTTTAACTGATAGAGACACCTTTTGAGGCTTTTGCAAACAGAGTAGACCCAGACTGGATGACTCCTGTAGGATCCATCTGATTAGGGTGTGCTCTGTTTGCATACGGAATTATGTAGATGTGACATTAATATTTCTGCTATGGTAAAATAATCTTGTCTTCATATGCCATGGTAAAAATTCAGCTAATAAATATTCATGATGTCATTATTTCATTCATGGATATTCATCAATAATGGGACAGGCGAAACATTTCAGCCTCACTCCTCCTTTGCATAATCTGCTAACATATACAATAGAGGGTTCACATAATTCATTGGTATACACAGTACAGTCAGTAGACAAACAATTATTTTATAGAATTATGTGAGTCTAGAAATTGTACCAGTTATTTTAACCATTTTCCTTGTTGCATATTTATGTAAGAAATAATGCAGCCATGAATATTAATTTGCTGAATTTTCCCAATAGTATATGTATACTTGAGTTTCCTAGATACCTAGTGTCAAATCTTACAATAATTTCATGAACAAATATAGCAGACCCAGGTTACATGGCTCCTGTAGGAGCCGTCTGATCTGGATCTACTCTGTTTGCAAACATGTGAAAAGGCATTTATATGAAAGAAAGGGTTAATCAAGTATATATTTTTTCCAACTAACTAAAGGCTGAGATAGTCTCTCGGCTTTTAAGATTTGATCAAAAGCCAAAAGCACAGTGATTTGACCGTCAAAGTAGGTTGTATGTATACACTTTTCCTTTGAGATACCATGGATAAACATAGATACGGTAAAACCTCTCGGTCAACTATTGAATAAACATAAGTGCCTTTAAAAGCAGGTGGTTACTTGATACAGCATGAAAGTTATGCAGAAAGCTCTAATGGAAGCTATCTGTATACCTTTTTCATATGTGAACACTTTCCCCCATATAGACAACATTTGGAAGCTTTGTAAAGATACTAGACCCAGAGTAGCTGGCTCTTGATCAGGGTCTGCTCTGTTTGCTTATTCAATAATATAAATCTAATTCTACAGTTTCTGCCATGGCCAAAATCCCCTGTATTCACATTCCATTATAGAAAATTAATTAAATTATGTTATTATTATTCATGATGTCATTATTTTCTTACATGAATATTCATGAGGGGAGTGGCTAAGTTATAACCTGTCTCGTAGAGTTTAATTTTTAAATGATATTGACGAGACGTTTTACAGTATATTAACCATTTCACTGTTTAACACCTTATTAACCCTTTACTCCATAACTTACACCTTTCTATGCCTTTGCAAACAGAGTAGACCTAGATCAGATTGCTCCTATAGGAGCCGTCTGATTAAGGTCTGCTCTGTTTGCTTATGGTATACTATAGATCTAATTCTACAGTTTCTGACTGAACCAAAATGTGCTTTATTCATATGCCATTAAAAAAATATTTTAATTAATATTCATGACATCATAATGAATATTCATGGAAAGTATCACTAAACTTGAACATGAGACATGGATTTGTTCACCACAGTGGACACAGTACAGTCAGATCTGTAGTATTACATAAGCAAACAGCGCAGTCCCTGATCACACTGCTCCTTTAGTGGCTGTCTGATATGGGTCTACTCTGTTTGCAAAATGTGTAAAAAGGCATTTGTATGAAGGAAAGGGTTAAAAGTAGGAACAACAGTCCTACAGGCAGTACCACACACAAAAGGGTGTGGCACTCAAACATCATCAAACAGGAAACAACACAATTATAATACAAAACGTGATGAAAGGCACATAGAGTCATAAAACATTTACAGTAAACCCCCTCTAAACAGGAATTCTACTAAAGAAGAATTTAGAAGCTTTTAGGTAGGTGGCTGCTTACTGCAGGGTGAAAGTTCTGCACAGAGATCTTAGAGGAGCTTTCTGCACGAGTTTCACCCAGCATTAAGCTTCTTCCTGTCCAATATTTATTCTAAATTGAATGTCTGAATTAGAGGGTTTTTTACTCAGTAACTACCATATAAATAACAAAGCAGACTTTGAGCGGATGGTTCCAACAAAAGCTGTCTGATCTGGGTTTACTCTGTTTACAAAGGCAAGAAAAGAGTATTTAATCAGGTAAAGGGTTAAAATATGTAAACAGTATAGTCACTAAACACAGGATCATCTGGTAAATCTGATGGGTCTGCACTGTTCAGTTGCATAATAATAATACGGCTGGTATGGATAAATGTCAATTGTCTCTCAACTTTGTCGCTGGTCTGTGGATATGTAGATTTCCAGATATCGACCGTTTTTCAAATGCAAAAGTTTCCATTTCTCCACCAAACCCTGACTTAACCCTTTCCATATTTATAATATTTTGAAGATATTATTTTTTCACCTCATTAATATTCATGGACAGAATCAATAAAATGGAGCATGGAAAAAAAAGTGTTTGCAGTAAGCCCATCTCCATGGTATCCTTGTTTTGTAACACATAGAAGTCCAGATAAGATGCGTAAATTTAAATATTTTCAAGAATAACACCTTTATTCTCCACTAAACCCTATACTGTGATTACTCTTCTGAATCGTCATTCTAAACAGTGGTCAAAGTATAAGGTTTGGTGGAATAATGACGATTTTAGTAATTGGGTACGCCCCATTGTCTGTAGCTCTTGGAAGTGATAGATTTGAGAAATAAAACATTTGATAAATCAGCCTCAAAAATGGCTCTAACCCTTTCTCTAATGAACATTTATGCAATAATTGATCCCTTCATGAATATTCATTAAGTTTATTTTTGAAAGATGAACATTTGAAAGGGAACTATTGGCTTTGATAAAAACTGTAGGATCAGATCTATATAATACCATAAACAAACAGAGCAGATCCTGATCAGGCGACACCTACAGAAGTTGTCTGATCTGGGTCAATTTTGTTTGCAAAGGCATGAAAGGGCATATATATAATATATATAATATGTATAAAGGAAAGGTTTAAAATATCAATCTGTTTTCACTTACCTCCTTTTGTATTTAATGTTTTAATTCCAACTCTTCAACAACTTATTTGTCCTGAAGTTTTCATATTGAAAAGGAAAATGATAAGAACATTGATGTGCTGAATATTTATCAGAACTGTAATAAAAATAGGATTGGGGGAAAGTTATAGTAAATTTAGCATTAATTTAATCATTTTCCTGTTCTGTATTTAGTCCCAATTTCAATATAAATATTCATGGACTAAATAGTTATACTAAAATAAGGAAGATGGAACATTATAGCCATTTTAGAAAGTAAAGAAATAGATATATCATATCCCATTAGCAAACAGAGCAGACCCTGGTCAGATGGCTCCTGCAGGATCTGGGTCTACTCTGTTTGAAAATGCGTGAAAACATATGAAAGAAAAGGGTTACTGAATAATGAAATTGAATAAATGTTGTAATTAGAACCAGGATATATGCTGCCTGTGATCTCATGATCATGATTAGTTAGCAAGCAATTAGTGATAATCTAGGCAATTGTTATCTTGATGCAGAGGTGAGTAACAAGGTGTTTCATCAAAATTAACTTCATTAACATTTTTTCCAAAGCAGTAACTGTGGAATTAGATCTATCATATTTCATAGGCAAACAGAGCAGACACTAGTCAGATGGCACCAATAGGAGCAGTCTGATCTGGGTCTACACTATTTGCAAAGGCATGAAAAGGTGTTTGTATGAAGAAAAGAGTTAAACTAGTTTGCACTATATCTGTCAATGTGAAGAAATGAAAACAATTAGTTGCGAGAATTGCAACAGACAACAATAGTTGCAGACACCATTTATTTAGTATGCAAAGAGGTATACAGTAAAACCTCTCTATAACGGCCACTAAATTACATTAGGTATTTTGTGTTAAAGGCTGGTGGCTGCTAAAAGCAATGTGAAAGTAAAACAGAACGCTCCTATATAGGAGCGTTCTGTTTTACTTTCACCTTGCTTTAAGCAGCAGCCTGCCCTAAATACCAACTAATTAACGCAATTTAGTGGTCATTATAGAGAGGTTTTACTGTACATCTGTTAGTCAGATATGACTTTTATTCATAAACTTTAATATTGAGTTATTAACCCTTTCCTTGTTCTATATTTATTCCAAATTTCAACACCTACTGAATATTCATGTACCGTAAGACTAATTATAATGAAATATGGAAGGTGGAACATTGTAGCCATTTTAGAAAGTAAAAAACAGATCTTTCAAATTTGATCAGCAAACAGGGCAGACCCTGATCAGACAGCTCCTATAGGAGCTGTCTGATCTGGGTCTACTCTCTTTGCAAATGCGTGAAAACAAGTTTATATGAAGGAAAGGGTATATCTTTCCCCCAGTGAACATTTATGTGTGAATTGATTGCTTTATGAGTTTTCATTAACTTACAGTGAATATTTGACTTTGACAAAAACTGTAGAATCGGATCTAGATGATTCCATATTCCAGTAGACCCAGATCTGTTTGTAAAATGATTAAAAGCCGTTGCTATGAGGGAAAGGGTTAAGGTCTGTATACTAAATGATTGTTCTGTCTGCTAAATAATTGTCTGCAAAACTGGCAGCTTTATTTACCACTTTTTGCCTTCTACTGTATTTTTCAATTTTGAATTTTCTTACGTTTTGTTTCAAACTCGTAACCATGGATTCAAAAATGTAACCACACTCTCTAACTGTTTAAAAAGGTGATTACAGATTCTCGCATTGTAAAAAAGATATAGAGTTTCAGTTGTTTTATTCACATTAGTACACCCCCCCCCCCCCCACACACACACACACACACACACACACACACCCCTAGTAAGGGGCCGTTTGTTAGAGTGGGGACATTTATTACGGAGAATATGATATATGAAAAAGCTTTTGCATGAAATCTTTTACAATAGATTGGCACTGTTGAAGTTACAGACAGTTTTACATAAGTATCCTGAATATTCTAACAGACAAACTTGGACAATTAGTTCAAAGAGCAGTTTGATCAAGGTCTTCACACCATTAGCTTCATTTAGCCGTTTACTTGATGAATATTCATGTAGGAACTAATAATGCCATTGCATATATTACTAGTTAACCCTTTCCCTGTTCTATGTTTATTCCAACTTTTAATACCTACTGAATATTCTTGGACAAAATAGTTACAACAAAATATGGAATGTGGAACATTACAGCCAATTTAGAAAGTAAAGAAACAGATCTATCAAATTCCACTAGCAAACAGAGCAGACCCTGATCAGACGGCTCCTCTAGGAGCCGTCTGATCAGGGTCTTCTCTGTTTGCAAATGCGTGAAAACACGTTTATATGAGGGAAAGGGTTAAACAGATATAATGTCACATGAACACAGAAACTATAGAATCAGATCTGGATCATTTCATAAGCAACCAGAGCAGACCCTCATTTGATGGATCATTTGGAAGCCGTCTAATCTGGGTCTACTCTGCTTGCAAAGATGTAAGAGGATGTGTATACATGGATTAAAGGGTATATACTTATGCATGGGCATACTAATTATCTGAGGTTGGTAATAAATTGCTTTTATTTTGTGAGGTACATATACCATATGTAATTACTACTAATACAGATATCTGATCTAGGTCTACTCAAGATATGAGAAAACAACTTTATCAGATACAGTATAACCCCTCTAAACCGGAATTCAAGTAGAGAACAGTTCAGATACTTATATGGGAAAGTGGCTGCTTTATGAAGAATGAAAGTCATACAGAAAGCTCCTAAATTGCCTGACTTTCTCCCTGCATTAAGCTGCCACCTGTCTTCAAGACCAATATTCATACTAAATTTAATGTTAAATTTAGAGGGATTTTACTGTAATGGGTTAAAGTTGTCAAAGTGGGGCAGAACTCACATAACCCTTTACTTTATAAATAGTTTGCAAACAGATTAGACCTAGATCAGATGACTCCTATAGAAGCCCCGTATGATCAGGGTCTGCTCCGTTTTGCTTATGGGATAGTATAGATGATTCTACAGTTACTGATTTGACTAAAAGTGCATGACTGTTGATATGCCATTTTAAATATCAATCTAATTAATATGTCATTGTTTCTTACTAAATATTAATGGAGTTATAGTGCTTTACAAACTGAGAGAGGGAAAGTGGGTGTCTATTATGGGTAGATACAGTAAAACCCCTCTAATGCGACCATCTAAAAGAGGTATAACTCTGGGTGCTAGATGCAGGTGGTAGCTTAATGCAGGACAAAAGTAATGCAGAAAGCTCCTAGGAGCTTTCTGCATTATTTTTGTCCTGCATTAAGCAATCACCTGCTTATACAGACACCCATGTTTATTCATTAAGTGGTCGCAGTAGAGGGGTTCTACTGTATCATGGTCTAGATCACATGCTTAGTTGCACTTCATCTGATTTGGAATCCAGACTTTTTAACACAATGTTTTATTTTCTCAAAAGGTTACTGTACAAAATCTGCTATGAGAATGTATGTATGAAACATTTTATATTTGTAGAAGACAATTTATAGTGTGCTAAGAGTTTTAAACCAATGATGATTTTGACACACGTAGATATGTATGGGATTTTGAAGTAATGGAACATATAAAACAAGACTTGACAACTGACAACCGTCAAGTGCCTGTTTATACTGAAATGAACTCCGAATTTTCTGCTATCAGATTGTTGTCTGCTGTAAACAGTTTTCTCTTTAGATTGTAATACACCCATCACCCAGTTTTGAGGGAAAACAATTATTCATTTGATTGCTCTGACATTGTAAGTAATTAGAAAAACTGTGGTACATTTGCAGGGTTACGACTTGATTCAAAATTGTCAGATATCTGCTTTGGTTCCTTTCATATAAACCCTTTTTCATGCATTTGCAAACAGAGTAGACCCAGATCAGATGGCTCATATAGGAGCCGTCTGATCAGGGTCTGGTCTGTTCGCTATTGGAATTTGATAGAAGTGTTTCTTTCCAAAATGGCTACAATGTTCCACTTCCCATATTTCAATTTAACTATTTCGTCCATGAAAATTCAGTAGATATTGAAATTTGGAAAAGGAAATCGTTAAATTGTGTAGCTAAATTTTAGCATTCTGAGAAACGCTTCGTCCACCCTAAACATATATCTGTTTGTATGCAGGATATGAATTAACCACTACAGTGCTGAATTTTCAACTGGACTATTCTAAAATTCAAACAGGTCAAGCTAATGGTGAATATTTAGGGATTTTTCTAACAAAAAGTGTATCATGACAAACAGTGCAGATCCTGTTGAGAGAGTTCCCATAGGATCCTCTCATCTGGGTCTACACTGTTTGCAAAGGACATTAGTGACTCGTGTTCCACGCTGTAAGAGTTAACCATTTCCCTTTCGATATTTAGTCCAAATTTGAATACCTACTGAATATTCATGGACAAAATAGTTAAAACAAAATATGGGAGGTGGAAAATTGAAGCCATTTTAAAAATTAACGAAACAGATCTATCAAATTACAGTGCTTAATTTTCCTATAGGAGTCGTCTGATCTGGGTCTACTTTGTTTGCAAATACATGAAAACATGTTTATATGAAGGAAAGAGTAACTATCATTTATAAACCGTGTAGACTCAGATCAGAGTGCTCCTAGAGGAGCCCTCTGTTTAGGGTATGCACTATTTGCTCTTCATTATCTTTTACAGTGTATACCCTTACATACTCAATGGACTCTAACATTAACCTTTTACTCTATGAATATTCATGTCACAAATAATGACATTGAATACTGATTGACTGATTTTTATACCCCCCACAACGAAGTTTGGGGGGGTATACTGGAATCAGGTTGTCCGTCTGTCCGTCCGTCCGTCCGTCCGTCTGTCCGTCCGTGGACACAATTTTGTCCGGCCTTCTTCTTCTACAGTTTTGCTTCAATTTTGTTGAAAGTTCATATATAGCCATATGACCATATAAACCTGTGCACCGCATATTTCCGTTATGATCGGACCACTACTTCAGGAGTTATCTCCCCTTTTTAGTCCCGTACCAATGTTTTCCGGTTTTCTGGACTTTTTATGGAAGTGACTCGAGATATCAACTCTATATTTTATACAAAGCTACATCTGTATAAGTTACAGCTTATGTTACAATCTCAGTCCGGTTGAATAATTATTTCCAGAGTTATTGCCCTTGTACTTTAATTTTTTTCTTCAAATTTGGGATTTTCCGGACTTTTCTTGGAAGTGGTTGCAGATATCAACTTTATATTTGGCATAAAGCTAACTCTACATGATTTACAGCTTAATTCCCAATCTCAGTCTGGTTGAATAATTTTTGCCAGAGTTATGGCCCTTGAACTTTAATTTTTTGTCAAATTTTCAGTTTTCCGGACTTTTCTTGGAAGTGGTTGCAGATATTAACTTTATATTTGGCATAAAGCTAACTCTACATGATTTACAGCTTAATTCCCAATCTCAGTCTGGTTGAATAATTTTTGCCAGAGTTATGGCCCTTGAACTTTAATTTTTTGTCAAATTTTCAGTTTGCCGGTCTTTCTTTGGAAGTGGTTGCAGATATTTGAACTTCATATTTGACATAAAAATCAATCTAGATGAGGTACAGCTTAAGTTCAAATATCGGTCTGGTTGAATAATTTTTGTCAGAGTTATGGTCCTTGAACTTAATGTTTTTCTGAAAAGGTACCTAGCTTTAGAACTTTGGATTTGACAAAAACCTCATGAAAGGGTCTTATTTCTAAGAATTATTCTTCATTTTTATTACATAAATTGGGTTGGGGCATGTATTGTTTTTAAATCTCTTCACGTTTCTGTATGTACATATGTTCAGATTGATGATAGGTGTTCTGACAAGCAGACAGGTGGGGGGTATTCGTTAGCCTTTGGCTTACAGTTCTAGTTTTTACTGGAATGATGAACAAGGAAAGTTTGGGCCATTGCAGAAATTGTTACACAGGCAAGCGAAACAGAGCAGGCATTGATCAGAGCCATATGATCTGGGTGTACTCTTGTTTGCAAGGCATTAACTCATTCTCTCCTAGGCTATTTTTAGACCCAACCTTTTTTAATTAATCTACCGAAAAAAAGCATTAACTAGAGAAAAGGAAAATTTTAGAATGTTGTAGTTTGAAACCATTGTGATAAATAAAGCATTTGCTCCTATAGGAGCAAATGCTCTATTTATCACAATGGTTTCACAATGCGAATTTTTTAGAGGCGCAAAAATGCGTCACTAGGGGGTAATGTGTTAAAAAGCATATCTATGGAGTAAAGGATTAAACACTGATGGACCATTCCATTTTAAAATTTCATCATTGAAACCTTGGTTAAACCTTTACCTTATAGAGATGCCAGTTCAGACACAGATTCCTTTGCCAACAGATCTAGAGTAGTCCCGGATAAGTAGTAGATGTCAGATCAGGGTCTGTTGTGTTTGTTTATGATTCTGCAGTTTCTGCCATGGCCAACACATTGTTTGTTCATGGGAGATTATAAGAATTAAGCTCATACATAGTCATGATGTCATAATTTCTGACATGGATATTCATGCTATTGTGTTTTTATACAAACATACAATCCAAATGTCATAGAGTTTGAATCTTGATCAGACACCAAGTTAGTCTTGATCAGACACCAAGTTAGTGGGTATCAGACACCAAGTTAGTGGGTATCAGACACCAAGTTACAGGATGTCTCATCTTGATCTAAATTGTCTGTAAATTTGCCTGTCGAGTACTAGTGTTAAAGATTATTTCTATTCTTAATGAACATTTATTTGTGAAAAAGTCACTTCATGAATATTCATTAACTTAACTTTTAAAAGGAAGTTTTGGACTAAAACTGTAGGATCACATCTATAAAGTTCCACAAACAAACAGAGTAGACCCTAATCAAAGAGGAGCTGTCTGATCTGAGTCTACTATGTTTGCAAAGGTGTGAAAAGGCACTGAAAGGATTAAAATCAGCTAAACAGGTTGTTGCAGCCTATGATAATCTCAGTGCTTAGTCTATTGAGCAGTTTTCATCTGCTTTAAATTCTTAACATACAAAGTAACTTTTTTGTCTGCTGCAATTTTCAGTGTCAAATTTTGTTACATCTATCTTAAAAAATATAAATTGTCAAACTATAACTTAGTGTTCTGATAAGAATCAGTGTTATGCTCAACTCTTTACTCCATAAATACGCCTTCCTACACAAATTTAAACAAAGTAGGCTCAGGTCAGATGGCTCCTGTAGGAGCCATTTGATCAGGGTCTGCTCCGTTTGCTTATGATATAGATATGGATCTACAGTTTCTACCATGGTCAAAGATTCCTGTGTCTATGTGCTGTTATAATAATTAATTTAATTAATATTCTTGAGGCAATTATTTCTCACATGAATATTCATGGAGTAAAGGGTTAATCTTCATATTGATACAAACTGTTTGCATGGGAAATCACTAATTTGCGTTTGAGTTAATTCACAAAGTAAGCATTTTATTTTATCTCTGTACAATTAATCCTTACAGTGCGAGACACAAGTCATTAATGTCCTTTGCAAACAGTGTCGACCCCAATTAGAGGGCTCCTAGAGGAGCCCTCTCATCAGGGTCTGCACTGTTTGTCATGTTACACTTTTCTTTTGAAAAATCCCTAAATATTCACGAAAAGCTTGACCTGTTTGAATTTTGGAATAAGCCATTGGATAATTCAGCATTGTAATGGTTAAAGAGTTGCTTAGCATCCCATTTGGATGCCAACTGTTTGCGAAGGCTGTCACAAATTTGCTGCAAGTGTTGAAAAAGTTTATCTCTTGGCAAACACTGGCATATGGAAGAGTTTGTTTAGACACTTCCCTTGGTGTCCTCAGGTCCAATGAATGTTTTCTTAGCTATCCAAGTTTTTCTCCTGCTGTTCTGTTTCTAACACTAATGCTAGGAACCAGGATTGATTTTCAATTTCTTTCTAAAGCTTTACTCGTGGTCACAGTATAGGATTTGGGGAAGAAATAAAGGAGCTATTCTTGAAAATGTTTAAATTTATGCTTCTTACCTGGACATGTGTCTCACAGGGATCTATACAGGCACAATGCATACCATTTTGTTAGCTATCTGGCAACCATTTTGGATGTTTATAATTATGCAAAGCAAGACTGATCTTTTTAGCACGTCTGTTTTTAACCGGATATTTCTAGAAAAAAAATCGACTTATAGTTTGGCGAAAACCGGGCGGTAGGGCGAGCAGGTGGCGTGCCGTCGTTAACAAACCTTTAACATTGCTTATAAGCTAGACAATTCATATTTGGTATGTAGATAGCTTGGGTGAAGGCCTTTCACTTTATACAAGGATACCTGAAATCAGGTCAAGGTCACTATTTCCAAATCTGCTTTTTTAACAAACTTTAACATTGCTATAACTTTAATGCTAGGCAATTCATATTTTGTATACAGATGGCTTTTGTAAAGGCCTTTCAGTTGATATAAAGATATTTGAAATTGGGTCAAGGTCAAGGTCACTATTTTGACAAGTAATTAGTTCGCCATCATTGAAAAGCTTCAACATTCTGTCTTAGCTTCTTGACCACATATGCTAGACAATTCATATATGGTATGGAGATAGCGTTGATGAAGGCCTTTCAGTTGATACAAGGATACATGAAATTGGGCCAAGGTCACTATTTTTATCCCCCACCGCATAGCGGAGGGGGGTTATAGGAATGGCCTTCGTCTGTCCGTCCGTCTGTCCATCCGCACTCACCAATGGGTAGTTGTGTGACTTTTTCTAACTAGTCGCACAAGTAAAATCATTAACCTGGCCATCTCTTGTGACATTAACCTGGCCATTTCTTGTGACATTAACCTGGCCAGTTGTGGGACATAGGGTTAGGGTTAGGGTTAGCTTCCAGATCATTCTTTTCCAAAGTTAGAGCCAAAAATAGTTTTTCTTGTGGGACTAGTCCCACAAGAAAAGATCAAAGGAAAAAGTCACACAACTACCCATTTGTTAGCATGTCCGTCCGTCTGTCCGTCTGTCCATAACAATTTCGTGTCCGCTCCATATCTCCTATACCCCTTGAAGGATTTTCAAGAAACTTGCCTCAAATGTTAACCAAGTTGAGACGATGTGCAGAACATATGTGGCAGGTATGTCGGCTCAAGGTCAAGGTCACATTTGAAGGTCAAGGGTTTTAACCTTCAATTTCCATTGCATTTTTGTGTCCGCTCCATATCTTCTAAACCCTTTGAAGGATTTTCATAAAACTTGAGTCAAATGTTAACCAAGTTGAGACGATGTGCAGAACATATGTGGCAGGTATGTCGGCTCAAGGTCAAGGTCACATTTGAAGGTCAAGGGTTTTAACCTTCAATTTCCATTGCATTTTTGTGTCCGCTCCATATCTTCTAAACCCTTTGAAGGATTTTCATAAAACTTGAGTCAAATGTTAACCAAATTAAGACGATGTGCAGAACACATGTGGCAGTCATGTCGGCTCAAGTTCAAGGTCACATTTGAAGGTCAAGTGTTTAAACCTTCAGTTGCCATTACAGTTTCGTGTCCGCTCCATATCTTCTAAATCCTTTGAAGGATTTTCATAAAACTTGAGTCAAATATTAAATGAATTGAGACGATGTGCAGAACCCATGTGGCAGTCATGTTGGCTCAAGATCAAGGTCACATTTGAAGGTCAAGTGTTCTAACCTTTAATTTCCGTTACATTTTCGTGTCCGCTCCATATCTTCTAAAGCCTTAGAAGGATTTTCATAAAAGTTTAGTTAAATGTTAGCTAAATTGAGACGATGTGCAGAACACATGTGCCAGTCATGTCGGCTCAAGGTCAAGGTCACATTTGAAGATCAAGTGTTCTTACCTTCAATTTCCATTATAGTTTCGTTATCTCCTATACCCCTTGAAGGATTTTCAAGAAACTTGCCTCAAATGTTAACCACGTTGAGACAATGTGCAGAACATACGTGGCAGTCATGTCAGGTCAAGGTCACATTTGAAGGCCAAGTGATTTAATCTTCAATTTCCATTACATTTCGTGTCCGCTCCATATCTTCTAAACCATTTGAAGGATTTTCATAAAACTTGAGTCAAATATTAACCAAATTAAGACAATGTGCAGAACACATGTGGCAGTCATGTCGGCTCAAGTTCAAGGTCACATTTGAAGGTCATGTGTTTAAACCTTCAGTTGCCATTACAGTTTTGTGTCCGCTCCATATCTTCTAAACTCTTTGAAGGATTTTCATAAAACTTGAGTCAAATATTAAATGAATTGAGACGATGTGCAGAACCCATGCGGCAGTCATGTTGGCTCAAGGTCAAGGTCACGTTTGAAGATCAAGTGTTCTAACCTTTAATTTCCGTTACATTTTCGTGTCCGCTCCATATCTTCTAAAGCCTTTGAAGGATTTTCATAAAAGTTTAGTTAAATGTTAGCTAAATTGAGACGATGTGCAGAACACATGTGCCAGTCATGTCGGCTCAAGGTCAAGGTCACATTTGAAGATCAAGTGTTCTTACCTTCAATTTCCATTATAGTTTCGTTATCTCCTATACCCCTTGAAGGATTTTCAAGAAACTTGCCTCAAATGTTAACCACGTTGAGACAATGTGCAGAACATATGTGGCAGTCATGTCGGCTCAAGGTCAAGGTCACATTTGAAGGCCAAGTGATTTAATCTTCAATTTCCATTACATTTCGTGTCCGCTCCATATCTTCTAAACCATTTGAAGGATTTTCATAAAACTTGAATCAAATATTAACCGAATTGAGATGATGTGCAGAACACAATCATGTGGCAGTCATGTCGGCTCAAGGTCAAGGTCACATTTGAAAGTCGTGTTCTTACCTTCAGTTTCCATTATATTTGTTTCCGCGTCCTATTTTCTTAACAACTGGAAGGTTGAATGTCAACCACATTAAAACCCATTGTATCACCTTAAGGTCAATGTCTTAATTTAGGTGGCGGCGGTGGGGGATATAGCTGTCCTTTGGACTGCCTTGTGAAAACTTAGCTGGTTTTAACAAACTTTAACATTTTGTTATAACTTCTGATCTACGAACACTAGGCAATTCACCTTTGGTATTCAGATAGCTTTGGTAAGGACCTTGCAGATGACATAAAGATAACTGAAATAAGGTCAAGGTCACTATTTTGAAAACTTGGCTGTCATTAAATGATTTTGTTATAACTTCTGAACTACATATGCTAGACAATTTATATTTGGTATGCAGATAGCTTGGGTGAAGGTCTTTCAGTTGATACAAGGATACGTGAAATCGGGTCAAGGTCACTGTTTTGAAAACTTTGCCGTTTTTAATAAACTTTAAAATTTTGTTCTAACTTGCAGATAGATTAGGTGAAGGCCTTTCAGTTGATAGCAGAATACATGAAACCAGGTCAAGGTCAAGGTTACTTTTTTGAAAACTTAGAATTTGATAAATCTGTTTCTTTGCTGTCTAAAATGTCTACAATGTTCCACCTTCCATATTTCTTTATAACTAGTTTGCCCATGAATATTCAGTAGATATTGAAATTTGTAATAAATATAGAACAGGGAAAGGGTTAATGGACTTTAACATTGCTTATAAGTTAAGAACTGTAAATGCAGGGCAATTCATTTTTGGTATGTATGGCTTGGGTGAAGGCCTGTCAGCTGATGTGATATATGATATCAGGTCAAGGTCATTATCTTGAAAATACAGGTAACTGGTTTTTGTTTTTTTTTGTGATTTTCACATATGTGTAACTAAAAATTCTAAATGCAGTCATCATCTCACATAAAATAGCATATTTCCCTAATAACTAGGTAAATTGTTAACACGAAAAAAAATCGGTTTTAATGAGGTTTCCGCATTTTTTGCTTGTTTGAAGAAACATTTACGAACTATAACTCCAGTGTCCACTTTGTCATTGTTGTTGTTTTTACAGGAAACTATAATGTTGACTATTACATGATTGTACTTCTTTACTATTCATGGAAATCTTATGAAATCTCAGTCACAAAGGGTACTATAGTACAGAAGAGCGTTGGCACCAGTATGCGGTGCTCTTGTTTTGTAATTGGAATCAAGATGTTAAAAACTGTAATGTTTGTGGTTTTTGTGTGTTTTTGTTTTTTTGGGGTATGGGGAAGAATTGTGACCTTGATTAGCAGACTACAGATACTCCCTCAGGCCCAGATCTACATTATTTGCAACAGTTGTTTGAAAATTTCGGATATTTAAAGTATATTTTAGCCCTTTCTTTCAAGTGTCCAAATATTTCTGACGTGTCTTCGTATCTGAGACCTCAGATTTTTTAAGCCTTGGTTTAAGTCTGTTGGACAGTTAAGACCTATTTCAGAAGTTTGTGGCTTATTGTAGACTTTGAGATTAACCTTGAAACAGCCGTACAGTTTATCTGCTTGTAAATCCTAAGGATAGTGTCATAGAGAAGATGTAGACATAGACATTTGCAAAAAGGGAAGACCTCTATCACAATGACGTAGATCACATGGGTGGATTTTTAACCCCTTCCCTGTTTGAATATTCATGTAAGAAATAATGTCATCATGAATATATTTATCTGAATTTTTATAATGGGATTTGTACATAGGAGGTAGAAGCGATAGAGTCAGAATTATTATAATTTCATAAGCAAATAGGTAGATGGCAGTTTATTGCAGGTGGAAAGTAATGTAGAAAGCTCCTATAGGTCCTATTACTTTTGCCCTGCATTAAGCTACTACCTGTTGTTCAAGACGCCTATGTTCAATCAATCAGTGGTCACTTGAGACAGGTTCTGTACAGCGTGCACACGGTTTTTATGATTGGTTGTAAAGATCCACCTTGGGCTACTGAACATCACACTTTTACTGTCACATATTGTCGTCTGAAAGATTTATCATTTGGCAGAATTATGTCTCCCTCATTTATAATTGGGAGACATATTGTTTTTGGTCGGATTGTCCGTCCGTCTGTCTGTCCGTCTGTCTGTCACACTCTTGTCTGCTCCATATCTCTCACAAATATAGAAGGATTTTAGAATACTTTAGCACAAAAGTTTGACTCATCAAGGCGATGTGCAGAGCGTTCAATTCAGGCACATGGGTCAAAGGTCAAGGTCACATTTCAAGGTCAAGTGTTTTTAGCCACACCCTTCGTGTCCGCTCCATATCTCTTAAACACTTGGAAGGATTTCAAAATGCTGTGGCACAAATGTTCTCCATAACAAGCCGATGTGCAGACAGCTGGCTTCAGGCACATTCTTCAAAGGTCAAGGTCACAATTCAAGGTCAAATGTTTTTAGCCTTAATTTTAATGTCTGCACCACATCTGTATAATCCTTGGAAGAATTCCAAAATGCTGTGGCACAAATGTTCTCCCTAACAAGCCGATGTGCAGACAGCAGGATTCAGGCACGTGTGTCAAAGGTCAAGTTCACAATTCAAGGTCATGGTCACAATTCAGGGTCAATTATTCACAATTTCTTGTTCGGACAATAACTCCTTTATTGCTCATGCCATTAGATTCAAACTTCATACATGGAAAGAGCATGATGAGAGGAAATGTCATGTATAAGGGCCATAACTCTGACTTCAGTATTTTTGGAGTTATTGCCCGTTGTTACATTTTTTTGTCAGATCAATAACTCCTGGTCTACTGATGCTATTGGAATGTTATTTCATTTATGGAAAGAGCATGATGGAAGGAAGTGTTATGCACAAGTTTCATAACTCTTGCTTTAATAATATTGGTATTATTGCCCCTGATTTTCTGCAGAGTTATGGGACTGTTTCTGTAAAACAGTTGATTGAATTTTCATGAAACTTAATAGGATTGATTAGCACCATGCCTAGATGTGCATGTCTTATTCCTGTTTGTATGATTTTCTGCAGAGATATCGGACTTTGAAATTTTTACATGGAAAATTTTGTCTGTGGGGTTTCTCCAAAATCTTTTGTTGGATTTTCATGAAACTTCATAGGATTGATCAACACCATGTCTAGTTGTACATTTTTCATTCCTTTTCCTGTTCGATGATTTTCTGCAGAGTTATGCGACTTTGGAAAATTTTGTCCACATGCTGGGGGAGACATCAGTTTTTGTATCAAAAACAATTCTAGTTTTAATTATTTCTCCCTTTTTTCTACCAAGAAAACAAATTCACAGTTTCAAACAGTTTGGATCCTGATGAGACATGGAATTACTTGGTGGCATAGCTAAATCCAAATTGTCATTGGCAGTGACAATGTTAAGACCCTGATCATACCAGCTCCCATAGGAACCATATTATCTGGGTCTATACTGATGCTGATGTCCTATGAACTCTTTACCTCATAGAGATGCATTTTGATACCTTTGCAAACAGAGCAGACCCTGATCAGACAGCTCCAGAAGGAACTGTCTGATCAGGGTCTTTTTTGTTTGCTTACGGAAATATATAGATCTGATACAGTTGCTATTGCCCAAAACATGTTCATATACATTAGAAAAATTCAGCAAATATTCACGATGTCTGTATTTCTTGCATGAATATACATCATGAAGGGGTTAACCCTTTACTCTATAAATACACCTTTCTATGTCTTTGCAAATAGAGAAGACCAAGATGCTCCTATAGGAGCCATCCAATCAGGGTCTGCTCTGTTTGCTTTTGATATGATATAGATATGATTCTACAGTTTTTGCGAAGGCCAATCGTTCCTGTGTTAATGTGCTATTATAACAATTGATCTAATTAATATTCATGATGTCATTGGTTCTTATATGAATATTCATGGAGTAAGGGGTTAACATGGTATAGGACACAAATAGATTAAAATAAATTAATATCTCCATTTGGCCTTCTGTCTGTAGAAATGTCAACCGATAAAAACTGACAATGTGGTAGATTGGTGGTTTATTGTGTGGGCGCTGATAACAAGATAGGAGAAAGGTCTCTGCATGGTAACTCGACCATTTCATTGAAGGGTCAATTGTGACAATTAGCCACAAAGAAATTATTACGTCAAGAGCATGTCTATATCTGGATACTCCTTTTTGTGTCAATTGCTTTAGCAGGGTGGCTATCAAGGATCACATCTCCGTGGTCTGTCTTAGTCCCACATTTTGCCTCACGGTTTTTTAGTCACTCTTTTTCTAGCAGGTGACATACATAGTCCTCTGTACACTGTTGTTTACATATTTCTGGTCCAAAGTAGATAACTTTTCACTATTTAAAAGACAGCGGCTAATTTGTGATTACCAGTGTAAATAGTTTGAATCCTGACATGAGATGCCATGTTACTCTGCGCCTCATCTGGATCCAAGCTGATTATTACTCCAACTGAAATTTTGATGAGAAATAGAACAAATCACCCTTAGAATTGCATTGGATGACAATATTGGCAGATAGCTATTACTTGAACATGCAAAGGGCAAATAACTCCTTTATTTCTTCACCAAACTCTATACTGTGACCACTCTTTTAGAATCGTCTCAAAGGGACAATTCTAAAGAGTGGTCACAGTATAGGGTTTGATGGAGAAATGACTGTTTTTGTATTTGGGTATGCAGTTTTATCAGGATCTACACTATTTTCTACTATGTATCAGAGCTACAGATAACTGTGCGTACTCAAATACTAAACTTATCATTTCTCCACCAAACCTAGATGCGATATCGTAGCTGTAAGACTGATAATGACTAGCGTCCAGTTTAGGAATAGAGCTACGTTATCGTATCTACACCAAACCATATGTTATGACCACTCTTTAGAATCGTCTCAAAGAGACGATTCTAAAGAGTGGTCACACCATAGGGTTTGAAGGAGAAATAAAGAAGTTACACTAAGTCTTGAAAGTAGTTAAATTTACGAATCTTATCTGGAGCTCTGACGTCAGTCAAATTTAAAGTGATCAGAATGGTGCTAAATTGACTTATTCACCTTTACAAACCTTTACAAACCCGTGGAGATTGGATGTCGGAATATTTACAATAGTTAGAGTAATGAAGATATGGTTAACTCTTTCCGTCATGCAAAAGTTTTTTCCAGCTTTGCAAACAGAGTAGACCCAGATCTGACAGCTCCTTATGAACGTATAATAGATTTGCCTACAGTTTCTATTACAGTAAAACCTCTATAACGGCCTAAATTACATCAAGTATTTTGTGTTTAAAGCAGGTGGCTGCCTAAAGCAAGGTGAAAGTAAAACAGAACGCTCCTATAGGTGTTTTACTCTCACCTTGCTTTAAGCAGCCACCTGCCCTATATACCAACCAATCAACACAATTTAGTGGCCGTTATAGAGAGGTTTTACTGTAATACCAAAATATCCTATGTAGTATGTACATATCCAGTGGTAAAAATTCAGCTAATGATTATTCATATTGTCACTAATTTTTACATGAATATTCAAGGAGAAATAATTATAACATTTGAAAACAGACATAATTCAGGCTGACACTTTGATTGTGTTTCTGAAAACTAAAAAGGAAGGAAAACTGGAAGCATGGGTAATAGCATGTAGTAGGATAGAGATAATTTGTCCTCTTTCTGTATTATATTACAATCTCAGTTTGTATGGATCCTGGTGATTATACATAGATACTTTGAGTCTAGAGTGTGGTTTTAGTGGTGTTTTTTTCTATTTTCAGGCAAGAGGTACCAGTGTAGCCATTGTAACAGAACGTTTGCCTCTGAACGGTTGCTTAGAGACCACATGCGTGGCCATGGTAATTAACATGAATGAACCCTTTACCTCATATACATGCCTTTTATCACATTTGCAAACAGAGTAGACCCAGATTCTACAAGGTCTGCTATGGTAAAAATTCCCTAGTTATACCCACGCAAACAAAGTTTTAGGGGGTATACTGGAATCACCCTGTTTGTCCGATGGATTGAAGGTTGGTCAGTCGGTCGATCTGCATTTCAACATGGGTAGTTTGTGTTCCGAACTTCTCCTTCAGTTTGAAAGTACATGTAATTAAATTTATATTTTGTATACATAATGACCATGATTAGTAGGTGTGCAAGACGCAATTTTCAAGTGTTTAGCGCCAGATATGGCAGAATGATCTCCCCTTGAACTTTTAGTATTTTCTTGGTTTTTTTTGCATGAAACATGGTTAGTTGGCGTCACAAACTTCTCCTTTAATTTGAAAGTTATTGAGCTTGTACTTGCCATGCATAATCACCATGAATAGTAGATGTGTAAGACGCAATTCGTATGTGTTTAGCCCCAGGCATTGCAGAATTATCTCCCATTGGACTTAGTATTTTTTGTCATTTAGATATGTAACATGGGTAGCTGGTTTCATTAACTCAGGTAGGAGCCATCTGATAACAGTCTGATAACAGTCAGATGTGACAAACAATTGTAATCAGCATCCACTCAGTATTTCGCGTTTAATCCTGAAGAAGCTGTCCAATCTGGGTCTGTTCTATTTGTTTATGGAATTATATAGATCTGATTCTACTGTTTCTGTCATGGCTTAAGTTTCCTGTGTTCATGTGCTATTATATAAAGTAATCTAATTAACCCTTCACACCATGAATATTCATGTAAGAAATAATGACATCATGAAGTATAATTCAGAAGGCTCCTGCTGGAGCTGTCAAATTTGGGTCTACTGTGTTTGCAATGGCTTAGACAGGCGTATTTACGGTGTAATATTCATGGTGTCATTTCTCACATGATCTTCATGTTGAGTAAGGGATAATTATTTACTGTGTAGAGATGCCGTATAACACTCTTTACACAAACATCTTTACAAACAGACTCTGTTTTACAGTGAATCAGTACAAGTGTCCATACTGTGATATGACCAGTCCATCCCCTTCCTGCCTCCGACTGCACATCCGCTACCGTCACAGCGAGGATAAACCTTTTAAGTGTGACCGCTGTGAACACAGGTATGTTGTCAGGACGCTGATCAGCAGTAATCTAAAAGAATTTGTCCAGGAATTAATTTGAAAAAGATAAGTTCTTGAAATTTTTACCACCATGTGCATATTGTGAAATGGAAAGATCATCAGAAAACATGATGTGAATCATATGTCCAGTGTGATTGTCATTGAAGGCATGTATATACACATGTAGATAGTATAATAGCTCACATTCCAAGAACAATGTGTGTAGCAGTATGCACTATGGAAAGTAGATCATTTTGACTTCAATTTATACATCTTGTAAATGTAAACATATACCAAATGTCCTGTCGTGAACAGTGCATGAAACTACAAACTATTAAACATTAGTTAACCCTTTCCTCCATAGGCTATTTTTAGACTAAACCACTTTGAATGAATCTACCAAAAAGGAGCATTAACTAGAGAAAAGGAAAATTTTAGAATTTTGTAGCATGAAACCAATGTGATAAATAGAGCATTTGCACCTATAGGAGCAAATGCTCTATTTATCACAATGGTTTCATAAAGTAACTTTTACAGAGGCGTAGAAAGGCGTATTTATGGAGGAACGGGTTAATAAGGTCAAAAGAGCAAATGTTTACTTGGTTAATGATTTTGAGACAACATTTTTGGCTGGAATTGTTTTTAACCCGTTATCTGATAGAAATGACTTTCGACGCCTTTACTGACGGCAGAGATCCAGATCAGACGACTTCTATAAGATTTGTCTGATAAGTGTCTGCTCTGTTTGCTTATGGAATTATATAGATTTATTCCAAAGTTTCTGCCATGGCCCAAAATCTGATGTTCATATGCCATTATCCCCAAAGGTGCTCGACGCATGCTTGGACTCACCCATGGAAACAAACCCCCCCCCCCCCCCCCCCCCCCCCCCCAAAAAAAAAAAAAAAAAAAAAATTGTGATGGAAGTATGTTAAACTAGCCTAAAACTATCTATTTGAACCTTAAACCACTCCGAAAAACGAGAAAGCACGACCCGGAAAAAATTTTCCTATCGGGTCTATATATGTATTGAAAGGTATCTAACTACGACAGATCAGCGGCGGAAAAAACAACAGTCATGTTATTCAAAGTCTTACAGCAAAGCCAATTCAACACCGATTTTAATCAGTTTGGTCTTGATCCGTTCCAAATTCCATATACTAAGCGGCACAGTTAGTGCTTTCCTTAAATATTGTCCCGTCTTGTCGCTGCAAGACCGCGAATTTGAAAATACGCTAGAGCGAAACGATGTGACTCCCGCCAGGATGCATAGAAGTATATAAGGGGATCTGTATTCGTTAAACTTTTCAGCAAAAACGCGAATTATGCTGAAACACATTCGAAAAACATTCAACTTACCGCAGTTAAAACGGTGCTGGCTATTTGTAGTCTGCTATGAGACGCCAGTTTTCTTTCTCCTACTTTCGTTTTGAACGGAGGTGGCCAAATCGCTGTGGCCCGGATATTTGCATATCGAATAGTTTATGAGCCGGGTCACAGCAAAATGGTCGCATCCGTTCAAAAGGAAAGTTGGAGAAAGAAAGCTGGCGCCTCGTGGCTGACTGGAAATAGTAAGCACCGTTTTAATTGCGGTGAGTTTAATGTTTTTAGATAGTGTTTAACCATAATTCGCGTTTTTGTTGAAAAGATTAACGAATTCAGATCCCCCTATATACGTCTATGCATCCTGGCGGGAGTCACATCGTTTCGCTCTAGCGTTTTTTCAAATTTGCGGTCTTACAGCGACAAGACGGAGCAATATTTAAGGAAAGCACTAGTTGTGCCGCTTAGTATATGGAATTTGGAACGGATCAAGACCAAACTGATTGAAATCGGTGTCGAATTGGCTTTACTGTAAAACTTTGAAAAACATGACTGTTGTATTTTCCGCCGCTGATCTGTCGTAGTTAGATACCTTTCAATACATATATAGACCCGATAGGAATTTTTTTTCGGGTCGTGTTTTTCTCGTTTTTCGGAGTGGTTTTAGGTTCAAATAGATAGTTTTAGGCCAGTTGAACATGCTTCGATCACAATTTTTTTTTTTTTTTTTTTTTTGGGGGGGGGGGGGGGGTTCCATGGATGAGTCCAAGCATGCGTCGGGCACCTTTGATTATCCCTTTACTCCATAAAAACACCTTTCTATTCCTTTGCAAACAGAGTAGACATAGATTAGACATCTCCTATAGGACCTGTCTGAACAGGGTCTGCTCTGTTTGCTTATGATACAATATAGATATCATTCTACAGTTTCTGCCATGACTAAATATTCCTGTGTGCTTTGCTATTATAACAATTAACTATAACTATTATTAATTAACTATTAACTTTGATCTGAGTGTACTGTTTGCTAAGTGTCAAAAGGCATTTCTATCTGTCGAAGCTGTTTGATCAGAATCTACCCTGTTTGCTGTTGAAATAAAATGGGTCTGATTTACAGTTTCTGTAATGGCAAACATTCCTGTGTGCATGTGCCATTATGATTAATGTTCATGATCTAAACAATCTAATTAATGTTCATGATGTCATTATTTCTTAGATAGTAAAGTCCAAAACAGTAGTGACCACTCATCTCAGATTCTCCATATAAGGATTTAGCAGCACTTTAGATCTTTGATGCATTTGTTTGATGTCAATCCAGATTGTGAATACTCTGATATGCAAAAATAATTTCATTGTATTCATATAATTTATGTTAAACCTTTGGTCAGTCAATTTTGTCAGATTTTTGGACTGTTAGTTATGTTTTTTATTTTTGCATGTGTCAGTTGTAAGTCACAGGCAGACCTTAAGAAGCACATGGAAACTCACAACGATGAAGGCATCTATCATTGCTCTGAAGCGGACTGCAAGTACAGTGCCCGTGGTTACCAGAGTCTGACCAACCACTACAAGTACCACCATCAGGTAGGTTACCCAACCGTCTACCTCATCAGCTACATATGTCACTGGCAAATGTATCATATATAACACTTTCCTTCATATAAACCTATTTTCACACATTTGCAAACAGAGTAGACCCAGATCAGATGACTCCTATAGGAGTCATCTAATCAGGGTCTTCTTTGTTTGCTATAGGAATTTGACAGTTCTGTTTCTTTACTTTCTAAAATGGCTTTAATGTTCTAGATTCCATATTTCATTATTACAGTTTTGTTCATGAATATTCAGTAGGTACTGAACTTTGTTATAAACATAGAACAGGGAAAGGGTTAACCCTTTACCTGTTCAATATTCATGTAAGAAATAATGACAGCATGACTATCTATTAGCTATATTTTCCAAGGGAATTTTTTGCTTTGACAAAAACTATAAGATAAAATTTATATCTTGTCACAAACGAACAGAACAGACACTTATCATCAGACGGCTTCTATAGTAGCCGTCTGATCTGAGTCTATTCTGTTTGCAAATGCGTGAAAAGGTATTTATATGAAGGAAAGGGTTAACCTAACTGAACTAGTCCCTGATCAAGGGTCTTGTTATTGCAAACCATGTAGACCCAGACTAAACACCATGTCTCTGAGTGTTATGTTTAATTCTCACCAGAATCTGTAGTAGATTGTTCTCTTTTTTTCAGTACAAAGTAACACTTGATCAGATACCTGGACATAGTTATGTCTGATCTTGGTCTACACTGTTTACACTAGTTATGTCTGATCTTGGTCTACACTGTTTACAATAGTTATGTCTGATCTTGGTCTACACTGTTTACAATTCAGTAATACCCCTTTTCTCAGGTTTTGTTTCAAATATTAGGACACTTAAATTCCTTTATCAGCTTGAAAGTTAGACAGTTTACCCTTAACTCAATAAATACATATTTTTACACCTTTACAAACAGTCGACCTAGATCAGACAGCTTCTGTAGGAGCCGTCTGATCAGGGTCCGCTCTGTTTGCTTTTGATATAATATAGATATGATTCTACAGTTTCCGACGTTACCAAAAATTCCTGTGTCCATGGGCTATTATAATAATAATTCATGATGTCATTATTTTTTACATAACTATTTTTGGAGCTGTCTGATTTGTTTCTGCTCTGCTTGCAAAGGCATGGAAAGATGGTGGAGTGAATGGTTAGGCATAGAGAATAGTAGAAGGGAGATAACTTAATTCCTCGATCTGACTGGATGTTTAGTCTAGTCATATGTTGTCTCCCTTGCTTGGGACGACAGCATTTAAAGCAAAACTAAGTTGTGACTGAATTTTTCACAGATGACTGTTTGTAAATTCCCCAAAGCGTATTAAAGATTTAAGAAATATATGAAGACCACAACATGGTGGAGAGTCATGATCAATGCCACTGTTACTAGAAAACACAGAAAACAGATTATGGACAGTAACTTTAATCGGTATCGCCATATTATAACCAAACTTGGTGTAAAGATAGCTTCTGTGACTGCTGTGTAGCTGTATTTGATTTTAATTTGATTGTATTTAATGGTTATTAATTTCAGACCAGCAATTATGAGTGCCATGTGTGCAGCTCTGTGTTTTCACGGGGAACACTGCTTACCAAACACCTGAAGAGGGTTCACGACTTCAACTGGCCATCAGGACACTCCAGATTCAGGTGAGGCATTGCTACTGTGTTACACAGATGATATTTAATGATGGTGTGTTAAATATTCAATTTATTGAAAAACAAATGGATTTAAAGGATACTAGAGTATGTTAACTATGTCAACTATAAGGCCTCCATATCGGCCCAGACTTGTTAGGTGAGCATTCTGTATCTGATGATGTCATTTTGATGATGACTCGGTCAGTCTGCAACTTTATTTCCATTTTATAATTTTATCATGCTTTGTCTGATTTTTAACCTTTTTTACTCTATGAATATTTATGTAAAAATAAAAATTATGAAAATCGATAAACTGATTTTTAGCTCACCAGAGCACAAAGTGCTCAGGGTGAGCTTTTGTGATTGCCTGATGTCCGTCGTCCGTCGGCGTGCGTCGTCCGTCGTCAGTCGTGCGTCGTCAGTCGTCAACAATTTGAACCTTTAAAAATCTCCTCCTCTGAATCAACAGGGTTCTCAGCTTTCACCTTTGGCACATAGTATCATCTTTAGGTCCTCTACAAAAGTTATATAAATTATGGCCCTGGGGTCAAAATTGGCCCCGCCCCAGGGATGCCTTGTTTTCAATAGAAACATATAGTAAAACTTTGAAAATCTTCTCCTCTGAAACTGGAAGGCTCTCAGCTTTCATATTTGGCACAGAGCATCATGTTCAGGTCCTCTACAAAAGTTATATAAATTATGACCCTGGGGTCAAAATTGGCCCGGCCCCAGGGGTGGGCAGTTTTCAATAGAAACAAATAGTGAAATCTTTGAAAATCTTCTTCTCTGAAACTGGAAGGCCCTCAGCTTTCATATTTGGCACATAGCATCATGTTCAGGTCCTCTACAAAAGTTATATAAATTATGGTCCTGGGGTCAAAATTGGCCCCGCCCAAGGGGTGGGCAGTTTTCAATAGAAACAAATAGTGAAATCTTCTCCTCTGAAACTGGAATGCTCTCAGCTTTCATATTTGGCACAAAGCATCATGTTCAGGTCCTTTACAAAAGTTGTATAAATTATGGCCCTTGGGTCAAAATTGGCCCCGCCCCAGGGGTTTGGCAGTTTTCAATAGAAACAAATAGTGAAATCTTTGAAAATCTTCTCCTCTGAAACTGGAAGGCTCTCAGCTTTCATATTTGGCACAGAGCATCAAGTTCAGGTCCTCTACAAAAGTTATATAAATTATGGCCCCGGGGTCAAAATTGGCCCGCCCCAGGGGTTGGGCAGTTTTCAATAGAAACAAATAGTGAAATATTTGAAAATCTTCTCCTCTGAAACTGGAAGGCTCTCAGCTTTCATATTTGGCACAGAGCATCAAGTTCAGGTCCTCTACAAAAGGTATATAAATTATAGCCCTGGGGTCAAAATTGGCTCCGCCCCAGGGGTTGGGCAGTTTTCAGTAGAAACAAATAGTGAAATCTTTGAAAATCTTCTTCTCTGAAACTGGAAGGCTCTCAGCTTTCATATTTGGCACAGAGCATCATGTTCAGGTGCGCTACAAAAGTTATATAAATTATGGCCCTGGGGTCAAAATTGGCCCCGCCCCAGGGGTGGGCAGTTTTCAATAGAAAGAAATAGTGAAATCTTTAATAGTGAAATCTTTGAAAATCTTCTTCTCTGAAACTGGAAGGCTCTCAGCTTTAATATTTAGCACATAGCATCATGTTCAGGTCCTCTACAAAAGGTATATAAATTATAGCCCTGGAGTCAAAATTGGCTACGCCCCAGGGGCGGGCATAAAGTTTTCAATAGAAACAAATAGTGATTTTTTTTGAAAATCTTCTTCTCTGAAACTGGAAGGCTCTCAGCTTTGCTATTTGGCACACTGAGCATCATGTTCAGGTCCTCTTCAAAATTTATATAAATTATGGCCCCGGGGTCAAATTTGGCCCAGCCCCAGGGGTTGGGCAGTTTTCAATAGAAACAAATAGTGAAATCTTTGAAAATCTTCTTCTCTGAAACTGGAAGGCTCTCAGCTTTCATATTTGGCACAGAGCATCAAGTTCAGGTCCTCTACAAAAGGTATATAAATTATGGCCCTGGGGTCAAAATTGGCCCCGCCCCAGGGGTTGGGCAGTTTTCAATAGAAAGAAATAGTGAAATCTTTGAAAATCTTCTTCTCTGAAACTGGAAGGCTCTCAGCTTTCATATTTGGCACATAGCATCATGTTCAGGTCCGCTACAAAAGGTATATAAATTATGGCCCTGGGGTCAAAATTGGCCCCGCCCCAGGGGTTGGGCAGTTTTCAATAGAAAGAAATAGTGAAATCTTTGAAAATCTTCTTCTCTGAAACTGGAAGGCTCTCAGCTTTCATATTTGGCACATAGCATCATGTTCAGGTCCTCTACAAAAGTTATATAAATTATAGCCCTGGAGTCAAAATTGGCTACGCCCCAGGGGCGTGCATAAAGTTTTCAATAGAAACAAATAGTGAAATTTTTGAAAATCTTCTCTGAAACTGGAAGGCTCTCAGCTTTGATATTTGGCACACTGAGCATCATGTTCTGGTCCTCTTCAAAATTTATATAAATTATGGCCCCGGGGTCAAATTTGGCCCAGCCCCAGGAGTGGGCAGTTTTCAATAGAAACAAATAGTGAAATCTTTGAAAATCTTCTTCTCTGAAACTGGGAGGTTCTCAGCTTTCATATTTTGCACATAGCATCATGTTCAGGTCCTCTACAAAAGTTGTATAAATTATGCCCCTGGGGTCAAAATTGGCCCCGCCCCAGGGGTGGCCAGTTTTCAATAGAAACATATAGTGAAAACTTTGAAAATCTTCTCCTCTGATTGTCTGGTGAGCGCTTCAGGGCCATTCTGGCCCTCTTGTTTATGATCGCATGTGGTCACAGAAATGTTTGGCCATGGCAAAAACTGTAGAATCAGTTATATATTATTTCATAAGCAAACAGCAGTTTGTATCCAGATCATGACAAAGCAGACAGCTAGGTAAGTGGAGTTTCCCAGAAATCTGAGAAAAAACACATCTTGCTGTTACTGATCTGATTTACCTTCTGAGATATATCGGATGAGTATCAATGACTGAGAAATACAAAATTTTGATAGATCTGTAAGGCAGTGTCACAGTTCCGCAAATTATCATGGATTTGCTGTTACAGGAAAATGTGCAGTAGAGATTTGATGAGTAGGAAGCATGGGATGGAGGGTGGATATAGAGTCAGGGCATATCCTTATCCTGAGTATTCAGACGCACAATCTCACATCTCTGTTGTTTTTTTAACCTTTTAATCAATCAATATTCATAAATTAAATATTGACATGAATACTAATTAGAGTAACTGTAATAATAGCACTTGGATAGGGGAATTTTTGGCCATGACAGAATCTGTAGATTCATATCTACATTCTATCATAAGCAAACAGAGCAGAGCCTCATCATATGTCTGATTTAGGTCTACTTTGTTTGCAAAGCTGTAAAATGGCACATTTATGGAGTAAATGGTTCAGCGGAATAATTCAATTTGGCACCATTTTGATAACTTTAATAATTATTAGATTGACACTATAGCAAATAGTGTGGATCCTTATCCTACTTCTCCTATAGGAGCAGTTTGATCTTGGTCTGCATTATTTGCCAAGGCTTGCTTGTGTCCAAAATACTTAGGGTTATTCAGGTATTCATGCTTTATAACTGGGGTTTCCACGGAAAATCCAGTTTAAATATTGAAATGGTGATGTACGGCAAGCTTGTAAGCTCAACTCCTCTGAAACTGTTCAACAGATTTTTATAAAACCTTGTATGTAGCAAGGACACAATATGTAGATGTGAATATTGCTGGGGAATTTTCCTTCTGCAATTTTTCTGGGAGTTTTGCCCCTTTGAACTTAGAAATCACTAGGTCTTTTCACCCTATCCTTGTAAGCACATCTCCTGAAACTGTTCAACAGAATTTCATAAAACCTCGTATGTAGCAAGGACACAATATGTAGATGTGCATATTGTCAGGGATTTGTATACCCCCACTACGAAGTAGGTGGCATACTGGTTTACCTCTTTCCGTCCATCTGTTAGTTAGTTAGTCTGTCCATGCTTGTAAGCGCAATTCCTCCTACATGGGTGGTCGGATTTCAGTGAAATTTTAACAGAAAGTAGTACACCATATAGAAAATCATTTTGGTTCGACAACTGTCAGAGGAGTTAATCAGACTTTGGGATTTATTCCAGATGTTATGTATGGTTGAACTCGTTAAACGCAACTCCTCGTACATAGGTAGTCGGATTTTATTGAATCTTTAACAGAACGTAATACCTCATATGAAGATGTGCATGAAAGATGATCTTTACGATATGACATTTGACTTTAGGATTTATTCCAGATATTTTTAATTTTTGAACTTGTAAGAGCAACTCCTACATGGGTAGTAAAACTTTGACAGTAATGTTCCTTATGTAATGCTTAGTGATGTTCTATAACAAAACATGGACTTAAACATAATAGTATGTACATGGAGTTTGGGTACTCAATTTATGAGCGCAACTCCTCCTAAATCCTTTAAACGAATTTCATGTATCTTTGAAAGAATGTTCCGCATATAATGCCATTGTGCACCTCTTATTTTAGGTTTTATCAAACTATTTCGTGGTATCCGAACACATGACATAGACTTAGCCAAGACTATACATGATAAGCAGGGATATCCGAAAAAGAGCTTTGCACACAGTTAATAGTGAAGGAAAACCCGGTTTGATGTCTTGTCGACATCCATTTCTTGTTGTTGATTATTTTGTTTTTCATCTCATATAGATACAAGCTTCACTCGGACGGCATGTTTCGTCTTCAGACTGTGAGATATGAGGCTATACAGATGACAACACACACAGCAGGACAGCTCACGCAGCCTCTCACAGGTGTAGCCAATCACGATGCTGATAGAATTCCAGAAATAAACTCAGACTTTGAAAGTAATCTGAATCTTGAGACATTTGATGCTCTGAATGACCAAAACAGCCTTTTGAAAGAGCAGGGAGATGTGGAAACTCTATATTCTCAGGCTAATGACAGCAACATACAAACCTCTTCTGAAAGTCCTAAAAGTAAAAAGAGAGAACTAAGCGGAGATAGTGGTAGCTGTAAAGTGTCCAAAGTTCTTTCAGATTCATCAAATTTGAGCAATAGTTCAAAGGACAATGAGGAAGTGGTGGAGATCAGGATAACACTAGATAAGGATGGCCAGTGTTTGTTACAGACTGAGAACATGCCTCTGGATGAGGCAATCACGGTGTCGCTGCCGAGGAGAGGGGAGCTGGAGGAAAATATGTACAATCTCAGAATGCTTGGAGAGGTTGCCCTGCAGAACCAAGAGAAATGATCAGTGGTCAATTGCAAAACTTGCTTAACCCTTTACCTTATTAATATTAATGTAAGACATAGTGACATCATGAGTATTAACCAGTTACCTCATGAATATTTAGTAGGAAATAATGACTGTGAATATTAATTAGCTGACTTTATAATGGCATGAAAAATAGAATCATTTACCATAGAAGATTCTGTAGAAGCAGATCTATACAGTAAAACCTCTCTATAACGGCCACTAAATTACATCAAAGACAATTATTTTGTCTTAAAGGCAGGTGGCTACTTAAAACAAGGTGAAAGTAAAACAGAACGCTCCTATAGGAACGTTCTGTATCACTTTCACTTTGCTTTAAGCAGCCACCTGCCTTAAAATCCAATTAATTAACACAATTTAGTGGCCGTTATAGAGAGGTTTTACTGTATTATTTCAAAAGCAAACAGAGCAGAGCCTTTTCAGAAGGCTCCTCCAGGAATCTGAGTCTACCTGTTTGCCAAAGGTGTGTAAAGGCGTTTCTATGAGGTAAAGGGCTAATTAGATGAATGTTTGTAATGGTAAATTTATAATATTTTGATAATGACAAGATTCCATAAAGTAAAGACGCTTGGTAACCAACAATAAGCATTGAATAGCGATGGCTAATTTCTGTTTTACACTGAAATTAGATGAATTTATTCAATATAAGACTCATTGTACATAGATTGTCATAAATATTAGCATTTTTTGTTTAATAATTTTTCAAAAGATAATGGTATTGATGTAGGCATATACAGGATACATATCCACAGTAATTAATGTGTCTGATGTAGGCATATACAGGATACATATCCACAGTAATTAATGTGTCTCACCAGTCTACTGTTCATTTAGTCAGCCGATCTACAACTCTAAACTGGTACATCACACATTTCCAAAGGCGTATCATGGACTAATATTTTGTTGTCATCCTAGTTAACCCCTTTTGGTGCTTGAAATGAGTTGCTAATATCCTATGCAAACAGTGTAGACCCAGATGAGAGGGCTCCTAGAGGAACCCTCTCATTAGGGTCTGCACTGTTTGCCATGTTATGCTTATTCTTTAAATATTCACTCTAAGCTTGATCTTTTTGAATTTGGGATCGTCCATTTGAAAATCTAGCGTTAAAAGGGTTGAAGAAACGCAGACAATTTCATTCCAATAAATGAATTAGCATAAATCTAAGGTAAAAAACCTTCAATTAGAGAGATAAACAATATTTGTCTCTGAACTGATTGTCCAACAATTCTTACTAATTGCATTCTGCTCCAAGAACAACCATATCATTTTCACTCATTAACCCTTAACCCTTTCCCTCATATAAACATGTTTTCACGCATTTGCAAACAGAGTAGACCCAGATCAGACGGCTCCTAGAGGAGCCGTCTGATCAGGGTCTTCTCTGTTTGCTAATGGAATTTGGTAAATCTGTTTCTTTGCTTTCTAAAATGTCTACAACATTCCAACTTCCATATTTCTTTATAACTATTTCTTTAATGAATATTCAGTAGGTATTGAAATTTGGAACAAACATAGAACGGGGAAAGGGTTAAAGTGTGGGAAACGTGTATATATGAGATATTTACGAACAGAGTAGACCCATATCAAAGGGCTCCTCAGGGAACCTTTTGGGAAGGCTGGCTCCTATGGGAAGGCTGATCAGATGGCCCCCTTAAAGTGTGGGAACTGAGTATATATGAGACATTTGCGAACAGTGTAGACCCAGACCAAAGGGCTCCTAAAGGAACCTTTTGATCAGGGTCTGCACTGTTTGTCATAAATATCAGTTTCTTCAATGATGAATTTTGATACAAGCTTTTGTTTAACCCTTTCCTCCATGAGTGTTCATGTAAAAAATGACATTATGAATATTAATTAAATTAAAAAAAATTTATAATACAGTCCACTCTTGTTATGGTGAACTCACTTGATACGAATTTCTCGTTGTCACAAAGTTTTTGTAAAGTCCCAACTTTTCTTCCTATATATTCTATATAAATTTAAGTTTTTAAGACGAATTCGAACTGACCACGTTTTCGATAAGTCGAAGTCATTTTCCATCCCCAATGGGTCTGTTTGCATGTAATTATCGGTGTTTGTATCGAAGTCACACCTCTCAGTCTGATTGAGGTCGAGGTGTGAATTGGACCTTTTGATCTGACGCAGACAATGTACGCCTGGTGAACGCGACACAGGTAATTACAGTATTTTGTTGGTAAACAATCACTGATGTCTGATAATTATTCAAACTGTGGAACAATACCAAAATGAGTGGACATTATTTAGTAAAATGATCCGTTACCTTCCATTCGTCCTAAGTGTCTGTCATGACCTCTGTAGTAAGAAAGAGAACTTTCAAGCGTCCTCGCTTCCGAGGATTTCAGAAAAATTGGAATAAAAAATGAGGCCACTTCCTCATTTTATTACCAATTAATGCAGTTTCATATTGAATTCAATTTGTTGCGTGAGTAATATACGTGCTACAATTAGATACCGAAACAGCTCACGGCGAATCGTATAAAATGGGGGTAAACAGTTTGATACGTCTGGTTCCCTGGATATGGCTGTTCTCTTACATGTGCCGGAAGAGCGCGAATCTGCAACCAGCCAGAATCAAAGTTAGTTCACATATTTCAGGTTCCCGTTGATTAAGGGAATTCCCCATTGATATGGTGTAAACAAACAATTCGTTTTAAAAAATTCGCCAAACCAACGTCGATTAATTCAATGATATAGGCAAAACGGATCTGAAAATTGGACAGGGCCTTGTAAATTTGGACATGGTGTTATTAATAGGGTAGGACAGACAGAAGTTTGTACTTGCTGCATCGCAGTAATGGATCTGCATGTACAATTCTTATATACACAGAGTGCGATTCCTTTACACAATGTGCAGACTAAAGTATACAAGCACAAGTATGACTGTAATATGGCAGCTTGTTTAGGTGAACATAATGAAAGAAAGTGGGTTTTCATAAAATGGCATATATTTTTTTTAAGTTGAACTCTCGATGAGTTGAAGTTTTTAACAGGTCCCTACGAACTCGTCATAACGAGAGTCGACTGTAGTAGATCATACCTATATTATATTATAAGCAAACAGAGCAGACCCTGATCAGATGGCTCCTATGGGAATTTGAATTTTATATTAGCAGTATTAATAATAGTATTTATTATGGCAGACACTATATGTCATTCCATTGCAAACAATAGACATGATCAGATGGCATGTACAGCAGATGTCTGATCTGGGTCTACTCTGTTTGCAAATGAATGGCAAGGTGTCTATCAGGGAAAGGGGTAAATATTGAGATCAAAACCTCTTAACGCACTGCTCATGACACTGAATTTCATATGGTATGTAGTTGGGTATTTTTGCACACTGATGGTATTTGATTGGAATGGTCATCAGATCCTCGCATTGCAATAATCTGCCAAGGTGAAAATAAATTTCAAAGTCTCAGATAATGATTCAAATAATAAACAAGATGGCAGCTGACACATTCAACTATAGGATGACTTCCCTATCTTGCATAGTACATTTTGTATATCTTCACGATAGTTTTTTATCCCCCACCGCATAGCGGAGGGGGGTTATAGGAATGGCCTTCGTCTGTCTGTCCGTCCGTCTGTCCGTCTGTCCGTCCGTCCGCACTCACCAAAGGGTAGTTGTGTGACTTTTTCTAACTAGTCCCACAAGTAAAATCATTAACCTGGCCATCTCTTGTGACATTAACCTGGCCATTTCTTGTGACATTAACCTGGCCAGTTGTGGGACATAGGGTTAGGGTTAGGGTTAGCTTCCAGATCATTCTTTTCCAAAGTTAGAGCCAAAAATAGTTTTTCTTGTGGGACTAGTCACACAAGAAAAGATCAAAGGAAAAAGTCACACAACTACCCATTTGTTAGCATGTCCGTCTGTCTGTCCGTCTGTCCGTAACAATTTCGTGTCCGCTCCATATCTCCTATACCCCTTGAAGGATTTTCAAGAACCTTGCCTCAAATGTTAACCAAGTTGAGACGATGTGCAGAACGTATGTGGCAGATATGTCGGCTCAAGGTCAAGGTCACATTTGAAGGTCAAGTGTTTTAACCTTCAATTTCCATTGCATTTTTGTGTCCGCTCCATATCTTCTAAACCCTTTGAAGGATTTTCATAAAACTTGAGTCAAATGTTAACCAAATTAAGAAGATGTGCAGAACACATGTGGCAGTCATGTCGGCTCAAGTTCAAGGTCACATTTGAAGGTCAAGTGTTTAAACCTTCAGTTGCCATTACAGTTTCGTGTCCGCTCCATATCTTCTAAACCCTTTGAAGGAATCTCATAAAACTTGAATGAAATATTAAATGAATTGGGACGATGTGCAGAACCCATACGGCAGTCATGTTGGCTCAAGGTCAAGGTCACGTTTGAAGGTCAAGTGTTCAAACCTTTAATTTCCGTTACATTTTCGTGTCCGCTCCATATCTTCTAAAGCCTTTGAAGGATTTTCGTAAAAGTTTAGTTAAATGTTAGCTAAATTGAGACGATGTGCAGAACACATGTGCCAGTCATGTCGGCTCAAGGTCAAGGTCACATTTGAAGATCAAGTGTTCTTACCTTCAATTTCCATTATAGTTACGTTATCTCCTATACCCCTTGAAGGATTTTCAAGAAACTTGCCTCAAATGTTAACCACGTTGAGACAATGTGCAGAACATATGTGGCAGTCATGTCGGCTCAAGGTCAAGGTCACATTTGAAGGCCAAGTGATTTAATCTTCAATTTCCATTACATTTCGTGTCCGCTCCATATCTTCTAAACCATTTGAAGGATTTTCATACAGCTTGAGTCAAATATTGACCAAATTAAGACAATGTGCAGAACATATGTGGCAGTCATGTCGGCTCAAGTTCAAGGTCACATTTGAAGGTCAAGTGTTTAAACCTTCAGTTGCCATTACAGTTTCGTGTCCGCTCCATATCTTCTAAACCCTTTGAAGGATTTTCATAAAACTTGATTCAAATGTTAAATGAATTGAGACGATGTGCAGAACTCATGCGGCAGTCATGTTGGCTCAAGGTCACGGTCACGTTTGAAGGTCAAATGTTCTAACCTTTAATTTCCGTTACATTTTCGTGTCCGCTCCATATCTTCTAAAGCCTTTGAAGGATTTTCATAAAAGTTTAGTTTAATGTTAGCTAAATTGAGACGATGTGCAGAACACATGTGCCAGTCATGTCGGCTCAAGGCCAAGGTCACATTTGAAGATCAAGTGTTCTTACCTTCAATTTCCATTATAGTTTCGTTATCTCCTATACCCCTTGAAGGATTTTCAAGAAACTTGCCTCAAATGTTAACCACGTTGAGACAATGTGCAGAACATATGTGGCAGTCATGTCGGCTCAAGGTCAAGGTCACATTTGAAGGCCAAGTGATTTAATCTTCAATTTCCATTACATTTCGTGTCCGCTCCATATCTTCTAAACCATTTGAAGGATTTTCATAAAACTTGAGTCAAATATTAACCGAATTGAGATGATGTGCAGAACACATGTGGCAGTCATGTCGGCTCAAGGTCAAGGTCACATTTGAAAGTCGTGTTCTTACCTTCAGTTTCCATTATATTTGTTTCCGCGTCCTATTTTCTTAACAACTGGAAGGTTGAATGTCAACCACGTTAAAACCCAGGTCAATGTCTTAATTTAGGGTGGCGGCGGTGGGGGATATAGCTGTCCTTTGGACTGCCTTGTCAGTATTTGTTTTTTGCTTATTCCAAGTTGCCAATCTCCGTTATGTATACATGTATATACAGTAGAACCCCTCTAATGCGACCACTTAATGTATTAACATGGGTGTCTTTATAAGCAGGTGGTTGCATAATGCAGGGCAAAAGTAATGCAGAAAGCTCCTAGAGGAGCTTTCTGCATTACTTTTGTCCTGCATTAAGCTACCACCTGCATCTAGCACCCAGAATTATATCTCTTTTAGGTGGTCGCATTAGCGGAGTTTTACTGTCTTTGTGAATACCAACAAGATAGGGTTTAGAGGAGATACACCCTAATTACCGTAAGTATTTGGACAGACAAACTACGGTTAATAGTGAAGACCCAGAAAAACTGTTCTGTAGGAGCACTTTTGATCAGGGTCTACACTATATGCTACTATTTCAGTCTCATATAAAGTTATCAAGTTATCAAAATGGTACCAAATTGCCTTGTACATCTTTACAATACAGTTTTGATGGGAGATTATGTGTTCGAATACTTAATTAGTGTAATAGTGTAAAGAAATATATTTATGTTCGTTTATTTTATTTTTTGGGGGGAAGGGGGGGGGGGGGGGAAGAGATACATCATGTGTTTACTCTGTTTCTTATTGTTAATATTATTTTTTTCTTCTCCTTTTTCTCTTCTTGTACTGTGAACTTTTCCAACACATTCTCAGTAAGTGATTGTCTGATCCTAATGTAACTTCACATGGACATTGCTGGATATGTGCAGATGTGCATTCGACTTTTGTTTAGGTGGCCATAGTAACCAGTGGTAGCCTCTGGTTGGGTGAAATTAAGCTACTGTTAGATTTCTCTGAAAATATTTGGTATGTCGGGATATTTCTGTACTCCGAATGGAATGGTATATATGTGTTTTGAATACTTTGGTTGCTATAATAACCAAATGGTTTAGATATTGTTTGCTTAAAAATTGGTATGTAGGGGTATTTGGGTACATTGAACTTAATAAAAAATGTGTTGAAAGAGTTGGTTGCCATGGTAATGGAGTGGTGGCCTCTGATTGGTCTTTGTTTAGATATTATTCATTTTGTGGAAAATTGGTATATAGGGGTATTTGGATACCCTGAACTTAAAGGCAAATATTTCAAAAGTGTTAGTTGCCATGGTAACCAGGTGGTGGCCTGGGACATCCTGTAACATACAGGATTCAATTAGATCTTGTTTACTCAGACTTCCTAAACACTTCTCTTACCTAGAGCAGCATTACCCTATGAAAATTCATGTAAACCAATAATCTCATGAATATAAATAGCTGATTTTTTTTATAATTTTACTTGAATGCTCTAGTTTACGGCAAAAGCAGACACTGTAGAGTCAGGTTCATGTAAATCCATATCCAAACACAGCAAACACTGATTAGACGGCTCCTACAGGAGCTGTTTGACCTGGGTCTACTGTTTTCAAAGGTTGGTAAAGGTCTCAGTCAGGTAAAGGATTAACCCTTTTGCTGCCAAATTCTGTCGTCTGCTAACTTTGTCGTCTGCTTCAAATTTTCATTCTTTTGATTTTCTTCATTTTTGTTTAAAAATATAGTAACAGTAACAAACAGTTTGGATCCTGATGAGACGCCGAGTTACTCGGCAACTCGGCGTCTCATCTGGATCCAAACTGTTTGCATAGGTAATCACAGATCCGGCATTGGCAGCGAAAGGGTTGAAGTTACTGCAGAAGTGTTCTCTTCAGTTTTACTGGAAATTTCATTTTCAAAAGACGATCAGATTGTAGTTCAAATCCTGGTTAGACAGATTCACAAGTAAATTAGTGTGTCATTAAGATCACCACCACAAGTAAATTACATATAGTGTGTCATTGAGATCACAATTATACATGAAATACATTTAAATTTTAGTGTGTCATTGAGATCACAATTATACATGAAATACATTCAGTGTGTCATTGAGATCACAATTATACATGAAATACATTTAGTGTGTCATTGAGATCACCACTACATTTAAATTACATGTTGCGTGTCATTGAGGTCACAAATACGTAATGTACTGTTGAACTTTGATGTCTCGAACTTCAATGGACCATACAAATTAGCTTGAGATAACAGAGGTTGGAGTCATCCGACTAATATCTCAAGTTCACAGTTTAATGCAGGTCTAAAGTAATGCTGAAAGCTACGGTTGGAACTTTCAACATTACTTTAAACCTGCATTAAGCTGTCACAAGTATTTCTAGATATGTGTTGTGATACATTTTAGAACAATTCTGTATTATAAATGTTGGAAGGACCAAACTTTTAGTTTGAGTTATCAGAGTTTGAGATATCGAAGTTCAAATACATGTAATGTGTCATTGAGATCACAACCATACGTAAAGTACATGAAGTGTGTCATTGAGATCACCAGATTACATGTGGTGTGTCATTGCGATTACAACTACACATAAATTACATAATTTTACTACAAGTAAATTTCATATACTAGTGTATGAATGAAATTGCTACTGTTTTTAGAGATAATCAGACATTTACAATAAGAATAATGTCTTTCTAAGAGCTTATAGCCTAAAATGTGACAGCTGTGTATGTTGTTTAACCCTTTCCCAGTTAAATATATCATGTCGTAAATAATGACATCATGAATATTTATTAGCTGATTTTTATAATGGCTTATGCACCCATGAAGTTTTGGTATTTGTAGATGCTGTATAGTCATGTATGTCATAATTTCATAAGCAAACAGCAGACCCTGATCAGATAGCTCCTACATGAGCTGCCTGATCTAGGTCTACACTGTTTTCAAAATTGTCTACTCCGTTTGCAATGTGTGTAAAAGCATTTGTATTAAGTAAATGGTTAACTCTGCATCTTATCAGGATCCAAACTGGCTGTCACTCTGCTTATGTTTCGGGCAAGACATGTAAGAAGATACATGGTTTTAGCACTGAAGCCAACAGCAATGTGTTATGGCTTACAGTAGTTTATAGCAAATGATGTTAACTAGAGAGATACAACTCTGATTTAACTCTTTTACCTGAGAGACACACCTTTTTTCCTGGCAAGCAGGATAGACCCAGACCAGATGGCGCTTGTAGGAGCCGCCTGGCCAGGGTCTGCTCTGGTTGTTTTTTGAATAATATAGATTCTGATACCTAATACATGTATTTTCCATTGTTTTATTCTGGAACTTGTTCATTCCGTATGTAGTTGTTATTGTTTTTACCAGAATTGTATTGTTTCAATGTTTGCTGTTCCGAAAAAACACATTTTCTTGAAATTTGATTACAAAATAAAATGCTTATTCAGTTGACCAGTCATTTTGTGGTTTATTTATACTCATTCTGTAATCTGTCTAGCAGATATCCCAGTAGCAAAAACGTACTTTAATTGGCCAATCATAGATTATAACCGTGTACTCCATAAATACACCTTTCTACTCCGTTGCAAACAGGGCAAACCTAGATAAGATGGCTTCTGTAGGAGAATTCTTGCCTGTAGAAATATTCATTAGAATAACTTTCATACTGGCACATGAACACAGTCATGTATGTCAGCTGTTGGCAGAATCTGTATAGTTTCAAAGGGAAACAGCTGACCCTGAACAGGCTCCTACAGGGTCCGTCAGATCAGGGTCTACTCTGCAAATGTGTTGAATGTGTTGGGAAAGGGTTAACACTGTGCTGGAAAAAATGACATGCGTTCAAATTTTGATCTAGATTAAATTTGTTTACTTTCAATTGTCAAACGGATTCGATTCTGATGAGACACTGAATTACCCGGCGTCTCATCTGGACCCAGTCTGTAATGAAAACCTGATGAGCAATGCATACCAGTTACAAAGTCAGACACAATGATTGTTTGTATGTTCTTTTCCTTCCAACTCCTCGTAGCCATTTGATTGTATGTGTTACTGATCTATAAAACAGCAAATACATACTACAGATACTTGCACCTGCCACATTCATGAACTCCAAAGCCGTAGAACAATTTTAGAATGTATTCAACTTATTCAGATCCTAGGTTCTCAACAGAGAACCGACTCTCAATCGAGAACCTATATTCTCGGCTTAAATCTAAGATTGTTTAGTTTTTTATGCCCCCGTGACGATAGTCGGGGAGCATTATGATTTGCACATGTCCACTGGTATTTCTGTGCGTCACGCTTTGCTATAAATTAATCAGTACCTGCCCTATCATTTGGCACCCATGCTGCCCACAAGCCCAATGTCTAATGACTTAGGAATTTTACGTGCAGTTGGTTGCTCACAGTTTTTTCCATCGTCTTATATTTCCCTAACCACTGTAGCTATTCGCATGGAATTGCATATACACATTAATATAAATACCATCCATACTTTCATTGCGTACACAAGCCATGCTGTCCGCAAGCCCAATGTCAAGGTCAAATGACTTGGAAACTTTAAGTGCAGTTGGTTGTCACATTTACGTGCAGCTGGTTGTCACAGTTTTTTCATCGTCTTATATCTCCCTAACTACTAGCAATTCGCATGGACTTGCATATACACATTAAATACCACCTGTATTTTCATTGCAGACCAAACCCATGCTGCCCGCAAGCCCAGTGTCTAGGTCAAATGACTTAGGAATTTTATGTGCGTTTGGTTGTCACATTTGTTTCATTGTCTTATATCTCCTATCCACTGTAGCTATTGCCATGGAATTGCATATACACATTAAACACCATCCATACTTTCATTGCGCACCAGCCCAGGCTTTCCGCAAGCCCAAGGTCAAGGTCAAATGACTTAGGACTTTTACGTGCAGTTGGTTGTCACAGTTTGTTTTCATCGTCTTATATCTCTTTAACCACTATAGCTATTGGCATGGAATTGCATACACACATTAAACACCATCCATACTTTAATTACACGCAAGCCAAGGTCAATGTCAAATTACTTAGGAATTTTACGTGCAGCTAGACAAGCACCACAGGGGGCATCGCTGTGACTTACAGGTACACTTTTCTAGTTTGTTGAGAAGTTCGGTTCTCGATTGCCATTTGCACAACTATTCCAAGAAGTTTGGAAATGAGAGCATAGGTTTCCGTACGCATGTTCACACAACAATTCTGAGATCATAGGTTCTCAAATGAGAGCTAGGTTCTCAGAGGAAAACCAGGATCTTACTCGAGATCATAGGTTTTTCTGTATAACAATGTCTTCTCATAAATGCCTTTTCACGATTTTGCAGACAGTAGATTCAGATCACACGGCTACTGTAGGAGTCGCCTAATCAGATTGTGCTGTTTGTTTATGCAATTGTGTATATCTGAAATAGTAAAATAGCACTCGTTCATTGGTCATTATAAGAATATTCATGAGTCATGAATATTTGCATAATATATTGAGTTATGCAGTAACCCTTTCCCTCACATAGATGCATTTCACACCTTTGCAAACAGAAGATTCAGATAAGATGTCATTTTGTTTAAAAAATGTCATTTTCAGTCAGTTCTGTATAAAGCGAGTGTAGACGATGCGGTGTTGGGAGAGAAACTCCGTATTGCTTTCGTTTCTATCATTTTCTTCCTTTGTGTTATCAGTATAATATTCATGCAAATATGTACAGAACATATGTTTAAACCAAGGATACAGACAGCAGTTTCATAGCAAACCTTTCGCATTGATTGAGAAAAAGAAGTGCCATGAAACCATTATATGCCTCACACCCACCAAAACCTAATTTCAATTTAAAATCCGAACAACAGACACGCCCTAACTCAGCAGAACATTCAATGATCTTCTCGAAAGTCCAAGAAAAGCAGTCGAATGTCTGTTACGAAAAGACATTTGTAATACCTGGTAGGAATACATCGCTTAAAGGTCAAGTAAACAGGCGGGACACTTTTTCGTAAATATTTGACAAATAGGTACCTTGTACGACGTAGTTTCGAAAACACAAAAAATACAGTCATATCGCACATAGCAACTGTCATATATCACCGATAAGTAAGCACTGACAAGTACCTACAGTTATAAAAATGTATTTCCTGTGCGAGATTATATCATAAGCAGAAATAATACTAAGAGGATTGTAATTCAATGTAAATAAACATGCACTACCAGGCGCCAACATTAAAACGCTGAAGGCTGATATTCGGTTATTTAACACCTTAATGTTCGACGCAAAAACTGTATACATTTTTGTGTAAAATTGTAACGAGAGTTGATGTTGGTGTATTGCCACTCAATACAACTGTAGAAAGAATTGATGCGCATCATGATATGGAATCTATCGACATATCCAGTTGGGTTCCACGATAGCAAGGGATTGATATACATAAGATATATGGGACAGCATGGCATTGGGTCACACATCAAATTCTGGCATGAAGCGGATACTTGGTACCATCAACAATACCATTCACATTGTCCACAACTTTGACAACAGTGTCTCTTTACCGGATGCGAAACGAATATGGCTTGGAAATGGTTTCAGAAGTGAGTCTCCCTTTTAATGTCAAATATTGAGAACATTAATATTTCAATTAAAATAAGTTTAACCTAAACCTTCACACTGTGTTTTTGTTGTGCATGGCAGGCTTACTTGAGGGCCTCAGGGAAGAGTAATCGATAGAGGGCCTCAGGGAAGAGTAATCGATAGATTAACCATTTCCTCCATGAATACGCCGTTCTACGCCTCTGTACAAACCACCTATTGAAACCATTCTGATAAATAGAGCATTTGCTCTTATAGGAGCAAATGCTCTATTTATCACAATGGTTTCGAACTAAAAAATCTAAAAAAAAAATCCTTTTCTCTAGTTAATGCTCCTTTCCAGCACATTTATTCAAAGAGGTTGGATCTAAAAATAGCCTATGAAGGAATGGGTTAATGAAATCATCCACATTAAATGGTCGTTCATGCATTCATTCACTCAATCCAGATGGGACAATGAATCACTTAGCGTTCAAAGGGTTAGAGTGTTGATTTCTTCTTGCGATGCATTTTAACCCTTTACATCATAGGCTATTTTTAGACCCAACCTCTTTGAATGAATCTACCCAAAAGGAGCATTTATAAGAGAAAAGTAAAATTTTAGAATTTTGTAGTTTGAAACCATTGTGATAAATAGAGCATTTGCTCCTATAGGAGCAAATGCTCTATTTATCACAAAGGTTTAAAGAAGTGGTTATTACAGAGGCGTAGAAAGGCGTATTTATGGAGGAAAGGGTTAATAATGCCTAAATTTGTTTATATGCTGCTAAGAAGTAGGCCTATATCGCAAGAAAAAACAATCGAATAAACGCCGATGAATTATGTTTTAATGATTTGCCATTCCTGTAGATCCACAGTGTTGATTCTTTGTGTATTATATCATATTTGCAGTGAACTCCAGAAGTAAATAGAAAAACTTTAATGGTGCTGCTATTCTGGCATCGGCCAGTGGCGAGACTAATCAGTCTCACTGTCATACCAGCGATGCGATCAGTGGTAAAAAACGTAACTCTTTCCCTGGTCTGTGTTTATTACAACTTTCAATATCTACTGCATATTCATGGACAAAAAGGTTATAATGAAATATGGAAGGTGGAGCATTGTAGCCATTTTATAAAGTAAAGACACAGTTTTTGAAATTCTATTAGCAAACAGAGTAGACCCTGATCAGACGGCTCCTCTAGGAGCCGTCTGATCTGGGTATACTCTGTTTGCAATTGCGTGAAAACACGCGAAAACACGTTTATATGAGAGAAAGCGTTAAGCAACGTTTTGTAGACTAGCTAATAGTCTAAGAATAAATGACACAACATTACACAAAGTTACATATAGCTTTTGGTATCTTTAAAGCAGTAAATATGGCTAGTTGTGACATTTTGCCAATTAGTGTGTTAATCCTATACTGAATGAACGGCTGCGAATCGGCTTTGTCAAAAAATACGAAGATTTCCGATTGGTTGTTTTTTCTACAACCGAAACAGGAGCTTCACATAAGGGTTTGTAATCGGAAACACTCTACATTTAAGATATGTCTTTCCTTTAAATATCATGTAATCCTTTCCTGCTGAAACAAATGATGTCGAAAATAAAATAAAACAAAAACACAGGTCTGCTGGAAGTTTTACTCAAAACTTAAAATCTTTTCCGAATGACAAACTGTTGGAATCTGAGTGAGACAGCCAATTTATGCCGTTTCAGTAACTTTTAACTACGAAAAATTTGTTCTGCTTTAGCGTTTTATACCTGCTATGAACGCCTATTCACGCCTTTGCAAATAGAGTAGACCCAGTGTTGAACTAAGCTCTCCATATGCGCATTAAACCCAGTGTACATATACCATTATAAAAATCAACTAATAAATATTCATGATGTCATCATTTCTTACATGACTATTCAACAGGGAAAGGATCAACCTTGATATTAACCATTTCCTTCACATAAACGTGTTTTCATGCATCCCATAGGAGCCGTCTGATCAGGGTCTGCATTGTTTGCTAATGGAATTTGAAAGATCTGTTTCCATAATTTCTAAAATCGCTACAATGTTTCACCTTTCATATTTCATTATAGTTGTTTTGCTCATAAATATGTAGTAGGTATTGACATTTGTAATAAATATAGTACAGAGAAAGGGTCAACTGGTATAGCGAACACTGTAGATCGTGATGTAACGACCCCGTCAGGTGACTTCTGACCCATGTCTACACTGTTTGCATCTGCCCTATATGTGAGTATAGTGTCTACTATATTACAGGAGTTGCTTGAATGGATGAGCGCCTTTGAGGATGTACGAGAGGTGTACGAAAAGTAATGCAGCTGATTTCACAATGCGTTTCCTACATTGGTTTTATGTAAAAAAATCACGACAAATCTTCAATCAACGGCCTTTAGAGTGTTCGTACTTTCGTAGTGTTTTAACCCATTCCCTCCTACTGACGCCTTTTGACGCCTCTGTTGAAGTCATTTTTAAAGCTATTGTGATAAGCAGAGCAGTTAAGTTGCTTCTATGGAACAAATGCTCTTTTTATCAATTTCAATATTTTCCTTTTCTCTAGTAAATTCTCCTTTTCGGTAGTTTTATTCAAAGAGGTTGAGTCTAAAAATAGTGTAGGAAGGAATGGGTTAATCCAAAATTTGAAACATAGTTTTATTGGTCTGAAATAGATGTGCTGCTCGCGAACTGAAATACAGATGACTCTGATGCACTGCAGGAAATGTACGTATGCCCATCTAAACAGTCACACGGAACTAATCTAGTGAGTAAGATGTATGACCAGTTACAAACTATTTCACAGTCGTGATCCTGCATGAATGAGCATTTTCGTGCAATAGGCGGATGTACTTCATTCTTATTCAAGGTCGACACTTGAAGAAATAGTTTTCAAGTGTTTCTTTTCTCAGTACAACATTATTGTAGAATGAATCGACCGGTCCCATATTTGCACTTAGATACCCCTATTTGCTACGCAGGTCCTTGGTTGGTGAACAATATGACGTACAATACAGCGCTCCCTCTCTGCAACGACACCCTTTTGGATACGAAGATTGTATGTGTTGTTCAGAGGGAGTTGTAATAGTGGGGGGGGGGGGATCAAACATAGTTAGCTTGTTTGCAGATCCCCATATATGGTGTATTTCTAAAACCGTTATGCCTCTATGAAACCCTATGTTGTGACCACTCTTTAGATTCTAAAATGTGGTCACAACATAGGGTTTGATGGAGGCATAAATAAAATACGATGGAAAAGGTTGTTTCTGGAGCCTTGTTGTTTCGGAAACAGTGACATGCGTTGTTGTAAGGAGGGAATCGTTATTGAGAGGGTCGTTGTACATAGGGAGGGAGTACTGTACTTTCTTTACGGTTGTGGTTCTCCCGGAGTTTGCAGCAGCCCATATACACAGACAGGACAGCTTGTTTGTCCTTGGTTCAAATTAGTGAACCTGTTATGAGATGCAAACATTCGTTCGAGTGTATTTTTGGTAAATTTTCAGTAACGTTTTGACCATCATAACTCGGTTGCGCTTTTGACTCTCATTACATAAATGAAGGATCTACCGTGCACAAATCTCATAAACTTTTGGAATTATCTTCAAAATGAAATGTACTTTCTCTGTATTGTTTAATAAAGACTTCTTTCTGCAAAGAGTATTTTCATCATCTGTTTCAGTGAGGTCTATCATTTCCAGGGTGCGAGAAAGGTCCAGTTCAATGACAGACATCTCTAGAAATGTAAAAATCAAATATAAACAGCCAAACCTTTCTAAAACAAACACTCAACAAGAACTGCCTGCGGACAGCTCGCTCGACTTGTTTTAGGATAAACAGAAGCCAGTATGGCCAGCTAACTCCCGAAAAGTCAGCCGGACATCTTTAACCAAACGATTCCTGATTTCCTCAATGTTGTCTTTTGCTGTCCCTGTTCTCGGCCTACCATTTCTTTGCTTTCCAAAACCTCTAGACCGTAGTGTTGGGAATCGGACCCAAAATTCTACTCGACCATCGGCACATGTTCACGATCGATCATCGATTAAAAAGATGATTGAATTCTAATATCGCAGGCTTATTTAACCCTTTCGGCGTCAAATTTCTAATTGTCGTCTGGAATCCAAGTTTGTTAAATCATTTAGTAAAATAAGGAAATGAGATAAATAAATGCAAATTTCAAAGGAATAAAGCACATATATAGAACTAGAGATTGGGACTGCACTATTTGTCGTGGTGGATTTACTCGACTGTGGCGGTGAAAAGGTTAAGTTTGTGTTGTTAGTTTGCTCGTGCGATGACAGGCCAAAGTTAGTACTCTATGATCGTACACTCTTAAACCCGGAAACGGGATGAGCTTACCAGACTCATGTATTGCCTTTTCTCTGCCGTGCCCTAAACGACACCCAAAAGCTCGAACGAATCGGAAGAATAAACATTTGCAATAGGTTGTAATTTAGCAGACATTGTTTTTTGTCCACATGAGAAGGGCTAAGATTACAATTATCTAACATATCAGCAAAGATAATTATACCATACTAGTCACAATGATATGTAAATAAAGAGACGCGGCGCCATCAAAGCGTTTGTGTCATATGGGCAGACAATTTGATAACATTAGCAAACAGTAATGATCCAGATGAAATACCGAGCAACTCACTGTCTCATTAGGAGCCAACCTGCTCGATACAGTGTTGTTAACCCTTTCGCTGCCAAACTCTGTCGTCTGCTAACTTTGTCGTCTGCTACAAATTTTCACTCTTTTGATTTTCTTCATTTTTGTTTCAAAAACATAGTAACAGTAACAAACAGTTTGGATCCTGATTAGACGCCGAGTTACTCGGTGTCTCATCTGGATCCAAACTGTTTGCATAGGTAATCACAGATCCGGCATTGGCAGCGAAAGGGTTAAAAAAAAGAGTGTACACTGAATTTTGAAAACGAAATGGGAGAGAAAATCAGCAAAACATTATTCTGAAAAATATTAGCTCATCGGTGCCCTGTGTCCTTTAACCCTTAGCCTGCTATTGGCTGATGAGTGAATACCTATGCAAATAGTTTGGATCCAGGTGAGACGCCGAGTAACTCGGCATCTCACCAGGATCCAAACTGTTTGATACTCTTATTGTATTTTGGTAGACAAATTGATTATATCTTGAATTTTGAAAACGTAGTAGGTGAAAAATTATGTAAACATAATTTGCTCAACAGGCTAAAGGTTAAAAAGCAAATAGACAAGCAGGAGACCCAGAACAGAGGGCGTTTGAAGGATCACCGTTATCAGAGTCTACACTGTTTGCTGACCCAACGGTGTCAATGACTTATAACAGCGAATACTTTATGTGCTGTGCTTCCTCAGCATGAAACATGGATGAGTTCCAAAATAAGAGCTCGGCTGATTTATCTTTAGATGTCCCTGTTCAGCATTTATTAAACATTCAATCACCCCATGAATATTCATGAACATAATCGTTTAAATTCAACATGGGAAATGGATTTTTCAGCTTGGCAGAATCCATTCAAGGCTTTAAGCAAACAGAGTAGACCCTGATCAGACTACTCCTATCGGATTCGTCTGATCTGGGTCTATTCTGTTTGCCTAGGCGTGGAAAGGCGTTTATATGATGGAAAGGGTTTATAACAGGGTTTAATTTGATTGAGAATGGTAGGGGCTAATAGCTGAGCGTTTTTCACCTACTCTATCAGTTACTTTCGGGATACTGAACTACATCCATGACCTGCTCAAACGGAAGGAAGTAAGTATACCATCCTAATAGGATTGGTGTGAAACTATTTCAAGTTCTTTATTTTAGAATTTTAGAAACACCAGGGATTCATGACTGAAATTATGTAAGCAAAAATTCCAAAATACTTTGTATATAATTCGATATGTTTCACCTTAGAAGCCATCAACGTTTAGTATTCATACATATATATTGAGAGACCATAGAGAAACTGACTTAGACAATGGCTCAAGTTCATGGTTGGTATAAGACTGTTAATGTTAACCGTTTAACCCTTCACTTCATTAATTGTCATATAATATTAATTAGATGAAATTTTGGCGATGGCAAAGACTAGAATTATATCTATGTTATAATTCAAGCAAACAGAGCAGGCCCAGATCAGACGGCCCCTAAAGGAGCCGTCTGTTCTGGGTCTTCTCTGTTTATAAATGTGAAGAAATGCGTATATATGGAGTTCAGGGTTAAATAAATACAGAATGTTCAATGTGGATTATTGTAGATGGTTAGCATCTTTGTAACCTTCTACCTAATGATTATTTATACCAGAATCTGTAACTTCATGAATATTCATTAACTGGATTTTTTATAATGACCAATGATCATAGGAAGGTGTTTGTATGGTAGAAATTGTAGAACAAGACCTATATTATTTTAAGCAAACATTGTATACCCTGATCAGATGGCTTCCTGATCAGAGCATTGTTTTAATCACATTATTTTATTTCCGTTATGCAATATAGACCCTTATTGTTTGTATTATTGTTACATATATCATTAATATCATTATTATTGTTCTCCCTTATATAACCGCAATTACCGTCAGCAATCATAATTACAATATATTTTGTATAATTATTTCAGAGTTTGTACCTAAGCTATTCCGTTGCTTAGTTACATTTTTAACACTTGTCATCGCCGCGGCTGCACCTGCCATATCGTCAACAGCAGGAACGAATTCTACCCCAGACACATCTTCCTTCACCATGACCTCAGCACCTACCCACCTCCTGGATCTCGTAACACCATCATATCTTATCAATCAAACAGACACCAAAGCAAAATCTACCTCATATCCATCATATTCGAACAACATCGATACGTCAACCAGCTCATTACTTCAGTGCTTCTCCAGAGACAACAGATGGACAAAACCATGTGGTGCAAGACAGAAAAGAAGCCGCTATAACGAGGATCTCCAAGCTGACCTGGAAGGCACACGGCATTTTATAAACGACACCAAAGATTTCGTAAGCCTCTATTTACCATTACTTGAATCATGACTTGAATCTATATTCCACATACTCATCTAAGAAATGATATATGTATACATATTAATTAGCTTAATAATCTCGTATATACAGTAATGAAATATGAAGATTTTTGACCCTGATAAAAGCTGTTGGAACAGATCTATACAATGTCATAAACAAACAAAGCATAACTTTATCAAACTGCTCATGTAGAAGCCGTCTGATCTGATCTGGGTCTACTCTATCTGCAAAGGCGTTAAGGTTAAGAGGCCGTTCAAACAAATAAAGGATTACATATTTATATGGTGAACACATGATGTTTTCCTCTGTACGATTACGATAAAAACATGCATGGTGATTCCGTTCAGTCGTGCGTGCGTGCGTGCGCGGGCGTGTGCGTGCGCAAGTGTATGTAATTTTGTATGTTGAAGTATTAGTGTAGATACCAACATTATAGCGCATACATAACGTACATTTCAGATTTTCAAACATTACATCACACTGCCATTTTTGAGATCACGGATGTTGCGGAATTCCATCAACATGTTTTCCAGCAAATTCGCCAAGGATCAAGACATTTATGTAAGTTTATCGAAGGCAATATGAACTAGAATATTATTGCTGTTAATGTTTGGTTCTGTTTTATATAACCTTTTGCCCCTAAGTACATACCCTGGGTTGCAATCGGTAGGATAAGTTCTGCTTTGAGTGTCCAACGGTTTGAATCCTACTAAGCTACTCGGCGTTTCATCTGGATCTAAACTGTTTGCAAAGGTAATCACAGATTCAACAACTGTCGAAACCGGAGACCATGGCTGCGAAAGAGTATAACCGAAACCATATTGATAAAAACTAGCACATCACTTCACTAAATAGTAGCCTTACTCTTTCGGCGCCAAACTATTTTCGACTGCTAACAATATCATTTGCTTTAAGTATTAGAGTGAACTTTTCTTTAATTTCTTCTGTAAAAGGTACTCGGTGTGTCAAACAGTTTATATCATGAAGAGAGGCCGACATACCCGGTGTCTCATGTGGATCCAAACTGTGTACAATCGTCTAGAGCTGTTTCAGGAGATAAAATCTATAGCGACCATATACAGTAGAACCCGTCTTAAGCAGCCATAAAAAAGAGGTCTAATAAGGGATCTGTAATGCAAGTGGTAGCTTATTGCAGGTGAACAGCAATGCAGAACGCTCCTATAAATGTTTGCCCTGCATTAAGCAACCACATGTTTGTTTTAAATTTCCCATTAAACGGATGACCTCTGAAGAAAAATTATACTTTAATAAATAAACACTATATATCGATAGGAATAGGTGGCTACTTAGAGGAGCTTTCTGCATAACGTCGACGTTCTTCTACAATGTCGTATGTCAATTTTGCTTGTTTTGAGAAAAACGAAAAAAACATATTCATTTCTGTGTTTGTTAAGTTACGGCTCTCAAAATCGGCACACAACATAAGGAGACATTTTCACCTGTTTATGCACGTCACTTATGTGTCTGTGTCCCTTATGTTTCTGTGTCTGTGGCCCTTAGCTTTTTTATGCGGCAATATACGACCTTTAAGAACTTGAATATTGTTGTTTAGAGGTATTATACGACGGATACAACATTTACGAATTTGAAACCTGACATACACACTGTTATACGACAGCTTGGAATGTCAATGTTTCTTTCGAAATCTTAAAAATAAAAGATGATTATCGTACATTAATAATACGTTGCTTTATCACAGAAGGCATTTGTACCTTCAATTCCTACATTTAATTGGGGAAATATTAGTCTGAATGACAACACCACCTGAATTTGCACCAGCTCTCCTCTACATACGACATTTTAGAAGAACAAAAATATTAACCAATAATTATACGATATAGAATCACGTGACATAACTTTGCCGCCTGATTGGCTACAAAAACTAGAGACTCACTGGATGATGCAGAATTTCCCGCTCTTTCAGATGAAACGAAAAAAAGATTTCTCGCCATAATCGATATACGACATTTTAGAAGAACGTCGACGATAAGCTATTGTCCCGTATTAAGCCATCATCAGTCTTAAAACCCAGAATTAGAGTTTTTTATTGGCTGGTCCCTGTACGCCAGGTTTTACTAATATTTATTCATTTTCTCTTCTTCCAGGAGAAAGTGACTGCCAGTCTATACAGTTATGTAGCAAACATTGACTATCTCATAACATGTGGGACAAACAGAGTGGTTGAACCCCAGCTGAAGCAAAAACTTGGCCAGATAAATGGGTATATGTACCGTTCCTTGTGCACAATCGATCTTAAAAGGAACACCGGTCATAGTGACGTCACAATGATGCAATGGGAAGGCATGCTGTCTAGCAACTTGGTCGAATCAGTGACGAAATCGTCTGATGAAATGACCGACATCATAATTGTATATATTACAATCAACGAGATTGAGAAGTCTTTAGGACACCTGGAGCAGCTTTTTATACAGTAGATATAGGAACAGAACATCTCAATAGGGAGCATTTAAAGGGATGATCAATGTCTACATATTAGATTTGAAGCATACTGAGTGAATGCTCGTCCAAACACAAATTGACCCGCTTTCTATTTACATTTACATGCACAGTATTGCATTTTCAAAATTACAATGCTGAGTGTCAAACGATTTGGATCACGATCAGACGATGTGCTGTTCGGTGGCTCACCTGGTTCAAACTGTTTGTAAATTTTATTACATATTCGCTCTTAGCAAGCTTAAGGCTAACCCTAGTATCTATATAAGGTCATTATCGACTTAATGCAATGCATGTCTTGACATTTGGATTCAGCACAGTTAGTCACGAAGTCTCAGGGAATTCTTCACTGTAAGCCTGTTTTACTGTGTGGGCTGAAAGACATTCAAGCCATGTGGAAACATGACTTCATATTAATGTATTTCATTGATTTTTGTAATGTTTTGGTTCATTTTACGACAGAAAACTGAACTATGTCAAAGTTGCCCTACGCACAGGAAGCGAACTATCTGAAAGTTATCATTACGCCAAAGAAACTACCCTATATTTACCTTTACGACAAGGAAAGTGATTATATAGTTACCCGTACGCCAAGTCAATGTACTATCCCACAGTAACACTTTGGTACTTTAAATTATCACGTGGTTCACTTTATACTCACATGGTGTTCCAAGTTTTAAACATTTAAACTATTTCGTTGGGTGGGGGGGGGGGCGTACATGTATACTCAAACTTCATTCAATTCATACTGAAGCGTTATCACGCTTGCGTCCAAACAGAACATATGTGCGTCTAATTAATGTAAACAGAACATAGATCTGTGATTCTCTTATGCATGTTCGTCCAGATAGAGTAATGAATGATTAATTGAACAGGTAAGTTTTCTCCAGTTTGACATACAAAATGATCAGCGAGGACCATTACCAGACATCACGTTTCTCCACATCAGATCAGTATCCAATTTGTTTGCTACCAGACGTTGAAATACTCCAGACGTCGAATTACACAATATCATATCGGTATCCAATCTGTCGAGAGGTCGAGAGTTATTTCGGATCACACCAGGATCAAACACGTTCGCAGATGTAGGTATTCTAAGGATTAACATGCAGTCCGTTTTGAGCGTTAATAAACAGTTGGGATTCTATTAATGTAGTGAAACATCTGAGCTATTAATAGTTAGACTGATACAAAGATATTTTTGTAGAGAAAAGGGATATAGGGTCCATGTTTTACTGAATATTTTATACCATACGTTTGTTATACTGTACTATACATGTTGTTGTTTTATTTATGCATTGTTGGTGCTATTTATTTTGCATTTATTAAATTCAAAGCAGCAAATTGCGTTTTCTGTTTTATTTTACCGTACAGGAAAAAGTGTCTTTGTGTCTAGGCAAACGACACAGTTTGTGGTTGAGTGAATGAGTGAGTGAATGAGTGAGTGGATGTGTGAGTGAGTGGGCAATTGAGTTAGTGAATGGGTGGTTTTAGGTATTTCTGCTGAAGATAAACAATATGACCTTTTATATACTGACCATGTGCTTTTTATCGGACAATTTATTAATACACCAACATGACTAAAGAAGATATTTGGAAAGATCCTTTTGAAATTATGTTTTTTTAATCAAATCTGGAAAAGTGAGTTATATGACACCTCCTTTTCATATTTTCTGGTAAAAAATTGGGTTGTATTTAATCTAAAGTAAAATTGGAACATTTATATTTAAGGAATTATTGATACACCAACAGGACTAAAGAAGATATTTGGAAGGATACTTATGAAACAAAATCTGGAAAAGTGAATTTTATAACATCTCTTTTTTGCATATTTACAGGTAAATTTTTGCATACATCCAGGTAAAAATTAAAGTTTTATTTAACTCTTAAGATGCGTTTTTAACGTTTATGAACCACACTAGGACCTTTGCTTAATAAATTTATGAAAAGAATTGCTGAAAATTGTTACAAATAGTAGATTTAATCAATTTTAATATGAAGCTCAACTTGAAAGGAAGTAAACAAACGGCCCTTGCTGGAAATATCTTAACGCCTTTACAAACAGAGGAGACCGAGATCAGATGGTTCTTATATGAGCCATCTGATCAGGATCGGCTCTAACTGCTTGTGCAATTATTTAAAATGATTCTACAGTTTCTGCCATGGTAAAAGATATATGTTCATATTATAAAACCAACTAATTGATATGCATTATGTCGATATTTCTTACATGAATAATTAAAGAGTACAGGATTAATCGCTTAAAAAGTAAGAAATAAAACACGTAACGGATAAAATACGAAATACACACCCTACGGATTAAAGTAAGAAATACAAACGTAACGGATAAAAGTAAGAAATAAAACACATAACGGATACAATGACTGATTTGTATTTCAAACACGTCAGGGATATCTTCTGAGCTATGTATGTAGGGAGAACAAACCAGTCACAACTTCAGACGCAATGAGTGTCTCTAAAGCGACCGATTAATGAATTAAGAGACGTGTCTTCTAAAGCAGGTTGGCGAAATGTATGAGAAAAGCTAATGGAGATGCTCACTGTATAACTTTCCTGCATTAAGCTACCATCTGTCATTATGATAAAAATAGCTCTCTTTTTTTGTCGATCACTTTGTACGTTTTCCCCTTTCTTCTAAATGTTCATCCTGAATTAACCCGTTCCATGATATAAACGTGTTTTCACGCATTTGCAAACAGAGTAGACTTAAATCCTATAGGAACCGTCTGACCAGGCTCTGCTCTGTTTGCTAGTTGAAGTTTAAAGATCGCCCTTTACGTTCTATAATGGCTACCTTCTATATGTCATTGTAGTTACCCTATCCATGGATATTCAGAAGTTATTGGAATAAATGGTTTAAGAAAAGTTTGCGCTACCATCTACTGTTACCCTCACAGTGATTTGATTTGATGAGACAACGCTCTTAAATGATAGTAAAAGTACAAAAATGAGCCATGCAGGAAACACCACATACAGAACAAACAGTCGCCCGAACAGCAACACAAGGAAACAGCAAATGTACATAACTATAAAAACAACAAGAGACGCACAAAGACAAAACAAACATACAATATGAGGAAGATGGAAGTACCGCCTTGGAACGGTCAGTGACAAAAGTCACTGGGGGGTGTTAAACCGGTTTATGGGCGCCCAACCTCACACTTATTCCATCCCCACCCTAAAAGACAAACAGTGTATATAAACGTATCCCCTCTCCGACTAAACTACAACAACCGCGACGGCAAATACAGTGGTAAAGTGCATGTATAACGAAAACATTTAAGTGAACATACTGTTTCCACCTATCGCTAGTGTACTCAATGATTGAGCTGCAAACATAGTAACTGTAGAAAAAGTAATAAATGGGTACGACAAAAATGAAACAGTACAGATATCCGACGTTCTCCTTCCATTTCTGGATTTAAGAGGTCGCCTTCATAGAGTACTAAACCTTTCTTGTCGGCGTACATGCAAAGAGGCCAGCGTGATTGCCAACTGTAAAAGGGTTCACAACCAAACATGCAGTATGTTGTAGTACTACAGGATCATATCCCTTTTTAATGAATTGTTTAACAGATTTGATGAACAAAGTGAGAAAATGGGTATGTCCAATAATTTTACGAAGTTTGTAAATCACATCACCATAAAATTCAGGATGTGAAATACCGTGTCGCAGAAGCACCTTGAGATTACATTGGTACTTGCCAATAAGCGAGAGATTTCGATAGTAAAATTTAGAGAAAGCTTTTCTTAGTTTATGGTATCTATGTCCTTGCTTAAGCAGTTTTTCTGTTAAAATGAGATTTCGACTGTTAAAATCATCAACAGATGAACAAGCTCTAGCAAAACGAATAAGTTGAGATATATAAACCCCGTAAGATGGAGCATTGGGAACATCCCCGTCAAGATGAGGAAAATTTACAATTTTAAAATCAAAATCATCTCTTTTGTCATATATTTTAGACGAAATCATTCCATGATTAATTTTAAGGTCTAGATCAAGAAACGCTGCATAATTGTCGGACGGGTTAGCTTTATTCAATTTGAGTTCTTTAGGATAAATTGTAGGAATGAGAGCTTCAATGAAAGGGTTATCTAAGTTAAAAATATCATCCAAATATCGACAAGTTTCAATGAAGGCTTTTATAACATCTTCTTGTGATTGAGGATTCAAACGCAGCATGAAATCTCTCTCATAGCAGTACAAAAACAAATCTGCGACAAGTGGTGCACAATTCGTACCCATAGGAATACCAATTACTTACCTGACGGTATATAGCATTCCCATAACGTACAAATATGTTATCCAAAAGAAAGGTTAGTGATTCGCAAATTTCTGAGTAAGTCCAATTGGTGTAATATTTCATTTGCTCGTCAGTAAAGAAAGCTTTTTCAGCATTACATGCCAAGAATGATGTTTTTTCCCGGGCAAATACTTTCTGGATTAAGTTAGTAAGCTTATCCTTAATTAAAATATGAGGAAGAGTTGTGTACAGAGTAGAAAAATCGTACGTGCTTACAGTGGATGCAAGATACCCTTTGTTCTTAAGTTTGTTTAAGACTTCTGAAGAGTTCTTAATAGACCAGAAGAGATTTATTCCAGAATTTTCATAAGTCTTATCACAGTATAATTTTACATGTTCCTTTACCTTCGTTAAACAAGAAGTCAAAAGTATAGACAGTTTAGTAGTTGTACATGAACTAAAATTTGCAATGAAACGCGCTTTTTATGGTTTTTATGTAGTTTTGGTAACCAATACATTGTAGGAAGTTTATGTTGTGTAATTTTAATATCGGTTCCAAATTGTTCACACTTTTTGACATGGTCTGAAATTATGGTCTTTTCGTCAGTAGTAACTGAAATGTATGACTTGGTATTAATAATTTCCTGCTTCAAGAAATCAATATAATGTAATCGTCAAATAATAATCACATTATTCGATGCCTTATCAGCAGGAACAAAAATGTATTTCGAATGGAAATCCTGTAAACTCTTTTTAAGATGTCTAAAAGAAGTTCTAGGTTTAGGTCGAAGAAGGTGTTTATTAAAGCTATAAAAGGAAATGCGTTTATCAATTATATCAAAAAATAGTTTTTTCCAACAAGAAAGAGCGTTAGACTCAACATGTTCTCTTCGACACCATTTAATACTAAAATTTTGTAAAGCCTCCGCAGTCTGAACTCGACAAGCGTTAAAATCTATCAAGGATGGTATTCTATATTTGGGACCTTCATTCAAAAGAGATCGTAGACGTTTATCTTTAATTATCTCAAAATTACCAGTAATCACATGACCAGCCGGAGAATAGCAAAATTTTGAGGTGGCGCAATCTCAATTATCAGGAATATTATCATTAATATTAAGGTCGGCCACAATTTTATTATAGTTGAAAATTGTATTTCTGATGGGTTTGTTATATTTGTAGCAGATGATAGGTGGTTCTGTATTTTTAAAGTATTTAGGAATAGTGTCAATTATATTCTAAACCTTATTCCGTTGCCAACAGAATCACGAATGAGTCCTAACCATGCTAAAGGTCATGTACTACACTTAATACAAGTGTCATAAGAAGAAAACATAGTCCCTTATTAATGCGTGATTAAACCTTTTGCCGCCAATTTAAATATCCCTATGATCATAAGACTCATTTATTAAGCCCCACAAGATGGGATGCATATGACCTTGCTCTTGTCCGTCCGTCCGTCTATTCGTACGTACATCTGTCCGGATGTCCCGCAAATCCAACTCCTCATACACCTAAAGGAGGATTTACTTCAAATTTTCGCAAATGAACAATGCTGATGTGAAGATGTGAGTGAGTGAGTGAGTTGGGTTTGACGGCACTGTGACACAAAAGATGAACGTAAAAAAATGTTTGCTCCAACCATTTTTACTAGGATTATTGAACTTTTATACCTTTTTGGAATTGAAACAAGATACTTACCCTGTCTATCATTGACAGGTATGCTGTAATATTGAAACTAAGCTGATCGGGTAAAAACTAAAACTCTCAAAACTGAAATGGCTCTTTGTTATTTAATATATTTCCAACAAACTATCGGTTAGTAACGGGTGTGACCACTATTTGCACGGATGCATGCGATGATTCTACGGCGCAGTTTTACGTAATGTAAAACTAATGCATCCAACAAATCCGTCCATTCTTGTTGTAAAGCTCGAGTCAGAGCTTGAATATTGTATATTTGTTGGTTTGCTCGCGTTCTACGACCTAGCTCATGCCAGATGTGTTCATTTGTGTTGAGATTAGGGGAAACACTGGCCATTGGAGGATGTTTACGTTTTTTGTGTCAAATACCCAGTGGTATGCTGCAACATTATGCCTGGACTATGTTGATGCATAAATAGCAATGCATGTGTAGTAAGCACATGATCAATATGACGCTGGTATTAATATTTCCCTGTATAACAGCGAGGTCTGTTTTCTGATTTCCCATGATCCTATCCCGTGCCGTCCCGTGACACAACCCCCCTTAGCTTCTCTACTACAAACAATCAGCAAATATTTCATTTTTGCGTGGTTCAGTATTCGTCTGTAAACAGAATACGGTTCCAACCTGCCCTCCTCGAGTTTAGATGATGTCGAGTCCACAAACGTGTAGCTTCTCGATGACGCCTTGTCATGACTAGACTCAATAAAACCGAGTCTGCAATTTTCTCCTTTTGCATTGCTGTTTTTGTTTTCGAAAGATCTTATCTGATCAGAGTTTATTTACTTCACAGCAGCAGAAATTACATGATTGTGTGACGGCCGTAAAAAGTCGCCCGTACTTAATTATCAGTGTTGACTTTGAGATAAGTGTGAGGTTAGGACGTCCGTAAACCGGTTTAAACCCTCAGTGGTGATTTTGCTACTGACCGTGCCAAGGCGGTTCTCTCTTTGTCACCCTTACTTTTGTTTGTCTTTTGTCTTTGTGCTTGTGTTTTGTTCATGTTTGTCTCTGGTGCTCATGTATTTGTTGGTGTTTTATATGTTCTTTGCGTGTGTTTGGTTGTGTGTGTGTGGCATGCTGTCTATTGATGTGTTGGTGGTGATTGCGTCTTGTATGTGACTTTCTACTGTATGTGAGTGTATGTGTATAAATTGCTATGCTTTCTGTAGGTGTTTTGGTGATGGTGGCGTTTTGTGTGTGGCTATTCCTGCTTGACTTTACTACTTTTTCATTGTATATATTCTGGTCCTTCGAGATAATCAATTTCAGTGCTTTTAGTTTTGAAAATTTAATACCGCTTAATCCGGTGCTAGAGGGAGTGAGCAGTGTTGCACTATCAATTACTGTTCATGAACAGACTCAATAAAATTGATAATGTTTCCTTATTGCATTGCTGTGTTTGCTTTCGAAAGATCTCATCTTATCAGAGTTTGTCCAATATAGGGCCGCCGAACTCTTATGGACAGGGCATTGCTATGCAGTCGATTGAAAATTGTCTGTCCCGAGATACCGTAGGGCCGTGCAGTGACGGTAGCTGTCAACCGACGTTGACGTAAATGCGTAAACGTAATGTGACGATCAACTCTAGCAGTGGTCACACGTGGTCTGTGTGCCGGTAACGAACTACACGTTATATAGAGCATTATTATTTGAGGTGTGTTTGGAGAATTGACTTCAGGAAGACATTTTAAACTGTTGCCTTCGGCCTCGGGGAACTGTTCAAAAGTCTTCCTTGACACCTTCGGAGTTTCCACAAACCCGCATGACATGGCTGTATATTTGATTTCGCCAATAAAACTGTCAACTCCCTTGAAGATGACCGGTATTTGCGAATTTAAAGAACCGTTATATATTTATGTCAATTAATTTCATTTCTGTGCTCAATAAGCTCTCAAATGGCTTCCAATGAGGTTTTGTATAGTAAATAACATCATTTTACATGTTATTTGCTAAAAAAGACAAAGGAAGATATCGCGGATTCTATTCTTTTTCAAATCGTGATAAGCGTGACCAAACATCTTCCTGGAGCGAATCATGTCTGAGACCTTGGGTGAACATGAGGAAACGTCAGATATTTGTATGTCGTTTTTGTCGTATCCATTATTATTTTTCTACAGTTATTCTGTTACAGCTCTAACATTGAATACTTGAATACACTAGCGAAAGGTGGGTACAGTTTGTTTCACTTAAATATGTTTTCGTTTTAGATGCACTTTACCAATGTGTTTGCCATCGCGGTTGTTATAGATTAGTTTGAGAGGGGATGCGTTTATTTACGCTGTTTGTCTTTTAGGGTCGTGATGGAATAAGTGTGAGGCTGGGTGCCCCTAAACCGGTTTAAACCCCCAGTGACATTTGTCACTGACCGTTCCAAGGCGTAACTTCCATATTCCCCCTATTGTTTGTTTATTATGTCTTCTTTGTGTGTCTCTTTCTGTCTTTTATATACATGTACATTTACTGTTTTTCGTCGTGGTGCTTTTCTCAGTATCGGAGACAGAAACATCACAAACCTGTGCTTTGCAGATGATACTGATTGACTGACTGGCAGGTACTTTGCAGGAACTCAAGAACTTAATGCAATACCTGGGCAAATCATCCTCCAAGTTTGGAATGGAGATAAGTGCTGAGAAGACCACGCTCATGAAAGATATCACAAAAGAGATGAAACAGAGAACAATAAAGAAAAGGATCGAGACGGTATTGTCATTTTTAAGCACGTAGGATCTATCGTGACAGATAAAGGCTATAAACATGTTGTTTTAACTAGAATTGAACAAGAAGTAGCAGCACTTGCAAAGATGAAGCCTGTTTGGAAAACAGGAACATATCCCCCCACACCACGATGAGATTTGTGTACTCTCTTGTCGTTTCAATATTCCCGTTGCTCGTGCACACCACGATGAGATTTGTGTACTCTCTTGTCGTTTCTATATTCCCGTTGCTCGTGAGACATGGATGCTGGCAGCGGAACTGGAGAGAAAAAGCCAATTCTTAGAGATGATATGCTACAGAATGATCCTAAACAACATCTCTTACAATGACCACATCACAAATGAAGAGGTCCGCAGTCGGTTTCGAGGGCACTGATCAGCCCTTGTAAAGAGCTTGTCATTATAGGCATTAACAGGCCTAGCTAAGACAATACTCAAGCGAACAGATAATGGAACAAGAAGGCGATGAACATCAGGGAGTCGACAGAGTGCAACATCTCAGACAGCAGTGGAGACAGAACAATGGGAAAAGAGAGTGAAGTCAGCTAAAATGTCACACGACCGTTAGGTCACGGGAAAGAAGCAGACAGTTATAATAGTGAAAATGGGTACTGTTAATATCATTAAAAGAGTTAACGTCCGTTACGTTTAGGGAAAAAGGGGTCCTGCCATATAAACGGTCGTTCGACCTAATTCATGCCCACATCTTATTCTATGACAATGGCTACTACTACATCTAGTGAGAACAAACTAAGGACACAAAATTATCACACATTCTAATGAGCATAATGTCTTACATACGACTGGAAGTATGCAATCGTCGTATGCGAGAATCTTACGTAATTGAAAGCGTACACTATTTAGTAAGATTGACTAAAGGGCGGGTTCTTCTTTGAACGAATCAACTTGTAAGGAATAATGTCGACTCTCAATACATTCTCCGTAAATTTGCCAAATGTTTGAGTGTGGAGAGGATAACGCCAAACTTGTTACATCCGTATAGGGGTTGTTTGACACGGGGTTTTGTTTCAAGTTAAAGGATCAGTTTGTCTGAATACTTAATCAAACGGAAATTAAGTTTTAAAATCTTTTTCCCCAGTTATAAATCCGGTTATATCAACCAGATGAACGAATGAAAAGCTACAGCCGCTCGTAATAGTTAATACTTTAACACTTTACTCCATATATACACCTTTCGACGCCTTTGCAGACAAAGTAAACCCAGATAAGACAGTTCCTGTAGGGACTTCTGATCAGGGTCTCCTGTGTTTGCTTATGGAATGATATAGATCTGATTCGATTCTACTGTTTCTGCTATGATTAAATGGTCCCATGTTCATAAACATTCAGTCACTCAATATCCATAATGTCATTATTTCTGACATGAATATTCATGTAGTAAGAGTTAAAACAGTCAATCACTTTCTACTATTCACCACGTACATATGTAACCAGGGTGGATAAAGATGACAAAACCCTAGTGGAGTTCGTTGTGTATTCCCGAATAGAGATGAATAGGGATGAATAGAGATGAATAGGGTCAGCTGGTCGGAGTATGAAGCCTGCTTTATAATTAAATAGTGAAGTAAAGATATGAAGATGTCTTCGCTAGAAGAGTTAGAGCCAGAATGAGAGCGGGAGCTAAAGGTGGTGTTGCACGTTAACTCGTGTCACGTCACTAAAATAACCACGTTATCCTCGCACGCATATATCAGACACTCCCAAACCGGTTCACTCTCTCTTTCCAACCATGGACATACACAGGTAAATAAATATAAATAATGAAACGGGCTATTGCAAGCGGAATTCGACAATGCTATAGTCTGTTTCAAGATACAGCGCTAGCGACGGTACAGGGATCTAAACTTGGGTTACATACTCCCTGGCTAGATTTAAATGTCTCCTGACGATAAATTTTCCTAAAACAGTATTCAGAGAAATAGTTAATAAACGTTTAACTTAAGGGAACTCCATACCCTAAGCAGTAAACAAATTAAACTGTACACAATTTATATGAAATGTTGATATGCTAAATTTGTAGCAGGCAACATTTCTGCATACATGTATTATAAAAGTAATAAGCCTTAATAATCAATTATCAAGTTCAATGATCATCATAATTTATAGACTGTTCAAGGTTCTAAACCATTTGAGCTGAACAAAACTGATTCTGGCTCCTACTAAGTGAAAATGATAACACTATAGTTATAAAATTGCCAACTCAGATTACAGTCAAAATATAAATTACAACAGCTGGTAAAAATGGTTAAAATTTAATCTAGGTATGATTTTAAGAAACCCATTCCCCATACCTATCGGGGGTCTTCTTTGCCTAACCGGCCGACTTGGAAGGGGTGTAGACCTAGATACTTGAGTGGGTGGTGAGTGAAATTGGTTTGTGTGAGTAGTACCAGTTAATGAACTGTCTGGAACAGTAGAGTGTCTTGAATGAGTGTGGTGTCTCGAATGAGTGTGGTATCTGGTAGGTGTATATGTACTTGCAGAGTCAAGGGTAGGCGTGTGTCTACTGACAGAGTCAAGGGTAGGAGAGGAAATTGCAGATCTACTCACAGTGAATGTGGTAGAAAAAGGTACAGAAGTGTCAACAGGGGTCAGATCAAGACTGGGTCTTCTCTGTGAGACAGGTCTGTTTTCATCCCTGTAACTGGGAGGATTCCTTCTCTGAGGGATAATATAGAGGCTGGATTCTGAATCCTCCTCTGAAGAATCTGAAGAGTCAGATTCAACTCTCCTCTCCTGTTCAGGTAAGGGCTGGGCTCTTGGCTTAGGCTTAGGTGGGGCAGGCCGCTGAGAAGCCTCAAGTGGAACAAAGTTAAAAGGAAGCAGCATATTTCTATGCAAGGTGCGAACCTTGGAACCGTTTTCCTGTTTAACTTTGTACACAGGTTGCAAAGAATCTGGGATAGAAGTGACTACATAAGGGTATTCTTCCCATTTATCAGCCAGCTTGGCTTTACCCTGTATCCCAACTTTCCTAACAAGTACTCTGTCTCCTTTCTCTAAGGTTGACTCTTTCACTGATCTATCATAAATGATCTTATTTTTCTCACCTATCTTTCAAGCATGTTTGGCAGCCTGCTCATAAGCAAACTGTAATCCAGCTTTAAGTTTTCTGCCATATGACTGAGGCCCTGCAGAAACCTCTTCTGGAGTAGGAGAAGTACCCAGAAATGCATCAACAGAAAGTCTAGGATGCCAACCAAACATAAGATAGTGAGGAGAGAAACCAGTAGCATCACTCTTGGTGGCATTGTAGGCCTGTACCAATGGTGCTACATAGGACTTCCAGTCACTCTTTTGAGGGTTTTCAAGGGTTCCAAGCATCTTGAGAAGAGTTTGGTTAAAACGCTCAGCTGAACCATTCCCCATGGGATGATAGGGGGTTGTTCGCGTTTTCTCTGTATTAGAGAGTTTACAGAGTTCCTTTATAACTCGACTCTCAAAGTTACGACCCTGATCACCATGGAGCCTTGAAGAGAAAGAATAGTACCTAAAGAAGTGGTCATACAGAGCCCGGGCAGTGGTCTGGGCTGTTTGATTTCTGCAGGGAACAGCCTGAGCATATCGAGTAAAATGATCTGTGATAACCAAAGTCTGCTCAAAGCCACCCTTGGACCTCTCTAGAGATAGAAAGTCCATGCAAACAAGGTCCATAGGATGCGTACTAGAGATAGGGTTGAGAGGAGCCACAGATTTGATACCTGTTTTGCGCCTAACACATTTAGGGCAAGACTGTACTTTGGCGTCTATGTCCCTCTCAAGACCAGGCCAATAGAAACGCTGCCTAGCCAACCACAGGGTCTTCTCTTTACCCTGGTGGCCCGTGTCATCATGGATGCCCCTCATGGCCCTAGCTCGAAATGAGTTGGGTACAACAAGCTGTTCTACCTTCTGGCCATCCAATGATGCTGTTCTATAGAGAACATCGTTTACGAAATTGAGCTTACTCCATTCGCGCAAATGCTTTTGCACAGCTGGAAGTTCTTTTCTCAATGTGTCTTCCCTGGGGCGAGAACAACTGCCCCGCAGGTGAATAACACGGGCAAGGACAGGGTCTAGCTTCTGCTCTTTATGCCAGTCAATCTTAGTTAGGTTATCAAGAGTTGACACATCCTCATTGGCCAGATGAGGAATATCAGACACAGACAAGCTTTCCACAAGAGGAATGTTGCTGATGACTGACTGGCAGACTGCCTGAATAGAGTCAGGAAACAATCTGCTAAGAGTGTCAGCACCTGTATTCTGCTTGCCAGACCTATATTTTATAGTAAATTAAAGTTGGCGAGAGCAGATACCCAACGGTGCCCAGTGGCATCCGGTTTGGCTGTGGTCAAGACATACGTGAGGGGGTTGCTGTCAGTGACAACCTCAAATGTATTTCCCATAAGATAATCATGGAATTTGTCTGTGACCGCCCACTTTAATGCCAGAAACTCTAATTTATGGGCAGGGTACTTGCGTTCACTCGGACGCAGACTTCTGCTAGCATAAGCTATGACTTTCTCCAACCCATCTTGCTTCTGATACAGAACAGCCCCAAGACCCTTCCCACACGCGTCCGTATGGATAATGAAAGGCAAAGAGTAGTCTGCATAAGCAAGAATGGGTGGATTGACAAGTCTATCCTTCAGTGTGTTAAAAGCACACTCCTGTTCTTCACCCCAGACCCATTCTGTAGGACTCTTGGATTTCGTCCTCGATTTCCTCTTTTGCTTGGGCTTAACATTGCAGTGGACCTCAAGAAGGGCATTAAGAGGCTGAGTAAGAGAAGAGTAGTCTTTGACAAAACGTCTATAATAGCCGGCAAAACCGAGAGATTGACGCAATTCTTTGACATTGCTTGGTGGTTGCCAGTTTCTTATAACTGCAGTCTTGTTAGGGTCTGTGGAAACTCCATCTGAACTGACTACATGCCCCAGATACATGATAGAACTTTCAAAGAACTCACAATTGGAAGGTTTGAGCTTAAGATTATGCTGCTCAGGTTTTCCAAAGACAGATTCAAGGCGTGTAAGATGCTCCTCGAAAGATTTAGAGAAAATCAGAATGTCATCTATGAAGATGAGGCACTCTCTGAGGTGTAATTCCCCCATACATTTCTCCATGAGCCTCTGAAAAGTACCTGATGTATTGCAGTGCCCAAAACTTAGACGCTCACACTCATAGAACCCCAGATTACCGACTGACAAGGCAGTCTTAGCTTTGTCCGCCTCTTCCATCTCGACCTGCCAGTAACCTGAGCGCAGATCCAGTTTACTAAAAAAACTTGGATCCTGCCAAAGTATCTATGGTGTCATCAAAACGGGGTAGAGAATAGGCGTCCTTGCGAGTCTTAGCATTGAGAGTTCTATAGTCAATGCAGAAACGAAGAGAGTTATCTTTCTTCCTAACTAAAACAACATTGGAAGAGTAAGGACTGTCTGACTCTCTTATGACTCCAGCACTTAGCATGATCTTAATATGCTGCCGTACTTCCTCGTACATGCCCGGAGGAATCCTCCTATATGGTTACTTAAAAGGGTGTCATCTGTCAAAACGATCTTACGTTTGACCAGGTCGGCACAGCCAATATCATTGGGTCCTTTAGAAAATATATGGTCCAATCTACCGAGGACCTGTTGAGCACGAAGATATTGCTCTTCAGTGAGATTTGAACTGTTGATCTTGATACCCAACTCTTCTAAAGATGACAGCTTAGAAGAAGAAGGAGATGAAGTTGGTTGCGGATCCGAACCCAAACTATCAACAACTTTGACCTCACTGATCTGACATATTGCAGAACTAAGTTTGATCACCACAGGCTTTGCAGTCATGTTGCAGACTTTGACTGGGATTCTGCAATAATCAAGTTTGCCGAGTTTAACCACTCTAGGGCACACTGACAGAGTTGAAGAGACAACAATCTCTGTGACAACTTCAGCTATAGAGCTGTCAGTATTTCTGATGAACCCATTAACTATCAAAGTCTGGTATGGATCAACAGATATAGGCTTAGGAGTACAAGCCTTGACAGAGAATGTCTGAACATTCAAACTATCCATGGCTAACTGCCATTCACTTGGAACTTCAGAGTTCAAAGACATCTGTTTTAAGGGGTCTGATGACATTTGTTCCAATTATAACGGGACAAGTGTAATTGTAATGTGTATCTGGAACAACCAGTACAGGTACAGGTAAAAGGTAGTCAGCGATAAATGGTACTGAAATAGTAGTATCAATGTAACCAAGGTATTGCAACTTTGAACCATCAGCTACAGAAATATCAAGTAAGACATTCAAGTCTTCGAGAGATGGTCTATGAGGAATGGAGTTATAGAAAGACTCCGATACAGTGGTTATCATAGAGCCACTGTCAATGAGAGCAACAACTTCCTGACCATGAAGTATAACAGTTGCCTCATGGGCTGAACCTATCAATTTTTGCCTTAGGCTCGCATGTTTGATCTGGTGTCAAAACAGCACTAGCTGCAGAAACAGCCTCATTATGGCCATTTACTTGCATATTGCCTATACTTAAAAAATGTAACATTTCATTAAGTCGTTCTTTCGGGAACAGGTTTCTGATATTAGAATGTGTCTTATTTTAAACTTATTACAAAATATTGCAAAACCAAGCAGTTTTATCCATACTTGACCCCTGACCTGAATAATAATGCGTGTGTGTGCGTCGCGCGCGCGTTTTTTTTTTTGTGTGTGTGTGGGGGGGTACTGTATACAGTAAAGCTCCTTTGACCCTTACAATACGGGACACGAGTCATGAATGTCCTTTGCAAATGGTGTAGATCAAGATGTGAGGGTTCCTAGAGGAACCATCTCACCATCTCATCAGGGTATGCACTGTTTGTCATGTTTCACTTTTCTGTAGAAAAATCCAACAATGTTCACTATACACTTGACCTGTTTGAATTTGTGGAATAGTCTATTTAGATTTGAAAAGGCTAAAGCGACCTAGAAATAGTCTTATACTGGGTCGTAGAAGAAGGCGGTAGCTTAATTAAGGAGTCGTCTGATCAGGGCCCGGGAAGGGGTCAGTTTTGATTGCGCATGGAATTAATTATATAGATCAGGATTTTATTTTTCTACCAGAGCTGTAACGTTTATAGTTTATAGTTATTATTAATGTTAAGTTAATTAGTATTCATATATACATTATTTCTAACATGATTGTTCATGGTGTAAGGGATTAAACTACAACAATGCATTAAACTTTATAATACTAAAATTTGGAATAACCTTTGAAAATGGTAATACTCAGGGAGCCAATGGTGCCTATGTTGAACCGCAAATTTCACGCCGCCCATTTTTCACACGTGTGAAAAATGGACTGACGCATTTTTCACACGCGTGAAATTTGCGGCCCCATTTTTGTGAAAAATGGGGCCCCATTTTTCACAAAACCCTGCTGTGAAAAATTCGGTAGCACTTTAACACCATTTTTTGAAGACCTACTAATACCAACGCATTTTTCACAGATATGTCAATAGATGGTTTTGCTATTGTTGATACGAGAGATCTTAAACAGACATCAGGACATTGAATTAGTATCGGATATGGTAGCTTTGTCCCTGAATTATATTTATGACAGTAATATCCCAGGAGTCGACCCTCGTTATCTCGAACTTGGGTCAGTCGAACTTCTGCTTATGCCGAAATCCACGAAAGTCACTGCAAATTGAGCTGTTATTTGAATTGCAAGCAATTCTGATCCAGACCAGATACAGAGCTACTCGGCGTCTGGTCTGTATGTAAACTGCTTGGGATTCTGTTTTCATTTTCAACAATGCAAATGAAGCATGTGTATTTGGCCAAAAAGAAATTTTAAAAAGTAATGCGGTACCCGTGTATTGTGTGTAGAAAGATAATTTATCTCAGAGTTCTTTAAAGTCGAACTAATATTGATGTTCGCAAAGAGTTCAAGCTAATGAGTGTCGACTGTACTTTAGTATATGGTAACAGAAATTATGATTTAAGGAATTATCCAATTACCGAAATTAAAACCGACGTAGATGATAAGAATGTTTTGTAAATATACATATATAACATATGACAGGGCACTGAGAATAAACTGAGAGTATACTGAAATGAAAACAAGGTTAAATTAGAGTAAACTGACAGTCTACGGTAGAATAGCTTTTAGTAATATGTCTTACTAATGAATTAATGAAGATGGTATTTTAGCTCACCAGAGCACAAAGTGCTCAGGGTGAGCTTATGTGATTGCCTGATGTCCGTCGGCGTGCGTCGTCCGTCGTTCGTCGTCCGTCGTCAACAATTTGAACCTTTAAAATTCTTCTCCTCTGAATCTACAGGGGTCTCAGCTTTCATCTTTGGCACATAGCATCATCTGTAGGTCCTCTACAAAAGTTATATAAATTATGTCCCTGGAGTCAAAATTGGCCCCGCCCCAGGGGTGCATTGTTTTCTATAGTAACATATAGTGAAAACTTTGAATATAAATTCCTCTGAAACAGGAAGGTTCTCAGCTTTCATATTTGGCACATAGCATCATGTTCAGGTCCTCTACAAAAGTTATATAAATTATGCTCCTGTGGTCAAAATTGGTTTTAGTGCACTTGTATCTGGTGCTGGATCTCTGTCTTGACCCTTTGCCTGTTCTATGTTTATTATTAATTTGAATGCCTACTGCATATTCATGAACAAAATAGTAAAAATGAAGTATGGAAGGTGGAACATTGTAGCCATTTTTTTTCCAAATTTCACAACCTACTGAATATTCATCTGCAAAAAAATTATAATGAATATAGTAGGTGGAACATTGTAGCCAGTTTAGAATCTTAAGGAACAGATGTATCAAATTCCATTAACAAACAGAGCAGACCCTGATCAGATGGCTCCTATAGGAGGCATCTGATCTGGGTCTACTCTGTTTTCTAATGTGTGAAAACACGTTTATATGAGGGAAGGGTTAATTAATAATAGTGATTGGCATTATTATATTATTATAACCTGCCCTGCAGTTCAGAAGAAGGGTAAATCATTTAAAGACTCCAGAATGCCAAATTAAAGGTTTTAAATAAATTATGAAATATTTTTAACATGAAATTGTATTACTTTAAACTATTAAGTTAAACTTGTGAATATGAAATTATTAAGTAATAATTTTTATAACATAACACGTGGCTTCAGCGTGACGTAACACTATCATTTATTTTTTGATAATCATGGGCATATAATCACTAGTGAATAACATTCGAACGACCGAATGACATTCGAACGATTCATACGCGCTGTCAAAACAAACAAACTGGCGGACGGTGGTCGACCTACCTGTCCACGATTGAGTCACGATAGATGACAAAGGATTGTTGGCACTTGCGCCTTAATTTCGATAAAATAATACAAATTGTAATCGCTGTCAGGAATCATATACAAAATGTATGCCAAAAAAGACCTACCAGCTACTCTGACCCATACAATCAATTCTACATTTAAATTAAAATGCCTCCTCAACTTTGCTGTAGATTAGTCGGAGAGGGGATACGTTTATTTACACTGTTTGTCTTTTAGGATGGGGATGGAATAAGGGTGAGGTTGGGCGCCCATAAACCGGTTTAAACCCCCGGTGACTTTTGTCACTGACCGTTCCAAGGCGGTACTTCCATCTTCCTCCTATTGTATGTTTGTTTTGTCTTTGTGCGTCTCTTGTTGTTTTTTCTACCTATGTACATTTGCTGTTTCCTTGTGTTGCTGTTCGGGCGAGTGTTTGTTCTGTATGTGGTGTTTCCTGCATGACTCATTTTTGTACTTTTGCATTTTCTTCACCGCATGTCCTTTTGTTTATGCAGATTTCTACTCATACAAATATCTCATCAATCAACAACAATAGTCATCTGAATCCAGCACAGCACAAACATATTTCAAATATGCTATACTCACTAACTCAGCTGATCGCGAAAATCTTCCTCCTGTTCCAACACATTTTATGCAGCAGTTCGTACTGAATCTTTTGTCCATTTCAAACATTTTCACTGAACTTGAATCGAGATTTTTTTTCTCGGTGGAAATGTCCATGTCCATGTGTATACATACAACACTAATGAAGGGCTTAATATACCAAAACGAAGACGCATTTCGAATCCCATTGACAGTGAGTGTCGGACGTGTTGGCGACTACATATGTAGGTCTTCATGTAAATGGCGCGCTTTACATAGACACATGTTGTGTACAATGACGTCATAATGTGACGTGTTTGTAACTATGTATGTCAAAACTGTAACTCAAAAATTATTTTGACGTGTTTCTGTATGTTTTTGTATCATAAACTATCACAGTTAAATTGAATACCAGAGAGGTCTGAATTAGATCCTGGTTGATATGACAGTAAGTAAAAAATAAAGTTGGAACATTTGGACCTACTTTGTCCCAGTTACCTAGCGAACCTAATAACACCTTTCATTCATCATTTCTATATGTAAGGAGAATTTATAACAATCCACGTTACTGCTGAAATATTGGCTGCAAATAACATTTGTGTGTGTTATGTTATAAATAGGATCTTGCATTCGTGTTCATGATTATTGGATTTATTAAATTCGTCTTTTTAAAACGATAAAAAACTCGCTAAAGCTCGTTTTTTATCGTTTTAAAAAGACTCATTTAATAAATCCAATAATCAAGAACACTCATGTAAGATCCTCTATATAATAATATTCAGATGCAAAAAATCAGTTTGGAATGCTAGGGTACACATATCCGTTCAGAAGTACAGTTGATCAGTTTGGAATGCTAGGGTACACATATCCGTTCAGAAGTACAGTTGATCGCCTTTAGTCAGAACTTTGTATGGTCTTGTTTAAAATTATGCCCCTGTGGTTAAATTTGACCCCACCTGAGGGGTGGTCAGTTTCCAATAGAAATATATAGTAAAAACATTGAAAATCTTCTCTGAAACTGGAAGGTTCATACCTTTCATATTTGGCACATAGCTTCATGTTAAGGTCCTCTACAAATGTTATATAAATTATGCCCCTGTGGTCAAAATTGGCCCTGCCCCAGGAGTAGCCAGCTTTCAATAGAAACATATGGTGAAAACTTTGAAAATCTTCTAGTCTGATTGTCTGGTGAGCGCTTCAAGGCCATTCTGGCCCTCTTGTTTTGAAATGCTGTGATGTGACGAAATAAATTATTATTATTATTATTGTTATTGTTATTTTTATTATTATTATTATTATTATTATTATTATTATTATTATTATTATCATTATTATAAAAAATGATAGTAAAACAAAACAATGTAATAAGTATGATATTTTCCATCATTGGATTGTCAGGTTACTGTCTGTTCACTCTCAGTGATGTGTCTAATTACTTTCAGTAAACTCTCATTGTACTGTCAGACTAAAGCCAGTTAACTGGCAGTACGTGAGGGTGAAAACTTTAAACAACGTTGTTTATGTTATTGTTTCGGTGCCAGATAAGCACAACCGGATAGGCAGTACGCGTATATTTATAGAAGGTCACAAAAGGTCATGACTCACTGTGCGAAAAAAAACGAAGCCAATTTTTGGCCCATTTTTAAACGTTTTGGTGTCATGTTTTTGCGCGTCGTGTCTATTGCCATTAGATCTAATGAATAATGCGATTGGTTTGATACTGCAAATGTATGGTGCACCATAACAGTCATAACACGAGTAGAGGTAGCAGAGGTAGCGTGCGTTATTTTTGGGCCGAAAAAACCCGTGTCTGAGCCGATTTTGGCAGCTGATAAAACGCCCATTTATATACCTACGACCACCATACTGACCCACTTTACAGACTGGCATATAGTCATTATAACCCTAACTATTCAAACAATTTGCTTCATATAGATCCAAGTTATGGAACGCCAACATCGCCAATACGTTTTATTACGCTACATGAGTCGAAAGGATATAAGGATTTTCAGAACAATCAATGCTGGCATTTTTCTTCAATGGTTTTCCTAAATTGCTGAACATTCTAAAATAAACTTCTACCTTCGGTTTACATGTCTGCGCTGATCTCTTTTAAAACAAAGTTGTGATCTGGAAACATAGTGCAGAGTCGGAGAAAGAATTTTTCCTCCGCTCTCAAATTATTGCCGAAAGATGGCGTGTCAAGTCCGATACAACATATGTGAGCATATTTGTTGTCACAATATACGATAGTATCACGTATGATATACTATTTACGTACTATACATATATACGTACACTATACGATACGCTACGAACGATTCCTTGCATTATCATTACCTTAAGTAAAGAACAACTCTTTCTTTCATTAGATACATGTAATACATATATTACATAAAGTATTAATCAAATATCCCATAAAATGGAAATAGTACCCATTATATTAACCGTGAGATATATAACATATTCGCACGAAAGATATACACATGATATACGATTAACGCACGATAGATATACGCATGATGTACGCTACGTACTGTAAAAAAGGTCGTAAGAAATGTACACACCCACTATGCAAACGGTTCTAGATTTATGACCAGAGCGACAGACAATCAGCCAATCGGGACAAAATATCCCAGATATTCGATATCCCGGGTGTTGCAGCACATGTTGTCGACGGTGTATATATCGCCGCCAGCAACATTATATGCCGAAACAAGTGGCACATATTGTCGCCGGCGACAGTATGTACGGAAGTTGTCGGCATCGGCGACAATATGTGCTCAAGGGTTACGCCATTGTCATATTGTCGTTCGACTCGTTTGTCGGGAAATCAAAATTATAGTATTCGGTGGTTTACGACACAACAGTGTAATAGCGCTAATGATAATCAAAAGCTGTGTATTGTGTCAATTGCTTTGACAGGACTACATATCCGTCCGGCTGTTTGCCTGTTGTTTCATCCATATGTATGTTCTCTGTCGTCAACTTGTTCGTCGTTAAAGTCGTTTGACATATTGTCGCCAAAAATACCCTCAAAAGCACCATAACCTTCGTCACATATTGTCGCCGGCGACAATTTGTGCAGTTCAGCAGTATTATGTGCCGAAAACTTCGGGACATATTAACTCCGGCGACAATATGTTCCAACTGTTTCAGCAGAGATGGTCGCCGGCGAAAATATGTACAGCGGTGACAATATGTGCCGCAACACGGGGACATCAAATGCATATCAAATGCGTGGACACTAAAGGATTAACAAGGAACTCCAAATACGTTTTACCCACGTGACCCATAATTATATTTTAATCAAATAAGTATGTTGAGCAAGCACACAAATCAACTTCTGAGTTGTACTACAAATCTGGCATTTCGATTCCTGCGACCTTGATCTATAACCGAAATGACCAAAGAAATTGGTCAACTTCAATATATTCTCAAGAGTGAAAAATGCGTCGCGTGTTTTGAAGTGAATATTTGAGCACATCTTCTCGACGCATTTTTCACATACGTGAAAAATGCGTCAGGCTTTGAAGGGGGGTATAGGAGCAAAACGCAATTTTCACAAATTATGTGAAAAATGGGGCCGCAAATTTCACACGTGTGAAAAATGGGTGGCGTGAAATTTGCGGTTCAACAGTGCCTACCGTGCACCCCTAGACTTTTTTATGGGTACCAAAATGTTCAGAAAAGTGTCCTGAATCAGAATCACGAATGTACTCAAGTTTAAATTCTTTTAGGCTATGTGTATTTTAACCGTTTCCATGGCAACCCCCAGTTTTCGTAATGATGACCGATACCTACAAATTCGCCCATATCACAGCCAGTTTTTTTCCTAAAACTATAAAACTAGTACAAAATGGAAGATAATACATTGTGCGTTTATGTCCAATTTTTTCTTTTTAAGTTACCTTATTGCATACTCATGAATATTAATGAGAACATTAAAAAGTGTAAAAAAAAAAGGATAGAAACAACGTAAACCTTTCATTTTTTATACTACAAATATCAGAAAATAACTTTATATGCAGTTTAACATGATGACAAAACCCACAGGAAACAAAATATCCAATCTGAGGCCCAAAGCATTAAGTTTAAGTACCGTTTTGATGGCCCGTACCTGCAAAATCGTCCATATCACAGCCAGTTTTTTCCTAAACCTATAAAAATGGTACTAAATTCGAGATACGACATCGTGCTTTTATTTCCAGCTTGTTTTTTAAAATTACCTTCATTGCATTCATGAATATTAATGAGAACATTGAAAATAGTAAAAACAATATAGAAATAACGTAAATAATGTAAACTATTCACTTTTTATCCTACAAATATCAGAAAACAACTTAAAATGCAGTTTAACATGATGACAAAATTCTCTGAAAACAAAATATCCAATTTGAGGACCAAAAGTTTGACTCTACGTAACTTTTTAAATGTTTCCATAGTAACCATTCATTTCAATCTGTTCACACATATTGTGTTAGTCGACACCTACCTGCAAAAATATTCCATTTCACAGAAAGTTTTTGTGCTAACTGTATAAAACTGGTACCGAATTAAAGCTAAAACCTTGTGCTTTTGTTTAAAGGCTATACTTAGGAATTACCTTATTTGCATATACATGAATATTAATGAGAATAATTAAAAAAGAGCAAAAAAATACAGAAATAACGTAAAAATCTCAATTTTTATCCTACCGATATCAAAAATCAACTTCAAATGTAGTTTAAATTGATGGCAAAATACTCTGACAGAAAGCAAAGTATCTAAATCGATACCCAAACAATGAACTGTAAGTAATATTGTAACGGTGTCCATGGTAACCGATCCTTTCCAAAATTTTGGAAATTTGACATCTACCCGTAATACTCCGCTAGATCTCAGTTATTTTTGATGAATCATGAAATCAATTGTTACAAACATAGATATGAGGCAATGCTTTAATAGTAAATATTACTTTTGTGATACAAACTAATTTGCATATGTATAAATATTTATGAAATCAGTAATAGATGTTGACATTTTCGACAGACACCAGTCTTTCGCTTATAAAGCAAACAAAAATGCAAAATGGTTAGCTAAAGTTTACAATGATCACTGAATATCACCAAGATTGTTAGATAAATAAATTAGGGACAAATTATATAGCACTGATGGTAATATATCTGTTTCCTAGGCAACCATTCTAACATCTTTGTTTATATTACAGAGTGTTTAAATACCTGCAACATACAAAGATATTGGGGCCTACTTTGGCGATAATTATAAATGATATAAACATATACCCGGTAGTTGATGAATTAATCTTAATGTTTGGTTTACTTTATGCAAATACCCTCATTTGCATCCTCATGAATATTAATTAGTGATAAGAAAACAAAGAGAAACAATATTGAAAATAACATGTTTGGCAGTATGCCGAGCACAACATTACACCATGCTCCAAATATAGCTTCTGTAATGAGAGCTCAGCAACTCGGCGTTTAATCTCGGTTAAGCTACATGTATGTTCGGCATGTTACATGTAAACTTTAATGTTTAAAATTGAGGGAAACAGTTGGAGTGTGGACTGTGACATCATCTAAAACACTTAAATTTAAAGATGATGAACCACTGATACACTTAAGACTAAGTATCGATCTGGATGGAAAGGCCTGAACTGGTAGATAGCATGAGCCAATTACATCGTAGAAGTTGAGTGCATCACATTATGTTCGGTGTGTTGATTAATATCCGTTTCTGCCGACTGTGGGCTAATTGGACGCACCAGCGAGAGGTGCGATGGCCTACTCGTTTCACTGGTTCTTTATTGTAATGCACTGATTTTATAAAGTCTCATCCGAAGGCCTTCGTCCCGTGGATATCGAACCAGGAACCCCTAGTATTGTAGTCGAGCCTGATTGTGTCTCATCTGGATCTAAATTGCAGCAAGTTTCGTGTATCGCGTTCAGGCAACTTCGGTGTTGAAAGTGTTAACCAATCGAAGAGTGATGTAGCCGCAATGCACGCTTAAGGGGGAGACCACATTGGGAGTTTTATAGGTCTTGGGGACAGGCCTCGTGATATGTTCATAGCTGAAGGCCACACAATTTCGTACATCTGTGAAAATAAGAGAACATTTAGAAGTGTTTCCGGATGCGAAACCCCGATGTTGAACTCTTTACCGAATAGAGACGCCTTTTCACGCGTCCGCACACAAAGTAGACATATACCAGATGGGTGTTGTAGTAGACGTCCGCTCGGCGTCTGCTCTTTTTCTTATGGTCATTATATTGATATGATTCTACAGTTTCTGCCATTGATAAAACACATGTGTTCATATGCCAATATACAACATCAGGGTCCATGCTTATAAAACTTTTCGTTGAGTCTGAGTACGTTCTCAAGCTTTTGATTGGTCAGATTTGAGCCTCTGGCTCAAATCTGACCAATCAAAAGCTTGAGAACTCAAATCTGACCAATCAAAAGCTTGAGAACGAAACTCAGACTCAACTAAAAGCTTTATAAGCATGGGCCCTATTAATAAATATGTATGATGCAGAGCAACAGATAAAGGTGCGTACTCGAATACTATAATACACATGTCTTCGCAAAATCCCCTATGCTCTCCGAGACGATTCAAAGAAGAAAAAAACCCAGTTATTGTCGAAAATATTTTAATTTATGCATCTTATCCGGATCTCTGTGGTGTCTTTATTTCATGTAGGAATATCATCACTTAAAGGGTGAAAAGAAGGATTGGACTATCACCATTGCCACTGAACAAGTTTCACGTGGCTACAGAAACGGACACCATCGTTCAGGCTACAGACATAGACACTACCGCTCATTGCTACAGACATAGACGCTAAAGAAACAGACACCACCGATCAAGGCTACAAATATAGGCACGACCGCTCAAGGTTACAGAAACATACAGAGTCACAAAATGCTGATCTCCTGAAACAGACACCACTCATTCAAATCAAGTATTGTTGGCATTCATGGAGGACCGTGATACCTTCAGGCGGGGCGAAAGTGATACAGAAAGTCCTGCAGTTTTCCTATGCATTGCTGTAATTCTGCATTAAGGAGATATATGGATTTTATGAGTTCTTATATTAACCTGCGTATTCTCCAATGCTTTCTTAAACACGGTTTGGTTTCTGCTGGAATACAGGGTCACTTATTGTCTTATCTGGGTTCAAACTGTTTGCTATAATGCACACATTCGCTGCCTGAGGGCACAACGCGAACCTCTGTAAACAGGACGTTTAACCCTGGTTCCCTGTTCTATGTTTATTCCATATTTCAATACTTACTGATTATTCATTAGCAAAATAGTTACAAAGAAACATGGAAGGTGGAACATTGTAGACATTTTAGAAGGCAAGGAAACAGATCTATCAAATTCTATTAGCAAACAGAGCAGACCCTGATCAGACGGCTCCTGATCTGGGTCTGCTCTGTTTGCAAATGCGTGAAAACACGTTTATATGAGGGAAAGGGTTAAAACCAAGGCTGGTCTATAAGACAAGTAGCAGAGTAACATGATGGTCTCTACTTGCAACGCGTTTTAAAATGCCTAAAAAGTACATAAATCATTTGTTTGAATGAAAAGACGTATATCGCAAGAATATCAGTCAAATGAACGCTGGAGAAGATAAAACTTCCCTGTGTTTGATATCGGGTGGTATTCGCCAATTTGCCAGTATCTATTCGGGTTGCGGTTTAGTTTCTTAACTGTTCAACATAGGTCGATAATAGTTTGTTGCACAAAAAACATAAGTATCGAAAACACCTGTAAATTTTGTATCACAGGGACATATTTCGATAAAAGTTCACATTCATACATACTCTTCGTAAGTATAATTGAACATAAAAAATGCAAATTTTTATTATGTTATGAACACTATACGTTTATTATAGGGATTATCACTTTTATGCAGGGTGAAGGTCATACAGAAAATGCCAAAAGAAGCATTCTGTATGTTTTACACTGCATTAAGCAGCCACCTGCCTAAAATATCTACATTCTTCTTTATTTAAGTTCCGGTTTAGAGAGGTCGTACGTTTACTATATATAGCAAATACACTAGAATGCCAAAACAGGCAAAATGAATTAACAGCTTCCTTGTTCAATATTCATGTAAGAAAAATGTATTGGTAAAACCTGTAACATCAGATCTTATATAATTTAAACAAGCCGAGCAGACCTTGATAAAACGGCTCCTCTAGGATCCGTCTGATCTGGGTCTACTCTGCTTGCTAATGCATGGAAATGCGTTTATATGAGGGAAAGGGACAACAAGTTACCAAAAGAGATAATATATACATATATAGAGATACATATATTTTTCTGATAAGATTAGCCTCCCTTCATTCAGGAGAAAGCCTACATCCATCATTGATATCATCTAAAATAACAATTATACAAAAACATAGAAATAAAGACATTAAAGCGTTGTAAGGATTAAGTGTGATTAGTTTTGCAGATCACCTGGGTTCGATGAAGGATGAAGAATGAATAAAGAATCAAGATGGTGGACTTTTTTCGGCGGTTCCTCAAAAAGCTTGAACGTATCGGAAGTACAAATTTCGATAGGTTGTAGTTTTAGCAGACATTATTTTTTGTCAGCAGGAGAAGGGTGAGATTACAACTATCTAACATAGCAAATAGTAGCCTCAATGATATGTAAATATAGAGACGCGGCGCCTTCTAACCGTTTGTATCATGTGGGCAAACATTCTGACATTTGCTCATAGTGTAGATCCAGATGAAGTTCAAAGCAAAGTCATGTTTTTATTAGAATCCAAGCTGTTTGACAATGTGGTTGCAGTTGTTGTTCAGAAATTAATTTTACACTGAAGTTCAGAAACAAAATAGCAGAAGCATTCAGCAAAACATTCTTAGCATGGAAAATGGTAACCCATCTGTGTCCAGTTTCCTTTAAAAACAAATAGGCAAGCAGGAGACCTATAGAACAGAGGGCTTTTGAAGGAACACTCTGGTCAGAGTCTGCACTGTTTGCTGACTCATCGATGGACACCAATGGCTTATAACAGCGAATGCTTTGTTTCTGTGCCACCTAAGCATGAAACTGGACGGGTTCCAAAATATCTAGGGTTTCCTTAAATAATATAGGAAAATAAGTTAATTTGATTGAGAATGTTAGTCGCTAATAGCTGAGTGTTTTTCAGCTACTCGGTTTGTTACTTTCGGGAGGCTGAACTACACCCATGACCCGCTCAAACGGAAGGAAGTAAGTATACTCTCCTAATAGGATTGGTTTGAAACTGTTGCAATTTCTTTATTTTAGAAAATTAGAAAGACCAGGGATTCATGACTGAAATTATGTAAGCAAAAATTCCAAAATGTTGGTATATAATTCAATGATTTTCGCCGAGAAGCAATCAAAGTATAGCATTCACACATATAGAGACACCATAAAGAGACTCACTTGGGACAATATGGCTCAAGTTAACGGTTTGTATTTATAAGACTGTTAATATTAAAACTGTGATTGAAGTTTTTGTTCAGAAATTAATTATAAAATGAATTTGAAAACGGGATACAAACGTAGAAGAAACAATCAGCGAAACATTCTTATCATGAAAAAACCTCACCCATCGGTGTCCAGTGTCATTTAAAAAGCAAATAGGCAAGAAGGAGACCTAGCGCAAAGGGTTTTTGAAGGAGCACTGTAATCAGAGTCTACACTGTTTGCTGACTGATCGATGTCAATGGCTTATATCAGCGAATGCTTTGTTAGCTGTGCTTCCTCAGCATGAAAAATGGATGAGTTCCAAAATAAGAGCTCGGTTGATTTATCTTTAGGTTTCTCTGTTCAGCATTTCTTAAATATTCAATCACCTCGTGAATATTCATGGAAATAATCGTTTAAATTAAACATGGGCAAGGGATTTTCAGCTTGGCAGAATCTACACAAGGCTTTAAGGAAACAGAGCAGATCTGGATCTACTCTGTTTGAATAGGCGTGAAAATGCGTTGTTTATATGAAGGAAAGGTTTTATAATAGGGGCTACATTGATTGAGAATGGTAGGGGCCAATAGTGGAGCGGTATCTGTTACTTTCGGGAGGCTGAACCACATCAATGACCCACTCAAACAGAAGGAAGTACGCAAACCCTCCTAATGGGATTGGTGTGAAACTTTATTTTAGAATTTTAAGAAAGAACAGGGATACATGACTGAAATTATGTAAGCAAAATTTCCAATTTGGTTGGTATATAATTTGATATTTTTCACCGTAGTAGCCGTGAAAGTATAGCATTCATACATATATAGATATATAGAGAGAAACTGACTTAAGACAATGGTTCAAGTTCATGGTTGGTATAAGACTGTTAATGTTAACCGTTTAACCATTTACTTCATGAATTTTCATGACATAGATATTTATATCATGAATGAATTTTCATCGCATAAATACTTATGTCACGAATAGTAATTAAATAGAAATGTATAAAGGATTTTTTGGCGATGGCCAAACTGTAGAATCATATCTATGTTATATCATAAGCAAACGCGTAAAGGCGACGAAAAGCGTATTTATGGAGTTCAGGATTAAATAAATGCAGAATGTTCAATGTGAACTGGTCCAACATACCTTATCGGTACAGTCCGAACAGTATGTAAGGGTAACATTTGCAAGAGGAATTAAATGACAAACAGTACATATCCTGATCAGAGGGCTCCTCAATGTGCCATCTGATCTGGGTCTACACTGTTTGCGAAAGCTGGTATACACATATCCCGTGTTCACGGGATTAAATTGACATTGATCAAGTGGATTACTGTAGATGGTTAGCCTCTTAGTGTAATGCTGGTTACTGTAGATGGTTAGCCTCTTAGTGTGTTGCTAGTTACTATAGATGGTTAGCCTCTTAGTGTAATGCTGTAACCTTTTACCTAATGAATATTTATACCAGAATCTGTAAGTTCTTGAATATTTATTAACTGAATTTTTATAATGACCAATGATCATAGGAAGGTTTGGGTATGGTAGAAATTGTAGAACCAGATCTATATTATTTTAAGCAAACATTGTAGACCCTGATCAGACAGTTCTTACATGAGCAGAAGGTCGTCTCTGTGGGTGAAAATCACTCTATTTCTTAACATATTCTTTAGTGAAAGTATAAGATAAGAAGTGCTATTTTGTTTAAATCACTTTATTTTATTACTGTTATGCATTATAGACCTTGATTAATATTATTATTGTCCCCTTTATAACCGCAATTACCATCAGCAATCATAATTACAATATATTTCAGAGTTTGTACCTAAGCTTAAGCTATTCCGTTGCTTAGTTACATTTTTAACACTTGTCATCGCCGCGGCTGCACCTGCCATATCGTCAACAGCAGGAACTCATTCTACCCCAGACACACCTTCCTCCACCATGACCTCAGCACCTACCCACCTCCTGGATCTCGTAACACCATCATATCTTATCAATCAAACAGACACCAAAGCAAAATCTACCTCATATCCATCATATTCGAACAACATGGATACGTCAACCAGCTCATTACTTCAGTGCTTCTCCAGAGACAACAGATGGACAAACCCATGTGGTGCAAGACAGAAAAGAAGCCGTTACAACGAGGATCTCAGAGCTGACCTGGAAGGCATACGGCATTTTATAAACGACACCAAAGATTTCGTAAGCCTCTATTTACCATGCCTTAAATCTATATTCCATAATATTATGTTAATCTAATAATGAAATGATATAAGTATACATATCAATTAGCTTAATATATCTATAATGAAATGATATAAGTATACATATCAATTAGCTTAATATATCTATAATGAAATGATATAAGTATACATATCAATTAACTTAATATATCTATAATGAAATGATATAAGTATACATATCAATTAGCTTAATATATCTATAATGAAATGATATAAGTATACATATCAATTAGCTTAATATATCTATAATGAAATGATATAAGTATACATATCAATTAGCTTAATATATCTATAATGAAATGTAAATATGAAGATTTTTGAGGCAGTTGTAATAAATAACGGATTACATATTTATATGGTGAGCACATGATGTTTTCCTCTGTACGATTACGATAATAAAATGCATGGTTTGGACTAACAGCAATCACTAATGTTGCCGTTCAGTACACATTTAGATATATATTGACAGATAAATAGTGCGCAGTGTGCGTGTGTGTGTGGGTGCGTCCGTGTGCGCGCGTATGTGTGTGTAATTTTGTCTGTTGAAGTGTTAGTGTAGATACCAACATTATAACGCATACATAACGTACATTTCAGATCTTCAAACATTACATCACACAGCCATTGTTGAGATCACGGATGTTGCAGAATTCCATCAACATGTTTTCCAGCAAATTCTCCAAGGATCAATACATTTATGTAAGTTTATAGAAGGCAATATAAACTAGAATATTGTTGCTGTTTTTGTTTGGTTCTGTTTTATATAACCTTTTGCTCCTAAGTACATACCCTGGGTCGCAATCGGTAGGATAAGTTCTGCTTTGAGTGTCCAACAGTTTGAATCCTACTAAGCTATTCGGCGTTTCATCTGGATCCAAACTGTTTGCAAAGATAATCACAGATTCAACAACTGTCGAAACCGGAGACCATGGCTGCGAAAGAGTGGTGACCAACCGAAACCATATTGATAAAAACTAGCACATCACTTCACTAAATAGTAGCCTTACTCTTTCGGCGCCAAACTATTTTCGACTGCTAACAATATCATTTGCTTTTAGTATCAGAGTGAACTTTTCTTTAATTTCTTCTGTAAAAGGTACTCGGTGTGTCAAACAGTTTGTATCCTGAAGAGAGGCCGACATACCCGGTGTCTCATGTGGATCCAAACTGTGTACATTCGTCTAGAGCTGTTTCAGGAGAATAAATCTATATCGACCATATGACCATATGTCCTAAGCAGCTATCAAAAGGAGGTCTAATAAGGGATCTGTAATGCAAGTGGTAGCTTATTGCAGGTTAAAAGTAATGCAGAATAGTATATATTTAGGTCAAGATGCATAAATTACTATTAAAATAGCTATGGAAGCATACGTCATTTTGCAAGTAGGCGATATTGCTGCAGAAAATATGTTATACAGGTTATGGTGATATAAGGGTAGTGAAGGGGTTACATTGTAGTTATGTTTATCTATCTTTAGAATATGTATTATTATATTGTCTACGATTCTACTTGATCTATAAAGAAATGTGTACTGTTTTACTGTACAGATACGAAACTTTGCAAGTTTACGTCTATTAAAATATTCTGTTCTGTTCTGTATTACTTTTGCCCTGCATTAAGCAACCACATGCTTTTTTAATTTCCCAATAAACGGATGACCGCTGAAGAAAGGTTATTGTCCTGTATTACGCCACCATCATTCTCAAAAACTCAGAATTAGAGTTTTATTTGGCTGGTCCCTGTACACAGGTTTTACTTATCTTTATTCATTGTCTCTATTCCAGGAGAAAGTGACTGCCAGTCTATACAGTTATGTAGCAAATAATGACTATCTCACAATATGTGGGACAAACAGAGTGGTTGAACCCCAGCTGAAACAAAAACTTGGCCAGATAAATGGGTATATGTACCGTTCCTTGTGCACGATCGATCTTAAAAAGCACACCGGCCATAGTGACGTCACAATGATGCAACGGGAAGACATGCTGTCTAGCAACTTGGTCGAATCAGTGACGACATCGTCTGATGAAATGACCGACATCATAATTATATATATTACAATCAACGAGATTGAGAAGTCTTTAGGACACCTTGAGCAGCTTTTTATACAGTAGATATAGGAACAGAACATCTCAATAGGGAGCATTTAAAAGGAAGATCAATGTTTTTGGTTAGATTTCTACATATTAAATTTAAGCATGCTGAGTAAATGCCCGTCCAAACACAAATGGACACGCTTTCTATTTATATTTACATATACATTATTACATTTTCAAAGTTACAATGCTGAGTGTCGAACAATTTGGTTCACGACCAGACGCTGTGCTGTTCGGTGGCTCACCTGATTCAAACTATTTGTAAATGTTATTACATATTCGCTCTTAGCAAGCTTAAGGCTAACCCTAGTATCTATATAAGGTCATTATCGACTTAATGCAATGCAATTCTTGACATTTGGATTAAGCAAAGTAAGTCACGAAGTCTCAGGGAATTGAAAGTGACAGGAAACTGAAATATTTCAAAGTTATCCTTACACCAAAGAACCGAACTATCCAAAAGTTACCCTACACAAAGGAAACTGAAATATCTCAAATTATCATTACGCCAAAGAAATTATCCTATATTTACCATTACGACAAGGAAATGGACCATTATATAGTTACCCTTACGCCAAGGAAATGTACTCTCCAACAGTTACCCTTGGGTATTTTTACTCAACACGCGGGTCACTTTATGCTCATAGGGTGTTCAAGTGTTTTGTGTATACATGTAAACTATATCTTGGGTGGGGTATACTCAAACTTCATTCCATCCATATTTAATCGTTAGGTACCACGCTCGCGTCTAAACTAAACAGAACATATTATTTATGTACGGTTCTCTAATGAATGTAAACAGAACATATCTGTGGTATTCTCTTATGCATGTACGTCCAGTTAAAATAATGAATTATTAGTTGAACACATATAGCATAGTTTTCTCCGGTTTGACATATAAATGACCAGATAGGACCATTACCAAACGTCGCGTTTTTTCACATCAGGCCAATGTCCAATCTGTTTGCTACCAGACGTCGAATTACTCTGCCATACCAGTATCCAATCTCTGTTCTACCAGACGTCGAATTACTCTGCCATACCAGTATCCAATCTCTGTTCTACCAGATGTCGAACTACTCCATCCAGACGTCGAATTACTCCAGATAGACGTCGATTTACTCCACGTATCAGTATCCAATCTGTTTGCTACCAGACGTCGAATTACCTAAGCCATGTGTCGAACTCTTCTAGCCAGACGTCGAATTACTATACGTCATATCAATATCTAATCTGTTTGCTACCAGACGTCGAATTGCTCCGCATCACATCAGGATCAAACATTTTTTGCAGATGTAGGTATGCTAAAGATTACCATGCAGTCCGCTTTGAGCGTTAACAAACAGTTTGGATTCTGATGATATACTCAAACCTTTGAATTGTCAATAGTCAGGCTGATAAAAATATATTCTTGTAGAGAAAAAGGATAAAGGGTCTGTGTTTTACTGACTATTTTATACCATACGTTTGTTATACTGTACTATACGTATTATTGTTTTATTTATGCATTGTTGGTGCTCATTGTTTTGCATTTACTAAAGTTCAAGCAGCAAATGGCGTTTTTTCTTTTATTCTACCGTTCAAGTTACGCCTCGACAAAGGAAAAAGTGTATTTGTGGCTAGGCAGACCGCACAATCAGTGGGTGAGTGAATGAGTGAGTGAGTGAGTGAATGAAATTGAGGTGATGTGATGTGAGGTGAGGAGTGGTGGGTTGAGGTTGGTAAGTGAGTGAGTGAGTGAATGAGTGGCGCGTTTAGCACATTTGTTTACAAACAGAGTAGACCCATCCCAGACGGCTCCTGTAGGAGCCATCTGATCATGTTCTGTTCTGTTTGGTTGTGGAATACTATTCTGCCAGTTTCTGCAATGGTAAAAAATAGATGCCTTATGCCTATATTTCTTACATAAATAATTATGGAGTACAGGCTTAATTGCTTCAAAAAAGGTAAGAAATACGTAACCGATGATAAAATGACTGGCTATTTCAAACACGTCATGAATACCTTCTGAGCTATGTATACCGGGGGTGGGGGTGGGGTGGGGGAAGTCACAACGTCAGGCAAAATGCGTGTTTCTAAAGGGACCTATTAATGAATTAAGAGACGTGTCTTCAAGCAGGTTGGCAAAACTGATGAGGAAAGCTCCTGCAGGAGCTCACTGGATACATTAAGCTACCACCTGCTGTCCTTTGTTGATCATTTTATGGGTTACTTTGTTTCTCTTTATTCTAAACTTCCATCCTTTATTAAGCTACCATCTGCTGGTATAAAAGTAAATATATGAGCCACGCAAAACAAACACACCAAAAACAAGACATACATGTACAAAAACACAATCGCCCGAGCAGTTCCATGACAAAAAGAACAGCAAATATAAGGCAGGTGTAAGCTTAATGCAGGTCAACAGTAATGCAGAAAGCTCATATTGGAGCTTTCGGCATTACTTTTGCCCTGCATTAAGCAACCATCTGCTTTTTAAAACTTCTATGTTCAGTGAATTAATTGTCGCTTAAGACATGCTCTACTCTAAGGGCTAGTAACTTTTGCGTTTACGTTGCATACTTCTTTTTCTGTACAATTTTAGGGCAAACTATGGCATGGAATGCGTTGCAGTTGCTATGCTGATATTGTAATTTACAGTTAAATAGAAGACAAAAAAACATAATATTTTCTTATTATCATCTCAATTATCACCCATTATTCAAGGGGGCAGTCCGTCTATCCCTCTGTCTGTCCATCCATTCGTCGGCAATTGCTTTAAACAACATCTCCTCTCAAACAACATGGTAGAATGTAACCAAACTTCAGATAAATGATCTTGGTATGAAGCTCTATCAGAATTGCTAAAAGAATCATGATCCATGAAGAACTCTGGTTGCGATTGATTATAAAAGTAGTTGAGATTTTAATTACACCGGATAACCGAGGCCGGGCCCAAAATTCAAACACAAATACAGAATCGCTCCGCTAGCACTGAACGTTTTCCGCGGACGTTAGCTAGCTGTGAAAATGTCGAGGTTCGGTGGCATTTCGGGGGAAGCTTTAGCCACTTTGTTCGAAAATAGAGACTCGGTTAGTACAAAAATGTGAACTATATGAATTAGACCTTATATAGAATATTAGGTATTAAAACAGTTATTTCATGGGTGTTTGGAGAACAGGTGTCAGTGTAGACATTTTGAACTGTTGCCCTCGGCCTCAAGCCACAGTTCAAAAGAGAGTATTCCCTGACACGTCGCGGGAATAATTTTGACCGTTCCTTTAACACACAACATAACTAACTATACTAAATAAACTATTAAAATATGTCGACTCCCCTTGATAGTGGCCATTGAACAGGTATTTGAGAACTTAAAGAACTGTTATATTTTATGTCAATTGAATTGTGTGCTCAATTGGTTAGCCATGGGATTTTGTATAGAACATAACATCATTTTACGTATTGCTTGCCAAAAAAGACACAGGAAAATATCGCGGAACAGACAGAAAGGTCTAAATTTAGCGCGTATTATGGCATTGAAACACATGATCATAAACTGTTATTTATTTAGAAAAATTGTTCTTTTTTAAATCTATCGATAAGCATGGCCAACCAATAAAAGAAAAACTAGAACAGATAGTTGGAATGACTGGTTCCATGCAACTGGTTCCATAAGGTGGCAATGTAGCAATAAAAGAAAAACTAGAACAGATAGTTGGAATGACTGGTTCAATGCAACTGGTTCCATAAGTTGGCAATGTATCTCGAGTTGGACTATCGTCTTTAAAATATGTCTATTCTCCTTTGACACAAATTTGAATGCGAGCATTTCAAACATATCTAGGTGGAATTTTGCCTCATTTGCAACTGGAAGTTGTGATCGACTTATGTTTGAACGTTACGATAATTCAATGTGTACAATAGTTAGTAAGATCTACCCAGGGGCCACGTGGGCGGGTTCATCTGTGACTAACACACGTCTTCTTTCGTGTCCATTAAACATTAACCCTTACAACGATGAATATTCAAATGGACAATTCAAAATTCAGATAGGTCAAATTTACGATAAATATTTAGTTATTTAGTTATTTTCCTTAAAAAAGTGTAACTAGGATCCCTCTCACCTGGGTCTACATTGTTTGCAAAGGCCATTAGTGACTCGTTTCCCGCATTGTAAGGAATAATGTCGACTCTCAATACAATTAATAATTCTCCGTAAATTTACCAGAGGATAACGGAGAGGATAAGGCCAAACTTGTTACATCCGTATAGGAGTTGTTTGACACTCTGGTCACGGGGTTTTGTTTCAAGTTACAGGATCGGTTTGTCTGAATACTTAATCAAACGGAAATTTAGCTTTCAAATCTTTTTTCCCATTTAATAAATCCGGTTATATCATTCAGCTGGAGGAATGAAAAGCTACAGTCGCTCGTAATAGTTAAAGGTTTAACACTTCCATATATACACCTTTCGACGCATTTGCAGACAAAGTAAACCCAGATCAGACAGTTCCTGTAGTGACTGTCTGATCAGGGTCTCCTGTGTTTGCTTATTGAATGATATAGATATAGGTTGGAGTGTGGAGAGGATAACGCCAAACTTGTTACATCCGTATAGGAGTTGCTTGACACGGCTTGTCTGAATATTTTATCAAACGGAAATTTAGTTTGCAAATACACCCCCTTCCAGTTGATAAATCCACTTGTATCCACTTATATCATCCAACTGGACTAATGAAAAGTCACAGCCGCTCGTAATAGTAACTATTTAAACCATTTAGTACATAGATACACCTTTAGATATACGCATTTGCAAATAAAGTAAACTCAGATCAGACCGGTAGGGTATGTCTGATCAGGGTCTGCTCTGTTTGCTTATGGAATAATTTAGATCTGATACTACGATGTCTGGTTTTACAGTTTCTGTCATGATTAACCCTTTCACCGCCGCAGTCGCACAAATGCACCACGACAAATAGTGCAGTCCCAGATCAGACGCTGCCTTTTCAAGGCGGCTTCTGATCAGGGACTTCACTATGTGTTTCAATATATGTGCTTTATTCCTTTGAAATTTGCATTTATCTCATTTCCTTATTTTACTGAATGATTTAACACACTTGGATTGCAGACGACAATTAGAAATTTGGCATCGAAAGGGTTAAAAAGACCCTTTGTTCATAGGGCTATTATAAACATTGAATCAAGCAATATTTATGATATCATCATTTCCTACATGCATATTCATGGGAAAAAGTTTAAACCATTTCACATTTTCAACACTTACGCACTTACTTACATATTACATACAATTAACATTTTCAAAACTTCATTAGGTCGTTCTTTCGGGAACACGTTTCCGATATTCGACTGTATATTAAAGCATATATTGCAAAACCAAGCACAGTTTTATCTATACTCAACACTTTACCTGAATAATACACCTATTCACACCTTTGAAAATTGAGTAGATCCAGATCAGACGGTTTCTTTGGGAGCCGCATGATCAAGGTATGTTCTGTTCGCTTGTGTAATAATATAAACCTGAGTGTACGGTTTGCGCCATGGTCCAAAGTTCTTGTGTTTATGTGCTATTTCAAAAATAAAATTAATATTAGATAGATAGATAGATTTATTTCGGCAAACAGAAAACATAATATGGTTCACAAACATGTATCACATCATAATAAATAATAATTCGTAAAATGATGCATAGTGAAAAACCATGGCATGCTTTCTATACCAAGGATAACACAATAAAGAGCATGCTCTTATTTCCATTGTGGTCCTTATCACAGGTGGCATGACATAGAGAGGCTTTAAGATATAATATGAATACTATCACAAGTGGATGCTATGTCACATGAATTAAACTGTAAGTCATATTATTGAATAGAATATTAAAACTGGCATCAAAAGCAGTTACATTTATAAATACTATCACAGTCACAGACGAAAATGGGTACACAACTGTTGTATCACAGTCCCTTAATTTAAAACGTAAGAAATACAAGTTATGCACCAGTAAAGTAATTGATAATAGCGCATGATAGAACCAAAGGTACCCGACGCATGCTTGGACTCATCCATGGACACCCCCCCCCCCCCCCCCAAAAAAAAAAAAAAGTGATCGAAGTATGTTCAACTGGCCTAAAACTATCTATTTGAACCTTAAACCACTCCGAAAAACAAGAAAAACACGACCCGGAAAAAAATTCCTGTCGGGTCTATATATGTATTGAAAGGTACCTAACTACGACAGATCAGCGGCGGAAAATATACCAGTCATGTTTTTAAAGTCTTACAGCAAAGGCAATTCAACACCGATTCCAATCAGTTTGATCTTGATCCTTTCCAAATTCCATATGCTAAGCGGCACAATTAGTGCTTTCCTTAAATATTGTTCCGTCTTGTCGCTGCAAGACCGCGAATTTGAAAAAACGCTAGAGCGAAACGACGTGACTCCCGCCAGGATGCATAGACGTATATAGGGGGATCTGTATTCGTTAATCTTTTCAACAAAAACGCGAATTATGGTTAAACACTATCTAAAAACATTAAACTCGCCGCAATTAAAACAGTGCTTACTATTTCCAGTCAGCTACGAGGCGCCAGTTTTCTTTCTCCAACTTTCCTTTTGAACGGATGCGACCATTTTGCTGTGACCCGGCTCATAAACTATTCGATATGCAAATTGACTACTACTTCGGGCCACAGCGATTTGGCCACGTCCGTTCAAAACGAAAGTAGGAGAAAGAAAACTGGCGTCTCATAGCAGACTACAAATAGCCAGCACCGTTTTAACTGCGGTAGGTTGAATGTTTTTCGAATGTGTTTCAGCATAATTCGCGATTTTGCTGAAAAGTTTAACGAATACAGATCCTTCTATATACTTCTATGCATCCTGGCGGGAGTCACATCGTTTCGCTCTAGCGTATTTTCAAATTCGCGGTCTTGCAGCGTCAAGAAACGGGGCAATATTTAAGGAAAGCACTAACTATGCCTCCTAGCATATGGAATTTGGAACGGATCAAGACCAAAATGATTAAAATCGGTGTTGAATTGGCTTTGCTGTAAGACTTTGAAAAACATGACTGTTGTATTTTCCGCAGCTGATCTGTCGTAGTTAGATACCTTTCAATACATATATAGACCCGATAGGAAATTTTTTCCGGGTCGTGTTTTTCTTGTTTTTCGGAGTGGTTTAAGGTTCAAATAGATAGTTTTAGGCTAGTTTGACATACTTCGATCACATTTCTTTTCTTTCTTTTTTTTTGGGGGGGGGGGGGGGGGGGGGGGGCAATGGGTGAGTCCAAGCATGCGTCGAGCACCTTTGGATAGAACAAGTTGTTTGCCGAAATTTATAAAAATCATAAGCAGTCGAGCTCATTAAAATGCTGTGTAAATATAAACAATACTAAGAAATAATATGGCTCATCAAGTGCCTCTTGATTGCTGACTTGAAGGAAGATAAGTTGTGTATCTCAGTAAATTCAACTGGTAAGCTGTTCCAAAGTTTAGATCCAGTATAAAAGAAATAGTTTGTTGTAGCACCTTTTACTTTTGGCAAACTGAAACCACCTCTTTCTTTTAGTCTGGTATTATAAGAATGTACAACATTTTGCAATGTTAAATAATCCTGCATATAATCAGGTGATAGTTTTTTTTAATTGTGTATACATGGCATAATATAATTTGATCAGCTCTCTTGTCAACAGGCAGCCAATCAAGAGATTTAAAATGCTGATGCCCAACATGACTTTTTGAATCAAGATTGAATATAAATCTGATCAGCTTGTTCTCTGTCGTTTGCAATTTAAGTTTAAGAGATTTTGATATTCCATTATACCAAACAGCACAAGCATAATCATAGTGACACTGAATTAGAGCCATTACAAGCAGCTTTTTAGTATGTTGTGTAAGAAAATCCTTCTTCTTGTAAAGATACTTAAGCCTGGCATTAGCATTCTTTATAATTGATTCTGCCATACCATTAAAAGACAAATGTTGATCTATAGTTACACCAAGATAATTGACAAACGATGCTGATTTAATAGGTGTCATTACAACATATATTCAAATGAGATATTGCTTTCAGTTTATGCTTTGAGCCTTGCCTAAATGTAATGATAACTTGTTATCAATTAACCACTGACTCACTCTGCCAAGATCTCCAGAGAGTGTCATTTCCACAGAGGACAAATGTTTGCCTGAAACAAGTATGGCTGAGTCATCAGCATAAAGCATAAGCTTCTTTTTAACAACAGCTGACATATCATTAACATAAAGTAAAAACAGAAGAGGGCCCAGACTAGATCCCTGTGCACACCACAGGTAACAGTTTTCGTAGAAGAAAAGGTTCCAGACACATCAATCAGCTGTCGCCGATCAGAAAGGTACGACGAAAACCAAGTCAAGATGTCCTTTCCAAGTCGAGATGCTTCAAGTTTCATTAAAAGTATAGAGTGGTCTACTGTATCAAATGCTTTTTGCAGATCTAACATTACCATGCCAACAAAATTGCCATCTCCATTTTCTTTTCTAATAAAATCAGTGAGGTGTATCAAACATGTGTCCGTGGAATAGCCGCTTCTGAAGCCTGGCTGGAACTTACAGAGTATATTTTTGCTTCTAAAATAGGATTCAATTTGGTCATATACAACCCTTTCGAGTATTTTAGAAAGACATTCAAAATTGACACAGGTCTGTAGTTGCCAGCATGTAATCTGTCATTCTTCTTAAAAAGGGGGATAACTCTGGCAGACTTAAGTTCGTCAGGAACAATACCTTGGATGAGGTACAAATTTATAATGTGGGTTACAGGACCAACAATAACAAATGACCCATCTTTAATGAAAGGGGAAGGTATGCCATCTAAGCAAGTAGCTTGTTTGGAGCAAAGGGGCCTCGTGTAATTTAGTACTTCGGCTTCTGACACAATTGAAAATCTGTAGCTGTCAGGACATATTCCTTTGTTTCTGTAAAAAGAATGTACAAAACTTTGGCCATATTGCTGAATAACTTTGGGTAATTTGTCTACAAGCTTGCAGGCAACAGTTGTATAAAAACTATTAAAAGTTTCAGCAATAACGTTTGTATCAAAGCATAAACTGTCACCAATTTTCAGACCAATATTTGAGCTTGACCTGGATGAAGCTTTTTTTTTAAGGCAATCCAAGATTTTTAAGAGTTTCCCATAAGGAAGTAGAGTTATGTTTATTGTCCTCAAGTGTATCACTAAAGAATTCATCATGCAACTATATCTTACATGAATATGCATGGGTGAAAGGTTATCCCCATTGTTCCTAGTGTACTGCAACATGTTTGAAGGAGCCCCCTAGTCACGGTCTGTCAAGTGACACAATTTGTTCTCAAAGGGCTCGTTGACAAAATAAGTGTTTAACACTTTAGCTCTTGATGTCTCCAAATTGCGCCACGACAAGCAGTTGCATTAAAGGGGGTTTACTGTATACACTGTTTAACTGTATACACTAATTTACTGTATATATGTATACACTAATTTACTTTATACACTATATACACTGAATTACTGTATACACTATACACTGTTTTACTGATACACTATATATACTGATTTACTGTATACATTATACACTGATTTTTTGTATATACTGTTTTACAGTATACACTATATACACTGGTTTACTTTATACAAAGCAGACACTGTTTTACAGTATACACTGATTTACTGTATACACTATATACACTGATTTACTGTATACATTATACACTGATTTTTTTGTATATACTGTTTTACAGTATACACTATATACACTGGTTTACTTTATACACAGCAGACACTGTTTTGCAGTATACACTGATTTACTGTATATACTATATACACTGATTTACTGTATACACTACATACACTGATTTACTGTATGCATTATACACTGATTTACTGTATACACTGTATGCTGTTTTACTGTATACACTGATTTACTGTATACACAGTAGACACTGTTTTACAGTATACATTATACACTGATGTACTGTATACACTATACACTGTTTTAAATTACTGTATACACTATATACACTGCTTTATTGTATACACTATGTACTGCTTTATTGTATATACTATACACTGCTTTATTGTATACACTATACACTGATTTACTGTATACAATATATACACTGATTTACTGTATACACTACATACACTGATTTACTGTATGCATTATACACTGATTTACTGTATACACTGTATGTTGTTTTACTGTATACACTGATTTAATGTATAAACAGTAGACACTGTTTTACAGTATACATTATACACTGATGTACTGTATACACTATACACTGTTTTAAATTACTGTATACACTATATACACTGCTTTATTGTATACACTATGTACTGCTTTATTGTATATACTATACACTGCTTTATTGTATAAACTATACACTGTTTTACAGTACACACTATACACTGATTTACTGTATACACTGATTTACTGTATACATGTACACTGATTTACTGTATACACGGATTTACTGTATACATTGTTTTACTGTATACACTGGTTTACTGTACACACTGGTTTAGTGTTTACATTGTATACACTGTTTTACTGTATACACTGGTTGACTGTATACACTGTAAGTGTATACATAGAGGATCTTATCTTGAGGATCTTGAGTGTTTATTACAAGTTGTTTTATGAAACGGGTTATTTTTAATATGGCACGAGTTTAGCGAGTCAGTGTAATATTAATTATAGTAAACGAGTTTCATGAAAACAATTTGTAATGAACACGAATGTAAAATTCTTTTTATCACAGACTATATCAGACGGCTATTTCGGCCATTGTTTACAGCGTATTGCAGCCGGATTCAAACGGCTCATTTGCATAAAAATGCACCCGTGCACTTCCACGATTTACGGCACTCTGTTTCGGCACTTCTACACGGCTATAGAGAAACCCGGGTGCGATGTCTTACTCGTTTCTCTGGTACATCAGACCTCGGTTTAGGACTCCAAAGTTTGTTTCCAGTGAGTTCCTGATGCACCCGTACTGTATTGTATGTCTTACAACCAATTAAATGGTTAACATTATTTGTTTAGGAATCCCTGCTTGCTTTACAGTCTATTTTATTGTAATGCTTAACATCTAATGGTCGGACTCTCTATTTCGATGTGATCTACCAGAGCTGTTAACTTGTCCCTATGTCATTCAATCATGATACATGTATATATGGTGTCACTGCCATGGCGAAAGACGCGACAATTAATTTCTTTTTAAGTCCAACTACTGTAATTCCGTGAAAAATCAACGTAGCATAACACAAATCAAACTAGGTCTGTAAATCATTTTAATGACGCTACATAACAAATATCACTTCATTATTTGTAAGGGTTTAGAAAAAGAAGTCCGGAAATCCGAAGTGTGACTAACAGAATGACAGACGGACGGACGGGCGGGCGAACGAACGGACAGAGCAGAGTGCAAACCTCTAGTCCCCTTTGGCGCTGTCTGTAGGGACTTCTACTTCTGCTTTGATACTCCCTACTGTCAATTACTGACAATAACAGGGAGGTCGGGGACAGTGTTAAAAAATAGGTATGGGGTGATGACATGATGATGCATTAGTTGCAAAGTTGAAAGATCAGTGATAAAAGTGGGTTAAAAATGTGGTTTTAAAAACAACGTATGCAATTAGGGGTTGTGAGATCTGAGGCTAGCAGTAAAGCTCGAGACTGTCATAGTTCTTTGTGTTGTGTGGCAGTTTATTCCAAAGTCTGGTGGTACGTGGAAAGAATGAGTTTGAATGGTATTATGTTCTGGTGAAAGGTATGATAAAGTTTAGATTTCTTGATGGTTGAAGATGTTTATGGTCTACTACTTTCATGTCATTTGAGATTTTATATAGTATTATGAGTGAGGCATTATTTCTTCTTTCCCCTAAAGTTGGCCATTTAAGCGTGCTCAACTCATTACTGGCCTATGACTTATTATATCAGTCGTAAAGAAATGCATCTAAATATTTAAAAACAAATACAAAACAGAGTCCTTTGATTTATATATGAGTAACCAGGGCTACACCCGTAGCATTTGCAATCATTAAAAAACACTGGCGATCACTGAAACCGGCGATCGTTTGCAATTGTCGGCGACTAAATTCAATCAAATGCTTCGCAGTCACATTGGAGATGCATTTGCGACTATCGTATGACAGGTATACGTACGAAGGTTCCACGATTACATCCGACCTGTCGTTCGACCATCGCACGATCACTTCCCACTACTTAAGTAGTGAAGACCGATAAAATCATCGTACTTTTGACATACGACGGCTTTGCGATCTCTGATGACCTGCACAAGGTGGTTTGGGGGTATAAATACGAACTATTTTCGAATGATAATTATCATTTTGTAGGGAACAGTGCAAGAGATTAGGTTGAATAATTGTTACGGTAAATACCCATTTTAGGATACAGTGATTAACCTCTCTATAACAGCCACTAAATTAAATCAAATATTTTGTGTTATAGGCAGGTCGCTGCTTAAAGCAAGGTGAAAGTAAAACAGAACGCTCCTATATAGGAGCGTTCTGTTTTACTTTCACCTTGCTTTAAGCAGCCACCTGCCCTAAATACCAACTAATTAACACAATTTAGTGGCCGTTATAGAGAGGTTTTACTGTACTGTTGTTGTGTTTCAATTTCTTTCTCAATATTTGCATCTTTTCCCGACCTAGTAACCGTAGTTGTACAGTTAAACCTTATTAAACAGGACATTCAAATTAGTATCAATGCTTGTTTTCAAGACAGGTGGCAGATTAAGGTCACGGTAACTCGGTTAATCCTTTACGGTAACAGACAGGTGACATATTAAGGTCACGGTAACTCGGTTAATCCTTCACGGTAACAGACAGGTGACAGATTAAGGTCACGGCAACTCGGTTAATCCTTCACGGTAACAGACAGGTGACAGATTAAGGTCATGGTAACTCGGTTAATCCTTCACGGTAACAGACAGGTGACATATTAAGATCACGGTAACTCGGTTAATCCTTCACGGTAACAGACAGGTGACAGATTAAGGTCACGGTAACTCGGTTAATCCTTCACGCTACGGCTCTTTGTTCTAACCGGTTCAAAATTTCAGTTTAAACCGTGAACCACCTGTAATAATTAGGGAAGCAAATTACGCTGAAAATATGTTATACTGTCGTGGCATAGGTTATTTTGTTTCCCTTCGACTTGCTATGATGGCGAAAAGCCTATCTGATTATTGCTATGATGGCCAAAAGGCCATTTGATTATTCGGAGCTGTAAACCATATAAATATCATTTAACACAAACACACCTGCGTATCATTTTTTAATGTTAATTGTAATTAAAAATAAAATGTCAATATTTCCCAAACCTAATTGAAAGGTGGCTCTGTCCTCCGCTTGCCTAATGCCTATGTCACACATTCACGGATCAACTCACTAGTTCCACTACGGATTAAAGTCTCACGGATGACCCCGGAAATGCCAATTTCCGTAGTCCGATACGGATGCTCACACCGGTGTGACTATGGGTTTCAAATGAGGTAGAACGCCATTCTGCCATGCTGATTGCTAAATACAAAATGCGAAATGCTTTTTTGCCAATTGTGTAAATTGCTAGGGAATGTTCCAAATGAAAGATGTAAATGACAAATGCGAAGTGCGAAATGCCTATTGCTAAATGCATGTTTGCACTACTGGTACTGTACAGCGCGATTTTTAAAGTGACTGTACATTTGCTGAATGCATGTTTATTTACATTAAAACGTATTGTTTATTGAACAACTAGATAAAAAATGTCGCTGTTCAATGCTAGTAGTGCGAACACGCATTTAGCAATACGCATTTTGCATTTCGCATTTGTCATTTACATATATCATTTGGAACATCCCGGTTCTTTCCCTAGCAATTTCAACAATTGGCAAAAAACATTTCGCATTTCGCATTTAGCATTTCGCATTTAGCATTTAGCAAATAGCATAGCATGGCAGAATGGCGTTCCATATGTTTCAAATGAGGTACATGTAGGTCTACCTATGGTACCGTAGGGTAATGTAGGAAACGAGTGACACGGGTTGTTACGATACGACACGGTTTAATACGGAAATTACACGGTTTAATACAAAACGACACGTGAACATTGGTTTGCTGCGGTATAAGTACGGGTTAGTACGAATAAGAACGGTCTGATACGGAATAGCACGGAGCAAAGACCTATGATAAGACATGTCTTATCATAGGTCTTTGCACGGAGCGACACGGACCTAAGCAATCCGACTTCGGGCTACGAATAAATACGGATTAGTACGGACTAAAATGGATCAGTACGTTCTAAGACGGTTTAGTAAGGATGTACTACTGTTGTTTGATCCGTGATCAAATTTAGAACATGCTCAAAACTTGTCACTAGATCTACTACGTAAGACTACAGTAGGGCGGCTAAAATACGGAACGCTACGGACCAATACAGATTGCCAAAAATGATGCCGATCGTAGCTAATCCGGCGTCAAATCCGTGAATGTGTGACCTAGAGGCATTACGGAGATTTATCATGCACACTAGTCAACCAAGTAAACCAATGTTTGTTCTTTCTCAATTTTGTCCAGTTTTTCTCATTTATGTGTAGTATAATTTTTTTTACAAGCATTACGGTAAAGTAGAAGGGACTGCGAATATGCACATTTAGACCATACACATCCATTTATTTTATAATTTTACTGTAGAGCAGTCTTGCGGAAGTTGAGCCTCGAAAGGTAAGCACGATTCTTACTTTCACTTTAAATAGTTATAAAGTTAAGTTTTAAATGATTGGTTAAATGGTTTTGGTCAAAACAATAATCAAGCAAGATGTCAACAGGTTATTTCAAGTCTTTTATCGACCCAAATATGAATAAAGTTCCGAATATAATGCATGATCATGCTTTATCCTATAACAGTCTCGGATGATAAACATGGCGGTTATGCCTAGTATACATATGCCTGAGAGGCCCTACGCTTTCTTTGTCTGCGATTTCCTACCATTTTTTGGCATAGAATTCTACGGGCTGCGATGTTTTTGTTCACATTGTATACGATCATCGTACGATAACTTGTGTAAACTGATCGGGGCTTACCCGTACGATGGCTGCATGAGCGACGGCCGTGCGGAGAGCATGTGATCACCGTGCAGTCGACGCGCGGTCAACGGTTGAATTACTGCAATCGTATGGAGCCCGTGCGGAGCCCGTGTGGCTTTCATACGAAGACCACCGTGGTTGTTCCATCCTCTATAGCTACAAGCTAGACAAACTTTTGATGCAGGAAATGTCAAATAAATATGTACTCATCCAAAATGCAGGATGACAGTGCGATGTAGATCTACCTACAATTTCAAGGGTATTGAATGGACACTGAGCGGCAACCTTGCGGTGACTGTACGATCGCTGTACAATTTTTTTTGGGGACATGTCCACCGAATATCAGGCGTTTGCCACCCAATTCTTGCCTGATGCCCAAGCAGAGATCATAGCATGTCCCTAACCATGTGTTTACGGGCAGCGGGCTTGCGGTTTTTAGCTCACCTGAGCTATTGTGACCTCCCGTCATCGGCCGTTCCGTCTATTCGTCTGTCCGTTCACTTTTATTTCAAATAACTTCTTCTCATAAACCACTGAGAGGATTTCAACTAAATTTCACAGAAATGTACCTTAGGGGGTTCTCTACCAAGTTTGTTAAAATCATGACCCCAGGGCCAAAAATGGCCCCGCCCCACTCCTTAAAAGGTTTTACTTTAAATCTTAAAAAATCTTCTCTGAAACCACAATTCCTAGAGCTTTGATATTTGGTATATAGCATCATCTAATGGTCCTTTAAGCCTCCGTCACACTTTGATCACGTCCATGAAGACCGCGCTGCGTCCTGAAAATGTCGTAGGACGTAGCGAGGACGGGGTAAAAATATGTAAAAAATACATTTCTCAAGTTCCTGCTACACTCATACCACGTTTGTGCTAGGTTCTTACTGCGTCCAACACGTTCCCACTATGTTCTTACTACGCGTGTATTCAGGCGGGTACCACGTCCAACACGTTCTTGCTATGCTTTAACTACGCTCGTACTAGGTCCCTACTACGACCGCCAAGATAGCACTGCGTTCTTACCACGCGCTCATCACGTTCTCACCGCGTTCTATGTCTGCATATAAAATTCTGCGATTTGACTCGATCTGATCATTCATTCTGCGACTTTCTTCTGAGCAAAAGTAAAGTATTTTATATCTTCTATTTCTTCTCCGTCTTCTCCTTCTCACAAGCAATAGTGCGACCTGTCCATCGAGAAGAGCCTGTTGTCCAGCCAATACAGCAACATGCTGGAAAAGTTCTTGGTTGTCCATTCTATATTGAAATGGAAGTGAAAGGGAAATGAATCCAGTTCTTATACTCGACCACCAGAACTTGGCATGGTCGTGGCTAGAGCCTGCTGCAAACGTACCTTAGACGTGATAAGCACGGTAGAACGTACTAAGAACCTAATGCGGTCTTTTGAAACATAGTAGGAACGTATCATTGTTGCAACACTAGCGTGGAAGGATCGTAGTGAGAACCCGATGGACGTAGCAAGAACGTAGTGGCAACCTAGAGACAAGGTGATGCGAACGTCACACACTCGTCCACTTCTGCACTACGCGTGTATTGCGTCAATGAGGTTCTTACTAGGTTTTAGCTACGTCATTACTACGACCTTACCAAGTTCTTACCACGTCCTGATTTGACTACGTCCTCGCCACGTAAGTTTTGAACATGTTCAAAGTTCACCCACGTCCTTCACGTCCATGAAGACCATACCACGCGCAAAGCCGTGTCTACTGCGTCCTCGCTACGTTGTACACGTTCGTACTGTGTCCTGGCATATTTTTGAGGACGTAGTGGGAACGTGGCCTAGTGTGACGGGGGTATTACCATGTTTGTTCAAATTATGACGCCGGGCCAGAAACGGCCCTGCCCCGGGGTTTGTAAGTTTTACATAGACTTATATAGAAAAACCATTAAAAATCTTCTTCTCTGAAACCACATACTCAAGATTTAAAATATTTGGTATGAAGCATCACCTAATAGACTTCTAGCTAGATTGTTCAAATTATGTCCCCAGGGCCAAAAATGGCCTCATCCTGGGGCTTTAAACTTCAGAAACTACAGTTAAAACGTTTCCCCTTATTCAGAGCTAGCAATTTCCTCACAGTTATTTCCCTTGTCTCATCAGCATAGCCATTAAGGGACAAGGGGAGATAACTGCATTTGGAGGTTAACCCTTTCCCTGTTATAGAATGTTTATTACAAATTCCAATACTTCCTGAATAGTTATGGACAAATATTTATAATGAAACATGGAAGGTGAATCTGTTTAGCGATTTAGAAGGCATAGAAACAGATCTATCAAATTCCATTAGCAAACAGAGCAGACCCTGATCCTATAGGAGCCGTCTTATCTGGGTCTGCTGTGTTTGCAGATTTGTGAAAACACATTTATATGAGGGAAATGGTTAAATAGACTTCTTCACATCAGAAACTACAGTTTAAATGTTAAGCACTGACCAGTAGTGCCCTTAGGGTAACTGTTACATCATGCTAAAATCTCTCCAGGTCACTGCATACTCCAGGTCACTGCAAGCTCTTTCACCCTTTAATGCCGTCTGCTTCAGACTTGGCATCATTTGAATTTCTAAAAGATCAGTTTTAGGCATTTTGACCTAAGGCAATATTGTCACAAGTTGTAAACAGTTTAGATCTTGGTCAGACAGTTACTTGGTATTAGATCTGAATCCAAACTGTGTGTCAATTATAGTTCAAGTTGGCTTGCTAGTGAAAGGGTTAACACTAAGTTTCTGTCATCTTCTAGAAAGGTTGCCTGCTGAAAAATTAACATTGTCAATATATTACTGTAACTCAGGTGAGCGATATAGGGCCAATGGCCCTCTTGTTTAAAATTTGCATAACTTTTTTTATGACAAATCGCAGAGTCTGCGGCACCCTGGAATCTGTACGAAAAAAATCATACGATGACTGCCTGCCTCTGTACTGAGACCATGTGCAAATTACCTTATGACGAGTCTGGGTGTCGTAAACTCATCGCAGGGCAAATGTAAACTAGGCATTAACCAGTTACCGTTCAGTTCGCCATTCCCGATTAACCGTTTCAAGAATTTTCTAACAATGACAACCCTAAATTATTGCTTAATGCAGGTCGAAAGTCATGCAGAATGCTTCAAAAGGAGTTTTCTGCATGACTCACCCTGCATTAAGAAGTTACCTGCCTAAAACGACCTAAATTCTTATTATTAAAATTCTAGAGGGGCTTTACTGTACTGGCATTAAAATTTTGTAAACAATGCAAAGTGGCTCAATAATTGGTAACCATTTACTCCATAAATACATGTACACCTACTATACATTTGCAAACAGAGTAGACCAACATCAGACAGCTTCTATTGGAGCAATCTGATCAGGGTCTTCTCTGTTTGCTCATGATATAAATTAGATATTCTACAATTTCTGCCATGGACAAAAATTCCTGTGTCCATGTGCTATTTCGTACAACAAATTAATATAATTCATATTTATTATGTCACTACTACAGACCCGCCACTTTAGCCACATAATTGACAGGTGAGCCACACCCCCAGCTATGCCTCCTTTTTTTAGCAGACAAAGTCTTGGGTATTTCATCCATACCGTGCCAGTATAATAGAAAGGATATCATTAATAGATATAAAAAATAGAAAGGATGGGTTTGGCAGTGAGACAGACAGAGCCCTTCAAAATAAAGCAACGGCGGTTTCGGAGTCCTGAATACAAATGGCGGGGATTTCCCCAGTTTTTGTGTCACCTGCCGAGAGGCAGTGTGTCACTTAGGGATCACTTAACCGTCGTCTGTCTGTCCGTCTGTCTGTCTGTCACACTTTCTTTTTTTGGCTGTCATCTCTAAACTAATCATTATAGAGCTTTCAAATTTTATATGTGTCTTCCTCTCATTGAGGACCATTGATGTAATTAAGGGCCATCACTCTGCATGCAATACCTTTTGAGTTATTCCCCTTTTTCTGATTTTTGCACTCCAGCATATTAACCCTTTCAGTGCCAGCATTGTCGTCTGCTGGGCACAGTTTCGTTTATTTTTAATGTAAGTGTGTGCACTTCTTCCATTTTCTTTATAAAACAGTAAACAGAGTGTCAAACAGTTTGGATCCTGATGAGACGCCGAGTTACTTGGCGTCTCATCTGGATCCAAACTGTTTGCATGTGATATCATAAACCCGTCATTGTGGCACGGAAGGGGTTAACAGTTTTTGTGTCAGTTGCGAGCAGGTGACACATATGTTCCTCCAAACACTCTTGTTGAAATATCGGCCACTAACAAAGTCCACATCTGATCTAGAAAAAGACTATTGATCACTGTGTGTATGATCCAAACAACAACAGCAACAGCAGCAGCAACAGCAACAACAACACAACAACAGTAATAGCATCAACATTTTGGATCACTGGGAGCATATTTGGGAGCTCAGGGAGCACATTTAGGAACTCTTGGAGCACATTTAGGAGTGCTGGGAGCACATTTTGGAGGTCCATGGGTGCATTTTGGAGCTCTGGGAGTGCATTTTCAAGCTCCTGGAGTGCAGTTGGGAAATCAGTGAATGCAGTTGGGAGCTAAGTGAGTGCATTTGGCAGTATGTCCACCATTTATTTTCACAGGGGGGTTCTAGACCTCTTGTGATTTGAAGTTGGGATACAAAGAAAAAGTTGGGGGTTCAATCATTATTACTAGATATTTCTGGCATAAATATTCATGGAGTAACGAGTTAACCACGCTGTCATAGACACAAATAATGTCATCTATTACCTTTTGTCAGTAAAGTAATATTATTAAAACTGCACCTTTTGTCCAAATCGATGTCTCATCTGGATCCTGGCTGATTGCAGAGGTAATCAGTGATTCTTCCTTAACAGGCTTTTTTTTGATGGGCTGATACGTGTGTCCAGACCCATCCTTTCTATTTTTAATATATTAATTATATCCATTCTATTACTAGGCCACGGTATGGGTGATATACCCAAAGCTTTGTCTGCTCAAAAACTGGGCAGGGCTTTGTCTGCTGAAAAAATGGGCATGGCTGGGGGGGGGTTGGGGGGGTGGCTCACCTGTCAATCATGACGCTAACGTGTTTGGACTGTAACAAACAGCGTTGATACAGATCAGAGGGCTCCTTTTATTTCCTGAATTCAGGAGGTTATAATTTTTATGACTCGCCTATAAGGGAGATATTTCTAAAAACCGTTGTCATAAAACAGTGAAGACCCAGCTGGTTAAGGAGCCCACTCATCACAGTTTGTACTGTATGTCATTAAATATCTTTTTTATGCCGCCACTATGTGGGGCATAAAGGTTGCCCTTGTCCATACATCAATCCGTACGTCCGTCCTTATGCACATCTAGAATTTGTCCGGGCTCTTTATTGGAAAGTATTTGTCCAATCCACACCAAACTTTACACACATTTGTGGCCATTATATCTTGGTCAAGAACGATAGCCATGTAAATTGCTTCAGTCGTTTAGGAGTTGCGGCCCTTTATTTGCAAAAATGACTTATAAATATCTTGTCCGGACTCTTTCTTGGAAAGTATTTGTCCAATCCTCATCAAACATCATACACATGTTTGTGGCCATTATATCTTGGTCAAGTTCGATAGCCATGTAAATTGCTTCAGTAGTTATGGCCCTTACTTTATGTGACAAAAAATCTGAAGTGGGGGCATCAGCCATCAGTGTCCTATGGACACATTTCTAGTTTTTATACGCCCGTTTGAAAAAACGGGACGTATTATGGAATAGCGCTGTCTGGTTGTCTGTACGTCTGTATGTCTGTAACATCTCTAACTCAAGTTCCGCTTGGTGGATCCTTCTCAAATTTTAACACAATGTTTATCTAGACATTCTACAGTTGCCTGCCAAGTCCCGATTTGTTTATCCAAGGTCAAGGTCACACAATTGGACTTAGAATTTTCGTTTAGCAAAAAATTTAACCGGTCTGTCTGTCTGTAACATCTCTAACTCAAGTTCCGCTTGGTGGATCCTTCCCAAATTTAATCATAATGTTTATCTAGACATGCTACAGTAGCCTGCCAAGTCTCGGCTCGTTTATCCAAGGTCAAGGTCGCTTAATTGGACTTAGAATTTGCGTTTAGCATTTGCGTTAAGCAAAAATGTTAACCTCAATTTATGTGGAACAAGTCCACTTATCTACATAACACTTTGAGATAAAGCTTTGAAACTTGGAACACTTGTTCACCGTCACAACCTTCACCTGTAGGCAAGAGTAAATAACTCTGTCAAGCATTTTGACTGAATTATGCCCCTTTTTAACTTAGAATTTTTGGTTAAGGCTTTGTTAAAGTCCATTTATTTACATAACACTTTGAGATAAAGCTTTGAAACTTGGAACACTTGTTCACCGTCACAACCTTCTCCTGTAGGCAAGAGTAAATAACTCTGTCAAGCATTTTGACCGAATTATGCCCCTTTTTAACTTAGAATTTTTGGTTAAGGCTTTGTTAAAGTCCATTTATTTACATAACCCTTTGAGATAAAGGTTTTAAACTTGGAACACTTGTTCACCGTCACAACCTTCACCTGTAGGCAAGAGAAAATAACTCTGTCAAGCATTTTGACCGAATTGTACCCCTTTTTAACTTAGAATTTTTTGTTAAGGTTTTGGTTAAAGTCCACTTATTTACATAACCCTTTGAGATAAAGCTTTTAAACTTGGAGCACTTGTTCACCATCACAAGCTTCACCTGTAGGCAAGAGTACATAACTCTGTCTAACATTTTGACATGATTATGACGCTTTTTAGCTTGGAATTTTTGGTTAAGGTTTTGGTTAAAGTCCACTTATTAACATAACCCTTTCAGATAAAGCTTTTAAACTTGAAACATTTGTTCACCATCAGAAGCTTCATCTGTAGGCAAGAGTAAATACAATGCAACTCTGTCAAGCATTTAGACACAATTATGGCACTTTTCAATTTAGAATTTTTGGTTAAGGTTTTTTGTTAAAGTATGCCTATTTACAACCTTGAAACTTGGTCGCAAAATTGGGCTTAGAATTTGAGTTCAGCAAATACGTTAACCCCAGTTAATGTTGAACAAGACCCCGACGGGCGTATATTGTGTCCACTGGCACTCTTGTTATATAATGTTTATCCGTTTATATATTGGACTATTCCACATCATAAATTGAGCATTAAAAGGGTTAACCTAACCTTTGTATACAGAGTAGACCTAAATCAGACATCACATTTTGTGCTTTAAGGTATCCTTAACATGAACTCAAAAAGAAATATGTGGGTTACAGGCTTCATTTTTAGCTCACCTGGCACAAAGTGCCAAGTTGAGCTGTTGGGATTACCCTGTGTCTGTCGTCTGGCATCGTGTGTCAACATTTCAATTCAAACGACATCTCCTCTTAAACTCATAAGGTCAAAAATTTTGTAATGAAAATTTCCAAGGATGGTCATTGGGTGATCCTCTGTCAAAATAGCTAAATGGTTTGGATCCATTGTAGAACTGGTTGCCATGGCAACCAAAAGAAAAGTCTTTAAATCTCTTCTTCTCCAAAACCGATGGTCCGATTTCAAAATAATTTTATGGGAATAATCATTAGGTGACTGTTTACTAAAATAGCTAAAACCATGACAATATCTATAACAATGCTCTAAATGCTCTATTTGTTACAATGGTTTCAAAAAGTGACTTCAAAATGCTTCAATATGAGGGAATGGGTTAAGGGAATAGGTTAAGTTGCCACCCTTTACTCCATAAATACTCCCTTCTATGCCTTTGCAAACAGAGAAGACCCAAACCAGATAGCTCCTATAGGAGCTGTCAGATCGAAATCTGCTCTGTTTACTTACGGATTAAGGTAGATCTGATTCTACAGTTTCTGCTTTGGCAAAACGTTCATGTATTATCATTCCATTTAAAAAAATCAATATAATGAATATTCAGGTAATCATAATTTATTTTATGAATAATCATGGCAGGCACAGATTTAGAGGGGGGCGGAGTCGGCATACGCCCCCCTAAAATTGCCCCCCCAAACTTTTTTAGTAATATTTTAGATCCAGATCTACTTAAAATCAATAAAACATTGATTTAATCTGAGTTTTTAGCTCACCTGAGCCAAAGGCTCAGGATGAGCTATTGTGACTGCAATGTGTCCGGCGTCTGACCACATTTTCAAACGACTATAACGAAATTTTGTCAGAAGCATCAGTGGCTAGGGGGAACAAAACATTGTTCACATAATGACCCCCGGGCCAAAAATGGCCCAGCCCAAGGGCTTATCAGTTTTTCATAGGAAAATCTTTAAAAATCTTCTTCTCTGAAACTGTAAGGCCTAGACCTTTGATATTTGGTATGTAGCATGATCTTATGGTCCTCTACAAAGAATATTCAAATTATGACCCCCGGGCCAAAAATGTCCCCGCCCAAGGGCTTATCAGTTTTTCATAGGAAAATCTTTAAAAATCTTCTTCTCTGAAAGTGTAAGGCCTAGACCTTTGATATTTGGTATGTAGCATGAACTTATGGTACTCTACAAAGATTGTTCAAATTATGACCCCCGGGCCAAAAATGGTCCCGCCCAAGGGCTTATCAGTTTTTCATTGGAAAATCTTTAAAAATCTTCTTCTCTGAAATTGTTAGACCTAGACCTTTGATATTTGGTATGTAGTATGATCTTATGGTCTTCTACAAAAATTGTTCAACTTATGATCCCCGGGCCAAAAATGGCCCCGCCCAAGGGCTTATCAGTTTTTCATATGAAAATCTTTAAAAATCTTCTTCTCTGAAAGTGTAAGGCCTTACACCTTTGATATTTGGTATGTTGCATGATCTTATGGTCCTCTAGGAAGATTGTTCAAATTATGACCCCCGGGCCAAAAATGGCCCCGCCCAAGGGCTTATCAGTTTTTCATAGGAAAATCTTTAAAAATCTTCTTCTCTGAAAGTGTAAGGCCTAGACCTTTGATATTTGGTATGTAGCATGATCTAATGGTCCTCTACAAAGATTGTTCAAATTATGACCGCGTAAGGCCTAGACCTTTGATATTTGGTATGTAGCATGATCTAATGGTCCTCTACAAAGATTGTGCAAATTATGACCGCCGGGCAAAATAGTTATAATTAAAAACTTAAGGTGGAACATTGTAGCCATTTTAGAAACTAAAGAAATAGGTCTACCAAATTCCATAAGCAAACAGAGTAGACCCTGATCAGACAGCTGCTCCAGGAGCCATCTGATCTGGGTCTACTGTGTTTGCAAATGCGTGAAAACAGGTTTATATGAGGGAAAGGGTTAACACACAATACTTGATGTAATTTAGTGGCCGTTATAGCGTAGTTTTGCTGTATTTATTTACGTCATCAAACATAAAAATCTATGCCCCCCCCCTTTTCCAAAAATATTTCTATGCCCCCCCCCCCAATCTGAAATCCTGGATCTGCACCTGCATGAGTAAAGGGTTAAAGACTGATATTGATGCTTGTTGACATGTTTTGATTAGTGAGGTTTTACTGTATTCAAAACAATGCAGCCTGTAAAGAGTTGTGTGAAGAGGTGTAATAGTTTCCTTGGTATTGAGAACTGGGTTTTTAGCTCACCTGAGCAAAGCTCAGGGTGAGCTTTTGGGAGACTTGAATGTCCGGCGTCCGTCGTCTGTCATCAATAATTTGCTTGTGAACACTCTAGTGGTCATAATTTTAATTCAATTCATGAAACTTGGTAAGAATGATTATCTTGATAAAATCTCGGACGAGTTCGAAAGTGGGTCACGTGGGGTTAAAAACTAGGTCACTAGGTCAAATAGTAGGAAAACTTTGAGTGTTAGAATAATTGTCTAATAAAATCTCGGACGAGTTTGAAAGTGGGTCATGTGCAATCAAAAACTAGGTCACTAGGTCAAATAGTAGAAAAACCTTGGGAACACTCTAGAGGTCACATTTGTGGCCAAATCTTCATGAAACTTTATCAGAATGATTGTTTTGATAAAATCTCGGACAAGTTGGAAAGTGGGTCACATGGGGTTAAAAACTAGGTCACTAGATCAAATAGTAGGAAAACCTTGTGAACACTCTAGAGGTCACATTTTTAGCTCAATCTTCATGAAACTTGGTCAGAATAATTGTCCTAATAAAATTTGTGATGAGTTTGAAAGTGGGGTCACATTGAGTCAAAATCATGGTCACTAGGTCAAACAGTAGAAAACCCTTAATAACACTCTAGTGGTCACATTTTTTGTCCAATCTTCACGAAACTTGGTCAGAATAATTGTCTTGATAAGCTCTCGGACAAGATTGAAAATTGGGCATTCTTGGTTATAAACTAGGTCACTAGGTCAAATAGTAGGAAAACCTTGTGAACACTCACATGTTTAGCCAAATCTTCATGAAAATTGATCAGAATGATTGTCCGGATAAAATCTTCAATGATTTTGAAAGTGGGTTACCTGGGGTCATAAAGTAGGTCACTGGGTAATATATTACAAAAATATTGTTTGCACTCCAGCGGCCACATTTTTAGCCCAATCTTCCTCAAAATTTGTCTTGGTGATATCAAGGTTGAGTTTGATCATGGGTGGGGTGGGATCAAAAAGTAGGTCACTAGGTCAAATCATAGAAAAATCACTCTAGAGGGCACATTTTTAGCCCAATCTTCATTGGTCAGAATGATTGTCTTGATAAACTCAACATTCTAAATCTTTGAAAATCTTGTTCTCCAGAACCACTGATCATGATCCACTATCAACATTGTTCAAAATATTGTTCCTTATGTCAATATTGGTCCCACCCAGGGGCTACCCGACTATAATAGTAAACCTATGGTAATCAGGTGAGCGATCTAGGGTCATCTTGGCCCCCTTATTATGTCTCCCCCCATATTTATATGGGGGAGACATATTGTTTTCGTGAGAGTTGTCTGTCTGTCCGTCTGTCCGTCTGTCTGTCTGTCCGCACTCACCAAAGGGTAGTTGTGTGACTTTTTCTAACTAGTCGCACAAGTAAAATCATTAACCTGGCCATCTCTTGTGACATTAACCTGGCCATTTCTTGTGACATTAACCTGGCCAGTTGTGGGACATAGGGTTAGGGTAAGGGTTAGCTTCCAGATCATTCTATTCCAAAGTTAGAGCCAAAAATAGTTTTACTTGTGGGACTAGTCACACAAGAAAAGATCAAAGGAAAAAGTCACACAACTACCCATTTGTTAGTACGTCCGTCTGTCCGTCTGTCCGTCTGTCTGTCACACTTTTTGTCCGGACGATAACTTCAATATGCCTGATGCCAGTTGATTGAAACTTCATATATGGAAAGAGCATAATGAGAGGAAGTGTCATGCACAAGGTCCATAACTCTGGCTTCACTAATATTGGAGTTATTGCCCTTTCTAAAAAAAAAATCACACTTTTTTGTCCGGACGATAACTCCTAATGGCTCATGCCAGTGGATTGAAACTTCATATATGGAAAGATCAGGACAAGAGGAAGTGTCATGCACAAGGTCCATAACTCTGGCTTCACTAATATTGGAGTTATTGCCCTTTGTAAAAAATATCATAATTTTTTGTCCGGACAATAACTTCAATATGCCTGATGCCAGTTGATTGAAACTTCATATATGGAAAGAGCATGATGAGAGGAAGTGTCATGCAGAAGGTACATAACTCTGGCTTCACTAATATAGGAGTTATTGCCCTTTGTAAAAAAAATTACACTTTTTTGTCCGGACGATAACTTCTATATGGCTCATGCCATTGGATTGAAACTTCATATATGGAAAGATCATAACGAGAGGAAGTGTCATGCACAAGGTCCATAACTCTGGCTTCACTTATATTGGAGTTATTGCCCTTTGTAAACAAAATCACAATTTTTTTGTCCGGATGATTACTCCTATGTGACACATGCCATTGGAGTGAAACTTCATACATGGAACGATCATGATAAGAGAAAGTGTCATGCATAAGATCTATAACTCGAGCTTCAATAAATTTAGAGTTATTGCCCCTTGTACATTTGTTTAATTCTTTCTTGTCCGGACGATAACTCCTACATGGCTCTTGCCATCGTATTGAAACTTCATGCATGGAAAGAGCATGATGAGAGAAAGTGTCATGAACAAGGGCCATAATTCTGGCTTCAATACTTTTGAAGTTATTGCCCTTTGTTACATTTTTTGGCCGATCAATAACTCCTGTTCGACTGCTATTGGAATGACATTTTATTTTTGGAAAGAGCATGTTGAAAGTAAGTGTCATGCACAAGGGCCATAAATCTGGTATCAGTATTTTTGGAGTTATTAGCTGTTATCATTTTCTTCTTGAAAAATGTAGTGTGGAAAACGCATAATGAGGGGAAGTATCATTCATCAAGACCATAACATTTTTAGTGATTTCCCTTTACATATTGTTTTTATTAGAGGGGAGACATCCGTTTTTGTGACAAAAACCTCTAGTTTGTATTGTTTTTGATGAGGGCAGTCACTAAGGATTCAGCGTCAGATGTCCTTGGATTCTATGTCCAGCATCAACAGTATGTCCAGTGCATTCAGCTTTACCATCCAGCAGTCTACATTCACCGATGGTGATGCTGGAGAGAAGAACAAAAAGAAAGGATGGGTGAGTATCTCAGTTTATTGTGATATACATTGACATTGAAAAAGTGGGGCAGGAAGGACGTTCACCCAGTTCAGCTGCAACATTACTCATGTGTGTAATCTGGATCTGCATTGGTTATAGCTCATTAGTGATTCTTTCATTTTAAACAGTGCAGATCCTTACAAGATGACAGAATTATCTGTGTGGGTCATTTCAGTCTATGTGCACTTTTAAATGCTAGTGTGACTTTTCAGTGGTTGCTTGTAACAATCCTTGTGCCTTGCATGCATTTATTTACCATTTGAATGCAGGACATGCAATGCACTGGCATTTGTAAGCAGTGTAAACCCAGCTCACAGAGCTCATAGAGGACTCAAATTCCTCTAGCAACTTTAAGCCTTTCATACTGAATGGGCTCTTTAGTTAAGCACTGATGGGCTCAGCGTTTCCACTCTGAAAATACAGTGTATAACCTTTTTCCTGTTGCATATTCATGTAAGAAATAATTACAGTAAAACCTCTCTATAACGGCCACTAAATTACACCAAGTATATTGTGTTAAAGGCAAGTGGCTGCTTAAACCAAGGTGAAAGTAAAACCTTGCTTTAAGCAGTCACCAGTCCTAAATACAAACTAATTAACACAATTTAATGGCTGTTATAGAGAGGTTTTACTGTAGATTATTTTTTATTATGACATATGAACACAGGACATTTTGACTGCGGCAGAAATTGTAGAATCAGATCTATATTAGACCATGAGCAAACAGAGCATACCCAGATCAGATGGCTCCTAATGGTGCCATCTGATCTGGGTTTACTCTGTTTGCAAACATGTGAAAATATGTCTATATAAGGGAAAGGGTTACTGATAGTCTTTAACCCTTTCAATGTTGAACTTCCATCATGGAGCTGTCCATCAGTGTTTATTCCTTTCCCTCATATAAACGTGTTTTCACGCATTTGCAAACAGAGTAGACCCAGATCACACGGCTCCTATAGGAGCCGTCTGATCAGGGTCTGCTCTGTTTGCTAATGAAATTTGATAGATTTAGTTTTTTACCTTCTGAAATAAGTGCTATGTTCCACCCTCTATAGGAGCCGTCTGATCAGGGTCTGCTCTGTTTGCTCATTGAATTTGATAGATCTATTTCTTTACCAAGTCAATGCTCCACCCTCAATAACTATTTTACCCATGCATATTCAGTAGGTAATGAAACTTGGACTAAATATAGAACAGGGAAAGGGTTAACCCATGGGGTCCATGGATTCAGTATAAAAGGCTATAGTTTGCAAGATTGACACACAGTGGAGACACGGATCAGTGGGACAAACTGTGGAGACACGGATCAGTGGGACAAACAGTGGAGACACGGATCAGTGGGTTAATACCTATATCAAATTATGTTAGATAAAATTATAGATACAGTAAAACCCCTCTAAACAGGAGTTCTAGTAGAGAAGAATTAAGATACTTTTAAGTGGTTGGTTAATGCAGGTGAAAGTCCTAGAGGAAGTTTCTGCGTGACGTTCACCTTGCATAAAGCTGCCACTTGTCGCCAAGACCAATATTTATTCTAAATTGAACGCCTGGTTTTACTGTATATTTAGCCTGATATACTAATATATTCATGTACATATATTATTATGTAAATATTTTCTTATTGTCTTTCCAGTTAAGAAGTTCATTCACAAAAGCATTTACAGCAAAGAAGAAAAACAGGAACGGGTCTCTCTCAGATTATGAGCTGGATACAATTGGCCTGAGATCCACGTCTGTTACTAACTCACCACCACTAGAGGTCCACCTACAAAATGACCAACCTCCTCTTATCAAGGGCAGTCACTTATCTGGCATGTAAGTAGATGTTTAGTTGCCTCCCTGCTATCCATCATGTCAGTGTAACTTAGATTTAATCAAGTGACAATAAAAAGCTATTTCAGATAGAATATGAATAAAATTAAAAACTTAATATTTCTAAAAGGAGTTTATGCATATCAGAGTTCCAGATAAGATGTGTAAATTTATACATTTTCAACAACAGCTTCTTTATTTCTCCACCAAACCATATACTAGCTGTAATCACTCTTTAGAATCATCTCAAAGAGACGATTCTGAAGAGCAGTCACAGTATAATGTTTAGTAGAGGAATGACGATTTTGGTATTTGTGTACGCACCTCTATCTGTAGCTCTGGATATAATTGAAAGTTACAATATCCACTTATTTATTATTTATTATTATTTGGTATATTTTAGTTGGGTTGTTTGCATGAAGCATTTCGTCGACGTTCTTCTAAAATGACGTATATCGATTCTATGTAGGAATTGAAGGTATATATGCCTTCTGTGATAAAGCAGCGTAATTATGTCTCCCCTATTTATGGGGAGATATATTGTTTTTGCCAGAGTTGTCTGTCTGTCCGTCCGTCCGTCCGTCTGTCCGTCTGTCCGTCACAAACTTGTGTCGCGCGTATCTCTGAAACCAGTTGGGCTAGAGTCACCAAACTTCACAGGAATGTTCACCAGCATGAGTTGTTGTGCACCTATGGTTTTTGAATTGTCTCCCCTTGATAATTTTGGAGTTATTGCCCCTGATGACTTAAAATTAGAAAAACTTTGTGTCGCGCGTATCTCTGAAACCGCTGGTACTAGAGTCACCAAACTTCACAGGAATGTTCACCAGCATGAGTTGTTGTGCACCTATGGTTTTTTAATTGTCTCCCCCTGATAATTCTTGAGTTATTGCCCCTGATATGAATACTTAAATTTATACAAACTTTGTGACGCGCGTATCTCTGAAACCAGTAGGGCTAGAGTCACCAAACTTCACAGGATTGTTCACAAGCATGAGTTGTTTTGCTCTTAGGTTTTTTGAATTATCTCCCCTGTTAACTTTGGAGTTACTGCCCCTGATGACTTAAAATTAGACAAACTTTACTTAGTGTCGTGCATATCTCTGAAACCAGTAGGGCTAGAGTCACCAAACTTCACAGGAATGTCGACCAGCATGAGTTGTTGTACAACTTGGGTTTTTGAATTGTCTTCCCTTGATAACTTTGGAGTTATTGCCCCTGATATGATTACATTAAATTAGAGAAATTTTTTGTCATGCATATCTTTAAAACCACTAGGGCTAGAGTCACCAAACTTCACAGGAATGTTCACCAGCATGAGTTGTTGTGCACCTGAGTTTTTTAATTGTCTCCCCCTTATAATTCTTGAGTTACTGCCCCTGATATGTTAACTTAAAATTAGAGAAACTTTGTGCTGCACGTATCTCTGAAACCAGTAGGGCTAGAGTCACCAAACTTCACAGGAATGTTCACCAGCATGAGTTGTTGTGCATCTGGGTTTTTTTAATTGTCTCCCCTGATAACTTTAGAGTTACTGCCCCTTATGACTTAAATAAGAGAAACTTTACTTTGTGTCACATGTATCTGAAACCACTAGTACTAGAGTCACCAAACTTCACAAGAATGTTGACTAGCATGTGTTATTGTGTATCTGGGGCTTTTGAATTGTCTCCCTCCGACAATGTTGGAGTTATTGTCCCTGATGACTTAAACATTAGACCCTGATAAGTTTGAAGTTACAGACATTACACTTGTGTATTGGAAAGAGGTTGGGAGGGGGAGACATCTGTTTTTGTGACAAAAACAAACCTCTAGTTAATGTACGATAATCATGTTTTATTTTTAAGAATTCGAAAGAAACATTGACATTCCAAGCTGTCGTATAACAAAGTGCAAGTCAGTTTTCAAATTCGTAAATGTTGTATTCGTCGTATAATACCTATAAACAACAATTTTCAAGTTCTTAAAGGTCGTATATTGCCGCACAAAAAATCTAAGGGACACAGACACAGAAACATAAGGGACACAGACACATAAGCAACGTGCATAAACAGTAGAAAATTTATCCTTATGATGTGTGCCGATTTTGAGAACCGTAACTTAACAAACACAGAAATGAATATGTTTTTTTTCGTTTTTCTCAAAACAAGCAAAATTGACATACGACATTGTAGAAGAACGTCGACGATTTTCATTTTCTATGGATTTCTAAGAAACTACACAAGAAGTGTCAAGGATAAAATAATTTTGATCCAGTGAGATGCAAACTAAGGGGTCTAAATCATTAAATGCTTCAACTGTTTTTTCATGATAAATGGAGAATTTAGTAACAGACAATTTTTTGCAGTAATTAACTGGTACAGCGTCCTGCACCCTGACTGTCTGGGTTCTTAAAACTATAAATAAGACCAATTTTTAGGAAATCTAAGTAAAATTATTAAGATATTTCTCTGCCAACCCTATCTTGCCGCCACTTAATAGAATTACCTCTCCATGACGAGTCTAATGAGTAGCAGGGATATAGGATTTGGCTGAGAAATTTTGATAAAATCTAAGGCTCTGGCTCTGTATCAAGTATTACTGAAGCGGAGATCTAGAGTGACATACATGTAAGTGAATTCTTTCACAACATTTATTTTCTTCATTTCTCGTTCAAAATTATATTTGTTACTACAATAAAGTCTTGCTATTACAACTGCTTGAAAGAAGTCTAATTCTGGACTTTTTATGCCCCCATTGACGATAGTCAGGGGGCATTATGGTTTGCACATGTCTGTCCGTCTGACTGTCTGTCTGTCCGTGTGTCATGCTTTTAGGTGCAGTTGGTTGTCACAGTTTTTTCAAGTGTTATTTGTCAGTAATTTCTACACTTATACACATCAATTACCATTTGGCACCGCACCCATGCTGCCCGCAAGCCCAAGCATAAGGTCAAATGACTTCGAAATTTTATGTGCAGTTGGTTGTCACATTTACGTGCGGTTGGTTGACACAGTTTTTTTTATTATATCTCACAAACCACTGTAGCTATTGCCATAGAATTGAATATACGCATTAAACATCATCCATACCTTCATTGCGCACCCAGCCCATGCTGCCCCCAAGCCCAAGGTCAAGGTCAAATGACTTGGAAATTTTACGTGCAGTTGGTTGTTACAGTTTTTTCATCGTCTTTTATCTCCCTAACCACTATACGCAGCTATTGGCATGTAATTGCATATACACATTACATTCCATCTATACTTTCACTGTTTATTGCACACCCAACCCATGCTGCCTGCAAGCCCAATATCAAGGTCAAATGATTTAAGAATTACTTGGAAATTTTACGTGCAGTTGGTTGTCACATTTACGTGCAGTTTTATATCTCCCTAACCACTGTAACTAATTCGTATGAAATTGCATATACACATTAAATACCATCTATACTTTCATTGCACATCCAACCCATGCTGCCCGAAAGCCCAATGTCAAGGTCAAATGACTTAGGAATTTTACGTGCAGTTACTTGTCACAGTTTTTTCATCATCTTATATCTATATCTATTGGCATGGAATTGCATATACACATTAAACACCATCCATACTTTCATTAATACCCAGCCCATGCTGCCCGCAAGCCCAAGGTCAAATTTTATGTGCAGTTGGTTGTCATAGTTTTTTCATTGTCTTATATCTCACTTAAAGGCTAAAGCTATAGCTATTGGCATGGAATTGCATATACACATTCAACACCATCCATTCTTTTTTTTACGCACCTGGCCCATGCTGCACACAAGCCCAAGGTCAAGGTCAAATGACTTAGGAACTTTACGTGCAGTTAGGCAAGCACCTAACCGGGGGCATCGCTGTGTCTTACAGACACAATTTGTAGTTAAACTGGTGTGTAGTTAAACTGGTGGTAGCCTAACCATTTCCCTAATATAAATGCTTTTGCATGCTTTTACAAACAGAATAGAGCCAGATCAGATAGCTCCTGTACGAGCCATCTGATCAGAGTCTGCTCTGTTTGATTATGACAAGATATAGATCTGATTCTATAGTTTTTATACGCCCACCTAAAAAGGTGGTCAATTATTGCGTGGCCCTGTCTGTCCATCTGTTTGTTTTTCCATCTGTTCGTCTTTCATCACTATGTTTGTCCGCCGTTTTTTTTTTCGGAAAACTATTTGACGGATATTAATGAAACATCACACAAATCTTCAATAAATCAAGATGTGAAGCAGAGTCGGTTCTGAGGTTCATTTGATTTGTCGTTACAGAGTTATGGCCCTTGCAATTAAAAAGAATAATGCAAATAAATGCAAATATGAGGATGGCCATAACTTTTTCATTTTAAATGATATTTATATGATATTACCTTAATATGGAATTTCACATATATTGCGGGTATTTTGATATGTCATTTTATTTTAAAGTTATGGTCCTTGAACTTTGTGCGTTCGTTGCTTTTTTCATTGGTCAACTTTTGGTTTGTCTGTTGTTTTCTGGAAAAACTGTTAAAAGGATGTTAATGAAACTTCACAAAAATGTTTTATGCAACAAAATCTGAAGCAAAGTTGATTTTTAGATTCATTCAATTTGTTGTTACAGAGTTATGGCCCTTGCACTTTACGAAAATCTTCAAATATGAGGATGGCCATAACTTTTTTTATTTTCCCCTACTATCTTGCATGCTTATTATTGCTTGCCTTTTTGCCTTCATTAATTACTAGTATCATTATTAATCCCTGCAGTAATTCATCCTAGTAAATGCACTTGTATATTTTCATGTCTTTAATCAACTTACTGACCCTAACCAACATAAGTATTTACAGGCTTCATTTCATGATTGCGGGCAGCAGTTTTGCAAGTGGGTGTATCATGTACCGTATGCAGTACTCTTGTTTTTCAATGCTTGAGATTCCCTTGAATATGTTACATTATAAAGATTCAGCTTAAAAGTGTTCAAGATGTCCTTATTTCTTATGTTAATATATATTGAACAGATAAACAGTTATTAATACAGGACAAAGGTTAAGCAGGAAGCTCCTACAGGAGCTATTTGCACTTACTTTTGCCCAGTATTAAGCAACCACCTGCTTACACAGACTCTTACGTTAATGAATTATGTGATCACATAAGCGAGATTCATTAGAATGGGTTCAGAGAGTCATAACTCTGGCAAAATTCATTCTTAAACCTTTTAATGCTGAAGTTCCAAATAGACTATTCCAAATTTCGAACAGGTTAAGTTTACCATGAGTATTCATAGACTGTTTTAAGACAAGTATTACATGACAAACAGTACAGACTCTGGTGAGAGTGCTCCTCTAGGTCTACAGTGTTTGCAAAGGATATTGATGACTCTTTTCCCTTACTGAAAGGGTGAACATTATAAGAAATATTGCCCTTTGCATCAACACTCTTTATTCTTCTTCCATGTCATTGCAAAACTGTAATACTAGTTAAACTGCTTCTCTGCCAAATACAGTAAACCTCTCTACAACGGCCACTAAATTACATCAAGTATTTTGTGTTAAATGCAGGTGGCTGCTTAAAGCAAGGTGGAAGTAAAACAGAACGCTCCTATAGGAGCGTTCTGTTTTACTTCCACCTTGCTTTAAGCAGCCACCTGCCCTAAATACCAACTAATTAACATAATTTAGTGGCCGTTATAGAGAGGTTTAACTGTATTGTCATCTGCATTGGTTGACTGGTACCATGTTTGTTTCTTCAGTTTTCTTCTCTTTACTTCCAGCAAAACATTACCAAAATAACAAACAGTTTGGTGCCTGATGAGAGACGAAGTTACTCGATGTTTCATCTGGATCTTAACTATTTTCATAGGTAAACACTGACAATGTCACATTGGCTGTGAAAGAATTAAATCTGGATGAAATGTAAGTTGACAGAGCAGCTTGTCAAGATCCAAACTGTCTTGAAGCAGATGTATAGTTGTTTTCTGTTTTATGCTGAGAATCAATGTTCTCAAGTAGAGCTTAACCCTTTCCTCCATAAAAACGCCTTTCTATGCCTCTGTAAAAGTTACTTTATGAAACCATTGTGATAAATAGAGCATTTGCTCCATAGGAGCAAATGCTCTATTTATCACAATGGTTTCTATTCCACACAATTATAACATTTTCTTTTTCTCTAGTTAATGCTCCTTTTTGGTAGATTCATTTAAAGAGATTTGGTCTAAAAATAGCCTATGGAGGAAAGGGTTAAAACCACAAAGGCTGGAACATGTTCAGAGAAACTATCCAGAACACCTTTTAGCTACTACCTGCTTCAAAGACGCAGAGCTTTAGGCAGACTTAACTGTATACATGCAGAAAAATTAATGAAAGAGTAAATGTTAGATTGATTGACAATAAATCATTTAGATACTAAAGAAGGTTGGTTTCATTCTTCATGGAATGGGCAAAACATAACATTTCTTTTATGTATTTTGATGTCTTGGGGTTGACAAATGCATCAGGCCAAAATGTAGGTAAAGCGAAAGAATATGGATAATTAAGAAACATTTATTTCTGCAAAATGTGGTGAGATTTAGTGCCAGAATTAAAACATGACCACACAAAATAAAAAGAATTTTTTTTCAACGTGTAACTTCGTCGTCAAATACAGAATGACGAGAAAAAGAATTCATGCCATGAATATTCAGCGCCAAAACTCAACAGCCAACGAGAATAAGGCAACAATATAATAGCCAATGATTTGACATGTGTACATTTGGTAACCTAACAACCGGCGAGAACCAATCAGAATGAGAGTTACAAAACAACTCGTTCAGGCTAAATAATTAAGTTATTTTTAGATCAAAATAATGTAGAAATAAAGATACCTAGATTAAATAAACAGAAAATGAAGGAAGATTCATTATCTGTTTTATACCATAAACTTTTTTTCTGGTTTATTTAATAGTCTGTCAGAGAGGGAGGATTCAGTGACAATTATGGAGCTGCGTAAACAACTGCGTGACAAAGACATGAAGCTCACAGACATACGACTGGAGGTGCTGTCGTCAGCCCACCAATTGGAGCAGCTACGAGAAGCTATGAATAAGATGAAAGTAAGCGAAACTTAATATTTGTGGGGTCAAACCTGCCAAAATAGTAAATTCTGAACATGATTTTCAGCAGGAGTCATGTTTTGCAATGGTAGAAACTGTAGAACCAGACATATATAATTCTGTAAGCGAACAGAGCAGACCATGATCAGATGACTCTTACAGTCACAGGAGCTGTCTGATCTGGGATCTACTCTGTTAGTAAAGATGTAAAAAAGTCTATCACATAATCAGCCATGAATCACTGGGAGTGCCGAAACAGAATGCCTTAAATCACGGAAATACACTAATGCATTTATTTTATGCAAATGAGCAGTTTGAATACAACTGTACTACACTGTAAACTATGGGCGAAACAGCCTGTTTCAACTTCTATAGCACCTTTTAGGGTTATGTGATAAAAAGAATCTTATTTTCATGTTCATTACAGATTGTTTTCATGAAACTTGTTTAGTACTGTAAGACTTATTTATATCGAACTCTGATAAAGCGAATTTCTGCTTATAGCGAACTTAATTTCGTTCCCTTGCCGATATCTTCATTAATTCAATACAGACTATAATGTTTAGTACGAAGTTGGTTAGAGTGAATTTTTGCTTATGGCGAACTGATTTTCCAGTACCTTTATTCACAAAACACTTTAAAATTCCTTCGTAAAAGCAAAGTTTCACCTTGCTACTACTTCCAATCACTCTACAAAAGTTATACAAATTAGGCTCCAGGGGTCAAAATTGACCATGCCCCAGGGGTGCCTTGTTTTATATACATGTAGAAACATATTGTGAAAACTTTGAAAATCTTCTCCACTGAAACTGGAAGGTTCTCAGCTTTCATATTTGGCACATTACTAAGCACCATCTTGAAGTCCTCTACAAAGGTTCCATGAATTATGCCCCAGGGTTAAAATGAGGCCCCACCCAAGGGATGGCCAGTTTTCTGTAGACATATAGTGAAAACTTTGAAAATCTTCTCTTCTGATTGTGAGCAATATCAGGGTCATCATGGCCCTCTTGTTTGCTTGTCTGGGCTCTAGCTCAGTGTTGAATGGAAATATTTTAAAATAACTTGGCAGAAATGTTTCTCAAAAGGAGATGGCATGTTGCGCGCAAGAACCAGGTCAGTAGCTGAAAGGTCAGGGTTATGCTTTGAGGTCAAAGGTCAGAAACATGTTTTATGACTTGGCAGAAATCTTCTTCTAGACAAGACGGCATTTTGCACGCAAGAACCAGGTCAGTAGGTGAAAGGTCAAGGTCTTACTTGGAGATCAAAGTTAAAAGACTTGTACTTTTTTACATGCCTGGGCTCTAACTCAGTGTTGCATGGAAGGATTTTGATATGATTTGGCAGAAATGTTTTCCTAGAGAGGACAGCATGTTGCTGGCAAGAATCATGTCCGTAGGTGAAGTGTCAAGGTCACCCTTGGAGGCCAAAAGTCAAAAACATGTACTTTTTTGCTTGTCTGGGCTCTAACTCAGAGTTGCATGGAAGGATTTTGAAATGACTTGGCAGAAATGTTCTAGAGAAGAATGCATGTTGCGCACAAGAACCAAGTCAGTAGCTGAAAGGTCAAGGTCACTCTTGGAGGTCAAAGGTACAAAAACATGTAGTTTTTTGCTTGTCTGGGCTCTAACTCAGAGTTGCATGGAAGAATTGTTCTTCTAGAGAGGATTGCATGTCACATGCAAGAACCAGTAGGTGAGAGGTCTAGGTCATACTTGTAGGTCTAGGGTCAAAAACATGTACATTTTTGCTTTTGAAATGACTTGGAAGAAATGTTCTTCTAGTAAGGATAGTGTGTTACTTGCAAGAACCAGGTCCATAGCTTAAAGGTCAAGGTCACTTTCAGAGGTTAGATATCAAATTCTTAAACATTTTGCTTGTCTGGGCTCTTGCTCAGAGTTTTGTAATGACTTAGCAGAAAGGTTCTTCTACAAATGATGGTTCGATGGTGTGCTGCAAGCAAGAACTAGATCAGTAGCTGAAAGGTCAAGGTCACACTTGGAGGTCAAAGGTAAAAAACATGTACTTTTTTACTTGTTTGGACTCTTAACACAGAGTTGCATTGATGGATCTTAAATGAAAGAAAATTGTCAAGGCTCTAACTCTATTTGGCGGGCTCAACATGTTGTTCTTGGGCAACTTAAATCTAGTTTTTATGATGCATTTGCTGACATTCTGACATAATCCAATCATGGTTAATGACTTATTTATTTCTCGGAATGTATTAAGAGAGAAATGAAACACCCGCTTTAAGATTTTCTGCACTTTTTTGTGTGTCTGTAAATAAGGAACTACATTATGGTTCATTAATGAATATAATTGTCTGTGCATGTAAATAAATAATGAAATGTAGCAGAAAATTTATTTCAAATACAATAAAAACTTGATACTACAAATTTTTAGTAATGAAGAATTTATGTCTTTGTAGCTAGGTGGCTGCTTAATGCAGGGTGAACGTTATGCAGAAAACTCTTCTAGGAGCTTTCTGCATGTCTTTCACCCTGCATTAAGCTGCCACCAGTCTCAAAGATCGATAATGATGCATATTCGAGTGTTCATAGAATCGTGATTTTACTGTTCTTACTGCACTAGAATGAGCTTTGTTTTAATTTCACAAGGAACGTTTTGCTGATGATATAATAAACTTCAGGTTCTGCAGTTTGTGTCTTGGCAAAAAAACCCAACATTTTCATATGTCATTATGAAAGTCCAGTTAATTAATATTCATGATGTTGTTATTTCTTTCGTGAATATTCATGGAGTAAAGGGTTAAACTGTTCAACAAGCAGATTGCACATGTGAACAGATATTACATTGTGAGAAGGCAATCAAAAGAGCAAAGAGTTAATGCTTAACTCTTTCCCTCATACAAATGCCTTGCCACGCCTTTGTAGACAGAGTAGACCCAGATCAGACATCCCTTGTAGGAGCTGTCTAATCTGGGTCTCTTCTGCTTGCTTATGAAATGATAATAGATCTGATTACAGTTTCTACCAATACCAAAGTATCCTAAAAGCACATACGCCATCATTAAAATTCAGCTAATAAATATTCATGATGTCATTATCCCTTACACGAATATTCAACAGGGAAAGGGTTAATACAATTGTATACATTTTGAGACTGAATTCAGAGGTAGAATCTTTTCTTTCAGAATGAAATGATTGCCTTAAAGTCTGACAATGAGAGATTGATTCAAATGATCCATTCCACCCAAGTGCTCAACACGTCCCAGAATTCGGTGGTCTATCACAACCGTACAAGCAGCGAATCACGCGAGGGAAACACCAGTCGCACAGAGAACACTAGTATAGGTGTGGCAGCTAGATATTCACTTTTAGATTATCAGCTCTATTCAATAATTATATTTATCACATACTCTGCCTTGTGGGAGTGCCGTAACTGAGTGCCGTAAATCGCGAAAATGCACTAGTGCATTTTTTATGCAAATTAGCAATCGTTAGCCAATCGTAGCGCTCCATGTGCACCGTCTGTTGTATTACTACGCTGTTTGTAAGGAATGGTGGAAACAGTCGTCAGCTATATAGCCCGTTTCATTTTCTATGGCATTTTAAGGCTTATGTTATCTTACATTCGTGTTCATTACACATTGTTTTAATGAAACTAGTTTCCTATTATGAATATGACACTCGCTAAAGCTCGTGTCATACCATTATAGTAAACTCGTTTCATAAAAAACAATGTGTAATGAACACTCGTGTAAGATCCTCTATTAATGTATCAAAAATTTTGTTTGATAAATTTTAGTATAACAAACAAAAAATCTTTAATTTTTCTTGGTAACAAATTATATTATAATTACACTGAAAATGACAAAAATTAGTTAATTGGTATTTAAAGCAATGTAGACATAGAATACAGTGTTCCTATGGAGTCCTGATCAGGGTATTCACTGTCTGATATTGCATCTTTTTAACCATGATCTAGTGTTCAAGACATAACCTCCATGTACATAGTGATGGCCAACAATCTACCTAAGAATATTCTACAAAACGTATAATTAAAGTATACAAAATTTAGACTTCATAACTTCTATAAAGCCTTTATTTACACTTTCACAATATATTTGAAGAGAAATAGATGGAAAAAATGCCCTAATTATTAAGTATTTGGGCAGATAAACTTAGGCAAATAGTGCAGACCTAGATCAGACAGCTCTTGAAGGAGTCACTTGATCAGGATCTACACTATTTGCTACTTCGCCAGTCTTACTTAAACTTATCAAAATGGTACAAAATTAAATAATTAAGCTTCACAAACATGTGGAGAGGGGAGAATGGATTTCTGAATTATCAGATATATGTTCATTTGACTTATAGTGCAGGGTATGACATCTGTAGACAGCAAAACATATGTTCATTATATCCCCGCAAACTAGTTTGAAAGGGTAAACTGGAATCACCCTGTCCGGCGGTCAGTCAGGCGGGCGGTCAGTTGGTCCGCATTTGAACATGGGTAGTTGGTGCCGCAAACTCCTCCTTCGGTTTTAAAGTTATTCAGTTGATATTTGATATACATAAAAACCACGAATGGTAGATGTGCAAGACACAATTTTCATGTGTTTAGCTTTGGGCATTACAGAATAATGTCCCCTTGAACTTTGAGTATATTTGTCATTTAGGCCTGAAAGTTGGTGTCGTGAACTCCTCCTCCAGTTTGGAAGTTATTCACTTTATCCTTGGTATATATAATAACCATGAATAGTAGATGTGCAAGACACAATTTTCCTGTGTTTAAAGCTGCGCATTGTAGAATTACCTTCCCTTGAACTTTGAGGATTTTTTAGTCATTTTGGCGTAAATCATGGATAGTTGTTGTTCTTGAATTTTATATTGAATTTATATTTGGAATATATAATAACCACGAATGGTAGATGTGCAAGACACATGTTCATGTGTTTAGCGATGGGCATTGCAGAAAAATTTCCCTTGAACTTTGAGTATTTTTTGTCATTTCTGCATGGACCATGGGAATTTGGTGTCGCAAACTCCTCCTTCAATTTGAAAGTTATTCAGTTTATATTTGGTATACATTATAACCATAAATAGTACATGTACAAGACATAATTTTCATGCATTTAGAGCTGTGCATTGCAGAATTATCTCCCCTTGAACTTATTTTTTTGTAATTTTGGCATAAAACATGGGTAGGTGGTGTCAATAGTAGGTGTGCAAGTGCATTTGATTAGCACTTGACATTGCAGAATTATCTCCCCTTGAACTTTCAGTATTTTTTGTCATTTTGGCATGAAACATAGGGAGGTGGTGTTGCAAACTCCTCCTTCAGTTATTGAATTGATGATTGCCATACTTAATAACCACGAATAGCAGATATGCAAGACGCAATTTTTATGTATTTAGCTGCAGGCATTACAGAATTACTTCCCCTTGAACTTTGAGTATTTTAGTAATTTGGTCATGTTATAATGGGTAGTTGGTGTCACAAACTTTGTCTTGCAATCAAAGCTGCCGTGCGGGGGTATTCGTCATCTTTAGTGATAGTTCTAGTTTGACTTACAGTGCAGAGCATGACATCTGTAGACAGCAAGATATATGTTCATTTGACTTATACATAGTGCAGTGCATGACATCTGTAGACAGCAATATATATGTTCAATTGACTTATAAATAGTGCAGTGCATGACATCTGTAGACAGCAAAATATATGTTCATTTGACTTTATAAATAGTGCAGTGCGTGACATCTATAGACAGCAAAATATATGTTCATTTGACTTATAAATAGTGCAGTGCATGACATCTGTAGACAGCAAAATATATGTTCATTTGACTTTATAAATAGTGCAGTGCATGACATCTGTAGACAGCAAAATATATGTTCATTTGACTTATAAATAGTGCAGTGCATGACACCTATAGACAGCAAAATATATGTTCATTTGACTTAGCATGTGGAGCATGACATCTGTTGACAGCAAAATACATGTTCATTTGACTAAGCATGTAGAGCATGGCATCTCTAGACAGTAAAATGTTCAGTAAAGTTGCTTTTTCTGCTACAGTTGTCAGAAACATGTATACCAACTCACCTGAACAAAGATCAGGGTGAGTTTTTTGGATACTTGAATGTCCGTCGTCAGCAATTTGCTTGTGAAAACTTTAGTGGTCACAAATTTAGTCCAATCTTCATGAAACTTTATCAGAATGATTGTCTTGATAAAATCTTGGACGAGTTTGAAAGAGGGTCACATGGAGTCAAAAAGTAGGTCACTAGATCAAGCAGTAGAAAAACATTGTGAACACTTTAGTGGTCACAAATTTAGTCCAATCTTCATGAAACTTTATCAGAATGATTGTCTTGATAAAATTTTGGACCAGTTTGAAAGTGGGTTATGTGGGGTCAAAAACTAGGTCAAATGGTAGGAAAATCTTGTGAACACACTCGAGGTCACATTTTTTGCCCAGTCTTCAAGAAACTCAGTCAGAATGATTGTCCTGATAAATCATGGAAGAGTTTGAAAGTGGGTTAAGTGGGTCCAAAAAGTAGGTCACTAGGTCATGTCTTATAAAAATCTTGTTAACACTCCAGCGGTCACATTTTTGGACCAATCTTCCTCAATCCTGCTCAGAATGCTTGTCTCGATGATATCAAGGTTGAGTTTGATCATGGTTGGGGTGGGCTCAAAAAGCAGGTCACTATATCAAATCTTAGAGAACTCACTCTAGAGGTCACATTTTTAGCCCAGTCTTTATTGGTCAGAATGATTGTGTCAATAAAATCTATATTTAGAATATTTTGAAAATCTTGTTTTCCAGAACCACTTCTCATGATTCACTATAACATTGTTCCCTTAGGTCAATATTGGTCCCATCCTGGAACTACCCAGCTATAAACTTAAATCTATGGTAATCAGGTGAGCGATTAAGGGCCATTTTGGCCCTCTTGTTCTTTCTTCCAGTGGACTTGTTGATACAGTCTGAGTCACTAGACAGGGAGGGCAGACGGATACCTATCACAGTATATTTGGGCTCAAACCCAGACCCAAACAGGGCGCGAACTGACGTAAGTACTGTAGAGTACTAGAATCTACACTTTGGGTAAAACTGAAAAAAAACAATTGTAATAAGGATTGATGGAAGTAATGTAAAGTACTAGATTCTACACTTTGACTAAAACTGAAAAAACAACAACAATTGTACCAAGAATAAAATCTTACTCTGGATAAAATTGAAAATTAACAATTGTAAGAAGAATTGATGTAAATAATGTAAAGTAGTAGACTCTTCACTCTGAATAAAACTAAAAATAAACAATTGTAACAAGATTTGATCTAAATAATGTAAAGTTCTAGATTCTGTACTCTGGATAAATTTGAAAATAAACAATTGTAACAAGAATTCTGAAATTGTAAACCTCTGACTGCTTTGAGTTAAATTGAAACAAACTGAAACATGTTTATATTTCATATGTTTAATGTATAGTAATACAACCTTGTAATATTTTTTATGCACATGTTTGTCCGTCTGTCGGTCCGACCATCTGTCCGTGTGTCACGTTTTTAAGTGCAGTTGGTTGTCATAGTTTTTCATGTGTTATAAGTCAGTAGTTTCTACACTTATACACATGAAACTTCACATACACATCAATTACCATCAATGCTATCATTTGGCACCCCGTCCATGCTGCCTGCAAGCCCAAGGTTGAGGTCAACTGACTTGGAAATTTTATGTGCAGTTGGTTGTCACATTTACGTGCAGTTGGTTGTCACAGTTTTTTCATTGTCTTATATCTACCTAACCACTGTAGCTATTGCCATGGAATTGCATATACACATTAAACACCATCCATACTTTCATTGCGCACCCAGTCCATACTGCCCACAAGCCCAAGATCAAGGTCAAATGACTTGGAAATTTTTCATGCAGTTGGTTGTCACAGTTTTTAGCTCACCAGAGCACTTTTGTGCTCAGGGTGAGCTTTTGTGATCACTTGATGTCCGTCGTCCGTCGTCGTCCGTCGTCCGTCGTCTGTCGTCCGTCGTCCGTCGTCGGGCGTCAACAATTTGAACCTTTAAAAATCTTCTCCTCTGAATCTACAGGGTTGTCAGCTTTCATCTTTGGTACATAGCATCATCTTTAGGTCCTCTACAAAAGTTATATAAATTTTGCCCCTGGGGTCAAAATTGGCCCCGCCCCAGGGGTGCCTTGTTTTCTATTGAAATATATAGTAAAACTTTGAAAATCTTCTCCTCTGAATCTACAAGGTTCTCAGCTTTCATTTTTAGCTCACCAGAGCACAAAGTGCTCAGGGTGAGCTTTTGTGATCGCCAGATGTCTGTTGTCCGTCGGCGTGCGTCGTCCGTCGTCCGTCGTCCGTCGTCGGGCGTCAACAATTTGAACCTTTAAAAATCTTCTCCTCTGAATCTACAGGGTTCTCAGCTTTCATCTTTGGTACATAGCATCACCAATAGGTCCTCTACAAAAGTTATATAAATTATGCCCCTGGGGTCAAAATTGGCCCCGCCCCAAGGGTGGGAAGTTTTCAATAGAAACATATAGTAAAACTTTGAAAATCTTCTCCTCTGAAACTGGAAGGTAATTAGCTTTCATATTTGGCACAAAGCATCATGTTCAGATCCTCTACAAAAGTTATATAAATTATGACCCTGGGGTCAAAATTGGCCCCGCCCCAGGGGTGGGCAGTTTTCAATAGAAACAAATAGTGAAATCTTTGAAAATCTTCTTCTCTGAAACTGAAAGGCTCTCATCTTTCATATTTGGCACAGAGCAGCATATTCAGGTCCTCTACAAAAGTTATATAAATTAAGGCCCTGGGGTCAAAATTGGCCCCGCCCCAGGGGTGGGCAGTTTCCAATAGAAATATATAGTGAAAACTTTGAAAATCTTCTCCTCTGAAACTAGAAGGTTCTCAGGTTTCATATTTGGCACATAGCATCATGTTCAGGTCCTCTACAAAAGTTATATAAATTATGGCCCTGGGGTTAAAATTAGCCCCGCCCCAGGGGTGGGTAGTTTTCAATGGAAACAAATAGTGAAATCTTTGAAAATCTTCTCCTCTGAAACTGGAAGGCGCTTAGCTTTCATATTTGGCACAGATCATCATGTTCATGTCCTCTACAAAAGTTATATAAATTATGCCCCAGGGGTCAAAATTGGGGCCGCCCCAGGGGTGGGAAGTTTTCAATAGAATCATATAGTAAACCTTTGAAAATCTTCTCCTTTGAAATCAGAAGTTTCTCAGCTTTCATATTTGGCACATAGCATCATGTTCAGGTCCTCTACAAAAGTTATATTAATTATGCCCCTGGGGTCAAAATTGGCCCCGCCCCAGGGTTGGGCGGTTTTCAAAAGAAAAAAATAGTGAAATCTTTGAAAATCTTCTCCTCTGAAACTGAAAGGTTCTCAGCTTTAATATTTGGCTCATAGCATCATGTTCAAGTCCTGTACAAAAGTTATATATATTACGCCCCTGGGGTCCAAAATTGGACTGCCCCAGGGCCGGCTAGTTTTCTATAGAAACATATAGTGAAAACTTTGAAAATCTTCTCCTCTGATTGTCTGGTGAGCGCTTCAGGGCCATTCTGGCCCTCTTGTTTCATTGTCTTATATCTCCCTAACTACTGTAGCTATTCGCATGGAATTGCATATACACATTAAATACCATCTATACCTTCATTGCACACCCAACCCATGCTGCCCACAAGCCCAATGTCAAGGTCAAATGACTTAGGAATTACTTGATAATTGTATGTGCAGATGGTTGTCACATTTAGGTGCAGTTGGTTGTCACAATGTTTTCATCGTCTTATATCTCCCTAACCACTGTAGCTATACAAATGGAATTGCATATGCACATTAAATACCATCTATACTTTCATTGCACACCCACCCATGCTGCCCAAAAGCCCAATGTCAAGGTCAAATGACTTGCAGTTGCAGTTGCTTGTCACAGTTTTTTCATCGTCTTATATCTCACTAACCGCTATAGCTATTGGCATGGAATTGCATATACACATAAACCACCATCCATACTTTCATTACGCACCCGGCCCATGCTGCCTGCATGCCCAAGGTCATGGTCAAATGACTTAGGAATTTTACGTGCAGTTGGTTGCCACATTTCTTTCGTCTTATATCTCACTAACAGCTATAGCTATTGGCATGGAATTGCATATACACATTAAACACCATCCATACTTTCATTACCCACTCAGCCCATGCTGCCCGCAAGCCCAAGTTTAAGGTCAAATGACTTAGGAGTTTTACGTGCAGCTAGGCAAGCACCTAAACGGGGACATCACTGTCTTACAGACACAATTTTCTAGTTTTACTTTTCTTTTGTACAGAAAGCAGCCGAGGTGCCTATTGGATCATTAGCAGTCAGTGGAAAAATCAATTGGGATATTTTAGACAATATCATACGAAAAACATTCAAGGTAAGCTCAATCATCTTTTCAGTAATGCATATATAATAAAGTCACATAGACATTTAGTTCTCTGTCATAATTTGTTACTTGATAGTCCAGCCATTTATTTATACTTTGCAAAAAGAGTAGACCCAGATCAGGAAGTTCCTGTAGGAGCTGTCTGATCAGGATCTGACTGCTTACAATGCAATAGGTCTTATTCAACACAGTTTGTCATTGCAAAAATTATATTGTTTAGAGGCTGTGGTAAGATTTCACTTAACCCTTTCCCGCTTATTAACGTGTTTTAATGCATTTGCAAACAGAGCAGACCCAGATCAGACGGCTCCTCTAGGAGCCGTCTGATTAGGGTCTGCTCTGTTTGCTAATAGAATTTGATAGATCTGTTTCTGTTCTTTCTAAAATGTCTACTATATTACACGTTTCATATTGTTTATATATGTTAATGAATATGCAGTAGGTATAGAAATTTGGCCTAAATACAGAACAGGGAAAGGGTTAATATTCCTGAAGAAATTAAGTCTTACATGAATAGTTCTGATGTAAAGAGTTAACTCTTTCCCTGTTCTTTGTTTATTCCAAATTTCAATACCAACTGAATATTCATGGACAACATAGTTATTATGGAATATGGAAGGTGGAACATTGTTGTCATTTTAGAAAAAATAAGGGAACAGTTCTTTCAATTCCTTTAGCAAACAGAGCAGACCCTGATCAGACGGCCCCTATAGGAGCCACCTGATCTAAGTCTACTCTGATTGCAAATGCATGAAAACATGTTTATATGAGGGAAAGGTGATGTGAAATCTGCTTTATGAGGGTGGAGCGGTGGTCTAGTGGTGACGCTCCTGGCTACCAATCCGGAGGTCCCAAGTTCAAATCCCAGACTGCTCGGAAATTTTCGGAGATGCTTTTCTGTGTCTCTCACCCACATGGGGTCTGAGAAAAACTATCTGTGAAGCTTGAAATGCCCGAAAAAGTAGTCAACAGCCCACATTGACTTGTGACATGGCTTGTCAAGGTGAGTCCGAAAGAGCATAGCCCGATTGGAAAAGAGCTGTGTACAAGTGCTGAGTAGATTCCACCAGTATATGAAGCCGCAGTCTATCCAAACATGAGTGTTAAAGCACCCGGGGAGGCATGATTAGGAGGAACAATTCAGAGAGAAAACCATGGAGATGAAACCACGAGTAACTGTGTACGGCACTAAGTAAGAGGAGGCATGGAACGAGTATGACGCATAACGATGAGCCTGCAGAGGTGATTGTTGGGGACGGGCATGAATACCCCGCAGGCAGGAAAAAAAACCAACAAAAGAATCTGCTTTATGAGGAAAGTTACCTTTGAGGCTTAGTAAGCAGTTTAGACAATTGTCTATAGTATTCGTCATATTCATTGAAATCATCTGATTTATTACACCAAATAAATGAAAACTACTGTAAAAAAATTATTTTCCCCTCTTCCCCACATAATGGAATATGAAAGAAAAATTATTTGTTGTTAATACTTTATTTGGTAGATTTTGAATGAACATTCTCATTTTCTTTCTCTCTGCAGGAGTATGTGTTAAGAATAGACCCAGTGACCAATCTCGGCCTAAGTGCGGAAAGTGTGTTTTCTTATCATATTGGTGACATAGAGCGAACCAAAGACTCGGAAGTGCCGGAGTTGCTTCCCATTGGTTATCTGGTTGGAGATACAGTGCAGATAGGGATCTGTTTGAAAGGTGGGGTTCCCTACTGTTGGGCTGTTCTCTCATGAGAATAGAAGTGTTACTGGTATAGTCATACAGTATAACCTCTTTAAAGCAGCCATTTAATTCATAATTGAATAAAGACATTTTTTTACCTATCTTAAACAAATATCTCCTGTAGGAGCTGTAGGAGGTGTCTTATCATTTGAGTCTGTTGTGTTTGCTTTTATGCTACATAACTTTGATCTTATTCTCTAGTTTGTCATGGCAAAGGGGGGCATATTGTTTTTGACCTGTCTGTTGGTTTGTTTCCAATTTTAATGTTGGCGATAATTTTGTAGCCATTGCACATACATACTTCAAATTTGGAATTTATATGCAACTTAGGGAGGCAAACATTTTTAGGGGTGATTTATTATAAGTTTGAGGGATATATAGGGGTCAGCTTGGCGGTTGGTTGGTCGGTCTGTCTGTTGACTTTTGTTTCCGCGCGGTTTCTCAGTAACCCCTGACTGGAATCCAGTGAAACTTGACATGATGCTTTATCATAAAGAGGACATGCTCATCCAATTATAGTTTTCCAGCTGACTGGTTTTCTTACAGAGTCGTGCCCCTTTATTTAAAGATGTATGCTGCTCAAATTTCGACGAATTTTGCATTTCGAACTGACTTCAGAATTGGAATCTATGTACCTTAACACTTATTTTACGCTAAACAGCACGGTCAGTAAATGGTTGTTAGTGTCGAAAAAAATAGAAAAATGAATTGCTACCGAAACCAATGGAACAACCTTCACCATTGGCCAGAATCTGTCGTATAATTCAAATTTTTACATACCGGAAATAATCATTCGATGTACCTGTATGAGTTAGCTCCCTTTGACAGTTATATTTGATTGACACCATTGAACGGTATAATTTTATTTAGCCTATTTGCATGTAAATTATATGTGGTAAGATGGGCATATTGCCTTATTTTCCTGAATAAAATCTATTATGTAGGCCAACAACCAGTGTCGGCCATTGTACATGTGGTAACAACCTAATTAATATTCAAAGCGTTGTTCAGAAATAGAATCGGAACTTGGCCAAAGATATCCGCTTATTTCCGTACAAAATTCCCGTTTCTTAAAAGGAGGCTCCTTTTAATGAATTTAGCAGTATTCATGTAGTGATAATATTTAGCTGAAACAATATATCCTGTTGGAAAATGGGTTGTAAGCATTATTTTCATTGTATGTATACCTGTACAGCTTCTGGTGTTGATTAATTAATACAAAAAATGGGCATAATACATCTTTAAAATTTTGTATTGGTCTGTCTATTGACTTTTATTCTGCATGGTTTTTCTGCGACTGCTGAGTGGAATCGTACGAAACTTAATATGAAACTTTATCATGAAGAGGAAATGCGCATCCAATAATAGTTTTACAGTAAATCTATTTTCTTACAGAGTTATGTCCCTATGAATTTTGGTCTGTCGGTTGGTCTGTTGTCTTTTTTTTTCCAAACGGTTTCTCAGCAACTTCTGACTGGAATCCATTGAAACTTGACATGATGCTTTGTCATAAAAAGGACATGCACATCTAATTATAGTTGTCCAGCTGATTGATTTTCATTTAAGTTATGTCCCTTGTTTAAAAGTTTTGTTTTGGTCTGTCTGTTGACTTTTATTTCACACAGTTTCTCAGTAACCGCTGACTGGAATCTAATGAAACTTGACACGATGCTTTATCATCAAAACAACATGTGCATCCAATAATAGTTTTGCAGTTTATCTTTTTATATGTCGTCCAAGTCCCTTGTGATTTGAAGTTGTGCAAATGTGTGTGTGTGTGTGGGGGGGGGGGGGGGGATCAGTTTTTGTATCAAAATCAGTTCTAGTTATAACTATTTTGTCCATGAATGTTCAGCAGGTATTGAAATTTGGAATAAATATAGAACAGGGAAAGGGTTAACCCTTATCCAGCTGTCCATGACTTGACTCACATTTGCAAACAGCTTGGATCCAGATGTGATGCAGAGTAACTCAGTGTCTCATGAGGATCCAAGCTGTTTGACACTAGGTCAATAGTTTCTCATGAGGATCCAAGCTGTTTGACACTCAGTCAATAGTTTCTCATGAGGATCCAAGCTGTTTGACACTAGGTCAATAGTTTCTCATGAGGATCCAAGCTGTTTGACACTAGGTCAATAGTTTCTCATGAGGATCCAAGCTGTTTGACACTCAGTCAATAATTTCTAAAAAGCTTGATGGATTTGGAATAGTCAAAATTGCACCTGATCCAAATTTGAGCAAATATTTAACTGTGGGATAAGGGTTTATTGCTGGGGAGACATTTTGTTTTTATACCTGGCGTCCGTACGTCGGGCCGTTCATCTGTCCGTCTGTCTGTCTGTCCGATTTTAATTTGTCTGTGCGGGAATCCAAAAGCTTTGGTTGGATTTTTATGAAACTTCATAGGATTGATCAGCACTATGCCTAGTTGTGCAAATCGTATTCTTGTTCCGGTTGGATGATTTTCTGCAGAGTTATGGGACTTTGATATATTTACATGGAAATTTTTGTCTGCACGGTTTATCCAAATCCTTCAATTAGATTTTCATGAAACGTCATAGGATTAATCAGCACCATGCCTAGATGCGCATATCTTATTCCTGTTCCAGTTTGATGATTTTCTGCAGAGTTATGAAACTTTGAATTTTTACATGGAAATTTTTGTCCCCATGGTTTCTCCTAAACCTTTCTTCAGATTTTCATGAATCTTCATAGGATTGATCAGCACCATGCCTAGTTGTGCATATTTTATTCCTGTTATGGTTCGATGATTTTTGCTGAGTTATGGGACTTTGAATTTTACCTGAACATTTTTGTCAGCACAGTTTCTCCTAAATGTTTAGTTGCATTTTCATGAAACTTCACAGGATTTATCATCACTATGTCTTGATTTGCATAATTTATTCCTGTTCCAGTTTGATGATTTTCTGCAGAATTATGGGATTTGCAATTTTTACATGGCAGGATGTGTGTGTGTGTGTGGGGGGGGGGGGAAGGATCGAGAGACATCAGTTTTTGTATCAAAACACTTCTAGTTTGTAAGATTGTTGTTAGTTTGAAGCATTCATGTTTATACATAGGCACAAGACAGAACAGTGTTGACTCACTGGCCTTTGAGACACTGATACCTAAGCCAATAGTCCAAAACTACATCAGTTTTTGTATCAAAAACACTTCTAGTTTGTAAGATTGTTGTTAGTTTGAAGCATTCATGTTTATACATAGGCACAAGACAGAACAGTGTTGACTCACTGGCCTTTGAGACACTGATACCTAAGCCAATAGTCCAAAACTACATCTCTCTGTTGATTGAGCATCACGGAATTATCCTGTGTGGGGCCAGCAGTACGGGGAACACTTATCTTGCTCAAAAGCTTGCCGAGCACCTGGTACTGAGGTCAGTAGCTCCATTTATTAGATTTGAACTGCATTTTCTATCCTTTTATGTACATTTAATTTGAAGAATGAATCTTGCTTACTGCTTAACCCTTGGAATGCTGAATTTTGAAAATGGAACATTTTTGTGTAATCCATTCATTAATATTTACATTCGCCCTGCAACGTCCTTATATAACCTTATTCTAAAAAGAAAGTTGCATAACCTCATGAACACCGGAAGCACGTCATTCATTTCTTAAATATAAGAAATACAATGGAATATAAATATAAGAAATAAATGACGTGCTCCCGGTGTTCATGGGTTATGCAACGCATAGCTTTACGAGCAAAGATTCACGTGAAGCCCTTCGGGCTTCACTAACTTTGCTCGTAAAGCTATGCGTTGCATAACCTCATGAACACCGGAAGCACGTCATTCATTTCTTAATGAAAGGATTGAATTTGTAAGAGGATTTTGAATGCTAAACAGTACAGGAGCCCTGTGATCTAGGCTGACTCATTTCCTCTGCATTAAATAGATAAAAAGATGCAAGTACATTTTGGATTCTAATGAAAACTAGTAACTGGAATAATTTTTCTCAAGATATTTTGAATTTCAGAAAGAATTGTCAATAAGGGTGGAGAGGTGGTCTAGTGGTAACACACTTGACTGTTAATCCGGAGGTCTGGGGTTCAAATCCCGGTCCGCTTGGAAAATTTTAGAGATGCTTTTCTGTGTCTCCCACCCACACGGAGTCTGAGAAAAACTGTCTGTGAAGCGTGAAGTGCCCGAAAAGTAGTCAATAGCCCATATTGACTTGTGACACAGCTTGTCACAATGAGTCCAAAAGTGCATAGCCCGATTGGAAAAGAGCTGTGTACCTATGTGCGATAAAGTAAAAAAAAAAAGAAAGAATTATCAATCTTAACTATTGCCTTGATTACATTTTTTAGCTCACCTGAGCAAAGCTTAGGGTGAGCTTTTGGGAGACTTGAATGTCCGTCGTCCGTTGTGCGTCGTGCGTCGTCAACAATTTGCTTGTGAACACTCTAGTGGTCACAATTGTAGTCCAATCTTCATGAAACTTAGTTAGAATGAATGTCTTGATAAAATCTCGGACGAGTTTGAAAGTGGGTCATGTTGGGTTAAAAACTAGGTCACTAGGTCAAATAGTAGGAAAACCTAGTGAACCCTCTAGAGGTCACATTTTTAGCCCAATTTTCCTGAAACTTGGTCAGAATGATTGTCTTGATAAAACCTCGGAGGAGTTTGAAAAGTGGGTTACGTTTGGTAAAAAACTAGGTCACTAGGTCAAACAGTAGAAAAACCTTGTGAACACTCTAGCGGTCACAACTTTAGTCCAATCTTCATGAAACTTGGTTAGAATACATGTCTTGATAAAATCTCGGACGAGATCGAAAGTGGGTCAAGTGGGATTAAATACTAGGTCACTATGTCAAACAGTAGAAAAACCTTGTGAACACTCTAGTGGTCACACTTTTTGTCCAATCTTCATGAAACTTAGTCATAATAATTGGCTTGATAAAATCTCAAACAGGTTTGAAAGTGGGTTATGTGAGGTCAAAAAGTAGGTCACTGGGTCATATCTTAGAAAAATCTAGTTTACACTCCAGTGGCCCCATTTTTAGCCCAGTCTTCCTCAAACTTGCTCAGAGTGTTTGTCTTGGTGATACCAAGGTTGAGTGTGATCATGGGTTGGGTGGGAATAAAAAGTAGGTCACTAGGTCAAATCTTAGAAAAATTACTCTAGAGGGCACATTTTAAGCCCAATCTTGATAAAATCAATATACTAAATCTTTGAAAATCTTGTTCTGCAGAACTACTGCTCATGATCCACTATTAACATTGTTCAAATATTGTCCCTAAGGTCAATATTGGCCCTACCCATGGGCTACCCAGCAAAAATCTTAAATCTATGGTAATCAGGTGAGCGATTAAGGGCCATCTTGGCCCTCTTGTTCTTTATTGCCATTCTTCTGAGTTTTATCTTTGCCTTTCTTTGTAGATCTGGCAAGGAGCTGACTGGGGAATCAGTAGCAACATTTAACGTGGATCACAAGTCGGCGAAAGAGCTGAGACAGTACCTGGCGAACATCGCAGTGCGATGCGAGAGCACGAGTATGGGTGAACTGCTGAATGTGATCATCCTCGAAAATGTCGGCTCCCTGGAAGAGGTGTTCAATGGCTTCCTTAGTGACAAGTATCAAAAATTGTATGTGTTTATTAACCCTTAACTCCATAAATATGCCTTTCTACATCTTTGCAAACAGAGTAGACCCAGATCAGACAGCTCCTATTTGAGTCGTCAGATCAGGGAAGTATACTGGGAAGACATATTGTTTTTGTGCGTGGCGTCTGTCCATCCATCTGTCCGTCTGTCCATATGTCAGATTTTACTCTGTCTGCGCGGTTTCTCCAAAATCTTTGGTAGGATTTTAATGAAACTGCATAGGATTGATCAGTAACATTCCTAGTTGTGCATATCTTATTCCTGTTATGGTTCAATGATTTTCTGCAGAGTTATAGGACTTCAAAATTTTTACAAGATAAAATTTATCTGCAAGGTTTCGCCAAAACCTTTACCTGAAACTTCCATTCAATATATTCCTGAATATTTTCCTGAAACTTCCTAGGATTGATCAGCACCATGCCTAGTTTTGCATATTTTGTTCCTGTTCCGGTTCCATGATTTTCCGCAGAGAAATGGGAAAATTTTGTACGTGCGGTTTTGCCAAAACCTCTGGCAGGATTTCCCTAAAACTTCATGATATTCTGCAGAGTTTTGTGACTTGAAATTTTACATGGAAAATTTTGTCTGCATGGTGGGGGTGGGGTAGACATCAGTTTTTGTATCAAAAACAATTCTAGTTAATATTCATGATGTCATTATTTCTTTCATAAATATTCATGGCCAAAAGGATTAACTCTTTCAGCACTAACCCATTTAGAAAGGAATTAGCACTAAATGATACTTAGGTCATTCAATATGAAGGCTTAAATTTTCTGGAGGAAATTGAATGGCACACAGTGCAGACACAGGTTAGAGGAATCCTCCAGGAGCCCTCTGAGATGGGCCTGCACTGCTTGCAAATACCAGTACACTTCCTGCTTTTAAAGGGCTAAGTAACTTTCACCTTCCTATCGTTCAATTATAAAAGTACCTTTTTTTACAACCGAAGGTAACCTGTCGTATTATGGTATGCCGCCTGTTCTTCCGTCCGCCCAATACCTTGACAACTATTAGGTGTACAGTCCTCATACATAATAGTGAGGTAGGACATGGCCAGTAGATGACCCCAATTGATTTTGAGGTCAGTCGGTCAAAGGTCAAGGTAACAGTGACCTTCAACTCAAAATCTTGTCCTCAAAATAACTTTTTAAGTATACTTAGGAGGGAGGTCGGTCATGGCTGGTAGATAACCCCTATAGATTTTGAAGTCAGTTGGTCAAAGGTCAAGGTCACAGTGATCGTCACTCAAAAAAACATGTCCGCTCAATAAATTGATAACTATTAGGTGTGCTGTCTTCATACTTAGCTCGTAGGTTGGTCATGGCCAGTAGATGACCTCCATTGAATTTGCGGTCAGTCAGTCTAAGGTCAAGGTCACAGTGATTTCAACTAAAAAATCTTGTCCACTCAAGAACTTGATAACTATTGGGTGTGCTGTCTTCATACTAAGCATGTTAGGACAGCACATGCTTGGGGCGTATAATGCTCCGACAGATGGAGCTCTTAATTTCTTTTTAAACAGTTTCAGAGTTTCAACAAGTTGGACCCTGATGACCCTGTTCAAACTGTTCCTTCAGGAACTTGTTTTGGCACTCTTTTCTCAAGATTGTCAGCCTGAATATTTAGCTTAAGCTCTCTTATGTGATATTTCAGTTTTATTAAGATTTGTATTGGTTGACATTTCTATTTATTCTCTTGTAATTATATGTTAATGCCTTGTTTGGTCTGAAATGTTTTTAGAAAATTTAACTGGAAGCTAAAGGGAGATAATTCTATTTCAGTCCTTACATCATTGGGACAATGAATCAGGCCACTTGCTCAACTACAAATCTGCAGCTGCACCATAACTTCAGATAAAAAATATATATATATGAGAAAATAAGTGTGATCAGGTTCTAAACTGTCAGAATCTTGTAGATGCCGAGGAGTGCTTAACTGTATAACAGTGTATACTCTGATCATATATGCACCTATGTCTATGCGGTTTACATACTGTATAACAGTGTATACTCTGATCATATATGCACCTTTGTCTATGCGGTTTACAAAGCCCTGAATTCAAAGTTCCCCACTACAGTATTCCCCTAGTATCATTATAATGATGATAATTGCATCATCTTCAAAATATCAGTTTCTTCTCTCAGACAAACCCTCAAGGTACCAGCTATTAGAAATGCTTTGTTAATGAAGATGGTTTAGTTTAACCCTTTCCCTCATATAAATGTGTTTTCACGCATTTGCAAACAGAGTAGACCCAGATCAGACGGCTCCTAGAGGAGCCGTCTGATCAGGGTCTGCTCTGTTTGCTAATAGAATTTGAAATATCTGTTTCTTTGCCTTATAAAATGTCTACAATGTTCAACCTCCAATATTTCGTTAGAACTATTTTGGTAATGAATATTCAGTAGGTATTGAAATTTGAAACAAACATAGAGCAGGGAAAGGGTAAGAGGCCAACCTGTGAAGTTTGTATGTGCTTAAGCAATTACTGCTTTGTTTCTGACCTCAAGATATTATTAATGTAGATATAGTCGATGAGCCAGTAGGGTTGGTCGGTACCATCTCAGGGGAATAATTCTCATTGTGATTTTTTACAACATATACATCTATAGAGTTAGAAAATATGTGATAGCATTGCATCGATGGTAGCTTTCAATGTGTTATTGCGTTTTATATTATGCTATACAATATCCGCATTTTGAGACAAAATTATCATTGAAAAGCTAAGGATGTCAGATTTACAACATTTGGTATATCATACCCCAACAACGAAATTATGATGGTATACCTGAATCAGGTTGTCAGTCTGAAAGTCCTTCCATCTGTCCACCCCATATGTCCGTCCGTCTATTCATCTGTCTGCCTGTCTGTCCATTTATAGACGCAAATTTCCATATGTACAAGTTTGCTTAAAACTTGATAATAAAATAATCTTATTATTTTAGTAACCAATGTATCTGCTAGTTATGCCCCCCCCCCCCCCCCAGTAAACTGGGGAGACATATTTTTTGTGTGCGGTGTCCGTCTGTCTGTCTGTCTATCCGTATGTTTGCTGCCCCCCCTCCGTCCTACCGCTCGTCTGTCAGATATTAATTTATCTGTGCGGTTTCTCCAAACCTTTGATCATATTTTCATGAAATTTCATAGGATTGATCAGCACTATGCCTAGTTGTGTTTTATCTTATTCCTGTTCCGGTTCGATGATTTTCTGCAGAGTTATAGGACTTTGATTTTTATGCCCCACCCACCCCCCACAACGGCGGGCATACAGTAATCGCATTGTCCGTCCTTCCGTTTGTCCATCCGTCCTTCCATCCGTCCATCCCAAATTTCGTGTCCCTTCTATAACTTTTTTTTTTATCTGTGAATGGATTTCAAAATAACCTGGCACAAATGTTCACCACACAAAGACGATGTGTCGCGTTCAACTCCCTGGTCCATGGGTCAAAGGTAGGTCAAGGTCATCCTTCAGGGTCAAAGGTCGGGGCATAGTGTTTCACAAACACATCTTGTTTTACATTGATTTTTTGTCCTCGTGGTTTCTCCAAGACATGTCAGATTTTCATGAAACTTAATATGGCACGAAAAATAGTTATTATGATGGTGTTATCCCTTAACCTCATAGAGACGACCTTTTCTTAGACTTAGTAGAGGGATTTGTCATGGCCAGTAGATAACCTCAATTGATTTTGAGGTCATTTGTCAAAGGTCAAGGTTACAGTGACCTTCAACTCAAAAATATTGTCCGCTCAATAACTTGATAAGTTTTAGGTGTGTTGCCTCCATACTTTATAGGAAGGTTGGTCATGGCTAGATTATACCCCTATTGATCTTGTGGTCAGTCGATCAAAGGTCAAGGTAACAGTGATCTTCATTAAAAAAAACATGTCTGCTAGATAGTTACGAGATGTGAAGTCTTCATAATGAGGAGGGAGGTTTGTCATGCTCAGGGTGGGCTTTTGTGATCGTCTGATGGCCGTTGTCCGTCGGGGTGTGTCGTCCATCGCCAGTCGTCAACAATTTGAACCCTTAAAAATCTTCTCCTCTGAATCTGCAAAGTTCTCAGCTTTCATCTTTGGCATATAGCATCATCTGTTGGTCCTCCGAAACTGGAAGTTTCTCATCTTTCATATTTGGCACATAGCATCATGTTCAGGCCCTCTACAAAGTTATATAAATTATGCCCCTGGGGTCAAAATTAGCACCGCCCTAGGGTGGCCAGTTTTCTATAGAAACAGTGAAAACCGAAAATCTTCTCTGATTGTCTGGTGAGTGGTACCAGGGCCTTCATGGCACTCTTGTGGTTTTAACAAGCTGCACTTCCTCTGGCAATGTATTCCAAATGTTCTTGCTGTTAAAGTAGAAGGTTGAGGATATCACATTATTAGTCCCCCACTGGTTACCGGTCTGGGGGACTATAGGTTTGCTTGATTCTGTCTGTCCATCCATCCGTCTGTCTGTCATGCTTCGTGTCCTGGCCATATCTCCTACAAGGGTAGGCTGAATTCATTATAATGATAAGCATGATGAGAGGGAGTGTCAATCACAACGACCATACCTTTAGCATCCATATTTTTGGAACAAGCATGATACGAGAAAGTATTTTGAAACTTCACATATGGAACACGCATGATAAGAGAAAGCATGATAAGAGAAAGTATTATGCACAAAGACCATAATTCTAGCATCAATATTTTGGGAGATGTTCCCCTTTTTCACACTTTCTTGTCCGAACAATAACTCTTTATATACTGTCCTAATTGATTTGAATCTTCACATAGGGAACAAGCATGATGAGAGAAAATGTAATGCACAAATGTCTTAACTCGAGCATCAATATTTTTGGAGTAATATCCCTTTTTCATGTTTTCAAGCTCTATCCATATGTCGCTTTTGGTGTCCGGGACATATCTCCTACAAGGGTAGGCCAAATTCATTGTTATTTCATATATTGAATGGGTCTAATCATAATGAGAATAAGGGTCATGCACAAGGGCTATAACTCTAGCATCAATATGTTTGCCTTTTTTAGCTCACCAGAGCACAAAGTGCTCAGGATGGGCTTTTTTGATCGCCTGATGTCCGTCATCCGTCGGCGTGCGTCGTGTGTCGTCCAGCGTCAAGAATTTGAACATTTAAAAATCTTCTCTGAATATACATGGTTCTCAGCTTTCATCTTTGGCACATAGCATCATCAGCAGGTCCTCTACAAAAGTTATATAAATTATGCCCTGGGTAAAAATTGACCCTGCCTTAGGGGTGCCTTGTTTTCTATAGAAACCTATAGTGAACACTTTGAAAATCTTCTCTTAAACTGGAAGGTTCTCAGCTTACATACTTAGCACATAGCATCATGTTCAGCTCCTCTACAAAAGTTATATAAATTATGCCCCTGGGGTGAAGATTGTTCCCCGCCCAGGGGTGCCTTGATTGTAATAGAAACATAGTGAACACATTGAAATCTTCTTGTCCGAAACTGGAAGGTTCTCGGCTTTCATATTTGGCATATAGCATCATGTTTAGGTCTTCTACAAAAGTTATACAAACTATGCCCCTAGTGTCAAAATTGGCCCCGTCCCAGGGGTTGCCAGTTTTCAATATAAACTTTGAAAATATTCTCCTTTGATTGTCTGGTGAGCGATATCATGGCCCTCTTGACACATTTTCTTGTCCGGACAATAACTCTTTATCTACTGGTTCAGTTAATTTAGAAACTTCACATATGGAACAAGTATGATGAGACAAAGTGTCATGCACAAGGGCCATACCTCTAGCGTCAATATTTTTGGAGTTATTCCCCTTTTTGTATTGTCTTTCTTATGTATATAATGATTTTTACAAATACCATTCAGGTTGGTCATGTATATACCATGGTCAACTATACACCATTGGTGTGTTAAGGGAAGTTTTTTAATCCAGTTCGAGACTCGTGTATTGCATAGCAATACGACATGCCCTTGTTTATTTTACCTTTACCTTTATGAAACTTAGACTCACTTTTCCTTGTGTTGTATGAATGTACCCCAGAAATTTTAGTAAAATATAGTTTCATATAGGATGGACAGTTACCATTATAAATGTTATGTACATGATTCATTGCCAGCTGTTTGACTCGATCATCTATGTTTAAAATGCAAAAGTTCTTAAACTGTTCATTTGTAATAGAGATTCGCTGATGTTCATTTAAAATAAATCGGATAACTTTATTTTGAGTGATTTGTAACTTCTTTTTTAATCTTTTAGTGATACTGTTATACCATCTTGAACAGGCGTAGTCGGAATGACATTGTATAAGATAATTACAATGAAGCTTTCTTGTTTAAGTATTGAGAACATCATTGTACATATTAAAGAACTTCAGTTTGGAATTTACCCCTTTTTTATAATATTAGATACACAAGTACTTCCTGAAAGAGCATTATCTGGAAACAGGGCCTACGTATTTAACAGAGCTTTTAGATTGAATTACATAATTGTAACTAATCTAATTACATAATTTTCCGTATCAATAAGACCCTTATTTGATCTTATAAAACAACACATGCCTGCAAAAACATAAATTCTTCATTACTACATTTTTTTTACTGTAGGTATATCTCGATTCTGAAATCATTTTGCAACAAAAATATGCGAATATATGAACACTACATCTTTAAACTCAATGACTTATAATAAGATGACTGACGTATTGTCATTTTTGTCAGTTAGTTTGATAAAAAGAAAACAGAAGAAACAATCATTTACATGGAAGATCCTCTTTTTTCAAATATGCGTTATGCGGCCAAAACGAAGTGTATTAAGTACGGTAGGTAAATGTGTTGTTCTTGACATAAATGGATATATAGAGTTTTCTCCCTTTAGCCATACATTGTTATTCTGATCTGTTTGTACTGCTTTTTTATCTGGATTCAAATATCTTTTGCTATGTAACTCTTTGCACGCTAGTGGCGAAACTGTGATGCCATATGCAAACAGTTTGGATCCTGATGAGACGCCGCATAATGCGGCGTCTCATCAGGATCCAAACTGTTTGTCATCTTGACCATATTTTTGCAAATAAAAATGAGAGAAAGTTTATTTTAAGAATTGAAGCAGACGACAATTATTGCAGACGAAAAATTACTTAGCGTGCAAAGAGTTAAAGTCATCACGATGTTGCCAATTGTGTGTTATGCTGTATCTGACGAATCGTGGAATTGGTTGTTCTGCTTGCACATGTACAATAGCTTAGCCCTTTACTCTATGAATATTCATGTAAGAAATGATGGCATCATGTATATCATTAAGATTTTTAAATGGCGTATAAACACATTATTTTTTTCAAAGCAGGAGCTGTAAAATCAGATTTATTTTATCCATAAGCAGACGACTCCTACATGATCCGTCTGATCTGATCTGGGTCTATTTTATTTGCAAGACTTTGAAATATGTAGGGTAAAGGTTAACACAATATTTTATTTTGTTTTAAAAACAATAAAACGGTCGACACATAAACACTGTTATCAAAGACAAAACTTCCTGGTTGTGGGTCTTGGTAGAGAGTGTGTCCTAATGCTAGTGCCAAACATATCACTCCCTGCAAGCCTGTATTTGGCTGAAAACATTCAGATTATATATAATTTACCACCGGACTGCCGTGCAATGCAACTTAAGATTAGGTAAACAAAGATTAAATGATAACTTATTTTAAACAAACATATACCGACAATCTGCTCACAGACATTACCGTTAGCATCATTTCTCAAATCAGCATTTTTATGCTAGCGGTGAGGGTAGGGTTGGGGTTTGGGAGGAGTAGACACGATCAGAGTATCAAGCATTTTTATGCTGGGGTGAGGGTAGGGTTGGGAGGAGTAGACACGATCAGAGTATCAAGCATTTTTATGCTGGGGGTGAGGGTAGGGTTGGGGTTTGGGAGGAGTAGACACGATCAGAATATCAAGCATTTTTACTTCGTGGCTGGGGTGAGGGTATGATTGGGGCTTGGAGAGGAGTAGACACGATCAGAATATCAAGCATTTTTATGCTGGGGTGAGGGTAGGGTTGGGAGGAGTAGACACGATCAGAATATCAAGCATTTTTATGCTGGGGTGAGGGTACGTAGGGTTTGGGGAGGAGTATACACGATCAGAATATCAAGCATTTTTATGCTGGAGTGAGGGTAGGGTTGGGAGGAGTAGACACGATCAGAATATCAAGCATTTTTATGCTGGGGTGAGGGTACGTAGGGTTTGGGGAGGAGTATACACGATCAGAATATCAAGCATTTTTATGCTGGGGGTGAGGGTAGGGTTGGGAGGAGTAGACACGATCAGAATATCAAGCATTTTTATGCTGGGGTGAGGGTAGGGTTGGGAGGAGTATACACGATCAGAATATCAAGCATTTTTATGCTGGGGTGAGGGTACGTAGGGTTTGGGGAGGAGTATACACGATCAGAGTATCAAGCATTTTTATGCTAGCGGTGAGGGTAGGGTTGGGGTTTGGGAGGAGTAGACACGATCAGAATATCAAGCATTTTTATGCTGGGGTGAGGGTAGGGTTGGGAGGAGTAGACACGATCAGAATATCAAGCATTTTTTATGCTGGGGTGAGGGTACGTAGGGTTTGGGGAGGAGTATACACGATCAGAATATCAAGCATTTTTATGCTGGGGGTGAGGGTAGGGTTGGGGTTTGGGAGGAGTAGACACGATCAGAGTATCAAGCATTTTGGATCATAATGAATCTTTGTGTTTGATCTTTACACAAATAGTTTCAAATGTTATAAGTATGTCTATTGTGAGCTAAACGGTTGATGAATGTGTTTGGTGTAATTGTTAAAAGTCATGCCTTCAGAGAATCGTCTACAAATTGCATTACATTTATACACAAATGCAGTAAAACCTCTCTATAACGGCCACTAAATTGTGTTAATTAGTTGGTATCTAGGACAGGGGACTGCTTAAAGCAAGGTGAAAGTAAAACAGAACGCTCCTATAGGAGCGTTCTGTTTTACTTTCACCTTGCTTTAAGCAGCCACCTGTCTTTAACACACAATAATTGATTTAAGTTAGTAGCCGTTATAGAGAGGTTTTGCTGTGGTTTAAAGAATGTTATACCGGATATTAATCTCATACATATCCATGTGAGGAAAAATGGTATAGTGGATATTTGTTATCTGAAGTTTGAGAACAGTATATGAATGCAGGAAACTTTCGCCATGCAAGAAAATGCAGAATCATATCTACATGTATATAATTCCAAAAGCTAGCGGGGAAGACCCTGCTCAGTTGGGATCTACAGCAGCCGTCAAATCAGGGTCTGCTCTGTTTCCAAAGGCGCGGAAAGACGTGTCTGTTAGGTAAAATGTTTATAGTTAGGCGATATCAACCCTTACCGTGCTGCCAAAAACAGTCTGCAAAAACTATCATCTATTATGGTTTCAACCCTTTCCATGTTCTCTGTGTATTAGAAATTTCAATACCTACTGAATATTCGTGGACAAAATAGTTATAACGAAATATGGAAGGTGGAACATTGGAGCTATTTTAGATAGTAAAGACACATGTTTCAAATTCTATTAGCAAACAGAGCGAATTCTCTAGGAGCCGTCTGATCTGGGTCTACTCTGTTGCAAATTCGTGAAAACACGTTTATATGAAAGGAAAGGGTTAAACACCGATTCGTACAAGCGTTTGAGAAACTGACGGCCGAGTGTCAAACAGCTTGGATCCTAGTGAAATACTGACGACCGAGTGTCAGACAGCTTGGATCCTAATGAAATACTGACGGCCGAGTGTCAAACAGCTTGGATCCTAATGAAATACTGACGTACTCGGCGTCTCATCTGGATCCACTCTGTAAATGCGAGTCAGGTCAGCCTAGGCATGATAAGGGTTTAACGGTGACCTCATGATTACGTGTGGAAACGCCTTGGATCCATACGCGATGTACCGGCACTTTCAGACGCAGTCCTTGTGAGAAGAGTCAAAATGTTAAAATGATTAATTCAAAATCACGTAGCATTATCAAACAAGATTCTTTGCTGTTGTGACGTTCAATAAATTTGTTACATATATTAACACTTTTCCTCACATAGACGCCTTCACGACACGCCTTTGTAAGCTTGGTAGATCCTGTAGGAGCCGTCCAATCAGGATCTGCTCTGTTTGTTTATGGAACTACAGTAAAACCCCGCTAATGCGACCACCAAAAAGGGGCATAATTCTGGGTGGCAGAGGCAGGTGGTAGCTTAATGCAGGACGAAAGTTATGCAGAAAGATCCTATAGGAGCTTTCTGCATAACTTTCGTCCTGCTTTAAGTAACCACCTGCTTTAGACGACATCAGTGGCTGTTTATTAAGTGGTCGCATTAGCGGGGTTTCACTGTATATAGATCTGTTAAAGTCAAATTCTGTGTTCATACATCACCATGAAAAATCAGAAAATAAAGATTCACGGTGCCATTATTTACAACATAGATATTCCTGAAGGAAGCGGTTAATGATTTAATATTTAGAGAACTATTGTATACGTGCTGAAATAACATGCTCCGGGTGCTACTGATAATATTGGTGATACAGTTAAACCTCCCTCATGAATTGGCAAACTTATATAATTATATTAGATACAAGTCTATGATATAATTGGCGTCATGAATGTTTATTACCAGTTTTTTTTTATAATGGTGTATGATAGGATAGCCGTGGAAGAAACTTTAGAATCCGAACCGCTTGATCTGGATCTTCTTCTTGCACAAACGCATGGAAATTAGTTTCTATCTTGGAAAATGTTAATGTACAGAATGAAGATATATGTAATTATACAACAGGGCATGGGTAAAGAAGGAGAAATGTATTTTAAAATTCAGCAAGCGAAGGGTTAATTTGTTATAATAGTACATGAACACATGGAATTTGGTTTAGCCATGTCAGAAACTGTAGAATCATATATATATCATATCATGAGAAAACAGAGTAGACCCTGGTCAGACGGCTCCTATAGCAGCCGTCTGATGTGGGTCTACTCTGTTTGCAGTTTATATAAAGGAAAGGGTTAAAACAGGTGGTATCATAATGCATGCTGAACGCCACACAGAGAGGTCATGTGGGATCTTTCTGCACGCCGTCTCTCTGCATTTAGCATCCACCCTCTTAAATGCTCTAATTCTTCTTCATTACAAGTGAGAATTAATATTCTTACATATGTAAACAATTTCTTTATAAGGAGTGTGTGTATGTAAAACGTACATTTAGGAGGTTCTTTGGATAAATTGTTTCTGTTTCAAGAAAACACCACCCACTACTCGGAACACCCCGGGGATTTCTAAATTAATCACATAAAAGTCACAGATGTTGATTTAAATGCACGCAATTTTGAGAAACAACTGAAGCATATTGAAACATAAATTAATTGAAATGTTTGAATTTTTTCTTAGTTTTCATTTCTGTCTGGCAAGATAAATAATTAGTGTGACATTTTCAGGCCTTACATTTCTACCATAGATATTGTGAACATTGCCGGGACAGATTACACAAGTACAATAAATAAAATCAAATATAAAGTAAAATCTCGATAGTTTGAAGTTGTGGAGTGAATAATTGAGAACTGTGCATGCATGTGGCTGCTTAATGCAGGATTAAAGTCCATGCAAAATGGTCCTAGAGGAGCTTTCTGCATAACTTTCACCCTGCATTAAACTGCCACCTGTCTTGAAGACTGACAATGGCACTTGTTTTAGTGTTTGAACCATCGGTTTTTATTGCATTATACAGTAGAATCCCTCTAATGCGACCACTTAATGAATAAACATGGGTGTCGTTATAAGCAGGTGATTGCTTAATGCAGGAAAAAAGTAATGCAGAAAGCTTTTCTACATTACTTTTGTCCTGCATTAACCTACCACCTGCTTCTACGACCCAGAATAATACCTCTTTTAGGTGGTCGCATTAGAGGGGTTTTACAGTATAACTAATGTATGAGAAATATATTGCGAGTTCGGTGGTTCCCAGAAGCCATCGAGTAGCAACGATTGACGACCTTAAACAGAAAAGCACAACCCGCGAATTTCGTATTTCAACGCTGGACTTGGTGAAATGCTTAACCATTTTCTTCATGAATGTTTATGTAAGATATAATGACATGGCTGCTCTTTATCTGAGTTTTTTTTAAAAGATTTAATGGCATGTGAACACATGAATGTTTCGGCCATTGCAGAGCATATAGAATCAGATCTACATTATTCGATAAGCAAACAGAGCAGACCCTGATCAGATCATGACTCCTACCGGAGCCGTCAGATCTTGGTTTACTCTGTTTATAAGGGTTCACAAATGCGTATTTATGCAGTAAGGGGTAAAGTCTAGAATCGACGATTGGCCTTTTGAGGGATGGGCGTCCTTTGGGTACCTTTGCAAATAGTTTGGACCCAGATGAGATGCCAAGCAACTCGGGTAACTCCCTTGAAAGTCTTTCCCAGTTTTCAAATTAAGATTTCCTTTATTTTAACCCATTTGCTCCCCCGATCCCATATATGGGACGTAGGCAAACAGTGTAGACTCTGATCAGACGCCGCATAAGGCTCACTGTCTGTTGATAGGAATTTCAATATAAAACAAAACGAAATTGAAAAATTAGGTGAGGCACCCTTTAGATAAAAAATGGACTAATCCAATATACAAACATGGAAGAATCCACTGGGAGCAAATGGGTTAATTTCTATAAAGTATATTCACAGTGCCAATAAGTTTGAATCCTCGTGAGACACCGAGTTACTATGCTTCTTATCTGAATTCAAACTGATTGCAAAGGATATATAGTAAAACCTCTCTATAAGGACCACTAAATTACATCAAGTATTTTGTGTTAAAGGCAGGTGGCTGCTTAAAGCAAGGTGAAAGTAAAACAGAACGCTCCTATAGGAGCGTTCTGTTTTACTTTTCACCTTGCTTTAAGCAGCCACCAGTCTACATACCAAGTAATACACGCGATTTAGTGACCGTTATAGAGAGGGTTTACTGTATCGGATTCACCAGTGCGATGAAAGATTAAAAACAAAATTATTCAGACAGTTCGTTTTTTTTTTATTATTTTAGTTAACGATTTCTTGTAAGAATAAAACATATTTTAATTGAGTAAAATACCTCTAAACCGGGTGTTCAGTTTAGTGAAATACCAGGTGGAGTTAGGTGGAAGCTTAATGCAGGGCGAAATACTAGGAGCTTTCTGTATTACTTTCACATGCATTAAGCAGCCACCTGCATAAACTTATCTGAATTCTTCTCTACTAGTATTGCGGTTTCGAGGGGTGATTCTGTATTTCGGTATTTTGTCTGGCTCCTTTATCACCTGCTGTAGTTGAATCGTTTATCATCTGCTGTAGTTGGATCCTTTATCATCTGCTGTAGTTTAATCCTTTTTCATCTGCTGTAGTGTGATCGTTTATCATCTGCTGTAGTTGGATCGTTTATCATCTGCTGTAGTTGGATCCTTTAACATCTGCACTAGTTATCAGTGTTTAATTCTTTATCTCGTGAATATTAATTTAAGAAATAGATTTTAATTGAGTGAAATTTCATCATTGCATACGAATACGGGGAATTTTAACCAAAGTAGAAACTAGAATCGGATCTATATTATTAATAAGTAAACAGACCAGACCCTGATTAGACGGCTCCTGCAGGCAGTGTGTACAGTGGATCTAGTCTGTTTTCAACAATGTGTACATTGGGTCTAGTCTGTTTACAACAATGTGTACATTGGGTCTAGTATGTTTACCACACTGTGTACATTGGGTCTATTCTGTTTGCAACACTGTGTACATTGGGTCTAGGGGCTAGTCTGTTTTCAACACTGTGTACATTGGGTCTAGTCTGTTTGCAACATTGTGTACATTGGGTCTAGTCTGTTTGCAACACTGTGTACATTGGGTATAGTCTGTTTGCAACATTGTGTACATTGGGTCTAGTCTGTTTACAACAATGTGTACATTGGGTCTAGTATGTTTACCACACTGTGTACATTGGGTCTATTCTGTTTGCAACACTGTGTACATTGGGTCTAGGGGCTAGTCTGTTTGCAACACTGTGTACATTGGGTCTAGTCTGTTTGCAACACTGTGTACATTGGGTCTAGGGGCTAGTCTGTTTACAACAATGTGTACATTGGGTCTAGGCTGTTTTCAACAATCTGTACGTTGGATCTAGTCTGTTTACAACAATGTGTACAGTGGATCTAGTCTGTTTACAACACTCTGTACATTGGGTCTAGTCTGTTTACAACAATGTGTATATTTGGTCTAGTCTGTTTACCGCACTGTGTACATTGGATCTATTCTGTTTGCAACACTGTGTACATTGGGTCTAGGGGCTAGTCTGTTTACAACACTGTACATTGGGTCTAGTCTGTTTACATGTACACCATTGTGTACATTGGGTCTATTCTGTTTGCAACACTGTGTACATTTGGTCTAGGGGCTAGTCTGTTTGCAACACTGTACATTGGGTATAGTCTGTTTACAACGCTGTGTACATTGGGTCTAGTCTGTTTGCAACACTGTATACACTGGGTCTAGTCTGTTTGCAACATTGGGTCTAGTATGTTTGCAACACTCTGTACATTGGTCTAGTCTGTTTACAACATTGTTTACATTGGGTCTAGTCTGTTTACAACACTGTGTACATTGTGTCTAGTCTTTTTACAACAATGTGTACCTTGGTTCTAGTCTGTTTGCAACACCGTGTACATTGGGTCTAGTCTGTTTGCAACACTGTGTACATTGGGTCTAGGGGCTAGTTTGTTTGCAACACTGTGTACATTGGGTCTAGTCTGTTTGCAACACTGTGTACATTGGGTATAGTCTGTTTGCAACATTGTGTACATTGGGTCTAGTCTGTTTGCAACACTGTGTACATTGGGTCTAGTCTGTTTGCAACATTATGTACATTGGGTATAGTCTGTTTGCAACATTGTGTACATTGGGTCTAGTCTGTTTGCAACACTGTGTACATTGGGTCTATTCTGTTTGCAACACTGTGTACATTGGGTCTAGGGGCTAGTCTGTTTGCAACACTGTGTACATTGGGTCTAGTCTGTTTGCAACATTGTGTACATTGGGTATAGTCTGTTTGCAACATTGTATACATTGGGTCTAGTCTGTTTACAACACCGTGTAAATGTTCTATTTATCACAATGGTTTCAATAGATGATTTTACAGGGGCGTAGAAAGGCGTATTTATGGAGGAAAGGCTTAAAGAAAAATAGTTACAGTAACTGGCAGTTCATATCCTGATGAGATGCCGCCGTAATCACCTAATTATATTTCGCAGTGAAGGTGTTAATAAAATGTCGAACATGCTTTAAAATGCATTCACAAGAAATTTGATTTTAAGGGACAAATATTCAGAATATGCGATTTAATGATGATCAGAATTATATTCATTAATATGGGCTTTTGATAATCACGTTTGAAGGCAAACTATTTCTTAATTCAATCAAGAACAGTCGTTTGAGATGGTACACGCCCCCACCCACACAAATGAGTCCCGATTTAGAAATGATTAGGGGGGACGTCGCCCTGGTTAACCCTTCTCATGCTGAACACGATCCAACTGTCTATTTGAGAACAGTTTGCTTCCAGATGAGACGCCAAGTAATTTGACATGTCAACAGTGTCAAACTGTTAAACACTGGATCAGTAGTGTTTGATTGAGAAAAAAAAGCAAAAACATGTAGCAGACCAGTGTTTTACATGTAACAGACCAGTGTTTTACATGTAACAGATTTTATGATTTCAGCATGAAAATGGTTATATTCAATATTTGTCTACCTTTAGTATTTGTAAACATGTACAGTAAAACACATCTGAACCGGGCGTTAAATTTAGTATAAATATCGGTCTTAGATACAGGTGGCAGCTTAATGCAGGGTGCAAGTCATGCGGAACGCTTTCTGCATTACGGTCAACCCGAACATAGAATCCGTGCACTCAGAGATTTCAGCGTCTCAAACTCTTTCGCTGCCAACTTTATCGTCTGCTACAATTTTCACTTTTCTCTTTTTTTCTTTATTTTTGTTTCATAAAATAATATCAGTAGCAAACAGTTTGAATCCTGATGAGATGCCGAGTTACTCGGCGTCTCGTCTGGATCCAAACTGTTTGCATAGGTAGAACTAATGACATATATGCCACATTGGCAGCGAAAGAGTTAAGCAGTCGATATTATGCGAATTATCATTGAAAGAGAGGACGTACATTGAGATTAAAACTAACCCTTTGCCTGATAGGGATGCTTTACAACAGCATTACAAACAGAGTAGATCCAGTGGAGCCGTATGATTGAGGCCTGCTCGGTTTGCTTATGGAATGATACGGATCTAATTCTATCTGCCATGGCCAAACGTTCGTTGTCCATGATGCCATTATAAATAAACTACATGTAATTAATAGTCATACTCTTTTTATTTCTTACATAAAATGTTCATACCTGGTTAACTCTCTGCAAGCTAAGTAATTGTCGTCTGCTAGAATTGTCTGTTATAAATCACTTTCTCCTACATGTAATATGCAACCAGACTCAAACAAGTTTGACCCTGAAGAGATACACATCATCTGGATGTAAACTGTTTGCATAGGAAATGGCGAATGTGTCGTATGCGCGCAGTGAGTAGATTAAATAATTGCTGAAAATACTCGTATTGCAACCAGATGTAATCTTGTTATGTCATAAACGAGAAATAAATCGTGAAACTTTAATCCCTTTCTTTACATAAATGCATTTTCACGCATTTGCAAGCAGAGTAGACCCAGATCAGACGGCTCCTTTCTGATCAGGGTCTGCTCTCTTTGCTTTTGGCACCATATAGATCTTATTCTACAGTTTTTTGTAAAAACGAAAAATTCCTTTTAAAAATTTACAGTATAAAATTAAGCTATTTAATATTCATGTTATCCTCATTTTACACACAAAAAGTGAACACGGAAAGGGGTTAATCTGCGGGGTATAGAATAGTGCCAGCTGTTACGATTCAGCTGTTTGTGTATTTTCGTCACAGCTATGTCACTAATTAAGTTAATCTTTTACTCCATAGGGACGCCTTTTAATACTTTTGCAAACACAGTAGACCTAGATTAACGACTCGTGTAGGAACCGTATGATCAGGGTCTGTTCTGTTACTTCTATGTTACAAATACATATTCTCTACTATTTGCCATGGCAACACATGTTCTTCTTTTATATTTTTAATACATGAATTAAAATAGACAATATTTATAGTGGAAAAGCAGACAAGAGGATAAGTCCTTAAAATATCCCTTCACTTTGAAAACAATGTAGATCTTCTTTGACATGTCAGCTGGTTTTCAGTCCGCCGTCTGATTTGGCTCAGCACTGTGACTACATAGCATCAAACTTATCCGCACTTTCCGACAAGCTCGGAAATGCCCGATGTGTTCCGATTGGTGTATGACCATTCAACATGACAATTAGTATAAGACGCGTCGTCTTGTCTGTGTCTACACTGTTTACGGGTCCTGAACGTACAGTAGAACGATTCTATTGCAACCACTAAATAAATGAACACGGGTATCGTTCAAACAAGGTGGCTGCTTTATGCAAATCGGAGGTAGCGCAAAAAGCTATTTACAGAACTTAACGGCACGCATTAAGATGCCCTTTACCTAAAAGCACGGAATAAACGTGTTTAAAGAAGTCGATGCAGATATATTTTACCGGATTTTCTCATTTTTTTGCACGTGAAATGATGATGGCTGAAACAATATTCACAACCACGTGCAATAAAACCTGTCTTCAGCGACCACCCGAAATAAATCTTATTCTGGGGGTTAACGACAGGTAGTAGCTTAATGCAGGGTGAAGGTAATGCAGAAAGCTCCCATATGAGCTTTCTGCATTACTTTCGCCCTGCATTAAGCTACTACCTGCTCTTATAGATCCGACAAATTGCTTCAGTATGTAGTCGTTATTGTTAGTATCTACTGTACCTTGCGCATCTGTCGACAGTCTATCCTTGAAATTCGTACAAACATTCGATTTTGTCGATTGATATCGCATTTTCACATTCCTCAAACATTTTTGTTACAATTTTGCTTTCAAGATGAAGTCTATAATGTTATAACCATAATTGCATTCTCAAAATATCCCTCTTTTTTCTCTCCGCCACAAATATCTATCACCTGAATGCAATTTCCGTATTCTTTCGATGATAGTACATTCTGACAATTATCATAGTGCATTAGAGTAGCCAGGTAATCAACCTTTTACTTCAGTACCCGTAACTCTCTCTTTTCGGTGATTGATCTTAATTTTTCAAACCTGAAAATGCGGAAACAAACAGATTCGCGCAAATGACATCAAAGAAACATAAGTGATTTAGTGGCATATCACCATCTGCCGTTATTGTCCCTTACTGATAGTTACAAATACCTGATACCCAAATGAGATGTTGCATAACTCGGGGTCTAATCAGGATCCAAGCTATTTGACACCCGGTCATTAGTTTCTCAAGGGCGGACATATATAAAATCTGCATATTGAGCAGACAGACTGTTTATTTCCAAAGTTTATTAAGGAGTAGATACAGGGCTACATTAAATCTGGGTTGCATCGAGGGCAATGACCACCCCCGGGTGTAATGGGCCTGTTTACTATGACGTCATGCATTCTAGCTGGTCCCACATGGAAGAGATTGTTTCTCTGTAGTTGAAGAGGTTTGCACATTAACCCATATACATGATGATTAATCACGCGAGAAATAATGACATCATAAATAGTATTTACATTACTTTTTATAACGGCACATGAACACCGACAGTTTCGGCCATAGCAGAAAGGGTAGGTCTATCTACAGACCTGTATACAATTCCATAAGCAAACGGAGCAGAACCAGATTAGACGGCTCCTGCGGGCGCCGTCTGATCTTGGTCTACTCTGTTTGCAAAGGCGTATTTATGGAGGAAATGGTTAAACATTGTCTGATGAATATTCACGCTTATTCAATATGAATAATTAGTTTACTTCTTGAATTAAAGACATACAATCAGGAAATGTATTGTCAAATAGGACCCGTCCGATCTGGGCCTACCTTGTTTGCAACAATGCGTCAAAGGGCACCTCTGTGGTGTAAAAGCTGAACCCTACCGAGTGTTCATACCTTTGCAAACAGAGCAGACCCAGATCAGAACCGTCTGACCAGCGTCTGTTCTGTTTGCTTATGGATTATAATAAATCTGACTTATACAAATATCCATGTATCCACATGCCATCATAAGAAGTCAGCTTATAAATATTCATGATGTTATTTTTACATGAATATATAACAAGGAAAGGGTTAAAGCATTAAACATATACTCCATAAATACTCCGTTCTCCTTGCTCCTGTAGGAACAGTCTGATCAGAGTCTGATCCATTTGCTTATGAGATAATATAGCTTTGGTTCTTCAGTTTCTACCAAAATCCATACATGTATGTCCATATGCTACTATAACAATTAATCTAATTAATATTCAAGATGTCATTATTTTTTACATGCATATTCATGGCGTAAACGGTTTATCTTACTACTCGCTAGCAGCAAATTCGTGATAATCCTCCTCAAATAGTTTGGATCCTGATGAGACATCGAGTTACTCTGATCGTATACTTAAAAAGCAAATTATCAGAAATCGTGTTTTAGAACAGAGAAAGGGGCGACATGACTAGCGGACAATTACACAGTGCGCTATTAGTTGAGAGATTCGATTGATGATCTCCTTGTCGATATCGATCCCATTATTCATTGGGTCAGTGGGTGCGAATGCTGGTGATTAGATGTGTACGTATAGTTGTGCGTGCGTGACTCAGAAAGGGAAAATGATGCTAGAGAAAGGAAACCAATCGCTTTTGATTTACTGAACTGATCGCAGAGTTTTATAGCAGAATCGGTGAATAGGTCGATAAGTGTCGGGTCAGTGAGTGAATATGGTCGTCAGTTTCTTCAGTTTCCAATGTGTCGTCTGCTTCTAGTGTGTCGCCTGCTTTCAACATGATATCTGCATAAATGAAAACGTCTGCTGTGTACATGTGTATCTCATGAAATATTTTAATTGGAGTCTTGAGAAACCTGCTCATATTAGATTCTGTTTTGTCTGTTCAAGCTTTCGTTTGGTTCAAGTTAGAAGGTGCAATTTTTTTTATGGGTCTGATGTACAACAAAGAACATTAGCATCAATAAGCTATTTACGGACAATGTAACAAAAATTACAACAGTGTAAAAATCCTGTGGAGTTTAAAAATAAATATAAGTTTTCCAAAGCATGGATAATATATACTCAGTACAAATTTAGATACTGTTATTGTCCTGTTTTATTGACCTGTCAAATGTGAATATTCCTACGTCACTGAAAGGATATATTTAGCTTGGGTAAACCTGTGTTTTAAACGTGTTTCACGAGATTCACAATAAATGTACAAGTACTCGAATGAGTCAAGTAGGAAAGCTTTTATTAGCGGAAACGATCGACATCAACCGAAGCTAAATATGGCGTGTTCAGCAAGCGTATAATTATTTAAATTTGACAGGTTAATAAAACAGGACAATACAGGTAAACCACGCTATATTGAGACTTGTTGTTGTTTTGTTGTTTACATAACAGAACACAAATATAGGACCAGACAACATAATGTATACATAGTAAGTTGCCACCAATAATGTACTGGGCTTTGGTCTAATGGATATGTATCTGGTCTTGCAAACAGGGGGTCGTGCGTTCGAATCTCAGGCTATGCAGTTTTCTTTTTTTAAAACAAAAATGTTTTGCTATTTGTAATCATCTTTTTAATTTTAAGTAGTTTTCTATTATATGTTAATATTTTGTTATTAATTATTATATGTTATATTTATTGTTGTTTTGTATGGACAATTAATTAATAAAAAAATATTGGCCATTGGTCAGAATCGAACTCGAGACCCGCCGCATGCAAGCCCAGACACATAGCCATTGCACCACGACAATTAGTTTTAAGGGTTGTGGCTTGCGAAGTCCTTTAACATTTAGGAAGTGCCATAGTCGCTTCATTTTGTTTACATTAGAGTAGGTCATGTTTTGTTCCAAAATAAGTTGGTCTATAACTGTACAATACACAATACAGTAAAACCCCGCTAATGCGACCACCTACAAGAGGTATAATTATGGGTGCTAGATGCAGGTGGTAGCTTAATGCAGAACAAAAGTATTGCAGAAAGATCCTAGAGGAGCTTTCTGAATTACTTTTGTCCTGCATTAAGCAACCACCTGCTTATAAAGACATCCATGTTTATTCATTAAGTGGTTTCATTAGAGGGACTCTACTGTAACAGTAAACACTCGATACTACGAAATTTTAGTCAGGATGAATTCATGTCTTTGTAGACAGGTGCCTGCTTAATGCAGGGTGAAAGTCATAGAAAGCTCCTAGTCACCTGTGTAAAAGATCAATAATGTTACGCATTTGAGTGTTCGTAGCATCGAGGTTTTTTACTTTATTAGTTAAAGGGTAATTATCTAAAGAGTGTAATACTGATTAAGAGTTCGATATGAATTTCCTAAGATGTATCACATATTTCCTATCATAGGATGCTAGTCTGACAGTCATGGAACAAGAGGTTATTATTACAACTATAAAGTCATATCTTCATTATAAGAGAAAAAACTTAAGGTCTCAGATTACCTAAAATACATATTTCCATGGTAGACATAGAGTCAAATAGTTGAGATGGCCCCTGCTAGAGCATTCCCAGCCTGGTCTGCAGTGCGTCCCTGGAGATATTGAAGGTATTCTAGCCTCCTGTATCAGAAGTATTCATTTAAAAATGTCTCTTATCAATTCTACTCAACTTGTGAATACTCACAAAATAATTTATTAATAGCAGTGAAAACAGATGGTTGCTTAAAGTAGGACGAAAGTAATGCTGAAAGTTCCTATGGGAGCTTAATGTACAACCTTTGTCTTGTTTTTAAGCTATCACATGTTTTAAAATTACACTTCTCTTGAGGAGTAGTGTTACCGTAATACAATTTTATTTCACCCTTTACCTGATAGAGAAACATTTTTTCGTCTTTCAAACTCTACTAGATGCGGATCAGACGGCCCCCTGTAGGAGCAGGTTGGTCAGGGCCCATCCTATTCGCTATAGCGACAGTCTAGTTTAAAACAATAACAAACGGGTTCAAATTGAATGTATTCAGCTTTACTTACTGGTGGAAAGGGACAATTAGTTGACTAAATGTGGTGGAGAGGGACAATTAGTTGACCAAATGTGGTGGAGAGGGACAATTAGTTGACTAAATGTGGTGGAGATCAAATGTGGTGGAGAGGGACAATTAGTTGACTAAATGTGGTGGAGAGGGACAATTAGTTGACTAAATGCTAAGAGTGATGTGTACAATAACCCCCTCTAAACCGGACACGTTAAATGTAGTATGAATACCGGTCTTGGAGGCAGATGGCAGCTAAATGCAGGGTAGAAATCATGTAGTAAGCTCCGGCCTGACTTTCACTCTGCATTACCTCATAGGCTATTTTAGATACAACCTCTTTGAATTAATCTACCGAAATGGAGCATTAACTAGAGAAAAGGAAAAAAATAGAATTTGTAGTTTGAAACCATTGTGATAAAAAGAGCATTTGCCCCAATATGAGCAAATGCTCTATTTATCACAATGGTTTCACAAAGTGACTTTTACAGAGTCATCAAAAGTCGTCAATATAAGGGAATGGGTTAAGCAGCCACCTGTCTAAAAGTATCTAATTCTACTCAAATAGAATTCCGGTTTAGAGGGGTTTTACTGTCTAAGAGACTCTGTGTCAGATCCTGTCTAAACCAGTTTTATCTAGCTGTGAAAAAAATAGTGTCTTCTTAAATTTAGATATGGTGCTAATTAGCTATACCCGATTTGATTAAACTTTTGAGACAGCAATTACCAAACGGCATGAAACAACATTTTGAGAAACAAATGACCAAGTGTCAAACAGCCTGGATCCTGATGAGCCACCGAGTTATTCGGCGTGTCATCTGGGTCCATGCTTATAAAACGTTTTAGTTGAGTCTGGGTTCGTTCTCAAGCTTTTCATTGGTCAGATTTGAGTTCTCAAGCTTTTGATTGGTCAGATTGAGCCAAAAACTTGAGAACGAACCCAGACTCAACTAAAAGATACTGATCTAAGTTGTTTGCAAACGCGACCGAGGTATCCGGTAGCGTGCTAAGAGTTTCAGTGCGGGAAACGAGTCACTAATCTACTTTGCAAACAGTGTAGAATCAGATGTGAGGGATATAAGAGGTATGCACTGTTTGCCATGTTACACTTTTTAAAATATCCTTAAATATTCACAGTAAACTTGACCTGTTTGAATTAGCCTATTGGAATAGTCTATTGACAATTCAGCGTTGAAAGGGTAAAATACATTCTACGGGATAAATGGAAAACCAGGTAGTACTTGGTACACTTTCCATGCTGGGTATGTAGATGTGATACAATTGGCGTGCAGTTTAGATCCAGATGAGCCTCTGCCTAACTCAATTCTCACCAGTAGCCAATCTGTTTAGTAAGCTGCTAGTCGTTCTTCGTTGAATTTGAAAAAATTCAAAACACAGGAAGAGCACGTTAACAAGGATCATTATTGCATGTGGAAATCACTGACTGGTCAGAGATGTAACCCTTTACCAGCTGAGTGGAACCTGGCCCACATTTGTAAACAGTTTGGATTCAGATGAGACGCCGAGTAATCTCATCAGGATCCAAACTGTTTACCACAGAGTCAATCGTCCAATCAAAAGTTTAATTAAAACTGAAAAAAGTTAAAAGCGCACCAGGCAGGAGCTTAAGCTATTATTAGTTTTACAGCAGGAAAATAATTAATAGAATTTACTGAAAAGAATTTCACGAATGTATCATTTCCTTTATCTTCATCAATGCAGAACTGTTGGCTTGGCAATGCTATGCTAAGCACACATCCAGCCGAAAAGTTGAATGAAATTCCAAGCAACGTGTTATCCTCATCCAATAGGTCTGATTTTGTCATTAGTAATATATTTCACACTTTACTTTAACAGGTCTAATTTTGAAAATCTACTATTCAGTCCTGAGTGTTGTATTTAGAGGTGGAATGTGGTATTTAAGCTCATTTCGAGATATTTCAAATATTTCTATATTGATAAATGGATAGTAATCAATTTTGTATGATTGTAATTTTGTTTAAACAGTTTTTTCGTATGTAACAAAGTCGTTAAACGCTTTAGTGAATCAATTATAACGGCTCATCTTGCTTCTCGTGAATTCTTGTTCTAGAACATATCACGAATACATACAGAACTAAACTGCACACGACTTTGTCTTAAACGCGAAAAAAACCCCCAACTAGATGGGCGATATCGATACTTTATATCAAGTGATTAGTAGCAGGCTATTATTATTACACCTTGTTCATTTTACAGACTTCTAGACCACATCTTTCATAGACAAACTGCCTTGAACCCTTTACTCCATGTACCTATATAGCCCTTTAAATGCCTTTGCAAACAATGCAGACTCCAGATAGGACTTTTCCTCTTGGAGCCGTCTAATCAGGGTCTGTATTATATGCATATGGTGTAATATACAGTAAAACCCCTCTAAACCGGAATTCTAGTAGAGAAGAATTTAGATACTTTCAGGCAGGTGGCTGCTTAATACAGGGTGAAAGTCATGCAGAAAGCTCCTAGAGGAGCTTTCTGCATGACTTTCACCCTGTATTAAGCTTCCACCTGTCTCCAATACCGATATTTATACTAGAATTAACGTCCGGTTTAGAGGGGTTTTACTGTATACATGTATCTGTTTCTACAGGTTTTACCATAGTACAACATTCCCGTGTTCCTTTGACATTATAAAGTTTGTTTCAGTTAATTAATATTCATGATGCCATTATTCTTTACAAAATGTCCATAAAGGGATAAAAGTGGCTCTGGATCCAATCTACAGGACTATTAACCAATGTATCAAACATACTGAATACAGATTAAGCCTTGTTTTATATCTGCCATCGCGTCAAGTTCGAAACTATTTTGCCAAGATTGTCGCACGTTAGCCCCATGTTATGCTGACTATAAAACTCCTATCGCCTCTCCAATACCGACTACAGGTATGTGTATTAGACCTAGTATATAGTTTATTCGCTGTCCTCTCAAATACAATATTAATCATTTCAACTCCGAATTATCGAAATGAAATAGTCTATTTGTATTCTACTGTGGATTCCACAGAGTATGGAAGGCTTAAATTTGCTAGAGGATTTTGAATGACAAATAGTACCGACCCCGATTAGAGGGCTCCTTTAGGAGCCCTCTGATCTGCGTCTTCACTGTTTGCAAATGGCAGTGCAGTGGTGTCCGGTGTTGTAGATACAGCAGAACCAGTCTACGTAGACCGTACAAAATAGTGCAATACTGGAGCTTTGGGACAGGAGGTAGCTGAATGCAAAACAAAAATAATGCAGAAAGTTCCTCGTGTAATGTTCTGCATAATTTGTCCCTGCATCAAGCAAACGCCTGTTCTTATAGATCCCTGTATGCATTTATTTTTTGTGGTCGCTAAAGGCATGATATTGTTACAGGTGGGAGAGAAACTGTTGTGTTTTACGAACAATGTAGAGTGGTGTACATAGACCAATAGTAGCTGCCGCGTTAGAATACAAAATATGGAAGCTAGTACTATTGGGTGAAAAAAGTGCAGATCAAGACCTGAGACCCGGGTTTCAAAGAAGCATTCTCTGCGCAATACGACCTGTTATACGAAAATCTGTCTGTACCTGTTGGCCACTTTGATAATAGTTGATGAAAAATAACGAAGTTCTACAAAATACTTTGAACTCTGTATTTTAGACGAATGCACTTTCCTTCATGTCATTCATTCGGGTCGGAAACTATGGTAAAAGCTAGATTGTTTTCGCTATACATTGTCCACTGTCTACTTATTGGTATTGTTTTAAATAAAGAATTCAGAAAAATGAAGAATGAACGGATGTGCAATATGCACGAGACTGCATGCATTCTGCAACAAGCAACCACCTGTGTCTAAAATGAAAGCTCCTTTTAAAAATGCGCTGCTGCCGGAAGTGTTTATGGTAACCTTTAGCTTGCAAGAACCGTACGGTGATAACCTTTGCAAACAGATCTGATCCAGATAATAATAATAATGTGCTTTCTTTGCGCGAAATATAATACAGTAAAACCTCTCTATATAACGGCCTATATGGGCGATCTGTTTTACTTTCACCTTGCTTTAAGCAACTACTTGTCTTTAACACAAAATACTTGATGTAATTTAGCGGCCGTTATGGAGAGGTTTTACTGTATACAGAATCTGGACAGACTGGAGCAAACAGTGTCGACTCTACTCTTAACTTTGCCCAATGAGACGACCCCTTAAATAAAACCTTAATCAGTAAAAGCCCCCAATACCGGAATTCTACTTTAGATACTTTTAGACAAACCGCTGCTTAATGCAGGGTGAAAGCCATGCAGAAAGCTAAAGGAGCTTTCTGTATGACTGACTTTCGTCATGCATTAAGCTACCAGCTGTCTCTTAGACCGATATTTATACTAAATTGAACGCCCGGGTTTTGCTGTATTTCTTTCATGAATATTTCATGAATATGTTACAGAAAATATATGCAGACGACACTTCCAAACGGCAAAGTCAACAGGCGACAATTCGCTCAGCACACTACAAGCTTGATTGTAACTGTTCAGTTTGTACAAACTCTCTAAAAAGCAGGCGTTTGCTCAATGCAGCGCAAAAGTAATGCATTCAGCTCATATAGGAACTTTCTATATTACTTTTTTTACATGCATTAAGCTACCATCTGCCTTGCAGACCCATAATTAGACCTCATTTTTGACGGCCGCTTGAGACAGATTGTACTGTATTTATTCATTTCTTTAGAGAAGAACATATCCTGTATTTGACAATTCATTTGCATTCCTGGATAGCTTTGTAACACTAGAATCCCACTTAATTTGGGAAACACTAAGTCCTTTTTTTGAATGAGTTCGAGCTATCAGAAATGCAACTGAATTACGCAACTACGGACACGAACAAGAACGGGTGCGAACAAGTTTCTCATTGTTTTTCATAATAAGTGTCAATGATTATATCAGTTTGTCAAGGAAATTCTTTTCCTAGACAAAACTCTTTCCAATCATACTTGAATTCCGGGTCCGAATTAAAACATTATTTTCATCGAGGACAGGTTAAATGATACAGAGACGAGAATTCGTTTTATATTTTATTTTTTTTACATTTTCTTTCTTTCATATTTTCATAACATGTGTAAAATATAAATGCAATACTGGTACGACTTTCAACAAGTAAGACATAATAAACATCATCATATGAATAGCGACAGGTAACCCTTTCAATGCTCAATTTTCAAATGAACTATTCCAAAATTCAAGCAGGTCAAGCTTACAATAAAAATTCAAGAATTTTTTTTAAAAAAAGAAGAAAAGTGTAATATGGCAAACAGTGTAGACCCATATGAGAGGACTTCAATAAGAGCCCTCTCATTTGGGTCTACAATGTTTGCAAATGATTAGAAGGGTTAACGCAGACATGTATACTGAAAGAATAATTATTAACAAATGCATACTGGCGAAATCGAAATTGCACAGTGTGTCAATTTTTTCTCTCATTCTTTCATTCGCTCATTTCATATTTCTTTCATTCTAACATCAAACTTTTTAACACAAAATCAATACATAAAGAAATGAAATTGAAACTGAAAGAATTAACATATTTAAAATAAACTCTTAGCGCGCCATGTAGGTAATTCGTTTATTCCTTTTTCAAATTGTTTGGATCCAAATCAGACGTCGAGTGAGTCGACATCTCATCAGGAATCAAGTGGTTTGACAGTATTTATTGGTATTTTAGAGTAGGGAAGACATTTTAGAATAGTCTCTAGTTTGAAAATTGTAGCAGACGACATTCGCCTGGCGCGCTAGAGTTAGAAGCCGATACGGCTTACTAAGACCATACGTACTGTATCACAAAAACAACAAAAATGTTGAAGCTAACAGCTTAGTCTAAAATGAAGTTTGTGACTTAAAAGTCAAAATAAAATTAAATAAATATCAAGGCATACATCTTCTCAATCACCCATTTTATTATTTTTTCGCTCCCCAATCGTACTTCAGTGTCATAATAGCACCCGTCTAAAGCAAACATTTTATTCAAGTTAACAACCATTTTATAAATAAATAAATTAACATTTTTCACAAAAAAATAATAAATTAATATTGAAATAAATAGTTGTAGTCGATATTGGCAAGAATCATCTAGTACAATAATTCATTGATAAAATATTCGATGCTTGTTTTATACAATGTCAAAAGGGTTCTGGCTAACCCAACGTCCAAAAAATGAGTTGCTTCGTCGTTCAGATTATTTCTTCCAATAAAAGATGCGTAGATTCGTGGACTGTATACACGAGAAAGTTCATAAAAGGTGATGTAGATAGTGAGATTCTTTCTCCTCCACGTCCATATTGCACGGGGACAGAACACATAGAGTCAAAGTTGCAATGTTTGTGGCAGTTGTCGCTGCTTCAATAAATAAATAAGTCATTATCTGCTATATACAAAGCTTCGGTCGACGTTGTCTCGTTAGACAATGGAATGTTAATTTATGTTTATCCGCATGTTGTCGTCGTCGGCCCTTCGATAAATATAAATATACACAGCATGTCTATGATATGTTTGGCACAAAGTCCCGTTTGTACTCCCCCTTTCCCCTGCCCAGACGGACAGGGGCCTCCTCACTAATGTAAGTTCTGATCAGCGTCACTGAAAACGATTACTTTCAGTGACCGCCACCTCCGTCGTCGGGAATGTTCAACCATAACTCGTCGGGGCCCGAAGGCCCGTGGGTAGTCCAGTAAGAGAAGTCCAGCTGGATTCACGTTTTATGATATATCCAGTAGAAAACTCCGTGCGTTAAAACAGTTCAGTTAGCGTTCAGTGGATACTGAATTTCTCAATCGACTCCAAGGAGACTTCTAATCTCGATACAGGCGAATACGTCGTAACAACATGAGTTGTCGAGCCGCTGCACAGCGTTGGCAAAACGCTGGCTTCCCTGGCGTAGAAACAGGCTTCAACCTGAGACTCCTCGGCGGCAAAGGCACTGCATACGTTTGGCAATACGATAGACATTTTCTTCTGATGCGCTGAACTTCCAACAAGTAGCAATAAATAAATTCGATGAAAAGTTTCTAAGTTCTTCTCACAGCAATAAGTCGCTCAAAGGCTTCAAGTAAATCTGGCTAAGTAGTGTTCGCAGTAGATAGCTCGTAAGCGATTGAAGTTATGATCTGACTGAGAGTGTGTCGCTCTTTATATATAATCCAACCGCACAGCTCAGCTAGGAGGGCTGAGTTTAAATTTACATAACACGTAAGTCGCAACAAACCAAAACCAATAAAATGAACCACTTACTATGATACGCCCATTGTGAGCTGTCAGTCATGTTTAAAATCGGTTGTCAGAAATCGGGATTGTCCGCAAACTTCCGGATTTTTCCGCTAGCTTGAATTCGCACGCGTTTAAGTGTTTCATATCTCAAAGGTGATCGAATGATTTAGAACAAGTGTGGGTGATGCGCTATTGGGGAATGTAAATGATGTAAACGTTCAACTATGAAACACATTTAACAAAATTGTATGAATTATTTTTAGGAATATTAATCAGTATTAGGAAAGAAGAGCTTAAAGCGAGTTAAGTGGACGAATTAAATGAGGCAACTTTTGTGGATAAAGTATTGGTGATCTTTTTGTGTGTCAGGCATGCTTTTTGTTGAATCTTGATCATTGATAAGGCGAATTTGTCTGGATCCAGATGAGACGGCGAGCAATTCGACATCTCATCAGGACGTAGTTTGTTTGAGACTGATCAAAATGATAAACTTATTGTGTATATAGTTGAAGCAGACGACAATCATCTGAAGGGGAAATAAGGTTAATTCTCTTAACACTATGGACCAATTTTGGTATATGTTTGGTAGCCTTTGCAAACAGTAAAGACACCGACGAGACTCCGACCAACATGGCGCCTCATCAGAATATAATCTGTTTGACACTCTGACGCTTGATTTTGAAAGAAATGGAACAAAACATATTTCTAGAATTGAAGCAGACGACATGTTAAGCAGACGACAGTTAGTGTTGAAATGTTTACATGTTACCTTAACTACATTAAGTATTCGGACAGAACGTTTAGGTAAACAGCGCTAACCCAGATAAAACGGCCCCTGAAGGAGCCTTCACTAGTAATCCTTTCCGCCATGAATATTCATGTAACAAATAATGACGTCATGAATATTAATTAGATTCTGCCATTATGTGTCCATGAGTTTTGGGCCATGGCAGAAGCTGTAGAATCATATCTATAATATATCACAAGTAAACAGGACAGACCCTGGTCAGGAACCGTCTGATCTGGGTCTACTCTGTTTGCAAATCCGTAAAAAGGCGTATTTTCTGAGTAGCAAATGGTTAAAAATGTAAAAAATGACCCAAAATCACTTCTTCAGTTTTATAAACTGGCCGAGAGTGGTAACTTGGTTTCCAAAAACTCAAAGTGTAATTAGGGTATGTGTTTTGCTTGCATAGTGACGAGGCTATCAACAAGTTGGACTTCCTTAGCATATCAAATACCTTTTTACCTCGGCGTAGGCTGTATGTGTGTACCTTCGTTACCCTAACTATTCGGACAAACTCAGGCAAATAGTGTAGACCCTGATCAAACTGCTCTCGAAGCCGCAGTTTAATCAGGATCTACACTATTTACTACCATGGCAGTCTAATTTAACATTACCCAGTTGCAGTCAGTTTGAATTATTCATTTAACAACTGGTTTAGAGTTGCAATTGAATGTCGGAATATAGAGATTAATTCGGGTATCTGAAACAGAGAGGGGAAACTTGTAAGCTTGTACATTGTACAATTAGAAATGGTTGTTGTTATCAAAATCCGGTGCGGGGAATTTCCTTTTCTTGACTCCGTGGTTTCGGGGTATTGTCTTTTTGTGCATCAGTTCTGGTGCATTCAATCTCCCACAGCGATATAAATCCCCAAACCTCATAATCCCCACCCCCTCCCCAATTTCTAGAATACTTGTACTCCGAGTCAGTCATGACCAAATTTCCTCTCATTTATTTTTTGTTGGTACTAACTCACTTACCATGAATGTGCTGAGTGTTACCGATACATTATTAGCAGACCGTTTCAGATCCAAGTCAGGTACCTAGTCATAAGACCGAGTGACTAAGGAAGTCTGAGCTGGATCAAAAATGTTTGACAATCGGCCAATTACATATCAAGATTCTTTTCTGAACTGCATGAAATTAGATTTAGTACTCAGCGAGGTTGAGCACACAACTGTTGTCTCCGTTCAATAAAATTAAAAATATGCAATCATTGTCGGAAGCAGTCAGCGCTCTCAGCCGTGCCATCCGATATATATGTATCAGATGTTCTCGCAAGAGTAAGATGCAGTCTTATTTATCACGTGACTCATCTCACTGAAGTCGTTTAGCGTGCAGCTGTAACTGTTTCGCCGACAACTATTGTCGTCTGCACAAAATAACGCCTGTATCAATGTTGGGTAATCACTTTTCGCCTCTTTCCTTTCAAAAACACAATTGCAGTTTAAACAATTTGGATCCAAGTGAATAGCCAACTTGCTCGGTGTCTCATCTGTATCCAGACTGTTTGGACAGGTAATCACATATTCACAACCGACTGCAAAAGAATTAATGTGAGGAATTAATTTGCAATGAAACTATGAATCACTCACTCGCTTTCATACTATGGATTGATGTGCAAAAGGTTTGGATCCAGACCAGAAAAAAACACTTACCAGACAGCATACTGCCTGACATTCTGATAATATTTTAGGAAAAAGGAAAACAAAAAAAATGAAGTAATTTTTTTAAAACTTTGAAGCAGATGACATGTTTGTTGACATACTTTTGTAGTGTCCATATGTTAAGACGGTGATACGAACAGAATATACAGTAAAGTCCATCTGAATCGGACGTTACATATAGCATAAATATCGTGTTTGGAAACAGGTGGCAGCTTAATGCAGTGTGAAAGTCATGCAGAAAGCTCCTCTAGGAGCTTTCTGCATGACTTTCACATTGCATTAAGCAATCACCTGCATAAAGGTATCTAAATTCTTCTCTCATATAGAATTCGGGTTTGAAGGGGTTTTACTGTATACAGCCAGTCATCACGCTTGAGATGGTAAATCGAACGCTCGAGATAGCAAGTCGAACGCTAGACTTGATTTTGTAAGAGAGTATAAAAGCGTGTGGGTATTAAAAATTAAACCGTACAGAATATACAGTAGAACCGATCTGCAGCGATCATTAAAAAGAGGTCTAAAGCTGGGTCTTTAGAACAGAATGTAGCTGAATACAGGTAGTATGTATTGCAGAAAGCTCCTTTTCAAGCTCCTTGCCTCTACCTTTGTCCTACATTAAGCAACCACTTCCGTTTTGGGACTCCTATATTCAATAAATGAATGGTCATTTAACCCTTCTCTTGCTGAATTTTAAAATAAATATCTCCTTCTTTACCCATGCCCTGTTGTATAATTACATATATCCTCATTGTGTACAAGTATTGCGCTGTGCAATCACTGCTGGGGAGTGCACTGGTTGCACAATCAACTTGTAAATAGTGCAGACCCTGATGAGACAGCTCCTGCAGGAGCTGTCTCATGTGGGTCTTCACTATTTACAGGTAGGTATATTGACGCGATTAGCAAGCGAAGGGTTAAAACAGGTTTTACTGCCTGCCTACCACTGCAGCACAGCCTCTCTAATGCAGGATGAAAGTAATGCAGAAAGCTCCTACGAGTTATATATAGTTTTATTTAATTTATTGTAAATCTATAACAAATATTTCAGTATAATTATGCATTTATTGCAGGTACGTAGTCTCTGTTAATCAGTTAATCTCAAATCTGGTTTGAGGTAATAAACGTATTTTAAGACCATTTTGTAGCATGGCTTTTGGCTGCTTTAGTGAGATGCCTTAATATAGAATGTTGATGATAAACCTTCACTGGTAGGAGGGCTGATTTATCAATAATTGTGAAACCTGATTGAAATGTATGTGTTGGTTTGTGAGAGTAAAATGGCAATATCTATAAAATTAAATGCTATATACATTGTACTTGGAAAAACTAATAATTGTATCGACAGAATTTTGTGCTGGTGTGAAATTGTTGTATAATGGAAATGAAAATGTTTTGGATAATTAGTTCTCCGAAGATCTGGGTAAATACTTCCTAGTAGTATTTAACTCAGCCTCTCTGGTGTGACGTCATCTCTAAGCTTTGTTCCTCGTTCCTCATTGTACTTCCGATACTTCTCTTCCGTTTGTTTAATGATTTTTTTGTTTTCTCTATCTAGTTTTGTTACTCCCCCTACTTTCCCTTTATCTTTAACATTAATATCCTGGTAGGACGAATGTTATAAATTCAACATGCTACTTATTTTGTTCATCTGCTCGTTCGTTCCATGTTTCAGTCGTAACGCAGAATTGTACTTTTTTAACCATTTCCCTGTTTTATGTTTATTCCAAATTTCAATACCTACTGAATATTCATGGACAAAATAGTTATAATAATAAAATATGGAAGGTGGAGCATGGTAGCCATTTTAGAAACTAAAGAAACATGTGTATCTGATCTGTTATTAACGCGGATATTAACATTTTCCTTCATATAAACGCCTTTTCGCTCATTTGCAAACATAGTAGACCCAAGTCAGATGGCTCCTATATAGAAGCCGTTTGATCTGGGTCTGCTCTGTTTGCTAACTGAATCAGATACATCTGTTTCCTTAGTTTCTAACATGGCTACACTATTACACCTTCGATATTGCATTATAACTATTTTAATACATGAATATTCAGTAGGTATGGACATTTTGAATAAATATAGAACAGGGAAAGGGTTAATAAGCCTAATGAAATGTTCTAAATATAGAATAGGGAAAGGGTTAATTCGCCTAATACAATGTTCTAAATATAGAACAGGGAAAGGATTAATTCGCCTAATAAAATGTTCTAAATACAGAACAGGGAAAAAAATAATTTGCTGACTAAAATGTTCTAAATATAGAACAGGGAAAGGGTTAATTCGCAAAATAAAACTATAGAAGATGGAAATGGTTAAATTGTCTAATAAAATGTTCGAAATATAGAAGAGGGAAAGGGTTAATTCGCCTAATAAAATGTTTTACCTGCTGTAGTTTCTCTTATTCGACGTCTTCGTGCAACTGCATGGCGGGTAGTAATTGCAATTTGGACATAAAGTAAAGTCTTGTTAATACGATCACCCATCTAATTCTGGATTTTTAAAACATGTTGTAACATAATTTAACTTAAATTTAAGTCATATTGGAGCTTTCTGTATGACCTTTGACCTGCATTAACTACACCTGTTTTAGCAGTCTTCTATGCCAATAAATAACGTAGTCACTGTGGCGAGACTCTGCTCTAAGAACATTAAGCGTGCCATTCACGAATCCATGATAAACTTTTCCAAATAAGTCCAAATAAGACGACGAGTTATCCGGCGTCTTCTCGGACCTAAACGGCCTATGTGTTTAAACAAAAATTGAACAAAATTGATGAGATGAAATACCTCTTTAACCCATTCCCTCATATTGACGCCTTGTGACGCCACTGTAAATGTCACTTTTTGAAACCATTTTGATAAATGGAGCATTCGCTCCATAGGAGCAAATGCTCTATTTATCACAATGGTTTCAGAACTACACAATTCAAAACTTTTCCTTTCTCTAGTAAATGCTCATATTTTTGGTTGATTTATTCAAAGAGGTTAAACACGTATTGACCGAGTGTCAAACAGCTTGGGTGCTGATGAGACTCCGAGTTACTGATGTGACCTCGAGTAACTGACGAGACCTCGAGTAACTGACGAGACCTCGAGTAACTGATGTGACCTCGAGTTACTGATGAGACCTCGAGTAACTGATGAGACCTCGAGTTACTGATGAGACCTCGAGTAACTGATGAGACCTCGAGTAACTGACGATACCTCGAGTAACTGATGAGACCTCGAGTAACTGACGAGACCTCGAGTAACTGATGTGACCTCGAGTTACTGATGAGACCTCGAGTAACTGATGAGACCTCCAGTTACTGATGAGACCTCGAGTAACTGATGATACCTCGAGTAACTGACGAGACCTCGAGTAACTGATGATACCTCGAGTAACTGACGAGACCTCGAGTAACTGATGAGACCTCGAGTTACTGATGAGAACTCGAGTTACCGTTGAGACCTCGAGTAACTGACGAGACCTCGAGTAACTGATGAGACCTCGAGTTACTGATGAGACTCCGAGTAACTGATGTGACCTCGAGTAACTGACGAGACCTCGAGTAACTGATGAGACCTCGAGTTACTGATGAGACTCCGAGTTACTGATGTGACCTCGAGTAACTGACGAGACCTCGAGTAACTGACGAGACCTCGAGTTACTGATGAGACCTCGAGTTACTGATGAGACATCGAGTAACTGATGAGACATCGAGTTACTGATGAAACCCCGAGTTACTGATGAAACCCCGAGTTACTGATACCTCAAGTTACTGATGAGACCCCGAGTTGCTGATGGGACCTCGAGTTACTGATGAGACCTCGAGTTACTGATACCTCGAGCTACTGACGAGACCCGAGTTACTGATGAGACCCAGAGTTACTGACGAGACCCAGAGTTACTGATGAGTTACTGATGATACCCCGAGTTACTGTTGAGACCCCAGTTACTGATGAGACCCCGAGTTACTGATGAGACCCAGGGTTACTGACGAGACCCAGAGTTACTGATGAGTTACTGATGAGACCCCGAGTTACTGTTGAGACCCCAGTTACTGATGAGACACCGAGTTTCTGATACCTCGAGTTACTGATGAGACCCCAGTTACTGATGTGACCTCGAGTTACTGATGAGACCCCGAGTTACTGTTGAGACCCCAGTTACTGATGAGACACCGAGTTACTGATGAGACCCCGAGTTACTGATGAGTTACTGATGAGACCCCGAGTTACTGTTGAGACCCCAGTTACTGATGAGACGAGTTACTGATGAGACCTCGAGAGTTACTGATGAGACCCCAGTTACTGATGAGACATCGAGTTACTGATGAGATCCGAGTTACTGATGGGACCCGAGTTACTGTTGAGACCTCGAGTTACTGATGAGACCCCGATTTACTGATGGGACCTCGAGTTACTGATGAGACCCCGAGTTACTGATGAGACCCCGAGTTACTAGGAATCTCACATAATGCTAGTGAGGTCGCGGACAGGAGAACAAAAGGTAAACCAACCTTTGTGTACATGGAATATACAGATTGAATGGTTTGATCTATTAATTCTTATATTGTTGAAAAAAAAAGGGACACGTCCAGATCTTACTTACGAACCAATCCATTTTTCATATGGGCGGGTAACAGCAAACACTTTTTTTCTGGAATAAGTCATTGCTATTGATGGGTTCAACAAACAGTGAAGACTCAGATCAGACATTCCTCAATACAGAAGAAGTGAATACGTAAAGATGTGTTAACCCTTCGCTTGCTGAATTTTAAAATATATTTCTCCTTTTTTACCCATGCCCTGTTGTATAATTACATATATATTCACTGTGTACACGTATTTCGCTGTTAGATCACTGCTGTGGAGTGCACTCGTTGCACAATCAACTTGTAAATAGTACAGACCCTGATGAGACAGCTCCTACATGAGCTGTCTCATCTGGGTCTTCACTATTTACAGGTAGGTATATTGACGTGAATAGCAAGCGAAGGGTTAGACGCTTGCACGAGCATGTGGTACTGTTTAGTTTAGGCCAACGACCGCATGGACATCGTCGCAAAACTTATTTTTCGAACGTAGTAAACATACCCTGGAACTAATTAACACCTCATTAGCTAAGATTTTCCACCAAGTACAGTAAAACTCGATACTACGACAGCAAAATCTCGATATTACGAAATTTTAGTAATGAAGAATGAATGTCTTTGTATACAGGTGGCTGCTTAATGCAGGGTGAAAGTCATGCAGAAAGCTCCTTTCTGCAAGACTTTCACCCTGCATTCAGCTGTCACATTTCTTAAAGATCCATGATGATAAGTATTTGAGTGTTCGTAGAATCGAGATTTTACTGCAGTACACGTCACTGGCGTTTACACTGTACGTGATGTGGGAACACAATAAAGGTTTGTACTCTTTGTGTGCCGTCGACCTGCTAAACTCTCACTTAGTTTTTTTTGGTTATGGAAACATGAAATCGTCAGTTGCTTAACCCCTTTTTGCAAACAGAGAAGTCCCAGATCAGACGGATCCTGTAGGAGTTGTATGATCAGGGTCCTCTCTGCTTGCCTCTGGAAATTTGTAGATCTGGGTGGACAGTTTGCACCATACATATTCTGTATCCATATATTATCATATCTGACATACATATGGATGGCGTACAACTTTTTTGTTTTTGTTTTGTTACCGACATGGAAATATCTTGTTTATCCCTTACAGTGTCGGCAACTAATGGTCTTTGCAAATAAATGTAGACCCATATGAAAGGGCTCCTAGTGGAGCCCTCGCATCTTGGTCTACATTGTTTGTCATGATACAATTGTCTTAAGGAGTCCATGAATATTCACAGTAAGCTTGTTTGAATTCTGGAATAGCCCATTTGAAAACTCAGTGTTGAAAGAGTTGAATTGAGTTAAAAAGAGTTGCATTACACGTCATAGCTATTTTCAGAAAAAAGGTCTTGTAATGTACCAAACATCTTAGGTGCCGTTAGAATTATTGCCATCCTTGTTTACGTCATCCTTTTTGTTTTATACATTTGTAGCTGATCGTAAAAGCGTATAGAGGTGACAAAGTCCATGTGGGCTATTGTTTACCGACAATGCAAATTGACGTCGTATTTTAGAATCATGCGTTTGCAAGTAGAGTAAACCCGGATCAGACATCTCCTATCCTATAGGATATTCTGATCAGAGTTTGCTCTGCTTGCTTATTGACTTTTATATAACTTATTCTGCAGTTTCTTTCATGGTGAAACATTCCCTATGATGTTTAGTTTATACTATTCCTCCTCCATATATACAGTTATGTCCAGCCTCAAAATTTGTCAAAATATGTTAAGATTTAGAAATATATTTCTCTTTGATTATACTTAGATCTTTATATTTGCAGGTATATTTGTAAGATTAGATTACATTGCTGTCACATTTATAATTTCTTATACAATTAATTGTATCATGTAACAAGAAACATGTCAATGTTTACGTTACTAATAAAGTGTTTTGAATCTTGAATCTTGAATCTTGTAACATTACAAACACCCAGTTTATGAATATTCATTAAGTAATAAATCGTTACATAAATATCCATGAGGGATAAGATTAAATGATGTATTCCCACCATCCCATAACTGAAACAGGCAACCAGTGTAAACCCAAACCGCCGTTTGCTATACCAATTAAGGTCAAAGGTTTTCACAGTATGTTTTTCTTTTGCCCGAACTTCTCCTAAGAAAAGTAGATCCAAAATTTACAGTAGAACCTGTCTTAAGCAGCCATTCATTGATTGAACATAGGAGCAGATGGTTGCTTAATGCAGGGCAAAGGGCCTATCAGATTCATAAGTACACCTCTTTTTCGCTTAAGACAGGTTAGTCTGTAAAACTACGGGATTGACACTCAGACGTCATATTAGTAGCTTACTTAAGTCAATTTTTCAAGAATCTGTAGAAAATGTCTTTGGATACCCACCCGTCCACGTAGGTAAGCTGGTTCCATGTATTTATAGTGACGAAATTCTACAAAAGAAATGTCAAGCTATCCCAAGTAAACTATCGTGACCTGTTTCATTTTAACCCCTTCAGTGCCAGCATTGTCATCTACTGGACCTATTTTCATCTGCTTCAAGATTTAGGGTATTTTTTGTGTTTCTTCAATTCCTGTAAAAGATAAACAGTGTCAAACAGTTTTGATCCTGCCGAGACTCTGAGCTACGCGGCGACTGATCTGGATGCAAACTGTTTGCATATTATATCACAGACCCGTCTTCAAGGCACTGAAGGGATGCGACACGACATCACCTTTCTAATACGAGCATTTAATGAAGTTCACCTTCATAGTCAAGTGATAGAGACACTTTGTGCCTTTTACGGATGCCTCAAAAGGCGTGAATATGAGTGAATGGAATAAAGCTTACATGAAAAGACAGAACATTTATCAAATTCTAACCCCTTAGTCGCAGATATCTGTTCCTTTTTTACCATGTTTTCAGCTTTCAAATTGATGCTATGCACGTGCGTAATTACATATAGCTACGCCAATGATAATGATACCTAAGGAGGATTAACTGTATGTTTGTGTATGAAAATATATAATATATATGTCATAATGACGCTATAGACGGCTGTTTGACACATTAGCAACCAGAAAAGGGCTCATGTAGAAGCTGTCTGACCACAGGCTGCTCTGTTTTTATAGATTTGATTCTGAACTTTCTGCCACAACCAACACATTTCTCTGTAAAGTTCAGTCCATGAATATTTATGCAATAATAAATTCATAAATTAGTATTCATTGAAGAAAGGATGATTATGCTCCAGTTGACTGTCTGCACTCTGAACAATTATTGCAAAAACAATCATTTACTTTCAAATATGAAAGTATTTTTATAATACAGTGCCAGGATGCCTAACAGCTTGCACAGTTGCACTAATATGGGATTCCAACCAAACCGATGTCTCGTCTGGATCCAAACAGTTTACAAAGATCTTATTTGATGAATGTTTAGTATTGAACAGCATTCAAAGTTCATGTTTCGCAATTCCTTTAGCGTGTCGTTTATTGGACTCTGTAGGATGGTGTTGTCAGCACTAATAACCTTTATCCAGCTGCGAAAAGAATAAAGTCTGCTCAAAATAGGATCACTTTCGATCCGATCAAGCTTTTGCGAAACTGTTGATTGCTAGGATCAGCTAGGATCAGGATCAGCTAGGATCAGCTAGAGATCAGCTAGGATCCTAATGAAACGCTGAGTTACTCGGTGTCCCACAGGATCGAAACTTCTTGCATTTGCGAGTCTGATGGCGGATAGCTGGTTGTTGGACAGGGATTGCAAATGCGTCATTGTAAAACACCTTGCTATACGTTCAATTTGGTTGGTAACCTTGAAAAGGGGAGAAATCGAGCATCATGGAAACGTTCTGATTGTCCTATGTCTTTATCACAGTTAAAGGCAGTGCAAAATATTCATGATGATCTGTGGAATCTCTCTAAAGCGACCACTGAATGAATAAGTGTGTCCTTATATTACAAGTTTCTATGCTGTAAGTTGATGATAGACTGAATTATTACTCTTCTGCCAGCTTGTTTCTGATCGCTTCTCATTCTGATCGCGACCTGACTCGTATGTGTACACTGTTTGGACCCAGATGGCACGCCGAGTAACTCGGTGTCTCGTCAACATCCCAGTTGATTGGCACTCCATCAATAGTTCTTAAAACTTGGAGCAGACTAAGTTAAAACTGTAGTATTTCAGGGGTTTATCCGTTAAGGGGGATACCAATCCTTTTTTCCCAAATATAGTGATAAGTTTATGTATGTACCTTCCAGAAATAAAATATGTTTAAACTAAGGGGGGTACTAGAAAGAGAGATAAACACACCAAGGTGACAGGGCCACTGTCGGATTATTACATATCTGATCATTGCTTTGTGAGTTGCTGTATTGAAGAGTGTCTCCCACCTTTGTCACGAACGGTTGTAAGATACTGGAAATCTGTAGATGTAGACTCACTGCAGCATGATCTGACACAGCTGAACAGTCTGAACAGTCACAATGACGTAAGATTCATTTTGATGATTTCCAGCTTGGAGACTAACAGCAACGTTGTGGTCATCAGCATACCCATAAAGGTCAGCTGGGTAATTTCGAACAACCCTGTTTAGAGCAGAAATATACATTGTGAAGATAACCAGCCAGCGCAAGAGCCCAGGGGGACACCGCAACTCAGCGGTATGGTGTCTGATGATGAACCATCGATCCTAACCTTCATGGTTCTGTCCGTCAGATAGGATCTTAACCCTTCTCTTGCTGAATTTTAAAACACATTTCTCCTTCTTTACCCATGCCCTGTTGTATAATTACATATATCTTCACTGTGTACAAGTATTTCGCTGTGCAATCACTGCTGTGGAGTGCATTGGTTGCACAATCAACTTGTAAATAGTGCAGACCCTGTTGAGACAGCTCCTGCAGGAGCTGTCTTATCTGGGTCTTCACTATTTACAGTTAGGTATATTGACGTGAATAGCAAGCGAAGGGTTAATCAGTTATTCACTTGTTAACTTGTTGACGTCATTTCATCAGCAAATCAGAGTTAAGAGGGTGCTAAGATAAAATGGATTTAAAACAAAAGCATGTTAATGTCAAAATAAGAAATAAAAAAGAAACAATTGACATACGAAAAGAAAAAAATATTTTCGTAACTATCTAGGTTCGAACCCTTGGTTCGTAGGCTAACGCGCTGCCCCTAGTCCACGGTGATTTATACTAAAAATGAGTTTCAATTATAGCTATATCACTAGCATTTGAAAAACCTCTTTCGAAGAACATGTTCATAAACATGTGCATATGAAATTAAAATACAAAAGCATCATGCGGAGTTTAAACAATAATAAATGGGTACGTCATATTTTTTTTAAAAAACAACAACATAATTTTCGTGAATTTTAGAAAAGACGAGATAACAAAAAAATCTGTAGCAGTCGGTAGTTATAGAAACACAGGACCGCGGTTAATCATGCACCTTTTTCTAAGGTGTATAAGTATGGGCTGCCTTCGGCAGCCCAATGAGGATCAGTCGAAGGTGAAAACAAACCAAAGAGCGTGTTTAGTGTGTAACACTTTACCTATATGAACATCGTATATATCCGCTGCACATAACGTGTTGGTCGGTGAGATTTTCCTTCCGGGTCGTTGTAGCCTCGCAAACAGTTCCTTGAAAAAACCAGTATGCTACATTTGGCATGTCTGCTGGAGCATGTGCATGAACATTGTTTGTGATAATTACAAGACACTGGCAGTGTATATTTCTTTCCATTTCAGGACCTTTTCCCCATTCGGATGGATGTTAAAGAGGCAGTTCTTCGGTCGGCCATATTGCTTTGGTAGTGTATTTTTGGACAGTGTTTTTATTCAACGGAGGATAGTGACAAATCTAGATGATTGTTTATTCAAACTTTAAACAAAAGGGAACTGGGCATAGATGAGCACAGTGTACATCATTAGACCCGGATCTTGTTCATGGTCCAAGGTTATAAAACTCTGCGTCTGAGTCTGAGATCATTCTCAAGTATCTGATTGGTCAGATTCTGAGCAAGCTCAGAATCAGATGCTTGAGAATGATCTAAGACTCAGGCAAAAAGCTTTATAACCTCGGAGCCTGGTCTAGCCTGCAGAGCATAAAAAACAGCCATTTGTACATAAATGATATAGGGCGAACGACACCATAACTGATGTTGACGACATATTCCAGTGCACGGCTGGCGTCTTTCTATTGGTCAATCCTCGTGTTTTCGATTCCGTGTGCCTTAACACTGTGCTAATTTTAAGTCACATGGATCCCGATTCAGAGATTATTTTGTAACGCAAAATTGGAGAAAATATTAGCAGAGTACATATTTAGTGGTATATACCAATGAATCTCTATGAAGCATTATTTTTGTACTTTCTGTTTGGAAGTAAAACCTTTGAAAGAAGAATTCAGAACATTTTAACCCTTTCGGCACCAAATTTCTAATTGTCGTATGCAATGCATTTTTTGTTAAGAATTTGGTAAAATAAGGAATGCAAATTTCAAAGGAATAAAGCACAGATATAGAAGACGAGTTTGAGACAAATAGTGAAGTCCCTGATCAGACGCCGCCTTGAAAAGGCGGCGTCTGATCTGGGATTGCACTATTTGTCGTGGTGCATTAATGCGACATCGGCGGTGAAAGAGTTAAGCACGCTACAGATTAATGCAGGGTGAACATCATGCCGACAGTTCCTAGCGGAGGCGTCAGCATTAAGTTGCCACCTGTCGTAACGTTTTCTCTAATACTAATAGTGACATCTTTTGACAATTTTGCAAAAGTTGTATATTGAAGACGTCTGATCAGGGTCTGCTCTGTTTGTTTATAAAAAATATAGATAGAAATACCCAAGTTCATGATACCATTATAAAATTGAGCTAATTAATACGCATACGATCGTTATTTCTCACATGAGTATTCATGAGGGACGATCGACAATGACACAATGTCGTGTTTGAGTGTTGGGGTTATCGGGAGTTTTTACTGATATCTGTAATTTCGCGACATTGGCATTGGCGTGGGTGTACATGTTCTAGGAGTACGCATTATATCGGTGTTCTGGGAAATCACTTCCATATTTGGATTTGAAATACTAACCAAGTATAATCATGTCTTACGTATCAATTTTTTCAAGACAATTCTTATTGCGTACTGTCTTGAAGTAATTCGATCCGCGAGATCCATCTTTATTGGGTTGTGAAAAATGTCGTCTGCTAAGAATCTGGTCTGCTTCATTATCTGTTCTGGTTGCTTGGTTTTTTTCTCAGCCTTCAGGTCTCTGTTAGCAAATTCATGGTAATCTGACCAACAGGCTGGATCCAGATGACACACCGAGTCACTCGATCTCTCATCAGTATAGAATAGTTGTGTTCTGGCAAGATATATAAGAAACACTTTACAATTAGACGTAAAACAGACGACAATACATTAATGCAGGCGGCGGTTGCTTGGGGTGCTTAATAGCTGTTGTCGAAGGGGCTGGCAGATCTGGTCCTGTTGATACGCTGTGTTAACTCGTCTGGGTCCATACTGTTTGCAAATACGAGATGTGGCTGTTAGCGAGTTTATAATTAAAGACGTACACTGCTAACATTTCCTCCAAATTTGCGTAACAGGATAGTGCCGAAAAACACAGTATTTTATTGTCTCGGAAACCAACGGAAATACGCCAACCGTATCCCGGAATATGTAAAATTCAATTATATGTACCAAACGTATTCAATGTACATCTATACGCGCGCGAAGTATTTCATTCGATTCACTCACGTCAGGCATTTTTGTGAAAACTAAAATAATATTCACAGATTTGTTCCGAAATCGGAAAAAAGTCGCCGAACATGTCCATTGATTTATCCGTGTAATCAACGACGTTTCCGTCTCTTAAAAGGTCGGCGGTTTTCTAAGGATTTGGTAATATTCAGATATCGTTAACAATTAGCTGAATATATTGTATATATTACTCAGTTTATCTTGGGAAAAATAATAGAATGAAAAGCAAACAGTTTTGATCCTGATGAGAGGCCGAGTTAATCTTCGTCTCATCTGGGTCCAAGCTGTTTACAAAATTAATGGGAGTCAGGCCGTGAACAGCAGACAATGGGTTCATATCGTATTATCATCGTCTGATTAGCTCTTACGCTGTCCCCAGTTGTCTTCTGTTAGGTTCTCGAAAGCTTCATTTGTTGTGTCACCTCTCGAGAGGCAGTGTGTCACTTAGAGATAACTTTTCCGTCTATCTGTGTGTCCATCACACTTTCTTTTTTTATTGTAACATTTCTCCCAGCAGTTGACACATGTGTTCCTTCGAACACTTTTGTTATCTTTTGATTTTCTTAATATTGTTTCGAAAACGATTGCAGTCATTTGAGTTGTACCAAACGCATGCAGTGTGAGTTGTGAAAACAAAAACAAGACAGACTGATCTCGTTCAGATTTCACTCAAGTTCTTTACATGTAAGTCACACTCATGTCAGTTCTAAAAGTTTAGAAAGTTTTGACACACTGATTTATATTTTGAAAGAAAAAGAGAAATATGCCTTAATTTTAGAACTGATCAAGGTGGTCATATTTGCGGGCCGGAATTGCCTATTACATGTAGCTGAAAAGTTAAACACTTTCTCTGTTCAATATTCATGTAAGAACAAATCACATAATGGTTTTTTAACACTTTCAAGGAATTTCTTTTTTTGCTTTGACAAAAGCTGTATAATCAGATATATATCGTGTCATAAACAAACTGAGCAGACCCTGCTCTGTTCGCTTATGGTATGATACAGATCTGATTCTACGGCTTTATGCATAGCTAAAACCTCCAGTGGTCATATAACAATAAGTTAACCCTTCGCTTGCTATTCACGTCAATATCCGTACCTGTAAATAGTGAAGACCCAGATGAGACAGCTCCTTCAGGAGCTGTCTCACCAGAGTCTGCACTATTTACAAGTTGATTGTGCAACCAGTGCACTCCACAGCAGTGATTGTACAGCGAAATACTTGTACACAATGAAGATATATGTAAATATACAAAAGGGCATGGGTAAAGAAGGAGAGGTTTATTTTAAAATTCAGCAAGAGAAGGGTTAATATACATGAAGTCATTATTTCTTACGAGAATACTCTCGGAGTTAACGGTTAACTTATTTTTTTTCAAGAATGGCGTCTTTATTTGTTCACTGTACTATTTTGGACCACTTTTTACAATAATTTAACCCATTCCACCATATTGACGTCTTTTGACTCATCTGTGAATGTCACTTTTTGAAACCATTGTGAGCAAATGCACTGTACAATAAAAATGGTTTAATTACTACACAATTCTAAGATTTCAGTTTTTTCTAGTAGATGCTCCTTTATTTAGAGATGTTGGATCCAAAATAGTCCACGAGAGGATGGGTTACCCTTTCCTTGCTTAACCCATTCCCTCATATTGACGACTTTTGACGACTCTGTAAAAGTCACTTTGTGAAACCATTGTGATAAATAGAGCATTTGCTCCTCTATTTATCACAATGGTTTCAAACTACAAAATTCTCAAAAGTTTCCCTTTCTCTAGTTAATGCTTCTTTTCGGTAGATTTATTCAAAGTGGTTATATCTAAAAATAGCCTATGAGGTAATGGGTTAAGGGGAAAATGACATCCTGAGCATTTATTAGCTGATGTTATATACGTATATACACGGGATTATTTGGACCAGACAGAAGCTGTAGAATCATATTAGTTCATAATCACACAGATGAGATCCTGATCAGACGGCTTTTATAGGGGTCATCTGATCTGGGCCTACTCCGTTTGCAAATGAGTGAAAACGGGTTCCATAAGCAAACAGATTAGATATGATTGAGTGTATGATGGAACGGGTTATACTATGTTATTACTATTTTGACTACGTATCTTTACCTTTGACTCTGGTAACTAGTATGAACCGAATCACTTGACATTGACCCTGAAACGATGCGAAGTGTTTCGAACGAGTGCATTCAAATATGGATAAAAGATTATAATTAGTTTGTCTTAAATTATCATTATGGTTCCGCTTCCGTAGTTTCTTAACGCATCGTTACTATTTTTAGAATGCACCGAGTAACCTCAGTACACGTGATGCTAGTGCAGCTAACTTACTGTGCACCAGATGACTATGTTCCTTTGCTCGCTTTTTTGTCCTTTCCACATTTATCTAAATCTTTAACCCTTTCTTTCATCTAAAAGCCTTTTCATGCCTTCGCAAAAAGGATAGATAGGCCCCTGTTTTAGGAGCCGTCTGATCAAGGTCTACTCTGCTTGCTTATGCAAATATATAGATGCGTCTTTACATAGTCTGTGCAGGTTACAAAATCATCTCCTTTTTGGAGGAAATAAAGATGTGTATAAATTATAAAACATTGACTAATAAATATTCATGATATAATTACATGAATATGCAACGGGGAACGTGTTAAATGCGGGTTTATTTTTATGTATTGTTTTTCATGAGGCCTGGCAATAGAAAGATAATTGGTAAAACTCATAAACTATTTATAAATCTCAACAGGCGCCATTTCATTTTCCGCTGTATTTCATCACCGTTACTATCAAAGAGGAGAAATGATTTCGGAGACAAAGGACTGGACCCTTTCAAATTGTTAATATTTAACCCTTAATCTGCTGAATGATTAGAACTGACCCTTCCTTTCTGAATATTAATCAAATTAAAAAAAAATGTCTCAAATTTTTTTTATTACAAACAGTACATACCCTTTTCAAAGGGCTATATATATGTTATCATTTGAGCTGAATGTACAATGTTGACTTATGTCTTGTATACTTGGTTCCCGCACAGTATAGGGTGATAGACACAATTATTTTGAGAGGATGAACAAGATGGGGGGAGTGAATATTTGAAATACCCATTCCATGACAACTTTAAAACAGTTACACGTCGAAGAATATTTCGTGCATCGTTGCATGTTCGCACGATTGCAATTCGGTCAGTTATCGACGTATTGTGACTATGTATAGCATGTAATCATTAAAGCACGTCATTAATTAGACCCTTATACCGAAAATAAAACCCTTTGAGGTCGTTACAGGTCACGTGCATTTAGTGTGTCTATTTTAAGACGTTATGAGTCCCGATTTAGACCTTTCTTTTAATATTGTAGGCTAAACAAATCCTTGTTTTATGTTTGGAACAATATGAACAATAATTCAGAATGTTATATGCAAGCATTTCACACATCAAGCAGACGACATTTCTGAAATGATCGAGTGCAACATCTATTAATGTACAGTAAAACCCATATAAACCGGAATTTCCGTAGAGAAGATATTTTCAGACAGCTGGGTGCTTAATACCGGGGAAGTCACGCAGAAAGCTCCTTTTGGAGCTTTCTGCGTGACCTGCGCTCTGCATTAAGCCGCCATCTATCTTAAAACTGACACGGAAACTATATTTTGAATCCGGTTTAGAGGGGGTTGATTATATTCTTGCATATGCGGAAATGGCCACTTCAAAGAAATTGCCAAAAAAGTGATGTATTATAGATAAAGACGAGAACGTGCAAGTACGTATACTACACGCACATACCTTCCTTTTGACCCTAGGAAAGTGACAGGCGATTTAGTAGTGACATTTGAAAACAGTTTGGATCCACATGAGACGCCTAGCGACTAGGCTTCTCAGTTGAGACAGTTTGGAAATCGTCTTGTATTTCGTTAGACCACATTTCATATCTTTAATATTCAAAGCAGACTAGAATGTGTACAGACGACAGCTTCTTAGCGCGTTAATGATCGGTGCATCACTTACCATTGAAGTGATCTTGAAATTGCCTGATTGATTTTGCCGGTCGAAATGACATTGACGTTATAGTAGTGTTCACGTTTTATTTCGTCACGTTTGTGTTATGCAAAACACAACTCGAATTCTTGTAATTCACTTAGAGCTTTTTTCTTTTATCTGCATACTTCTAAAGAAAAAAAGTAACACCGGGACACTAGAGAGTATTCCTACGCACAAACACGAACTAGACGTTAATCGACAGGCTAGTCACACACAACATGATTCTAGAAATATATACAGCAAATCCTCTCTAATGCGACTACCAAAAACAGGTATAATTCCTAGTGGTAGATGCAGATGATAGCTTAATGCAGGACAAAAGTAATGCAGAAAGCTCACAGAGGAGCTTTTTGCATTACTTTTATCCTGCATTAAGCAATCACTTGCTTATAAGGACAGTCATGTTTTTTTTTATTAAGTGGTCGCATTAGAGAGGTTCTAGTGTATATACTTGAACTTACATAAATTCCTTTGCCGAAATTTCAATTAATTCATTTAAATCATAGTACATGTATGTATGCAGTTTTTATTATAAGTTTAGCATGATTTGGATCCAGTCTGATACTTTATCTACTCCTACATGTTTTGTTGTTTCTTTTCATGTTTGACACATGTTCCACTGTTGTCTATTGGGTTGCTTCGCTTTTGTCTAAAAGAAGTATCTGCTGCTAAAGTTATGTGTCCGTTCTTGCTACGGAGAACACACTTTTCGAATACAGTAAAACCTCCCTATAACGGCCACTAAATTACATCAAGTATTATGTGTCAAAGGCAGGTGGCTGCTTAAAGCAAGGTGAAAGTAAAACAGAACGCTCCTATAGGAGCGTTCTGTTTTACTTTCACCTTTTAAGCAGCCACCAGTCCTAAATACGAACTAATCAACACAATTTAGTGGCCATTATAGAGAGGGTTTACTCTAAGCTCTTTCGCTGCCAAATACATGCATTGTCGTCTGCTCATTTGTTATTTTTTTTATTTTCTTGTCTTTTGTTTGTAAAACATAGTCATGTCACCAAACGAGTTGGATCCAGATGATACGCCATACTGTTTGTATAGGTGATCCCAGTCTTCATTGGATGCGAAACAGTTAAGATTACTGTCAAATAGTTATGAAGGGGTTTTGTGTTAGTTAACCATTTGTTCCCACGATCCCATATATGGGTCATAGACAAACAGTGTAGACTCTGATCAGACGCCGCATAATGCGGCGTCTGATCAGAGCTACACAGTTTGCTGATAGGAATTTCAATATAAAACAAAACGAAATTGAAAATTTAGGCTAGACACCCCTTAATTAAAAAATGGACTAATCCAATATATAAATATGGAAGATTCCACTGGGCGCAAATGGGTTAAATATTTGACTGCTAAATAAATGCCAGCAAACATGTCGTCTGTTACTTATTCTACTGTCTTCTCTTCCCACATGTCGTCTGCTACTCATCCTAAAGCCCCCCCCCCCCCTTCCACATGTCGTCTGCTACTCATCCTAATGCCTTCCCCTCCCACATGTCGTCTGCTACTCATCCTAAAGCCTTCCCTTTCCACATCTCGTCTGCCACTTATCCAAAAGCCTTCTCCTCCCACATGTCGTCTGCTACTCATCCTAAAGCCTTCCCCTTCCACATCTCGTCTGCTACTCATTCTAAAGCCCCCCCCCCCCCTTTCCCACATTTCTTCAGAATACAACATAGTGGTAAACTGTTAAAGCATATGAAGCTGACAAAACATTTACAAAACAATTTGGACCCAGGTGAGATGCCAAGTAAAACGGCGTCTCATCAGGATCCAACTTTTTGACACTCGGTCAATAGTTTCTCTAAACCTTGATCGAATCGGAAGTAGTCAACATTTGAATTCAAGCAGGCATTATTTTCACAGTGGAGCAAGGATTAAGAATCTTATTGATTTTTTATTCGGATGTGACACCGAGTTATATCTCGCCCCTTCCTTATGAATATTCATATAAAATGACATCATGAATATTAATTAGCTGGCGTATGTAATATGAACACATGCCCTTTGGCTTTGGCAGAAACTGTCGAATCAAATCAGTATAATTCCATAAGCTAACAGACGAGACCCTGATCAGACGACTCGTACAGTTTTCGTCTGATCTAAGTCTACTCAGTTTACAAAGGTATCTCTATCAAGTAAATGGTTTCTTGTTTGCATAAGATGTAACGAATTCACCGTTGTTGTGCGAAGAGACGGACAATAGCTTCAGGTTCATGGACGATTTGTGAAAAATACTAACGTAGGTTATGCCTGTTGTCCAATCATTTCCTTTATTGAATACAATAGTGCTGAAATGAAAGATTTGCGTACATACTTAGATATGCACAACACTTTACGATACTGAAGTGCTGTAAAGTTGCTGGAGCTATTCCCAAGACTCATTTTATGTTGCCTGATTGTATAGACTGTAACAAATGATTTAATTCATTTACTGACGTTACCATAGGGAATGAGTGACATTTGGTTGAAGGAACGAAAGGACAGGGGCGGCAGATATATCTATACAGCAAACCTCCTCAAAAACGATCACTTTATAAATAAGTATTTATGTCTTTAAAAGCAAGTGGTTGCTTCATGCAGGACGAATGTAATGCCGAAGTCCCCTACCCTACGTGAGCTTTCTGTATAACTTTCGCCCGGCCTTGAGCTTTCGCCCGGCCTTGAGCTACAATTTGCATTTAACTCATTCCCTCATGGCGCCTTTTGACGGCTCTCTAAAAGTCGCCTTTTGAAACCATTGTAATAAAAAGAGCATTTGCTCCATAGGAATTAAAGTATGTGGTAGCTAAATGCAGAACTGTGTTATGCAGAACGCTTCTACAAAAGCTTTCTGCATTACATTGTACGCTCGTCCTGCATTGGGCAACCATATGTTATTGTCTCTTTACTCCATGAATATTCATGTAAGAAACAATGACATCATGAATAGTAATTATATTGTTATAATAGCAGATAGACACAGGAAATTGTTGCTATGAAAGAAACTATAAAATCATATCTATATTATACCATAAGCAAACGGGGCATACTCAGATCAGACGGCTCCTTAAAGAGCCGTCTGATCTGAGTCTACTTTGTTTGCAAGGCGTAGAAAGGCGTATATATGGAGTAAAGGGTTAAAGATACCCGTGCTTATTAATGACATGCACGTTTTTAGAGAGACTTTCCTGCCTACGCATTCGCTCCCCAAAATATCACACTCCTCATGATCCTGTCATAATTGAATTCGTTCATTTGGAATGTTATTTATATAGGCGCAGTGTCAAGACCTTCGGATCATCTTGGATTTCGATATCTATTTTTAGATCGACGTTGTTATTGATACACTGATAGGTCACCATGGACTGTCCCATATTAATTATCATATGTTCTAAATGTGTTAACGAACCCATGATAAAAATTTGTGCAAACAGCTTGGATCCAGATGATATGCCAGGTAACTTGGCATTGATCATGACCCAGTGTTTGATACTATAGGTATGCTGTTTGATCTTAATAAATAAAGAAGTCTTTGGTATTTGAAGCACTTGACATTCTTTTTAAAAAGTGGCTCAGCATTGCAAGGATTTATCCGTTTAGTCGCACACCTACCAAATATGTTAATCCATAGATCAACCCCTTATTCTGCTGCAATAAATAAATAATTGTGTTGTTCGCTCGATGTTGGCTCTGGTGCTTATTTGACAACTTCCGGTTCGACAAAGCTATTGAGAAATGATTGACAAAGTGCCAGACAGCTACTCGGCGTCTCATCAGGATCCAAACTGTTTGTAAATGTGAAATCAAGTCGTGCTTACTAGCATAAGGGTTAAACACGTGGCTTATTCCGAGACGAGAAAAATAGAGCATAATCTAGCACGTTACCTCAATCCTTTCCCTCATATAAATACTTTTCAACACTTTGCAAACAGAATAGACCCAGATCAAACGACTCCTATTGAAGACGTCTGTCTGATCAGTGTCTGAACTGCTGTTTGCCTATGAAATCGGAAACGGATCTGATTCTACAGTGTCTACCAGTACCAGTTAATTCCCGTGTTTGCGATTATAAAAATTCAGCTACTAAATATTCATGGTGTCATTTTTTTCTTGCATGAATATTTAACAGGTAATGGGTTATATAACACACAGTAACATTTAACATGTTTAGCACATTGTGCTCTGCACAACTCTATGAATGCTACATACGTATGCATACAGTAACAAATGCGACCACTTAATGAACAAAACATGGCTGTCTTCATAAGAAGGTGGTTGCTTAATGCTTAATTAAAAGTTTATACCCAAATGAGGCACTAGGTTACCCGGCAAACCAAGGTATAGCTCTTATAATATCCAACACATACTGTCATCTGCTTAATTTATCAACGAGTGAAATAGTTTAGATCCTGCTGAGATATCGAACCATTTGTGGTCTCCAAATCGTCTACGGAGTGTAATGCCGGGAACGAGTGTATTGACATTTAGCAAATAGTATAGACCTAGATTAGAATCGATCCTCTAGAATCCCGTTGATCTAGATATACACTGTTTGCCATTCAAAGTAACCTTGTACAATGTACTGAAAGGACTCTATCATTAACCCTCTACTCAATGAATATATTTATATGCAAGAAATAATGACGTTATGAATATCAATTAAATTCATTTTTATAATTGCGTACATAGTATTTTGGCGGTGACAGTAACTGTAGTATCAAATTACATTTTATTATAAGCAAACAGAGCTTCTGTAGGAGCCGTCTGATCTGGGTCTACTCTGCTTGCAAAGACGTAGAAAGACTTAATTATGGAGTAAAGGGTTAAACATTGATGGGCAATTCCTATTTGAATAGTCAGCACTCAAGTGGTTAAAGCTAAATACTAGACTTAATAAATCATGGTTACTCCTTTATGGTGCAACTTGATATGGTTCTAGCTTGATATTCGTCCTATAATTCACGTATAACTAAACGTGAACCCTTTCCTTCATACAAAAGCTTTTCTTACGCCCCTGCCAACAGAGTAAGCCCAGATCAGACGGCTCTTATAGGAGCCATCTGATCAGGGTCTGCTGCGTTTGCCAGTGGAATTATAATAAATCTGACTCTACGGTCCATCTCAGCACCAAAGAAAACTCGTGTGTACATATGTCATTATAAAATTTCAGCTAATAAATATCCGTGATATCATTATTCTTTACATCAATAATGTACAGGCAAAGGGTTAAGTATTTGGAATTCTTCAAATACCAAGGCGATCCCTGGGTATCTACATATGCTGGCGATACAAAACAGAATAATCTGTCAACTGTTTTAGAAAACGAACACAGCCACAGTCACACCCAGCTTGTGTCTATGCAAGACGTCGAGTATCTGGCCATCCCATCGGCAGTCAAACCGCACGGTGATACACAGATATATCGAGATGAGACGTCGGATATCTGGCCATCCCATCGGCAGTCAAACTGCACGGTGATACACAGATATATCGAGATGAGACGTCGGATATCTGGACATGTCATCAAGACACTAATCTCACAGTCACATACAGTGTAGCCATGTCTATGCGAGACGTCGGGTACCTGGACGTCTCATCAGTCACACAGTTTGTGTCTAGACGAGACGTCGGGTCGTTTTATCAGACTCAAATTATTTGATGTACATGTTTCACTTTTATGGACATAAAAAACAATTTGTGCTTGAAAACAGCATTGCCTTTTATTTCATTACATACATTTCGATATAAAAATTATTGCGTTGCATCTGCATAAACCAAGATAGGTGGGAAATATGGCACCAGTTGCCTGCAGTTTCTCAGATCTGGTTTCTTTAGCTGTTTGGTCGCGCTTATTGATAGATTTCGAAATACATGCAGAACAGAACAGTATTAATTAAAGTATTTGGTCACGTGATTCAATGACCTCCGACTCGTTAAATTTAGATTTTTTCTCCCTGTTCCACGATATTTTCCTTTCACATAAATATAATGGGATTCCGAACTCCTACTGCCATCACGGTTACCACTTCGGTCAACACGATCACCGCCGCCAGATCGAGATTCCGTACGAGAGCTACCATTACCAAACGAACTCTGACGTTGCCGAGCTGTTGACTAATATTTATAAAACACTGGCATGGTATACAGTAAAACCTCTCTATAATGGTCACTAAATTGGGTTAATTAGTTGGTGCTAGGGGCAGGTGGCTGCTTTAAGCATCCATCTGTCTTTAACACAAACTACTAGATATAATTTATTGGCCGTTATAGAGAGGCTTTACTGTATACGAATATACGTATTATTGGTCTGTTTCTTACGAATAAATGTTGTCTTATAAAACAATATATGCAATCATTGCATATTTTTACAAACGGGCTTGGAAATTTATTGTACGTTTCTGGATACTTGTGTTTGAAGTCATTCAACCCATATCAATGTAAGACAAAAACTGCACCCTGAATGTATATAATAGCATTTTGAATAGGATAGAAAAACAACAACAACATTATTTTATCTCAGGTATCGGAGTGCACCAAGAAGAAGTACTGTATAAACCCTAAAAACTGGACGTTAAGATAAGTATCGATGCCAGTGTTTCGGACAGCTTATTGCAGGTTCAAAGTTGTGCAGAACGCTCCAAAACGTAGAGCTTTTCTGCGTGACTATGCATTAAATAACTAACTGTCAAAATACCCAAACATTTACATCACAGTCAACACTCGTATATTATAATCACAATGATTAATAAATTAATAAGATTGAGAGAGAGAGAGAGAGAGAGCTAGTCAGAGACAGACACGGAGAGACACAGTGACGGAGAGACAGAGAGAGAAACAGACAGACAGAGAGACACACATATACAGACTAAAACACGGATAGAGAGACAGAGAAAGAGACACAGAGAGACAGAGAGAGAGAGAGAGACAGACAGACAGACAGACACAGACAGGGGGAGGTAACATATTCAAGGTGTTTTCATATCGTCACTGCCTAGAGATTTAATATTTAATTTAATTTAATAAGAAAGCTCAATAGAGCTAAATCATTCTCTTTCACTGTATTAACTACTCATTCAATAGCTTCCTATTACGGGTAGATTAAACAATGTTCCCCTCTGCAGCGCAAGGACAACGGAAGCATACAATAAAGACATAACTAGTTAAGTAGCATTCTTCCAGTTATTATCACATAAAATAATACCGTTATTTAACTTTGCAATTTGTCTCATTTCACCCCAGGTCAGCTTGTTGGTTCTGTTTGCCGTTAAATGTTTGGTTGAATGAACAGAACAGAACATATGTGAGCAGCCATCTGTGTTTAACACAAACTACTAGATGTAATTTAGTGGCCGTTATACAGAGGCTTTACTGTATATGAATATACGTATTATTGAACTATTTCTTACGAATAAATGGTGTTTTTCCATGCAAGCATTGTATATTTTTACAAACGAGCTTGGAAGATTATTGTACGTTTATGGATACTTGTCTTTGAAGTCATTCAACCCATATCAATGTTAGACAGAAACTGCACCGCTGAATTTATATAATAGCATTTTCAGATTTCAGATTTTCAGATTTTATTATTTCACTCATCACATGTATAAATATGTGATATGAGGTACAAGAGATAAAGTATTTACATTAACAATATTTATAACCAGGCTGTGTTGACTTGTACTAAACATAACATAATATATAAAGATAAAGGCAAAACGCAACCCCTTCCTCCATAGAGACACTAAGGTCACCATACATGTAAGGGTGAGTGCGAACAAATACCGCCAATCCGAAGATGACAGCTATGGAGCAAAGGGCAAAGCATTACAAGACAAGCGATACAAAGAAAATAAAAAATAATTTGAACTACATGGATATGGTTACTAAGCTGCAGTTTGTGAGCCAGGTGGACGCTGGCACTCTGTAAGAACAATTCTAATAAATTTACATATATTTAACAGTTTTGTTTCATCATTCTCTGACATTAATTTGCAAAACGTTATACAATTCTTATTTCTGTAATTTATTGATGGAATATTACGATTTCTGCTATTTGTAAAATGACGGCAGTTAAGGAGATAATGAAATTCGTCACCTATTTCGTTAGAGTCACAAAAACTGCACACTCGGTTGTGACGTTCTATATTTAGCCACCGGCCTCTTTCTATTGGCAAATAATTATTACACATCCGAAAATTTATAAAACTCTTCAAATAGAAATCAGGTAAGATGTCAAAATAATGCTCCAATTTAAAGTCAGATTTATAAATTCTATAGTTTAAGCATTTAGGAGACTGATTAACATCACTATTCCAGTTTTGGATGTACTGGCTTTTTAACGACTGCTCAATTCTGTGTAGTAACATTTGTCTTGAACCATGGTAATGTTGATTTATCCAAACATAACTTAATCCACACTCATCAAAGATAGATTTCACATTGTTTAACCAAGCATATGAATTATTACTATTAATTGAGTCCGATAATATAACTTTATACAGTGTAGAAGACAATTTCGTATAACCGTTAATTACGTTATACCAAAATCCAACAATTCTCTTTTTAATGTTAACAGATATTGGCAGGCGACCAAGATCACCATACAGCATAATATGAGGGGTACTTTTTTGACATGTAAAATGTGCTTTAGAAAGTCAGTGTGTACTTTTTCTATTATTGACAGGTTACCAAACCCCCAAACTTCACATCCATAGATCAATATAGGCAAGATTGTGTTGTCAAAAAGCTTCAGCTGGCAGTCAATTGGCAAGTCTAAATTCCTTATTTTTCTATTATATAAACTAAACATTGCTTTTCTTGCTTGATCGACAGCATGTGTTTTGCCAATGCAAAATGTCTATTGTTTGTAAAAAGAACACCACAATATTTAAAGCTATTGACAACTTCTAGTACTTTATTATGTATTCTTATGTTCCTATTTCTACCCTTTCTATCACCAAAGACAAGCACCTTTGTTGTATCAAAATTAATATTCAACTTCCATGTTGAACAATAGTCAGAAAAGGTATTTAGAAGAGATGTAAATTCGTCTTCTGTGTAGGCAAAAATAACCGTATCATCAGTATAGAGCAAGACAATAAGTTTCAGATAAATATCCAAGCTATCGTCAACAATATCTAAATTACTATTATTAGTATTATGCATAAAGTGTTCCAAATCATTCAAAAGTAGCGAGAATAAAATTGGGGACAGGTTTACTCCTTGTCTCAATCCTCTGCCACTCTGGAAGAAGTTGGATTGTCTGCCATTTATAAGAATACAAGATTTAATGTCATCATACATATTTTTTATTATAGTATAAAGTTTACCATTGACATTGTATTGACATTGTATTTCAATAATTTAGACCATAAACCTACACGCCAAACGGAATCGAATGCCTTTTTAAAATCAACAAATGCGCAGAACAGTTTTTTCTTTTTGTGTTTACAATACTCAGCTAATAAATGAAGAATAAATATATTATCACTAGCTGAGTGTTTCTTTCTAAAGCCAGCCTGGTTTTGATTCAGTAAATTATTTGCTTCAAGATACTTTGTAAGTCTGTTGTTTAAAATGGCGGTAAATAATTTACCCATACAGCTTAAAATGGTAATTGGTCTGTAATTTTCTGACTGAGAAATATCACCTTTGTTCTTGTATATTGGTACAATGGAACCAACTAGCCAGGAATCTGACATTACACTAATATCAAAAATAACGTTGAACAACTTATGGTAAAGCGGAAGCAGTATATTAGATGAACTTTTTATATATTCATTAGAAATTTTATCTAATCCGATCGCCTTTCTGTTTTTCAAATTAGAAATTGCAGCCTTAATTTCTTCAACTGCAATTTCATTATTCAGGTCATTGTCAGTGTTGACCACGTGGTAATCAATATCTATATCACTGGTGTTTAATTCTTTAAAAAAGTCATAAAAAGTATCTAGGTTAACGTCTACATGTTTTGATTTTGGATCGATGCTGTTAATATAGTTCCAGTACTCCCGAGGTGACTCAAACCTCATATTCCTAAGCTTCCTTTTACACTGGCGTTTGTATTGAACAACTGGCGTTTGTATTGAACAACTGTTTGGTGTATAGTGCGCTTATATGCTTTGCTAGCATTTAACATATCATTTATATTGATATTGTTTTTATACTTTCTATATTTACTTTTACATTTGTGGAATTCAGTTCTGGCAGATTTACATCTATTATCAAACCATTTTCTATTATTGCTAGGGCTTGTTTTAGACTTAACACTGTTTTTACTACTATATGCGCCAAATGTAGTTTTAGCTGAACTGATTAGAATCGATTCTATATTGATAACAATATCATTTACAAGATATTTATCCATATTTTCACAATTAAGTTGCTGCATGATGTTATCAATATTATCAATAAATTCTTGATAAAGATCGTTAGACCAGCGGTTGATGTCATCATGCTTTGACAGTGTTGGTTCTGTGCTGATATCAGTCGATCGACTAGCCGTGATCTCGAAGCTTATAGGACAGTGTACATCGGATAGTAACGGACAAAATTCTAGAATTTCAAACCCGTGAAACAAATGAATACTGTAAGCAGATGCTATTACGTAATCAATAACAGACGTACTCCTGCAAGTAGATCTTCCGATATATATATCATTAAAAGCTCGTCCATTCATCATAACAAGATCATTACTTTCACAAAGGTCAATCAAATTTCTACTAAAAACGATTCGTACATATATCCTGTGACTGTCGTATGTATGCCATATATTTAAGGTTCAATTCATTATCAACACTAATATCAGTTATGGCACTGCTGTCATTATTTGTAAAATCAACTATAACTTTGTCAAGTTCAGTTATATCTTGTAACGTTGCTGTTCTAGCATTAAAGTCACCCATTAATATTACGTATTTATTGTTACTGTTAAAGTATTCTATTTCGGTGTAGAACATCTCATATAAATGCTGAGATTGGTATTTCGAGTTTTCAGGTTGCACGTTCAGCGCCAAATACAATATCTTCATCAGTATTAAACAGGGCTTTCGAAAGTTTGAACCACTGAACATATTCACTATCAGTGTCGATAACCGAAAAATGGTCCGATTAATTAGATTTCACAAAAGTAGCAATAACTCCTGATCTCTTTGACGTTTTCTGTTTACGGCATTTTAAAAAGCAATCAAAATTGTCAATTTCAACAATATCGAGGTTATCTAAATGAGTTTCAAAACACGAGAAAATGTCAAATTTAGAGACAAAGTTATTAAATTCTGGAATGTTCAACTTAGCAGAAATTCCACACACGTTCAGACAGGAGAATGGCAATTATTTTATACTAGGTCTAATAACATTGCCACCAGGTGTGTAGATTGGCGATGTCTCGTTTCCTCTTCCGGAATTTGGACGTCTGCAGCTCTGACTTCCTTTCCGTCAACAAAGAGCTTATCTCTAACTAGTACTGCACGCTTGTTTTGTTTCCGGAAGTGGCGCATGATGGGATAGAGTTCTTTTCGTTTCTGTTCTATTTCATCAGGGAACTGCTCATTTATGCCGAACTCAGTTCCCTTCAACATTGAGTCCGAGCGTCGAACCTGTTCCCTGTCCTTGAAAAAAAGTGAACTTGGCCACAATAGGACGGGGGCATCACGATTTCTGTGCCTCTCAACCCTGATGCGGTGAACACGTTCAAAACTGATCTCAGTCAAATTAAGCTTAGTCTCCAAGAACTTTCGAAGAACAACTGTGTTTTCAAAACGCCGACCATCTTTCATTTTGAGTTCTTCAGGTATATTCGTAAATATTAGAAGAGAGAGAGAGAGAGAGAGAGAGAGAGAGACAGACAGACAGACAGAGAGACAGAGAGACAGAGATACAGAGATAGAGACAGAGACAGAGACAGAGACAGAGAGAGACAGAGACAGAGACAGAGAGAGACAGAGAGAGAGAGAGAGAAAGAGAGCTAGTCAGAGAAGGACACGAAGAGACACAGACACAGACACGGAGAGACAGAGAGAGAAACAGACAGAGGCGGAGAGACACACATATACAGACTAAGACACGGGAAGAGAGGCACACAGAGGGACAGAGAGAGAGAGAAAGAGAGAGAGAGACAGAGACAGAGAGAGAAAGTGACACAGACAGACAGACAGAGACAGAGACAGATACACAGAGACAGAGACAGGGGCAGATAACATATTCAAGGTGTTTTTCATATCGTCACTGCCTAGAGATTTAATTTAATTTAATAAGAAAGCTCAATAGAGCTAAATCATTCTCTTTCACTGTATTAACTACTCGTTCAATAGCTTCCTATTACGGGTAGAATAAACAATTAATTTTTGCCCTCTGCAGCGCAAGGACAACGGAAGCATACAATAAAGACATAATTAGTTTAGTAGCATTCTTTCAGTTATTATCACATAAAATAATACCGTTATTTAACTTTGCAATTTGTCTCATTTCACCCCCAGGTCAACTTGTTGGTTTTGTTTGCCGTTAAATGTTTGGTTGAATGCCGCCTTTGCAAATAGTTCAAAATCAGAATTACTCGCTGTTTAAATTTGGACCCTATCTGTTTGACTATCTGATTAAAGCGTGTTTTGTTACAAAATCAAAAAGAAATCGGAGTAAGATCCACTTTGAAAATTAAACCAGAAGTTAGTTCTTGTTGACGAAAACTGCTCAGTTATGGTGGGGCTAAACCTTTCCCTCATATAAGTGCATTCTTCACGCAGTTGCAAACAGAGTAGACCCAGATCAGACATCTCCTATAGGAGACGTCTGATCAGGGTCTACTCTGTTAGCCTTTGTCATGATATAGATCTATTTCTACAGTTTTTGTCAAAGTAAAAAAGCCCTTGAATTCCCTTAATAACATAAATATTTAGCTAATAAATATCAATGATGCCATTAGTTCGTTCAGGAATATTGAACAGGAAAGGGACTAAGCTTTCCGACTGTTATGTTATACAACATCACACAAAGGGCAACCACCCATGAAAGGGTTGATTCTGATTCGTTAGGAATGCTGTTAAGAAACTATAATTGACTGAAGTTGGACCCCGGTAAGATGTTGAGTCGAATCGAGCAGTTTGCAAACGCAGATAGTAAAACAAATATAGTTAAACCTCTTTAAATGTTGATTTTTTAAAAAAAAAAATCGGTATTGGATGCATGATACATAGCCTAATGCAGCTAGGAGCTTTCTCAATGACTTTCATTCTGTATCTTGCAGCCAGCCACCTACATGTATCTAATAGTATCTAAATTATTCTCTACTCGAATTTCGGTCTAGAGAGGTTTTACTGTATAAATGATCATGTCATTGGTTTTATTATACATACGGTAAAACTTCTCTTTAACGACCAAAAAATTGTGTTCATTGGTTGGTATTAGGGCAGGTGGCTGCTTAAAGCAAGGTGAAAGTAAAACAGAACACTCCTATAGGGGCGTTCTGTTTTACTTTCACCTTGCTTTAAACAGCCACCTGCCTTTAACACAAAATACTTGATGTAATTTAGTGGCCGTTATAGAGAGGTATTACTGTACTATTTGTATCAGTATATATATATTTATGTATGTATTTCCTCGTTTTCATGATACGTTAACATGCTGAGGACAGTTACTCATTTCTCTTATATTCAAAATACAAGGTCTTTGAAAAGTTCGCAACAAAAATGTAACCTTGATATTTGTATCTTAACCCTTTCCCTCATGTAAACGCATTTTCATGCATTTGCAAACATGGTAGACCAAGATCTGATGGCTCATATAGGAGGCGTCGGATCAGAATCTGCTCTGTTTGCGTATGACATTTGATAGCTGTTTCTTTAGTTTCTAAAATAGCTACAGTGTTCCACCTTTATATGTCCATGAATATTCGGTAGGAATTGAAATTTGAAAAAAAAACAACAACACCAAAACACGCAGGACAGAGAAAAGGTTAAGAGACACAGAGTCAAACACAACTGTGCCAGTAACATTTACAAGCCCAAAAACAGGGCATCGCGACCTATAGTCATGTAGGGGGTATACTATAGAAATATAAAGAAAACATCAACAGATGACGACGAGCAAACACCTACCCTGGGAATGTGGACTAGATTATCATCGTATAACGAAAGAGTTAATTAATTTAGTACGGAAGTATAGCCATTGTTAGGTGATTTTAAATGACGAACAGTGCAGGCCCTGAGTAGAGAGCTCCTCTATGCGTTCTCTGATCTTGGTGTGCACTGTTTGCACGTACTAGTACCCTCGGTCCGCATTCAAAGAGCTAAATACCTCCATGGGGGACCCGCGAAAGAGTAAATACAAACATGGCCTCACGGGACGGCCTTGTTATGGGTTTATTAGAACTATATCAAACAGACGTGGACACCCGCAGTCTCTTTGATAATAGGCCGGTGCCATTGTTTCTTGATCTGCCTGTTTTGGGAATTTCACACTTTCTTCGCTACCTTAGGCTTTTACTTCTTGAAAACTTACTCCGGACTCGGTCCATTTTGAATTGCCTACGATAGCCTTATGTTTTGTATGTAAGAACTGTAGTCTCGTGGTAAACGATAATCAGATCTGTAACATATAAGCCAACAAAGTAGACCCTGATCAGACAGCACCTACAGGAACAGGTCCATCTTAATCTATTCTGTTTTAGAAGGCGTTAAAAGGACGGACTTTGGAACAACCCTTTTCCACATGGATACACCTTTTAACCCTTTCCTTCATAGAAACGCATTGCCGCGCATTTGCAAACAGAGTAGACCCAGATCAGAAGTTCCTATAGGAGCTGTCTGATCAGGGTCTGCTCTGTTTGCTAATGGAATTTGATAGACCTGTTTCTTTAGTTTCTAACATGGCTACATACTTCCACTTTCCATATTTCAGTATACAAATGTTACTTTTTTATCCATGAATATACAGTAGGTATTGACATTTGGAATACATACAGAACAGGAAAATGATTAACACCTCTGTCTAGATGAGAATAAGTGTAACTCGACGTCTCACTATGATAGGACATACGGACACCTTAGCTGTATCAAAAGGAAAAATACACTTTCAGAATTGGAGCAGACGAAATGTTGACAAACTTTTATCACTAAAGCGTGCAACGTATTGCATACTGTATTCCTTTGAGCGTGGTTATTAACGATGAACATTGTAAATAGTGTGTATCCTGATCAGATGCTGAGTAAATCAACACCTGGGTCCATGCTTATAAAGCTTTTTAGTTGAGTCTGAGTTCGTTCTCAAGCTTTTGATTGGTCCGATTTGAGTTCTCAAGTTTTTGATTGGTCCGATTTGAGCCAGAGGCTCAAATCTGACCAATCAAAAACTTGAGAACGAACTCAGACTCAACTAAAAGTTTTATAAGCATGGACCCTAATGCCGAGTAACTCAACATCTAATCAGGACCCAAACGGTTGTGAACATTTAATATAATTATATGAAAAAGTAAAGTACCTAGTTATAGTCTACTGTCAGTCCACAGGACCGCTCAGCCGACTGTACATTTACTCCCCTGGTCATTGAGTTATTCGCCTACAATATTATTGTGCACTGCTAACATATGGCGCAATCATGCAGCCGCAGTACCGACTAGCAACCCTCACAAGTACCCATTTTAACCCCTGGGTGGAGAGGGGGTACGGATGGGAGACAGAGAAAAGCGTCTCTGAAATTTCCGGGAGGGAACGGAATTTGAACCCCGGACCTCCGCACCGGCAGTCAAGCGCGTTACCACTAGACCACCTCACACCATTGTTTCGTAAAACGGAATTAAATTCCAAACTTTGCTGTTAAAGCAAATGGCAACAATTTATTAGTGGTCAACAAACACTTTATGATTATTTTCTTTCATTGTAACTATTGCTACATGCGATATTTGTTAGCAAACTTTAACCCCTTATCCTATTCAAGTAAGAAATAATGACTTCGTGAACATTAATTTTATTAGCAGAATTTTGATAATGGTATCCAGTAAAACCTCTCTATAACGTCCACTAAATTGTGTTACGTATTTGGTATTTAGTGCAGATGGCCGCTAAAAGCAAGGAGAAAGTAAAACAGAACGCTCCTATAGGAACGTGTTGTTTTACTTTCACCTTGCTTTAAGCAGCCACCTGCATTTAACACAAAATACTAGATGTAATTTAGTAGCCGTTATAGAGAGTATATGTTCACAGGATGTTTTTGTATTGGTCAGATCTATTATAATTTCATAAGCAAATAGAGCAGACCCTGATCACACAGCTGTTATAGGAACAGTCTGATCTGGATCTACTCTGTTGGCAAATGTGTGAAAATGCGTTTATATGAGAGATATGGTTAACTCTTTACTCCATGAATATTCATGCATGAAATAATGGCATCATGAATATCAATTACATTATGTTTTAAAAATGACATATTAACACATGAAAGTTTTACAAACAGAAACTGTAGAATGAAATTGATATTATTTCATAAGCAAACAAAGCAGTCCCTGGGTAATATACGAAAGACCGGCGGTGACATTTCCACTTCAAGATTTCACACAATAGAATTCATGATTTCACGATTTCACAATTTCATGATTTCATGATTTCATGATTTCACGATTTCACGATTTCACGATTTCACTTCAAAATTTCACAATTTCACGATTTCACGATTTCACAATTTCAAGATTTCACGACTTCACAATTTCTCGATTTCGCAATTTCAACCTCATGTAGAATCTTTTAGCCACGTGGCACGCTGACGTAATTAAGGCAACAGAGTGGCTCTCGCCCTTGAAATCAGGATGGCAATTTGAAATCCATAAATACACCTTTCTACGCCTTTGCAAACAGGATAGACCCAGCTCAGACGACTCCTATAGGATTTAATCTTATTTAAAATCCATGATGTCATTATTTCTTACAGTTTATTATTAATTAAATTCTCCTCCAGTACAGTGTCATACAAACATAAGACAATGATTTAACACAATAAACACATGATTGGCAATTCTCATGCATGAATATTCATGCAGGAAAGGGTTAAACAATATTGATGGTGGACCTGAGGACAAGCTACATGCAAAATATGAAGGCCCTCGGCCCTACAGTTCTGGAAGGGAAGATTGTCATAGTTTTCCGCCATTTCTTTCATCGTGGCTTTTACTTCAACATGTGCGTTTTGATGACGTCATAACAATTCAAATGGACTAAATGAAATCATGAAATCGTGAAATTGTGAAATCATGAAATTGTGAAATCGTGAAATTGTGAAATCGTGAAATTTTGAAGTGAAATCGTGAAATCGTGAAATTGTGAAATCGTGTAATTGTGAAATCGTGAAATTGTGAAATCGTGAAATTGTGAAATTTTGAAGAGAAATCGTGAAATCGTGAAATCGTGAAATTGTGAAATCGTGAAATTGTGAAATTTTGAAGAGAAATCGTGAAATCGTGAAATCGTGAAATTGTGAAATTGTGAAATCGTGAAATTGTGAAATTTTGAAGTGAAATCGTGAAATTGTGAAATCGTGAAATTGTGAAATCGTGAAATTTTGAAGTGAAATCGTGAAATTGTGAAATCATGAAATCGTGAAATCATGAAATTTTGAAGTGAAATCGTGAAATCGTGAAATTATGAAATCGTGAAATCGTGAAATTTTGAAGTGAAATCGTGAAATCTTGAAATTGTGAAATTGTGAAATCGTGAAATCATGAATTGCTTTGTGTGAAATCTTGAAATGGAAATGTCACCGCCGGTCTTTCGTAGTAATACGACTAGATTTCTATTTGCAAAGGCGTAGAAAGACGTATTTATGGAGTAGATACTTTTCAGAGTCTGCTTATTATGGAAGGCTTAAACTTGCTAGATGGTTTGGAATGGCAAACAATGCAGACCCTGACCAGAGGGTTCCTCCAGGAACCCTCTGATCTCGGTCTACACTGTTTGCAAATACCAGCGCATGCAAAGTGTTGGACTTTACATTGTACTTAGCCAGCCAAGATGAGACTCTGGTTGATTAGACGTCTCATTAGTACACAAACTGGTTGGGTTGACGTCTCATTAGGACACAATCTGGTTGGGTTGACGTCTCATTAGGACACAAGCTGGTTGGGTTGACGTCTCATTAGGACACAAGCTGGTTGGGTTGACGTCTCATTAGGACACAAGCTGGTTGGGTTGACGTCTCATTAGGACACAAACTGGTTGATTAGACATCTCATTATACACACACTGGTTGGGTTGACGTCTCATTAGGACACAAACTGGTTGATTAGACGTCTCATTAGGACACAAGCTGGTTGATGAGACGTCTCATTAGGACACAAGCTGGTTGATTAGACGTCTCATTAGCCCACACATTGGTTGCCACTAAATTCGTAGTTTCTTGAAACCTTTCACGAATAAGAATAAAGGAAAGGTGTTGCAGATGAGAGTCTGAGCAGACACCATTTCTACAGGCCGATAAGGGTATGAAAACTGTCTGAACTGTCGTCTGCTAATTTTTCTCCTGCCTCTATTGACTGTACAGTAGAACCTGTTTTAAGCGGCCATTCATTTCTTGAATACAGGAGTCTTAAAAGATGGTTGCTTAATGCAGTAATTGTTTTTCTTGATACTGTTTTTTTTCTCAATTTCTTAACTAATATTGTAACCTTGATATTTGTGTCTTAACTCTTTCCCTCATATAAACACCTTTTCACGCTTTTGCAACAGGGGCCGTCTGATCTGAGTCTACTCTGTTTGAAAATGCGTAGAAAAATGTACAGTAAAACCTCTCTATAACGGCCACTAAATTACATTAAATATTTTGTGTTAAAGGCAGGTGGCTGCTTAAAATAAGGTGAAAGTGAATGTTTTTACTTTCACCTTGCTTTAAGCGGCCACCTGTCCTCAATACTAACTATTTAACACAATTTAGCGGTCGTTATAGAGAGGTTTTACTGTATTTATGGAGTTAACAAGATTTTATTTTATTTAATGTGACCATAATGCCGTGCGTACTATTTGCACGTGTACACGTGTAAGAGGGGCACCTGTTCTTCTTCACAATATTGAAATACAGTAAAGTTTCGCTAACAAGGTAATAACATACTTAATACGGAAATCTCATTCAGACGTTTTGTTCTGTATTAATCTTGCATTTGTTTTAAATATCACTTCTTTGGAATTATCGTATAAACGGTATTTCATTGTATTGCTAATAAAACCCGATGTTAGAGTATTCCGAATGGAAGAAACCATCAAAGCAAAGAATCATGGGCCAGTAGCTAAACATAGATGTAATTTGTACATTGCCAATATAGTTTTTATCAAGGTTTATTGTTATGCATATTAGGGACGACATACTGTTGACACAATTTCATCTATCCACATAAGGAGATGATGCCTTTAACCCTTCGCTTGCTATTCACGTCAATATACCTACCTGTAAATAGTGAAGACCCAGATGAGACAGCTCCTGGAGGAGCTGTCTCATTAGGGTCTACACTATTTACCAATTGATTGTGCTATCAGTGCACTCCACAGCAGTGATTTCACCGCGAAATACTTGTACACAGTGAAGATAATGTAATTATACAACAGGCCACGGGTAAAGAAGGAGAAATGTATTTTAAAATTCAGCAAGAGAAGGGTTAAAACGCCATATAATAGAACAAAATGGTTGTCATGCGAGACCTGTTTACAGTTACACAGTCTTTCGTCTGCTTTATTCTAAGATATATACAACATTTTGAGCTATAATCCTTTACTCCATGAATAGGCATATAAGAAATAATGACAGCATGAATATCAATTACAGTAAAACCTCCCTATAACGGTCACTAAATTGTGTTAGTTGGTATTAAGGGCAGATGGCTGCTTAAAGCAAGGTGAAAGTAAAACGGAACGCTCCTATAGGAACGTTCTGTTTTACTTTCATCTTGCTTTAAGCATTAACCTGCATTTAACACAAAATACTTGATGTAATTTAGTGGTCGTTATGGAGAGGTTTTACTGTACATTATTTTTGATGATGGGATATGAACACATGATATTATAGCTCAATGAGAAACTGTAAAATCAGATCTGTATTGTACCGTAAGCAAACAGAGCAGACATTGATCTGGGTCTACTCTGACTGCAAAGGCGCAGAAAGGCAGGTTATATATTGTTGCGGATTGAACGTGATACGTTTGCTTCTAATCTGGCTGAACACTGCTGTATGCGGTTTAGCTAGATAAAGGATATAGATATCATCGCTTGTATTACTCTCTAAATTATGAAATATTTTTAAACTAATTGACTGTTATTGTATCGTGTGATGCATCTTCCACCCTGACCCTGTTCAGCGCTATTTGATATGCCTTTGCAAACAGCTTGGATCCAGATGAGACGACGAGTAACATGTCACCTCACCAGAATCCAAACTGTTTGACAATCGGACAAGAGGATGTGGTCGGACATTAAACATATACCGTAAATCCCCTCTAAACCATACCTTAAATTTGGTATAAATATCGGTCTCGGAGACAGGTGACAGCTTAATGCAGGACGAGGAGCTTTCTGCATAACTTTCATCCTGCATTAAGCAGCCACCTGCCTAAAAGTATCTAAATTGTCCTTTACCAGAATTCCGGTTTAGAGGGGTTAACTGTAAAAGCTTGAAGCACACACTAATTTACTGCAGGTAAAAGGGCCAAAACGCAGGTGTTGACATTTACATTTTTTATAACCTCTTTTTCTGACAAAAATGCCATCTAGTTTAATAAAGTTTAATGAGAAAAAGAATTTTCGTTTTAATTGTTATAACGTACTATACTTGTGGGAGTAAAATGTTTACGTGGGAAAAATACGTGTATTGTGTTGCTTTTTGATTGTTTGCTGAAGTTCGCGGTATTAACAAATATGGTAGTGAATTTAACCAAATGTAAGACAATCTTACCATCTTAAACCTTCCCTTCATATAAAGGCATTTTCACGCATTTGCAGAGTAGACCCAGATCAGACGGCTCCTAGAGGGGCCGTCTGATCAGGGTCTGCTCTGTTTGCTTATGAAATACTATAGATATTATACAGCTTATAAATATTCATGATGTCATTATTTCTTTACCGAATACTGAACAGGGAAAGGGTTAACCGTTTACTTTTAGACACGCCTGTTGATGCCTTTGCATATAGAGGGGATCCAGATCAGAAAGCTCCTATAACATCGCGTAACACGGTGTCCGATCAGGATCCAAACTGTGTGACACACTCACTACGAACATTTAAACATACGTAAGTTAACTAGAATTTCTTAGTAAAGAAAAAAATATAACTTTCTAGGCAGGTGGGTGGTAAATGGAGGGTGAACGTCATGCAGAAAGCTTCTAGAGACAATCCAATCACAGTAGACCCTGATCAGACAGCTCCTACAGGTATGGTCTGATCAGGGTATACCCTGTTTGTAAATGCGCGAAAAGATATTTCTATACGTAAAGGAAAGAGTTAGCATGCTAATTTATACTGATTATTTATAATGGCGTATCTACTCAGCATATTTAGCTTTATTACTGCTAAAAACTGTATAATCAGATATATTATCATTTCATAAGCAAACAGACGAGATCCTGATGTGGTGGATCCTAGAGGGGCGCTAAAGGGGGTCTCTATGAGTTAAAAAAGTTGATACAGTTGATTTTTAAGCATTTAAGTGTCAGAATTGTCATCTGCTGGACACATTGTCGCCTGCTGGACACATTGTCGTCTGCTTGAAGCTTTAGAGTGGGTGCGGGCCAAATATATTTTTTAAAAAAAGCCCCGATAAACAGAGTGTCAAGCAATTTGGATCCTGATGAGACGCCAAGTCGCTCCGTGTCTTATCTGAATCCACATTATTTGCATATGATATCACAGACCTGTTTTCGTTCCAGATAAGATGTGTAAAGTTCAACGTCTACGAGACGATTCTAAATAGTGAAAGGACGATTATAATATCTGGATATACATTTTTATTTGTACTTCTGACAGTAATAAAGAATGCAGAAAGTTCCCAAAATATAAGGGAACATATTTGAAAGGACAGTAATAATGATGTGAATCGTACCACGAAAACCACAACTTTGCGAATTTTGATACAGCACTGATTAAAACCAATTACCTGGAGAGTTGAGCTGGGAGTCTGAATAGGGCTCAAGAGTGTTTAACCATTGACTCCATAATCACGACTTTCTACGCGTTTGCACACAGAGTAGACCCATACCAGACGGCTCCTTTGGGAGAAAAAGTAAACTCCATGGTATGGCTATGAGTGACAGACAAGTCACACACAGATACGTGTCTAGTGTTGTGGGAATTTAACTGACCCTTGAGTTTATTTCTTTCTCTAATATAGTCGGATTCTCTTTCACATATACGCTTAATTCTTAGTCCCAAACCATATGCTATGTTCTTCTTTGTACTAGGAGGATGACGGGAAGAATTGTTAAGGCACAGCTGTTTATCTGTAGGCTTAACATAAATATCTGTATATATATGGCCATTGTCTATTTTAACTAGAGTTAAATATAGAGGATATAGTGGCAGAATGATAGAAAATCAGTTGGTAAGGGTGGATAAACTTGACAGATCTGTCACTTTAGTAAAGAAACAAACAGTTAGATCTAATAGGAAAACGAATAGGGTCCCTTTAGTTTTGACGTATTCAAATCTGCTTCCGAATATACATGACATTGTTAAAAAACATTCAAAAGTTTTGCACCAATCAGACCGGCTTAAAGAAGTATTTGAACAACTGCCAATTGTAGCATTCAGGCGTGATAAAAATCTATGTGACACACTGGTGCATTAAAAAACTAACCACATTGTTAGACCAAGCAAGACAGTCTGTTCACAGGGTTGTGCTACTTGCAGTATCCTTGAAATGTCAAGTATTAGTGACACAAATAGGCAATCAGTTTACAATGTGTCTACCAATATTAACTGTAGAGAACGAAATGTAGTATATGCAATTAAATGCAGTAAATGTGGTATAATGGTGTATGTCGGCGAAACTGAGAGAGAAAAAATTCGGGAGAGAATGAAAGAACATTTGAGTGATGTGAGACATGAGAGAGAGAAGCCAATAAACAGACATTTTGGAATCGGTAGTCATAGTAGTGATGATGTGAGATTTGTAGTTTCCATGCATGTAGAAATGAAAGACAGATCCATGAAACTGATTGGATATGGAGGCTGAGAACGTACAGACCATTTGGCTGTAACATCAAGGAGGATAATGCGCTAATGCATGCATGACGTCGTTGCACCCATGACGTAATTTGATGACGTCATGACATTTTAAATAACAACCCAATGTCACCATGACGCTGGATCAACATTATTCTCTTTGATTTTATGGCTGAATGCATGTAACAAAAATGTGACGTGTATTTTGACATGATAATGAGGACATGAAAAGGCCCTTAGTGGTCGAAATATTAGATCAGAGCAGTTCAAGTATTTATGTATTATATTAATTCCCTATTTTGGAATATTTTCTTTATTACGATACAGGCAAATACATGCTCACTGTAAATAGTAACGCAGTCTGACACGATACAGGCAAATACATGCTCACCACAAACAGTAACGCCGCCTGACACGATACAGGAAAATACATGCCCACCTTCGCAAACAGTAACGCCGCCTGACACGATACAGGCAACTACATGCTCACCTTCGCAAACAGTTGAGGTTAGTACAAATAAGGCTCAAATCAGATCTTTACGGGTGATGCTGGTACTGCACATCGTATTAACCCTTTCGCTGCCAATGCCGGACCTGTGATTACATATGCAAACAGTTTGGATCCAGATGAGACGCCGAGTAACTCGGCGTCTCATCAGGATCCAAACTGTTTGTTACTGTTACTATTTTTTTGAAATAAAAATGAAGAAAATAAAAAAAATGAAAATTTGTCGGAGACGACAAAGTTAGCAGACGACAGAGTTTTCAAGCGAAACGGTTAACCAGCCCTCATATTTACATCTCTATATCTGTACACGTTAATGTTCAACACGACAAGCATGCAGGCCCACTATCAGATACTATACCGCTCATAAGACACAGCACTGTTTAGGATTGATAGTTTTTTTCAGCGGCTAGCTGTCTATTTTCACTTTTGTTCTAGTTTTCCACCAATGAGAAACTATGTTACATTGTAATTTGCATATGACCTACGAGTATTTAGTAGTAAATGGTATTTTCATTAGTGAATACCTTGACTGGCATACAACCTTTTTATATGCCTTTTTATATGCCTCTACACATTGCCAAACTATGTAAAATTCTGATATACAGTCTGCTAACGGCTTCGCAAATTGAATTCAATGCAATAATTAACATAATCACAACACATGTAAGGCATCATGTTACACAGATATGTTCTATAAACTTCTTAGAGTTCAGTCAAAACGTCATATAGTACAGAAAATCATTATTTACGCAGATATTTAGCATGGGACTGAAGACTGTCGACTGTCGAAAGTTCTGTTCTTAAAATAGATTTGAAGACCTGGAAATTCCCATAAAATCAAAGTACTGATGTACTGATATTTATCACCTCATGGTAATGGTTGCTGAGCAATATTACCAGTTTGTCGAAACCACTATTAAACTTTCAAACTTTTACTATCATTTTGCGATCAATTAATACAACATTTGATGATAAAGTCCACTTTGACGTACAGGTAGTTTGCCGAAACCACCATAATTCACAGGCAGTGCTATAGGAAATAAAGAAGAAGGGTTGTTTAGTATATTAGAGTAGTGGTATTAATAGTATTAATTACTATCCTCGACCACAGCACCGAGGCTCTGGTTGTTGGCTCTCTTTTATATAAAGGTACTTATTGAAGGCTATTGCTACGGCTCTATCACATGGGGCTTGGGCTCATAGACGTAGGTTGAAGTTGCTAACTTTATATTGTTTTAAAAATACATGTAGATTCAGTTAATGATGTCATTAATGATGATGCACACAAGTCGATTAAAGCGTTGATCTAGGCTAAATAAATACCGTTCTTTAAGGAATTACAGACTCTGTGCTTTAAAGTGTATTCAATTTCTTATCTTCATATCAATACAAATATAAGCGCTTTCATGTACATTTTATAATGGGTAAACCAAAGAACTAACTTGAGATAGTTTTAAAACATTACTTTGACATCGTACATTTTAAAAGTGATTTCCTATAAAAACAACTTGAAATATTTCAATAATTGCTTCTTCTACTCAACGTCATTTTCATTGCATGCATCTCTGCTAGTATAATAACAAGCAACCCTTCATAGATCTAGTTCTCTGTACTAGTAGAATCTCCAAACATTGAAATAAATATTGCAGAGATTGTTTTGTACATTGTGTCAATATTTGAATTCCGCTGAATATCTTTTTTAAAAGATATTCTTGTTTCAAATGACAACTCACTTGCCACACACCTTTTTAATCATGTAGGCATAAACAGACGTCAGGTCTCTATTTGACGTTAATCTCTTTGGTTACTAACTTATTTTTTTTTCAATGACAACTCACTTGCCACACACCTTTTGAATCATGTAGTCCTAAACAGACGTCAGTTCTCTCTACTTGACGTTAAACACTTTGGCCGCTAATTGTTTTTAGATAATTGTCATGTGGGCTTACTCGGTACTATATTTGATTTAAATCCATCGAGGACAAGTTGTTGACCTTTTATACAAATTAGCACCGGCGTAATGTAGTGTAAAATTATATGTCACTGACATTTTCTTTCAAGCATTGGAGAGTACTTTCGCCGGACTGGTAGGGCTTTGAAAACGCACATTTGTCTCTGAGCACATTTGTCTCACGAAGTGTGACCGATGTGCTCGAATACATTCATATTTGCGATAAATTGGAAATGAGACAGATGTGTTCGACACACTAAAGGAAGGACACTCAAAGCACATGTGTCTCACATTCTCTCATATTCTACTAAAATTCTACTTAACTCTTTCCCTCATATAAACCTATTTTCACGCATCTGCAAACAGAGTAGACCCAGATCTTATAGGAACCGTCTGATCAGGGTCTGCTCTGTTTGCTTATGGAATTAGATAGATCTGTTCTTTAATTTCTAAAATAGCTACCACGTTTCATTATCTATATTTCATTACAACCACTTTCTCCACGAAGGTAGTAGGTATTGAAAGTTTGAATAAACATAGAACAGGGAAAGGGTTAAAAGGAAATTGCTTCTGCTTAGTACATTGTAATTGTCCGAAAAGGCGGATATAGAAATAAGCTGCATGTCTATCTCTCTGTCCGCCTGTCTGTCCACATTTACAGCCTGGAATTATCTGCGATAACAGACATACTTAGAGATGTATTATAAATCACGTAATCGAAATAGAGTCTTCACTTGAAGTATACACGATTAAGAAACCGCGGTCAGTCGCTAACTCTCCTTCATAATCGGTTTAGTATCATGCTAGTTTTATAGAATAATTCATTTTTCTCACGAATTCTTCATTTATTTATTCTTTTATTTTAGTAATCAATTTGAAAAAAGTACATCGGCAATAGGCATTAGTGGGTACTTGAAAGTTCTTGTTCATCCAGTCCTTCAGAAGTAAAACACTGTATTTTGCTTGCGGAATCTAGCTGATCGCGTCTCTCGTTAAAATGTCCCCATCAATTTGAGTCTGCACTTCTCAAAGGTTTTTCTTGTCAAGGCATGAAATGCGAATCATGCCTCGCTTTGTGTTTCGAGAATCGGACGCAACACGAAGCGAGTCACGATATTATATCGTTCAAATATTGCCCCTGAAACACACACATACAGTGAAATTACTTTACTAGGATGCGAGGCACGATATTCCATATGACACTAACAGGAGTCCGTATGTTTCGGTGTACACTATAAGGTTCAGCCAATCAAGTTTCTTAAATTAGAGATATTGGAATTAATAGTTTCACTGTTTTTAGATTTAAGATTTTATATAAAAAAGCATTAGCAAACCTATTGATAATTACACTTGACATGAGGTAAAACGGCGAGCCTTGATTCTAAGATTGTTTCTGCCTTAGAAAAATATGTTACAAATGTGCTTGTATTTCATAAAAATGACGTGAGACAATTGTGCTTTCTTGTTCCTTAAAAAACTTGATCGGAGCACATCTGTCACAAAATTGTGTTTTTTTGGTGAGAGGTCGCATTTGAATGCGACCGTATCAGGCTTACGTAAGACAAATGTGCCCCGAGACAAATGTGCAATATAAGGAAGTCCCTTCTAAATTTAGCACATGCTCTACATCGTCGCTGTGCTATTGACCAATAAGGTTGCGAGATTTCAGGGCGTTGGCTTCAGTACTATATTGCGTAAATTTCTGTCCATTTCATCGTTAAATGACAGCTGTGAGTGGCAACTGTCAATTTATCGGTGAAAACAAAAGGATGGACTATGAAAACTGCAAATACAGTAGCACCTTTCTACACAAATTACTAAATGCAATTGTATTTGTTTGAATGGTAATTTTTTTAAACGATTATGTTAAAAAAATAATTTGCTCGAAAGGAGCTGCTGCTTTAGAGCAGTTTATCCTTAACATCATTCATTTTAAGATTAAACAATGTAAAACTTTTCAACAATTTACTATGAAAGCAGTGCAAATACAGTAGCTTGTTTATTGTGTGTGTGTGTGTGTGTGTGTGTGTGTGTGTGTGTGTGTGTGGAATATATCTATACTCTCCTGATCTAGAGGAAATAAAGATTATTATTATTCTAAATGAATTACTAAATACAATTTACACATATTTCCAACTGAATGTTCCGGTACTCGGTCCGCTCTCTATACATTCGCATGCTCCACGACTTTGCCTTTTGTGATTTGCGCGGCATACGATCACTTATGCACTTTATTAATTCCGCATCTGATACCGGTTTTGAACAGGCGAGGTGGAAATTTCCTCGTGCTTGTATTAGAATGTAAATATCGTCCAAATCGTTTTATTGAATATTTCCTTCGCGCCTTCAAGTAATACGCCGAAATTCAGTGTTTTGTCCGCCATGTTTCAACGAAGAATGAGGCTTGATGAAAAAGCTTGTTCATTTCATTTACCGAAATGCCAGTTTATATTTTGGCGGGAAAATTGACGGCGACGGTAGAGCATTGTGCTAAATAGCTCAGAGCATGTTTATTTCATACTACGGAATATAGTCCTCTCGGCGCGTCCCGCGCCTTGAGGACTATATTCCGTAGTATGAAATAAAAATGCTCTAACCTATACATAAAGCAGTCAACATTATTTTGCAGCCGAACATTATTTGGCGTCAAAGGAATTTCGGGGGTGGACCGTCATTCAGATCAACCGGTTCTAGACATGTCACCGATGTACCGCTGGTGTAAACGTCATTGATATGGACAGCCTTGTGTACAGGTTTGTTCAAGATAATGCAATTGAATCCCTTCAGAGTCTGTACAGAATATATAATAGTTGACATTTAGCTTCGGATTTAGAAGAAAGGATTATACAACACTGCGCAGCTTACACCAGAGTTAACTTATGTCCCTTTCTCTAGAGAATTGCTGCCATTTTGATGTCCGTTTTTCATCGGTCGGTCGGGTTTTGTATGCACGTAACTCTTCAAATATATACAAAGCTTGCTTGTTTACTTGCAATTACCAAACGTTAGGATCCAGATCCGACACCGTGAGATTTGGTAGTTGAACGATATCCAACACAATTAGAACTTACCAATCGCGAGCACGCTATTAATACTATTGGTGACCTATACAAACAGGAGGTTACAATTAGAACTTACCAATCGCGAGCACGCTATTAATACTATTGGTGACCTATACAAACAGGAGGTTACAATTAGAACTTACCAATCGCGAGCACGCTATTAATACTATTGGTGACCTATACAAACAGGAGGTTACAATTAGAACTTACCAATCGCGAGCACGCTATTAATACTATTGGTGACCTATACAAACAGGAGGTTACAATTAGAACTTACCAATCGCGAGCACGCTATTAATACTATTGGTGACCTATACAAACAGGAGGTTACAATTAGAACTTACCAATCGCGAGCACGCTATTAATACTATTGGTGACCTATACAAACAGGAGGTTACAATTAGAACTTACCAATCGCGAGCACGCTATTACTACTATTGGTGACCTATTAATACTATTGGTGACCTATACAAACAGGAGGTCGCTTAACCCTTTCTCTGCTCTATATTTATTCTAACTTTCAGTACCTACTGAATATTCAGGGGGAGAATAGTTATAATGAAATATGGAAGGTGTCACATTATAGGCATTTTCGAAACAATAGAAATAGACCTTTCAAATTCCACTAGCCAAATAGAGCAGACCCTGATCAGACGGCTCCTCTAGGAGCCGTATGGCCTGGGTCTACTCTGTCTGCAAATGCGTGAATATACGTTTATTTAAGGAAAGCTATCATGCAGGACGGATGTAATGCAGAAAGCCTCTAAATGAGCTTTCTGCATAAAGTTCACCCTGCATTAAGCTACAACTTGTCTTAACCTTTTCTCAATAAATATGCCTTTCTACGCCTTTGCAAATAGAGTAGACCCAGATCAGACGGCTCCTATAGAAGCCGTCGGACCAGGGTCTGCTCTGGTTGCTTATAAAACAATATAGATCTGATTTTACTGTTTCTGTCATGACCAAAACCTCTGTGCAAATGTGCTATAAGACAGGGTAAAATGTGTGAGAGGAGTTTGAATGGCAAACAGCGCAGACACTTAGCAAGGTACTCCTCTCTGAAACGTCTGCTCTTGGTTTACACTGTTTGTAAATACAAGTATATGTACACTCATTTCCCACGTTCAAAAGGCAAACACGATACAGGCAAATGCATGCTCACCGCAAACAGTAACGCTGTCTGACATGATACAGGCAAATACATGCTCACTGTAAACAGTAACGCTGTCTGACACGATACATGCAAATACATGCTCACTGTAAACAGTAACGCCGCCTGACATGATACAGGTAAATACATGCTCACTGTAAATAGTAACGCCGCCTGACATGATATAGGTAAATACATGCTCACTGTAAACAGTAACGCCGCCTGACATGATATAGGTAAATACATGCTCACTGTAAATAGTAACGCCGTCTGACATGATACAGGTAAATACATGCTCACTGTAAACAGTAACGCCGCCTGACATGATACATGCAAATACATGCTCACTGTAAACAGTAACGCCGTCTGACATGATATAGGTAAATACATGCTTACTGTAAATAGTAACGCCGTCTGACATGATACAGGTAAATGCATGCTCACTGTAAACAGTAACGCCGCCTGACATGATACATGCAAATACATGCTCACTGTAAACAGTAACGCCGCCTGACATGATACAGGTAAATACATGCTCACTGTAAACAGTAACGCCGCCTGACACGATATAGGTAAATACATGCTCACTGTAAACAGTAACGCCGCCTGACATGATATAGGTAAATAATGCTCACTGTAAATAGTAACGCCGCCTGACATGATACAGGCAGATACATGCTCACTGTAAATAGTAACGCCGCCTGACATGATACAGGCAAATACATGCTCACTGTAAACAGTAACGCTGTCTGACATGATACAGCCAAATACATGCTCACTGTAAATAGTAACGCCGTCTGTCATGATACAGGCAAATACATGCTCACTGTAAACAGTAACGCCGTCTGACATGATACAGGCAAATACATGCTCACTGTAAATATTATTACCAGTCAGAGTAAATCCTTGGAATTTGATTGGTCAGTTTGCCAAAAAATGCCGGGGTGTACAGAACCGTATTCAGCGGCTTCCATGGAGAATACAGAATTCAAATTTGACGCGTGACGTTATTCGTTTTGTTTTAGATTTTAGCGTCGATTCGAAATTTCATATCGTCCTTACTCCATTAATTCTGGACGGAATACAACCAAATAATCGATAATAAACGTAAACAAACTGTTCCTCATATGTTCCTCAATTTGACACTATCAACTTCTCAGTACAACGTGTAATCCTTTAAACTCAAATGCTTACAAGTGAGGTTTGAATTCCTCTTTCGGAATTGCTCTGAGACGACGTCGTATTTGCTCTGTGACGACGTCATGTTTTTCTTGTAATGTCGTCATATATAAGAATTACTATGCTAGTAGTTTGGATGTTCAGCTGTATTTTGGTGAGTTAGAAAAGTTGTTAAATGCGAGCCTTGGCGAGCATTTAACTACTTTTCTGACGAGCCAAAATACAGCTGAACGTCCAAACTACTAGCATAGTAATTCTTTTATCATGCAACTCCAAGAAAAATGGAGAAAATGAAGAAAAAGAAAGATTGCTAAAGCGGTTTCGTCCCCTGAATGAAAATACATGCAAGTACGAATTACGTGACGTCATATTGGCATGCAGTGACGTCATCGACTTTTACAACATAAACAAACTTGATTTAATCCTTTTATATGGACAGATAGTTGAGAAAAGGTGAGAAAATGGATTAATTTCATGTTTATGTTTAAATTATGCCTTTTTCGTCCTTCTGGTTTCCTCCTATTGGCTGAACCAAACTTGCATTCCAGTCGGGTCAGTACACATGCACTATACCTCACAAAATACAGCGTCGACGTGGAAAATATTATGCTAGTAGGAAGTGACTGTATTTTGTGACGTTGCATGATAAAATTAGAGATCTAATGTCAGCAAAAATAAATGTTGTTCGTTTCTAAATTAGCCTAGGTAAATCGGATCTCTGACTGGTAATAAATTCGTTACACGGTAATTTGGCAGGATGTACGGGCTGGTATGACCGGGTTAGATCACGTATTTCCTTCGGCTTACGCCTCAGGAAATACGGGATCTAACCCGGTCGTACCAGCCCGCACACCCGGCCAAATTTCCGTGTAACTAATAGTAACACCGTCTGACACGAAGCAGGCAAATACATGCTCATCTTCGCAAACAGTAACGCCGTCTGACACGATACAGGCAAATGCATGCTCACCTTCGCATACAGTGACGCCGTCCGTATGACACGATACAGACATTTACACGCTCACCTTCGCACTCAGTAACGCCGTCGAATCCTTATTTCGCTATTTGCGACCTGAATGGACTGATGGGATATTCAACTTCGAATATTCAGCATTCAATGTTTCAGCAGGTGTTAAGTGTTCGTGTGACGACCCTAACAAGTCGCCCCGAACTTCATTCTCAGTGTAGTTATACTTTCTGGTTCTTCGGGATCATCAGTATCAACGCTTTTAGTTATAAAAAATGAACAGAGTTAATAAAACCGAGGCTGCAATTTTCTTTTTTTCGTATTGCTGCTTTTTGCTTTGGAGAGATCTCCTACTTTAAGAATTTATCTGACAGAAACTGTCGTGACTAGCCGCCCACGCCACGTGTCCTCCACAAAGCTAGCAGCGATTTCCCAAGAGGTATATTACTTTATTTCTGCTGAAAATTAACCCTTTCCCCGTTCTATATTCAGTGGAATTGTCAATATCTACTGAATATTCATGACAAATAGTTATAATGAAACATAGAAGGTGTAACACTGTAGCCACTTTAAAAGCTAAAGAAACAGATGTATCAAATTCCATAAGCAAATAGAGAGCAAACCCCGATCAGACGGCTCCTATAGGAGCCTTCTGGTCTAGGTCTACTCTGTTTGCATATGTGTGAAAAGGTGTTTATATGGGGGTGGGGTGGGGAAGGGTTAACCATTAATCAGCTGAGCTATAAGCCAATAGCTAATGTCCTCTAATTCAGACTTCAAAGCAAACATGAGACAATGTCTGTACAAAACGTAAACAGACTGCATTCTGTATACATGTACACGGAGATAAGATACATTGTATATATTTAGATATAGTAAAACCTCTCTAAACCGGAATTCAAGTACAGAATAATTGAAATACTTTTATGCAGGTGGCTGCTTAATGCAGGGTGAAAGTCATTCAGAAAGCTCCTCTAGGAGCTTTCTGAATGACTTTCACCCTGCATTAAGCTGCCACCTGTCTCCAAGACCAATATTTATACTAAATGTTAGGTCCGGTTTAGAGGGGGGTTTGCTGTATGTATCTACATCAATTGAGGGTATGTGTTTACAATGGCATATGAACACATAAAGTTTTGGCCATGGCAGAAACTGTAGAATTATATCTATGGTCTTTCTTATACAAGCAGAGCCGACCATGATCAGACTACTCCTAATCATGTGTCTAATAGCCGATCTGCCCGACAACCGACATCATCCACGAGCAGAATCACGTGGTTATAATACGTTTGTATGTGCCATATTTTCTTGCTCGCTCTATTTATACAATGGTGTGCTATCAAATGAGCGTCGCGTTCAGATCAGACAGCTTCTGTAAAATGTTTGTTTAATAAATAATATAGATCTGATTCTACAGTGAGTACTATAGCCAGATATTCATGTGTTCATGGGCCATTATAAAAATAAGTCGAACAATATTCATGACGTCAATATGTCGTAAATGAATATTCATGGAGTAAGCCCATAGGGTTACAAAGGTTTGCTAACACATGTTGGTAACCCCATGTCTTATCCCTTTTCCTTCAGATAAACGAATGTTCACGCCTTTGCAAACAGAGTAGGCCGAGATCAGACGGTTCCAGTTACATCTGATCTGTTTACTTATGGAATTATAAATATGTGATCAACGCAGTTTCTGCGGACATACAAATTTGCGGTGTTCATGTATCACTATAAAGCCCAGTTATACTTAGTCACAATGCCATTATTTCTAACATGAATACTGAACACTTGAATCAAGCTGTTTGCATTGCATTGGACAATAAATGGAAGAATGACAGCTGTTAAACCCGACTTTCACAGTTTCTATCGACGAAGATGTGTTCAGTCAATTTTATTTCCTAGAATAAAAGTACGATTGCTGCATAAGAACACTTGATGTAGTTTTCAAGGATTTCAACAAATAATGTTGTAATTCAAAATGCCTAACAGCTCATTAAGTGTACTCGTAAATTGTATTGGGTAATTTATGCTAGAGGACGGAAACATCTTTTCAACTGAGTAAGTTCCTTGTGCATTTTGCCTGCACATGCTGCGGTAGTTTATTGGTGTGTATCCTTGTGTCTAGTCTTGATACAATGGCTGAGCGCAAAACTAACGTAACTTCATTCTGAGATATACAGTAAAACCTCTCTAAACCGGACGTTAAATTCGGTATAAATATCAGCCTTGGAGACAGGTGGCAATTTAATGCAGGGAGAAAATCAAACAGAAAGCTCCTCTAGGAGATTTCTGTATGATTTTCAGCCTGCATTAAGCAGCCACCTGCCCAAAAGTATCCAAATTCTTCTCTTTTAGAATTGCGGTTTAGAGAGGTTTTACTTGTATATAATCAGTGGTTCAGGTAAAATGCGTAATTAGAACATAACGTCTTTACCAAACCCTATGTTGTGGTCACACCATAGGGTTTGGCGGAGAAATGACGATTTTAGTATTTGAGTAAGCACATTTATGTGTTGCTCTGTATAAATACATAGTGTTTCATAGTATCAAGAAGTTTGGATTGTGATTTTACTGACACAAGTTTGTGCCATTTGTTGGTGGTTATTGTCAGAAACTTCGCACATACTGTTAGTGTAACACTAATGTTACGGTGTGTGTAACTGGGTTGGGTTTTAGCATAATTACAGATGTTTCATATTATAGACAATACAGTAACCCCGATAGTTCGAACACCAATAGTAAAACCCTGATAGTTCGAAATCTAAAAGTTAAACCCGGATAGTTCGAATGCTAAAAGTAAAACCCCGATAGTTCGATTACTAACAGTAAAACCCTGATAGTTCGAACACTAACAATAAAGCCATGATAGTGTGATCACTTGCAGTCGAACCCTGGTAGTTCGAACACTAAAGTAAAACTTTAAACCCAGATAGTTTGAGTACTAACAATAAACCCCTGATAGTTCGAATACTAACAGCAAAACCCCGATAGTTCGAACAATGTAACAAGTATCATTATCGGTCTTTAAGGCATGTTGCAGCTTAATGCAGGGCAAAAGTCATGCAGAAAGCTCCTCTAAGAACTTTCTTCATTACTCTCACCCTGCATTAAGCAGTCACCAGCAGAAAATGTTCTTAATTCTTTATTCCCAAAGCTTCGAACTATCGAGTTTTTAATGTACTTTGGATAGTCGAGCGTGCTGAGCTCCATACACATCTGACTCTCTGTACAAGTATTGTCTTCAGCTGTATCGTGTGTGTTAAGGGGGGGGGGGGGGGGGTAGAGACTGACTACAGCTTCCAAGGCCAAACATTTACCACTTAAATGTTCGAAGTGGAAGTTTTCTTCAGCCTTATTTTGCAAAGTAAATTAAATTCGATTTTAGATTTATATGCATACTCCTTGGTCCAATTTCAGTTCGGCCCGGTTACGCAGCGCGCATATTTTAAATATAACGTGCTGTTACGAAGTAAATCCCCGGTATATAAAAATGTTAACTACGCAGAAATGTCGGTAATTTAAATTCAATCGTCCCAAATCGCCTTTTGAGGATGCCAATTACTTAGTTTTGAACAGATCAACATATGAGTGCGGTACTGACGTATCAGTAAAGGAAACCATTGGTAATATAGCTCTCCATTGCATGCTGTTGGTGTCCATGTAGGTTTGTCAACATGCCTGTATGTTTTGGTTGTGGAGTTACCAGGTGTTGAATATACACATTGGCGTTTATTTATGATATGTGTACATAAGACGAGTGTCGGCTAATATATCTTTTTTGGTAAATAAATAGAGATTTGTCCTTCAATTTACCGGAAGCAACGGGCGATTGTGTAAAGATTTGTATTCATTAAAGTCCAGTTTGGTCTCATTAGAATTAAAACGCTTTTTGTTTTCATTTTCTTTTCATTTTATTTTCAGAGCGAAATTAAACTGACGAAAAACTTCCTATCGTACTGAAAATTAACCTCGCGAACGCTTCAATATGTTTGGTCTGCACACAATTGTCTCCTGCTTCTATTATTTAAGTGTTTTCTTTCTCCTGTTCCATTTGAAAAACAGGATCAAATGTCAAATAGTTTTGGATCCTGACGAAACACCGAGTCAATCGGTTTCATCTGCATCCAAACTGCATGCAATGTTAATTACGACTTATATACATAGTGAGGGTGGGGTAGGTGGGTTTTTACTACGTTGACAACTAGACAAAGTTTCCCCCATAACGGAAGTAAACATGTCTGTGGATGGAAATAGCATATTCTAATTCTTATACCGTTGTGAAAAAATATTGTTTGCCCAAATTTGGGCCCAGTGCAGTTTTGACTACTTCCGATTCGATCAAGCTTTTGAGAAACTACTGACCAGGTGTCAAACAGCTTGGATCCTACTGACCGAGTGTCAAACAGCTTGGATCCTACTGACGGAATGTCAAACAGCTTGGATCCTACTGACCGAATGTAAAACAGTTTGGATCCTGATGAGACGCCGAGTTACTCAATGGTTAATGCGTGTTTTAATGTACTCAAACAAACCTTCATCAAGGAGTGTAAAGATGTTGATACAAACCGCAACACTTTATCTGATATTGGTTCTTGTAAGTTTCCGTCATGCCTAGCATTTAAAAATTACATTAATGTAAAACATGATTCTGCGCAACATGATTCCATACCTTATGTTGCAACCAGCGGTTTTTACCTAACTGTACTAATTTTATATAGTGTTTTTGCATTTTAGCATTTCCATATCAGTGAAAAACGAACCTTTTTTATATCTAGAGTGTCTCTTGGTAGGTTTAGACTAAGCCAGAATGATAGCTCCTACACCATTTCTTTATATAAACGCTTTTCACGAATTTGCAAACACAATAGACCCTGATAAGACAGCATAATTATATAGGCACCGTCTGATCAGGGTCTGTTCAGTTTGCTTGTGAGCTAAAGTAGAATTGATTCGATAGTTTCTGTCACGGTTTAATAATGCTGTTACCTCAACTTCAAATAATAATAGAACAATAAGATTATTCATAATGAATGAAAATAAGTCTAATGTGGTGGTTGTTATTATATAGCTAGTGGATTAATCCTTCGCTTGTTATTCACGTCAATATACCTACATGTACCTGTAAACAGTGAAGACCCAGATGAGACAGCTCCTGCGGGAGCTGTCTCATCAGGGTCTGCACTATTTACAAGTTGATTGTGCAACCAGTGCACTCCACAGCAGTGATTGCACAGCTAAATACTTGTACACAGTGAAGATAATTTATATGTAATTATACCACAGGGCATTGGTAAAGAAGGAGAAATGTATTTTAAAATTCAGCAAGCGAAGGGTTAATGTAGGAAAATATCATACTGAAAACTACCGAATGCGGTATTCTGCGTTCCTTTTGCCTTGCACTGAGCAACCACCTGCTTTTTAATAGGTTCGTGTCCAACCCATTCCTATCAAGGCTACAGGTGAACAATCCGATGAAGTTTATTCTTTCTCCAACATTTGGTTCAGCGGAAAAATATGCATTCTGGAGTCTCACCGAAAGGTTATCCTTGATAGTGTAACTTTCCATGTGCACTGTATTACTCAGAGTATCTGACACTTGTGTACTTGACTGGAATTGTTAATCTTTCTCTTGCTAAATATGTCCAAATTGGAATTTGCGGTTTGGATCCAGATGAGACGCCGATTAATTCGTCGTCTCATCACGATCCATGTCGTTTGTCATCTAGTCAATAGTTTCCCATAAAAGCTTGATTGTATTGGAAGAAAGCAACGAATTGCGAAAGACCGGTTTTTAGGCTGGTAGCATTTTACAGCAGAAGAAGTGCTAATAGTTGCAAAAAACAACATTGCCATTGACTGTTCGCAAATGTCCGGAATGTGTGTATCGAAATCGTAACAAGATCTAAACAAATAAATCAAGCTCTTTATTCTTTCAGAAGCTTCAAGAACGTGTTACATATTTGGTGGATGATTCTTTGAAATTTACAGCTAGTGTTTGTTTTTCAACGTAAACCTTTGGTTGGCTGTGGGCGATTTCGTGATTATATTTGCAAACAGTTTGGATCCTGGTGATATACTGAATTACTTGGTGTTTCATCTGGATCCAAAATTTTAAATAGATAATCCGAGATTTGACATTGGCAGTGAAAGAGTTAATAATTAAATCAGAGCAACCATATACGTGTACAGTAAAACCCCTCTAAACTGGAATTCTAGTAGAGAAACATTTAAATACTCTAAGACAGGAGGCTGCTTAATGCAGGGTGAAAGTCTAGAGGAGCTTCTTGATTTTACCCTGCATTAAGCTGCCACCTGTTTCCAAGACCAGTATTTATACTAAATTTAACGTTCGGTCTACAGGGGTTTATTGTATTCTAAATAACAATAACGATGAAAACTCTTTGAATGCTATAATTTTCCAAGTGGAATGGTCCGTCAGTGATAACTATAGAGTCCATTCAATATGAAAGGGTTCAACCAATTCCCTCATAGCTTATTTTTTAAATCCAACCTCTTTGAATAAATCTACCGAAAAGGAGCATTAACTAGAGAAAAGGAAACTTTTAGAATTCTATAGTTCTGTGTGCAAAAGCAAACACACTCGTTTCCCGCATTCAAAGAGTTTCCTTTTGCTTTGCCGAGTATCGTCGTCTGCAACTTTGTCGTCTGCTTCAATTTTCTCCTTCGAATTAACTTCCTTTCCTGTTTCAGGTGTCAAACAGTTTTAATCCTGACAAGAGGCCAAGTGTCTCGGCGTCTCATCTGGATACACACTGTTGCCAAATGTGGTCAGTGTTTATAGTTCATGACACGGAAAGCGTTAGAAGACATTCGACAAGTGTTCGTAGCCGAGCCCAACTTGCGATCTGATCTCACTACGCAAAACATATATTGTTTTGTAATGAACTATTCAAGATTTATAGCAAATCGCACTCACAAAGGTATGGTTCCATATCTCATAACTTTTACACGTTTGAAAACAATCCCTTAGAATGATGAACACGTTATTAACAAACACCATTTTATCGTCATACACCATGGATCTTGGTGAGGTGCCAAGTTATTCGCTGCTGACTCAGTGGTAGCTTAATGCAGTTGAAAAGTAATACAGAAAGCTCTTATCGGAACTTTCTGTATCGCATTTGCCCTGCATTGCCATGCATTAAAGCAATTACCTGCTTTTAACATTCATGTGTTCAATAAATGAATGGCCGCTTAGGACAGGTTCTACTGTATATATACACTATACCATGTCTATACTGGACATAAACTGAATTAACCCGTGGATATCTATAAGACGTCCTGCATTAAGCTACCGCTTGATTTATAAACTCTCATTGAGATTTATGTTAGATGTTGGCTGCAGTCATGTTTTACTGTATTACCTCTGATGTTACCCTCGCCCTGCTGGTTGTGACCGTTACCCACATCCTGCTAGTCGCGACCGTCACCTTTGTCCTGCAAGTTGTGAACGTTACCATTGTTCTGCTAGTTGTGACCGTTATCCTTGTCCTTCTAGTCGTTACCGTTACCCTTGTCCTGCTAGTCGTGACCGTTACCCTTGTCCTGCTAGTCGTGACCGTTACCCTTGTCCTGTTAGTCGTGACCGTTACTTCTAGTCGTGACCGTTACCCTTGTCCTACTAGTCGTGATCGTTACTCCTTGTCCTGTTAGTCGTGACCGTTACTTCTAGTCATGACCCTTACCCTTGTCCTGCTAGTTGTGACCGTTATCCTTGTCCTGCTAGTCGTGATCATTACTCCTTGTCCTGTTATTCGTGACCGTTACTTCTAGTCGTGACCGTTACCCTTGTCCTGCTAGTCGTGACCGTTACCCTTGTCCTGCTAATCGTGACCGTTAATGCTAGTCGTGACAGTTACCCTTGTCCTACTAGTCGTGATCGTTACCATTTACTTATCAAACGTGACCGTTACCCTTGCCCTGCTAGTCGTGACTGTTAGGGTAACAGTCGTATTAATCATGCCGCTATCCACGCCGTATTAAGCGTAACCGTTATCCTTGTCCTGCTAAGCGCAACCATCACCGTTGTCCTACTAAGAGCGATCGTTACCATTGCCCTATTAAATGCGATCGTTATTCTAGCCCTGTTTAACGCGACCTTCATCCTTGTCCTGATAAGCGTGACCGTTACCCTTATTCTGCTAAGCGCGACAGTTTGCAAACAGCTTGAATATAGATGATACGCATAGCAGTATGAGAGTATCACGTCATCTCTTCGGAATGCACGCTGTTTGTCACTAGTTTGATATAATGCTTAAACAACTGTAAGATAGGAATAACATTTCAAAGTGCAGCAGACGTTAGTTTGGGCTGTATGACACGTTTTTGTCAGCAGGGTAAGAGTACAATACCCCTCCCACTTTCATGCCTATAGATACGAAACAGATGACAACATTCTTAACCTTTTCAGCACGGGAAATGAGTGACTAACGTCATTTGCAGTGTAGTCCCAGATAAGGGGACTCCTAGAGGAGTCATGTTACGAGTGTCTGCACTATTTGTCATGTAACAATTTACTATACAAAAATCCCTGATCATTCATGTTAAGTTTAACTTGTTTGAACTTTGGAATATACCGTTTGAAAATCCAGCGTTGAAAGGGTTATTACGCGGTGAAGAATGAAGATGCACTTCAGATAGGGGGTGGGTTTTTTCGGCGCGAATTAACAGGTATTACAATGATTGCAGAAGGCCAAGAGATGCCAGAGATGTAGTCTTAACCCTTATCATGTAATACAAATTGTTACTTGCTAAAATTATCTCGCCTGCTTCTCTTTACATGGTTTTCGTTTTACTCAGTTGTGCTTTTAAGATTACTGGGAGAGTGACAAACATGTTGGCTATTAGAGTTACTTGGCGTCTTGTTGGATCCAAGCTGTTTCCAATGGAAAGCCTAGTCTGTATTTAGGAGGCTGGTTGTTAAACAGTCATATTGTTATTTTTTGCTTGAACATCAATCTCAATATAGAAAGCTCGAGAGATGATTGGCGTTCCAGCGAATTGTTTTTGACATTCCAGAGTTAACCTGTTTACACCTGGGATTCTTCTTAAAGGGTTATGTATATTCACAGCGTTTTATAAAGATACTCGATCATTTGTTAATAATAAATCCAAGAACAAGGGGTTGTGTGGAATTTAAACCCCTACCCTGCTGGTCGCGGACTCGCATTTGCAAACGGCGTTGATCCTGATCGGCGTCTCATCAGGATCCAAACTGTTTGCCACTCGTTCAACAGTTGTTTTCAACCTGGATCAGACCAGAAGTAGCTAAAATTGAACAAGATCCAAATTTGAGGAGACGTTATTTTTCCACAGCGAAGTATGTGTAGTATAAGGAATTCAAGAACAAGGATTATCTAGCATAAATCTGGCGTACAACCTCTCTATAACGGCCACCAACTTGTGTTAATTAGTTGATAGTCAGGGCAGATGGCTGCTTAAAGCAAGATGAAAGTAAAACAGAACGCTCCTATGTCTCATCAGGATCCATACTGTTTGCTATTTTGGTAATGTTTTTGGGGAGAGAAGGGGAGACATGGGAGAGAAAAAGGTCATTATGTTATTATCGTTTTATCAATTTAATCAAAAACTGTTAATTTGTAGCCTACTTGATTACGTTTTCGAGATTTTATGTTCCCCGTACTATATTGCATATAAACCTTCAGACAGATCAGGGTCCATGCTTATAAAGCTTTTAGTTGAGTCTGAGTTTCGTTCTCAAACTTTTGATTGGTCAGATTTGAGTTCTCAAGTTTTTGATTGAGAACGTTCTCAGACTCAACTAAAAGCTTTATAAGCATGGACCCTGGACGGATCAATGTTCACTTTTGCAAACAGTTTGAACCAAGGTAAGACAAATGAATGAAAGATAAATAAATCGTGACAACTGAAGGAAAAACTGAAATTCTCTAACGAAATGAATTTGCTCACCAGGCTAAAGTTTAAAGGCCCCGAACTGCAGTACAACATACGTTAGTTTATGCGCATAAGAACGTTTCCGAGAGATAACCATTGAAACAACGTTTAACCCTTAACCTGATGAAGATTTAGAAATAGTGACACACTTTTACATAGATTAACATTTACATGAGTACTCTTTAACCCATTACCTCATAGGCTATTTTTAGATACAACCTCTTTGAATAGATCTACCGAAAAGGAGCATTAATTAGAGAAAAGGGAAATTTTAGAATTTTGTAGTTTGAAACCATTGTGATAAATAGAGCATTTGCTCCTTTAGGAGCAAATGCTCTATTTATCACAACGGTTTCACAAAGTAACTTTTACAAAGTCGTCAAAAGTCGTCAATATAAGGGAATGGGTTAAAAAAGTTTTAGACTTATCCATGGGAGATAAAACCTCCAGTATCCTGGGGTATAAAAGCCATTGCAAATATATATTCGGCAGAGAAAATAAAATTTGAAGCAATTGAAAAAAAAACTATAAATAAAATAAACTATTTAATAATCATAATAGTTAACCACACTGAAAATGCAAGTATGCAGAATAAACTATACTTTAGAGATTCATATCCACTTTTTCTCTGTGCTCCTCAGCATGGTGAATGTTTCGTTGAAGATTTTCTTCAACAGAAGGCTTGAATGCACGTAATGAAATTTCATTAAAGACAAGCAGCCATTTCCTCGTTTTAGCCTTAAATAATTATACACAGTATACAAAGATTGCGTTGCTTTTTACACAACATGGAGATGTAACATAATTTCGGCGACATTGATGCTCTGCATCAGCCTTTTTTTCTTGTGTTTTATTTGTTTTGATTGTGAAATTCTGTATGTCATCCCGATATGAACTCTGTTAGCTGTTTCCGCTGCAGACAAGGCCCACATTATAACCCATTCCCTCATATTGACGACTTTTGACGACTCAGTAAAAGTCACTTTCTGAAACCATTGTGATAAATAGAGCATTTGCTCCTATAGGAGCAAATGCTCTATTTATCACAATGGTTTCAAACTACAAAATTCTAAGAATTTCATTTTCTCTAGTTAGTGCTCCTTTTCGGTAGATTTATTCAAAGAGGTTGGATCTAAATATAGCCTATGAGGGAATGGGTTAAACCTTCACCTGTTGAATATTCATGTAACAAATAATGACAACATTGATGGTAATTAGATTATTTTTATAATGGCACATGGACACAACACATTATTTCTTAGACAGAAGCCTGTAGAATCAGATCTATATTATACCACAGGCAAACATAATAGACCCTGATCAGAATTCAACCTATTATGAGGAGTTTCGATTAGGTGCAGTCAAGTACGTTGCATTCGCCTCATGTCGACAAGCTTGAGAAATAGCCGAAGAGTTCTGATTGGTTTTACTCTGACTGTAGTGACTATTCCAAAATAGATCAGAGTAGACCCAGATCAGACAGCTCCTGTAGAGTTTCGTCTGATCATGGTTTGCTCTGTTTGCTTATGGAATAACATTGGTCTGACGTGTCTGCAACAGCCAACATTTTCCTTGTGTATGAGTCAGTATAAAATTTCAGTCCATAGATATGCATAGATATTCCAAATACTAAAATCGTCAGAGCAACATGTATATATATAACGGCGCGTACTCAAATACTAAAATCGTCAGAGCAACATGTATATATATAACGGTGCGTACTCAACTACTAAAATCGTAATTTCTAAACTCTATGTTGTGACCACTCTTTAGAATCGTCTCTTCGAGACGATTCTAAAGAGTGGTCACAACATAGGTTTGATGGAGAAAAACAATTCACACATCTTATCTGGACCTCATGAATATTGATTGGGTGAGGGGTTCCCGGGGGAGGGGGGGGGGGATTAAGCTATTGAGGAACATTTGATCGAGTATCAAATAACACAGACCCTGATGAGATGTTGATTTATGTGCACGTATAAGTCATTTCCTATTTGGCAATTGTATTGAATAATCTGCAGTCGTACGCGACTGAAATACACGTACATGTTACTAATTTTAGCTTCATATTGTAAGTAGAATGTTTATTTATTTGTAGCTGTCTACGTCTGTTGTTAATCTCTAATCCACTGATCACGCACTACATTCTGTCAACTGTGGTATCGTTAATACGCTAACACGTATTATTGGACTTTATATACTTTAAACGTTTTCTTTGGTCCAGTTTAATTAATAAACAAAAGTAAATAATTTGATTTACTATAAGTGTAGCGGTTCTTTTGTACGTGAATATAAAAGTATGCGCCAGGCGTCAATTTGTACTGCCGTATATGTGTCTATGGTATAGAGTATTTGAACTATGTATTTCAGGATATTTGTAACATTCTCCTGCTAAGCGAACTCTGACTGGCATTTGCAAAACAGCTTTGGTCCGAGTAACTCGGCCTCTCAGAAGGATCAAAACTGTTTGACACTCAGTCAATAGTAACTTAAAAGGTTGAACGAATGCAAGTATAATTTGTGATGGTCAGGGGTTGTGCAATTATTTTTGCAGTATGAGAAAGGGTTAAAGTAGGTTAATATTTGTGTTTGAAGTTTACGTACTACAGTATGCGCGTGACTGTAATTCATTTCTGGATGATTCGATTAAATACCTACCTGATCGTATTCAAAATTAAAACACTGCGACAGATTAATGTTCTAAAACTAGGGACCTGGTATTTAGGAAATGGAAATATCGACGCCCATTTAATAGTCCATAGTTATCCCGTGTACTTGTGTCAACAGAATTATGCCAATCACTAAATAAAAGAGCACAGTACTACGTGGGCGTGTATCTTTGATCCCGACTATTCCACATGTCAATGAGACTGATGAGCCAGAGATTTTAAAGGGTATGTCAACACCGTATCCATTGTCATTTTGCTTCTCGGCAAACACAGTTACAATAGCGGGATAAAATAAAAGTATTTCTAGTGTTGAAAAGCGATTTTAATCCTATTAACCCTACTCGTGCTATGTGTGTCCACGTTGGCATGTGCAAACAGATTGGATCCAGACCAGACGCCGAATAATTGGGCGTCTCATCAGGACCCAAGCTGTTTGACGTTCGGCCAACTTTTTCTCAAACAATTAAACCAACATGATATTTTTAAAAGTGATTGAAATGATTTGTTTCAGCTGATATAATTTCTGATAGCATGAGAATACTCAATGTGTATAGTTTATTGAAAATGACATTAGTATAATTACAGACTATTCTCATTCTGGCCGGGGCTCACCCGTTTGATAAACATTTACATGGTTACCGCACCGCGCAGATAACGTCAGAGATCTACTGTAAATAAAAACTTAACACTTTCATTGTAAACTGTTCAAAGAGAAAATGGTCTGTACATTTCCAATGGTAGTGTCAAATGTAGTGCGGAATGGTGAACTTTTGCACGAGGATTTTACACATCAATTAGTACAGACGCTGATCGGAAGGTTAACCCCCGGAGTCCTCAGATCTGGTTGTACACCGCATTAAAATGAACATTAACTTGTTTCTTGTATTAAGGGATTAATTGTGAAACTGTGTAAGTCACTTTCGCACTCAAGACACGCCCATCTTTCGTTGTCAGTTGCGTGCCTGTTAAAATGCATGTCCAATGATAAACAAATGGGGTTTCGTCACCTAAACTGGGTCTGTCGAGACAGCTAATTCACGAAATCGTAAATGTACTGTGACTTTTTAAGTTCTGCTGCAATCATGGTCGTCGCTAAGTCTGATGTACCACGAGTAACCGAAGAGTTTACCGTAATACTTTCACTCATATCTGAATGACACACAGTGTAGAAAAATAACGTAACACAGTTTGCCGCAACTACTGACACACAATAAAGAAGTGTTTACTGTAACACCAACGTGCCATACACTGTAGACATGTTTACTGTTACACTGTCATGCCATACACTTTAGACATGTTTACTGTTACACTGTCACGCCACGCACTTTAGACGTGTTTACTGTTACACTGTCACGCCACACATTTTAGGCGTGTTTACTGTTACACTGTCACGCCACACACTGTATACGTGTTTACTGTTACACTGTCACGCCACACACTTTAGAGGTGTGTACTGGTACACTGTCACGCCACACACTTTAGGCGTTTACTGTTACACTGTCACACCACACACTTTAGACATGTTTACTGTTACACTGTCACGCCACACACTTTAGACGTGTTTACTGTTACACCGTCACATCCCATACTGTAGACGTGTTTACTGTTGCACCGTCACGCCACACACTGTAGACGTGTTTACTGTTACACCGTCACGTCACACACTGTAGACTAGTTTACTGTTACACTGTCACGCCACACACTTTAGACGTGTTTACTGTTACACTGTCACGCCACACATTTTAGACGTGTTTACTGTTACACCGTCACGCCACACAATTTAGACGTCTTTACTATTACGCCGTCACGCCGTCACGCCACACACTATAGAAGTGTTTACTGTTACACTGTAACACCACACACCGTAGACGTGTTTACTGTTACACTGTCACGCCACACACTGTAGACGTGTTTACTGTTACACCGTCACGCCATATACTTTAGACGTGTTTACTGTTACACCGTCACGCCACACACTGTAGAAGTGTTTACTGTTACACCGTCACGCCACACACTGTAGACGTGTTTACTGTTACACCGTCACGCCATATACTTTAGACGTGTTTACTGTTACACCGTCACGCCACACACTGTAGACGTGTTTACTGTTACACCGTCACGCCACACACTGTAGACGTGTTTACTGTTACACCGTCACGCCATATACTTTAGACGTTTTTACTGTTACACCGTCACGCCATACACTTTAGACGTGTTTACTGTTACACCGTCACGACACACACACTGTAGACGTGTTTACTGTTACACCGTCATGCCACTCACTTTAGACGTGTTTACTGTTACACCGTCACGCCACACGCCACGTAGAGTGCGACGCAACGTCATAAGTAGACTGGATAACAGTAAACCGGCGTAACATCCTGAAGAAGACTGAATTATCGTAGAGTACGACGTAACTTTATTAAGTAGACTAGATGATCGTAGAGTACGGCGTAACATGGTGCAGCATAACATCATTACGCAGTCTGAATGACCGTCGTGTGCGACGTAACATCATTATGCAAAGTGATCGTAAAGCGTGGTGTAACATCTTAAAGATGTATTATGCGCATTTTTCGTATTAATCAATTAACACCAGAAGCTGTACACGTATACAAACAATGAAAATAATGCTTACAACCCATTTTCCGACAGGATACATTTGTTCAGCTAAATATTATCGCTATCCGAATACTGCTAAATTGTTAAAAAGGAGCCTCCCTTTTAGATACATCTTTAAAGTAGACTGATCATAGAGTGCGGCGTTATATCATTAAGTTTATCACATAATATGCCGCACAGGAGCGCCGAAACAGTGCCGAAAAACTCAGAAATGCACTATTGCATTTTTTATGCCAATGAGGAGATTGTATTCGGCTGTACCTACGCTGTAAACACTGGCTGAAACAGCCGTCAGATATAGTCTGTGGCACTTTAAGGACTATGTGATAAAAAAGAATATTACATTCGTGTTCATTACAATTTGCTTTCATGACACTCGTTTACTATAATGATTTTACACTCGCTAAAGTTCGTGTCATATCGTTATAGTAAACTCGTTTCATAAAAACAATTTGTAATAAACACTCATGTAAGATCCTCTATATACTGAATGATCGTCCAGAGCAGCGTAAATCGTGCAGAGTAACTTCATTAAAAAGACTGAATGATCGTAAAGTTCGACGAAGACTGAATTATTATAGAGTTCGGGCGTAACACCAATAAGTAAACTGGTCGTTAAGTGTGGCTGTGTTGAGCCTCAAAATTCTTACACACACATTCTTCTCGCAGAGCGAAAAACGCGTGGGCAATATTTTCACCGTACGAAAAAACGCGCACGCAATATTCTCATGGAGAGAAAAACGCGAGCGCATTTTTCTCATTTTACTGCTTGGGAAAATGCGTTCGTGTGTACGCCTAGGGCTGTAGGTACGAATTTTCAAATGAGAAAAATGCGGGTAAAATAATTTGTTTGATTGTTATTTACTTTTAATAATGTAAATACTTAGCAGGTTTTGGAATACGACCCCAGATCTTTATTTTTCAAAGGTGCCTCAATGTTTTCCTTGTTCCTTGGTGCATTAGATAAGCAACAATTATAAAATAAATAATACATCAACAATACACATTTGAACACAGTTAAATGCACAGTGCATGTGTATGCATATCAAACAAAAAAGTTAGCACCAGCAGAAACACAAACTCACTCAAATGCGCAAAAAATGCGCTCATACATGTAGCTTTACACAATGATAAAGCAAAAAAAAAAGATGAAATCAAATTAACTATTGCTGTTTTGTTGTTTTGTTATAAAAGTGCAAGTGTACTTAACTTATGCTACGTGAAATAATATAACTGTTGCGTTGCAACATGCTTGACTTGTCCGTCTTTGATTAACCTTGAAAAGCATATAATACTGTTGATGTTAGATCAGCAACAAACAAAACGACATCTTAATAGCATAATGACATTGTCCAACCGGTATCATAGATATTGAACATAATTGCACGTATTTTCGGCTTCATAAGCCCTATTAGTTCAGACCTAAACGCGGTTTGCAAACTACCGACCTCTTCGGGGATGTCCGATTACATCCACCAACTGCAAGAAACAATGGCTAAATGATACTTGTATCACACTGGAATAGTGACCGGTCAGTATCAGTTTCGTTGCTTGTGACGCCACAATACCAGTGTGATCTAGGAGAGGTAAACATTTTTTATCGATGAATGTATAGTTGCGTTCGTATTACTCTCATCAAGTCACCGATGCGACAAAGCGACACAAAACAACAAGCTTTATTATCACCAAGTTATCAAAGTTTAATTTCATATCAAGTATACAAGGGAAGGTGGCGGGTTGGAGTTGGGAATAAGAAATTAAATGTTATGTGGTTACTGATCAATGCATTGGTATATACAACCCACTTTGCAATAAGTAACCTTTGTGCAAAAAATGATGTTTCTAGAAGTTCAAATTTTAATTGCAAAGTGAGTAGTTATTGCAAAACGGAGTGTTTCGGTAAACCCACTTTGCAAGGCATTTTACTTCAGTTTCTGCGCTAAAATGCAACTAAAATCACAAATAAACAAAAGATGAAAACTCATTATGTACAATCCTGTGCTTAAGACTTATTTTGATAATTTTTAGGATTTTTTAATTTTCAAGCTCATGCGGATTTTTCCTATAAGGAGAAAACGAGTAAGATATTTTGTTTGATCTAGTAAGAAAATTGCGTTTCGATGCTAGGTACCACCATGTGGTCCGAACGCAATCTTCTCACTTTTGTGAGAATAATGTGCGCGCGTTTTTCGCACTGTGAGAAGAATGCGTTTGTAAGAAATTTGAGGCTCAACATGGCTGCGTAAGGTCATTAACTAGAATGAATGACCGTGGATGTCGTGAATACAATATATAATAGTAATACAGTACATAATACGGTCTTAGAGACAGATGGCAGTTTAATGCAGGGCGAAAGTCATGCAGAAAGCTTATCTATGACTTTCACCCTGCATTAAGCAGCCACATGCCTAAAAGTATCCAAATATTCTCCACTAGAATTCTTGTTTAGAGGGTTTTTACTGTATTTGGCTAACAAACGCAACGGAGGATTGATACAGATAAAGATTACCTCTATGATCTTTAACGTGGACACAGTAGGTTAATCTTTGTTATTTGAAGGCTAACAAGTTGTTCTTATCATTATATATAGACACAATTCGATGAAATCAGCTGTTCTTACAAAGCATTTTTAGTAGTCCACTAAACTATTCTTTGATCGTATTTCTGTGATTTATATGCCCTGAAATTCAAGTACCGCCTGTTATAGTTTTCTCGTAAATTGCAAGATCAAGAGGCTGAAATCGTTGAAATGAAAATAACAAGAACATATTTTCCTGTCAGATTGTTTATACCTCGATCTTTCCAAGTGTATGGACAAGTGTTATATTTGATTACCTATGGAACACTTACTCACTGAATAATTAACATTCAGACATGAGCGGTTTTAACCTTTAACATGTGTGTTCCAACTGCACTCTTAGCCATAACGATATACAGTAGAGCTGGTCTTGAGTAGCCATCAAAAAGAGGTCTGATTATGGGTCGTCTTTAATGCAGGTGGTAGCTTAATGCAGGTCAAAAGTAATGCAGAAAGCTCCTATAGGAGCTTTCTGCATTACTTTTGACCTGCATTAAGCAACCACCTGATCTGCTATGTTCAATAAATGAATGACAGCTTAAGATTAAGAAAGGTTCTACTATATGTAAAAAGAATATTTATTCCCGTCTAAAACACTCAGACTTGTATTATACTATGTGGAACCTGCTGAAAGGATCAGTTACATCTAAGTATGTTATCTGGATACACATTCTTGATTCATAAAATCACAGGTACGCCAAATGTGTGCATGATTACTTAGCCTTTATTTTGTTTTGAGAAATTAAAACGTTATTTACGAGAGCGGTTAATACACCACTACTTGCATTATATTAGAAAGCACGCCCTTGTGCTTACAGTAACAAGGTTTTTATTAGTTAGTTTTTCATATAAATATACGGATAATAACAGGTATTTTAAGTGTTTGTTTTCATATTCTCAAAACTAGTTTAGGGAAACAAAAATAGAAACATCGAGAAAACTACGTATACGTGTTGAAAAATAAATGTTTTCAATGGATGGCAGCGCCTCTTTAATAATACATGTACAGTAATGCACATCTAAACCAGAACTTTAATGGACAGAAGAAAGCCTTTCAGTCTTTTGGGGCAGGTGGCTGCTAACACGGTGTATTCTCAGGATAACAGTGTGTATCCTGACTGGAGGCCCGCTAACACGGTGTATTATCAGGATAACAGTGTGTATCCTGACTGGAGGCCCGCTAACATGGTGTATTCTCAGGATCCAAGCTGTTTGATTTCTCAAAGCTTGAACGAATCAGTGTAATTAAGTCATCGAGTTTTAATTATTTACCTTATGAATGTGCATATACAGAAGAATTCCTCCCAAAACCGCATTTTTATTAAAGTACAATTTTGGTGTTTTTAGGCAGGTGGCTGCTTAATGCAGGGTGAAAGTCGTGCAGAAAGATCCTCTTGGATCTTTCTCCATGTGTGATATAGTGTTAGTATTATAACATGACTTTCAACCTGCATTAAACTGCCACCTGTCTGAAAAACCGGTTTTAATACTAATTCAAATGTCCGGTTTAGAAGGGTTTTACTGTATAAGTCAACAATGAAAGACACATCGCCATACTTTTTAATATCATTAGGAAAGCATTATTGAGACACATCGTTTCCAACATTTTGTGTTGTATTCCGATCGTATTAAACAATGCCACGGTCCGCGCGATACGTCGGAAAGTCAGGATGGGTTAATTTGGTCTGCGCATTTGCGCAATCGACACCTTACTACCCTAGTGCCCTTGAAACTGTATGTAATCATAACCGTCCTATCCATCCTAAATGGAACATATCTTGACAAGTAATATAATATACTCTATCCATTCCAGCATGGTTTTAGGAAAAGCTTATCATGTGAAACACAAATAATTGAGTTTATAGATGATGTTTCTAGAAATATGGACGCGGGAAAACAAACTGATTGCTTGGTGATGGACCTCCGTAAAGCCTTCGACAAAGTCAGTCACTCGTTACTACGTCACAAGTTGAAGCACTACGGCATTGCGGGCAAGACCAACAGATGTATCGAAAGCTTCCTAAATGGTAGAATTGAACGGGTAGTGGCTGAGGCAGAGTCGTCGGATAGCATTTCAGTAGCATCTGGGTTCATGCTTATAAAGCTTTTTAGTTGAGTCTGAGTTCGTTCTCAAGCTTTTGATTGGCCAGATTTGAGTTCTCAAGCGTTTGATTGGTCAGATTTGAGCCAAAGCCTCAAATCTGACCAATCAAAAACTTGAGAACGAACTCAGACTCAACTATAAGTTTTATAAGCATGGACCCAGGTGTACCTCAATGCTTGGTATTGGGGCCGAGTATGTTCTTATTTTATATCAACGACATGCCGAAAGGATTAACATCAAGAATAACACCATTGTGTATCTCACAGTAAAATCAGGCTCGGACGGTGACAATCTGCAGAGTGATCTGAACAGGTTATCTCAATGGGAGGACAAGTGGTTAATGGCCTTTCATCAGGAAAATGCAACGTTCTTTCGATCACAAACCCCAAAAAAGTCATAAATCGAAACTTCACTCTGAGAAACCACATGCTTGAGCAAGTTACTTCTGTGAAATATCTTGGAGTAACCATCACTTCAGACCTGAAATGGGTTCCACATATAAACAACATCTGTGGCATGGCAAATGGCACCATCGGTTTCCTGAAACGAAATTTCAACATGTAAAAGAGAAGGCATACAAATCACTTGTTATAGGCCCTCTCTGGAATATGCCTGTTCAGCCTGGGACCCCCATTTGAAGACTGATACCGATAAACTCAAGAAAGTTCAAAGGCGAGGGGCTCGTTATATGCTCAGTCGGTACCGTACCACAAGAGATCTTCATTGACTGGAATGATTGACCTACTGGGGTGGAACCCGTTGGCAGTAAGAAGTAAAACAGCAAGACTGTGTATATTTTATAAGCTGGTGAACTGAACGGCACTGTGAACATTGACACTAGTGAGAAACTCACACCATATCACAGACAGTCACGGTCCTTTAATGAACGAGCCTAGTGCAAATGTCAAGAAGGAATCCCTCTATCCGCGAACGCCACGGGAGTGGAACTCCTTGCCCACGAGTACCGTGTTGCTGCAGAGCCTGGAGACCTTCAAGGCTCACATTGCAGCATAAATGACAGAAATATGTATTAAAGACACTTTAAGATGTGTACAGCACCATTTTGATTACATCTTTTTTATGCGCACACCCTAAGAAATGGTAGAACAATCGACTATTTGATGGAGGCCGTATCGTGGTAGAAGTAGAAGAATATAGTGTGAGACAGTGGAGACAGTTGTTCTTTACTGTTGAATCTCGGTTCTCTCTGTTTCGAGCTGACGGTCAACGAAGTGTATATCGACGTGGTGGTGGGCGTTTTGCTGACGCTTGCGTTGCAGAACGAGCTATGTTCGGTGGTGGATCAGCTATGCTGTGGGAATGAATCTCACATGGGATAAAATCACCATTGGTTATTGCAGAGGGTAATTTAACTGCTGCTAGATATAGAGTTTCTCCCAATTGTAAAATCAAGAATTTTCTAGTCTGTTCCGAGCATTTGTGCCAACATGATTCGAGTTAAATCAAACTCACAAAAAGCAACACAAATGATGCTCTTTTACTCGCTTAAAGTGATAACCACCACCATGTCACTAGCTGTCTATATTAAACCACATTTTTTATATTTTCAAACTCCCTCGAAGTTAGCAATAACTATCAAGCACTATATTACCTCTCTATATTAAGCATAAGTCTATTGTCTCCCCACCATCCTTTACTCTTTATAAAAAAGACTGACCAACGCGTTGCTGTCATGTTCTATAGAAGGCATAATGGTTAAAGGTTATGGTGATAATAAATATTCCCCAGTGTTTCGGCGAACTCTTGGCTTAAGACGTATTTAAGTGTCACAACCCTTCTCTCACTATCCATTTCTTGACTCGCATTTGCAAACAGCTTGGATCCAGATGAGACGTCGAGTAACTCGGCATCTCCTCACGCTGCAAGCTGTTTGACACTCCGTCAATAGTTTCTCTAAATCTTGATCGACTCGGAAGTAGTCAGCATTGCACAACATCCAATTTTGAGCAGAACATTCTCTTGTTTCACAGCGGGGAAAGGGTTAATATTTTTATAACAGTTAGCGGACCAACCTAATAAGTACGAGACATATTCGCACTCAACAGTTGCCCTACATACATAACAAGCAAGGTTTTACGCAAGCATAAAATGGCTGCGTAACATGTATTTAAGCAGGATAGAAGAAAAAGAGGGAGCAATATTGGGAAAACATGACTGTTATGTATGAATTAATACATGTAGCAGAAACGGGGGAATGTTTTAATGAGCCATGATGCATAATACCTGTGTTTGACACCATTAATACACATTACGTCACAGATCAATGTTATTCATTTGCTGAAACACACTCACGTAGAAACCATTATCACATTAAGTGATGTTCCCAAGGCATACAAACTCCCATACTTGCAGTATACATGAAATTATTCCAATAGGTCGACTCAATGCCCATTAACTTTTTCACTTATATTGTCCCCAAATTAAGAACAGGTTAGTATAAGATAATTATACATTTAAGTTGAAGCAAATTCACGCACAATGGTGAAATATGCAAAACGGTCAACAAAACCACGAGTAAAAGGTCTCAGCTAAATAACTTTAACAAAGCCAAAATGCAAACAAAGGACTATTATTTTTATGTACAAAATGGTTTTAAACCAAAAGCACGTATACTAAGGGTGCTAAGAAAATATGAGAGAAAAAAGATAATTCAGCTTCCACCGAGGATCGAACCCACGACCTCACGTTTCCTAGTCAATCGTTATAACCCTTAGACCACGCTGCCAGCTATGCTTGTTATACCTAATTCACTAGCATTTTCACTGAAACTGGATCATGGCAGAAAAGAAAGAAATAACCCCGACAAAAATATGCTGAGAAAAATATATGAATGAAAAAATAAATAAAATAAATGAATATATATAAATAAAAACTTGTCTCACAGTAAACCATATTTATTAAAAAGATTGGCTTTTATAGAAACACAGGACCGCAGAAACGCATGGTCAAAATTCAAAGCCGTATAAGTTTGGGCTGCTTTCGCAGCCCAATTACTAGGAAACCCTGTTTCTGACACAGTCATGCAAGTGTCTTAGTGTTATAGTGCTTAGGTTTTGTCAGTTATAAGCAGTTAGCTATCCGCTGACATTCTCAAGCTCATTATTCTTCAACATTTCTAAACTATACAACTAGAGTTAAAATTAGTTTCGATCCTGATGAGACGTTGACTGACCTGACGTCACATCATGATCTGGATCCAAACAGCTTGCATAATGTACAGTAAACCCCCGTAACAATTTCCCCATTTAACCCTTCGCTTGCTATTCACGTCAATATACCTACCTGTAAATAGTGAAGACCCAGATGAGACAGCTCCTGCAGGAGCTGTCTCATCAGGGTCTGCACTATTTACAATTGATTGTGCAACCAGTACTCTCCACAGCAGTTATTGCGCAGCGCAATACGTGTACACAGTGAATATATATGTAAATATAATAGGGCATGGGTAAAGAAGGAGAAATGTATTTTAAAATTCAGCAAGAGAAGGGTTAATATCCAAGTAAGAAATAATGACGTCATGAATATTACTTAGCTGATTGTTTTATCATCATGGCATAAATGTATATACACACTAGCCAGTGGTATTGGTAGACACTGTAGACTCAGATTTACGCGTATACACACTAGCCAGTGGTATTGGTAGACACTGTAGACTCAGATTTACGCGTATTATAATTTAATATTCGTAAAAACTGTAGCGTTAGCTACGTATAGTATGGTTTTATAAGGAAACAGAGCAGACCATGATCAGGGGGCTACTACATTAGCCGTCTAATCTATGCCTATTCTGTTTACAAAAGCGCGTTTGTATGAAGGAAAGGGTTAAAGCGAAGAAGAATCAGATATATACTATATTATTAGCGGACAGAGCAGATCATGATCAGACTCTACTGGATTTGTCTTGCGTAAGTCTATTCTGTACAGTAAAACCTCTCTAAACCGGAATTTTAGTAGAGAAGAATTTAGATCTTTTTAGGCAGGTGGCTGCTTAATGCAGGGTGAAAGTCATGCAGAAAGCTCCTAGAGGCTTTCTGCATGACTTTCATCCTGCATCAAGCTCTCCAGGACAGATATTTACAATAAATGGAACGTCCAGTTTAGAGAGGTTTTACTTTATTCAAAGGCGTAGAAATATACCTCTATCTAATACAGGGTTTGGACTGTATAAGTAGTCATGTAGTTTTGATAGATAAGAGCTGGAGGTTAAGAAAATAATTATGTCAATTCATTTTTTTGACATGGCATAACGTAGCAAAATGAAAGACTTTTGATCCTATTTCTGATTATGATCTAAATCGCTGTTGCAATATCTCGAACATGTAAAATACATCTTGCACCACAATGGTTTCGCAGGACAATCAACCCCAATCCAACTGATCAGAAACTGTCATTTGCAATTGATATTGGCAAATATGACGTCTTGTCAGTATCCCCAAACAGTTTAGCACTCCGACAACATTTTGTCACACGCTTGAACACATTGGATTTAGTACATATTACAGTAGATTGCATTTATAGATATATAGAAGTTCAAGCATTGTGATAGTTTTTATGTCCATGACCTACTCCCTAAGAGTGGTAGACAGTGCGTTGCCATGGCAACATAATGATTGAAAAGCATATTATCTTTGCTGTTGAAATCGACGTCGAGCAATTTGACAAGCAGCTTCAAAGAGTGCAAGGAAAGTGTGTCTGGAGGTTCTGTCCTGTTTTATTGAACGCAACCTAAAACTGCTGTGTAAACAGTTTTCTTATCATGTGGCAACTTAGATTTTTAACTCGTTATTCCATGAATAATCATGGAAGAAATAATGGCATCATGAATATTACAAAATGTACTTAGTTTATTTTTCATAATGGCACATGCACACTGGAAAATTTGAAACTGACAGAAACTGTAGATTCATATCTTTATTATTTCATGACCAAACAGAGCAGACATTGATACGACGACTCCTATAGGAGTCGTCTGGTCTGGGTCTTATCTGTTTGCAAAGGCATACATGTAGAAAGGCGTATTTATGGATGGAGAAAAGGGTTAACTCATGAATATCAATGCAAGAAGTAAAGAATCTATGAATATTAATTGCGAAACTTGCAATAAATATCCGGATAAACTTATGCAAACTGTGCAGAAGTAGATCCAACTATTCCCAACGGAGCAGCTAGATCTAGGTCTAAATCATTTGCTACTACTACTGTCAGTCTTATCTAAAGTTATAGAAATGGTGCTTATTTGACGATCACTTCAATATATCACAAAAAGCATGGTGATATTGGTTATGTTCTGTTACTCTTATGAATATTGGCAATTTGAACTTCTATCGAAACCTGCCCCTGTGATACAAACTAACCCGTTTGTGTCTATACGTTAAGTGTTTGTTGTAGACACAAAATACAGTGAAACCTCTCTATAACGGCCACTAAAATGTGTTAATTAGTTGGTATTTAGGGCATGTGGCTGCTTAAAGCAAGGTGAAAGTAAAACAGAACGCTCCAATAGGAGCGTTCTGTTTTACTTTCACCTTGCTTTAAGCAGCCACCTGCATTCAACACAAAAGACTTGATGTAATTTAGTGGCCGTTGCAGAGAGGTTTTACTGTATTGCCATCCTTTTTCGAACAGTTACGAAACTGCATCCCAAATAAAACTCGTCGTAATAATACATCAGCGAATTACATCCAGGTCTTCGATATCAAACGCATGAAAGTTCTGTTTCCTTCGGCGTTTATTAGATCGTTTGTCTTGTGATATAAATATAAACAAATGCTTTATGTAATATTTTATGCATTTTAAAGTAGAGTTGCAAGTAGTCTATCATTTGAACATTTAATAACTCCTGTCTGCAGAAATCGTCGTCTATTTTAATTCTGTAAGTATATTTGTACCAGTTCGCTGTCAGAATCTATAACAAAGGTCTCTGCTAAGATGATCGACTGCTGCAGGCTTTGGAGTGGTGTTTTCTTCATTTTCAGTAAGACATAAACAAACAAAATTAAGTAGAATATCAAACAGTTTTGAACATGGCGTGACGTCAAGTTACTCGTTGATTTAGATGGATTCAGACTGTTTGCAAGGGTTGTCTCAGATTTGAACATATCAACGAAGGTATTCTATGTACATCTTGATCATCAATCGACTGAGTTGGAAGCTGTGACTGGAGTGCTACTACATGCATGTGCAAGTTTTACACAGTTCCGATTCATTCAAGATTTTAAGAAACTATTGATCACATTTCAGACAGCAACAATTCTGATTAGACCCCGAGTTTTACTAGTCCGCGTCTCATCTGGATCAATTCTGTTTGCAAATGCAAGACACGCCGGGCATAGCGTTATGAGGGCATATTAAACTAGACTGTCGCAGGACAGCAAAGCTCGCCTATAGTAGACCTTGTCTCCAAAGATGAAGTCTTAACACCTACCCCCAAACTTCAGTCCAAAAAGCTAAGTCCAAAACAGGTGAAATTTTGACTAAATTTTTAACTACACTACATCAATGTTCAGCACATAGAGAACCCCCATTCGAAATACAGTAAAACCTCTCTTAACCGGCAGTTAAATTTAGTATGAATATCGGTCTTGGAGACAGGTGGCAGCTTAATGCAGGGTGAAAGTCATGCAGAAAGCTCCTAGAGGAGCTTTCTGCATGACTTTCACCCTGCATTAAGCAGCCACCTGCCTAAAAGTATTTAAATTATTATCTACTAGAATTCCGGTTAAGAGAGGTTATACTGTATCAGCTTTATAGGGCAACTGTTTCATTTAGTGTTCGTGCATTTCAACACTTACCCCAAAACATTAACCTTACTATTTCAGAAGAAGAAAAAATCCAAAACAAATGAAATTTTGACTTAAATTTAAATTTATTTTAAATTTTAACTACACTACATTAATGTTCAACACACAGGGAACCTCCATACCAAATATCAGCTTCCTAGGATAAATATTTCATGTAGTTTTAGTGCATTTCAACACTTTCCCCAAAACTTAAACCAAACACCAACGCCGACGCCCATCCCGGGGTGATTACATAAGCCCCCTATTCTTCGAATAGGCGAGCTAAAATCAAAACGTTGCAAAGTAGTCTCACTAAAGCGACAACATGATTTATTAACGTTGTAGACAGTAAATTCAGGTGGCTGCTTAATACAGGGCAAATGTGATACAGAAAGCTTCTATATGGGGCATTCTGAACTACAATTGTCCTGTATTAAGCTACGTTTTGTTTTAACATCCAGAACTATACTACAGTAGAACCACACTAATGCGACCACTTAATGAATAAATATTGGTGTCTTTATAAGCAGGTGGTTGCTTAATTCAGGACAAAGGTAATGAAGAAAGCTCCTCTATGTGCTTTCTGCATTACTTTTGTCCTGCATTAAGGAGACCTGCTTCTAGCACCCAGAATTATACCCCTTTTTGGTGGTCGCCTTAGCGGGGTTTTACTGTACTTTTAAGTAAGATTCTACTGTCGAAATACAGATATAGTCTATTTTGTTAATGTTATTTTCTTACAGTTTCATCAGTCTTTGTGTATTCTTTATATAACGGCAATAAGTTGGGTGCATTTCTTTGTTCTACAATCATGGCGATTCATTTAATTTCATTGAACTCTAAAATGTCGCTGTCAGTTCATGAGAAGTACGGACAAATGAACACTAAAGATTAATTAAAGACCTAAAATAATACTGTAAGGAGTATCCAGTGCGCCTTGTAATGTTTAACCCTTTATTCACCCTCCCAAAATACGACATTTAATACATTTATTAGACTAATCAACATTATTTCGTAGACGAATATTTATGTAGTAAAGCGTTAATTGAATATTTCAGAACAAATTAGCACTTTTGTATTTTTAGCTTGGTTTCGAGTTGATGTCAGTTTTCTAGAGTTGAATAGACTTGTAAGATATAAAGTTCAATGCATGTCATTTGCCAGGGATATCTAAAGAAATCATACAGATCGAAGTTTTCGAGAACATTCCTGAGGTTTAAGAGGTCTAAGAATATGTTGGGTAATTCCAGTCCAGATCTAACATCTAAGATAATGTTGAAAAGGAGACTGAATCTGTTCTATGGATATTGATAGACCAGACTGAGCGTATACCGTATAAACCGTAAAATTAGATTTAGATGCATTTATAAGTAAACAGAGCAGACCGTAATCACCCCCTCCACCCAGAGAAGCGTTAAATTAAAATTGGTCTCAATATGGTAAGGGGCTACACCTTTCACAGGCAAATATACATGTATTTCGGCTATATCCTATAGGAATCGTCTGATCTGGATATACTCTGTTTGTATAATATCCGTCATATAAGGTAAATGATTAACTAAACAAGACGACATATAATACAAGTCACCGCGTTCCTAGTAAAAATCACATACCCCGTATTTGCTTAGATACCATATATGGAGAATGGGAATTCAAATTATATTACATAATTGTTCTTATGAGTCATCTAGTCTGGGATTGGGTTCTGTCATGCCCTGATACGATGTCTGGAAGTCAGCCCATACTTCATAAATCTCAACAATTCCTGGTGCAAACCACTATATTGTGTGTCGTCTGTAACCACTATATTGTGTGTCGTCTGTAACCACTATATTGTGTGTCGTCTGTAACCACTATATTGTGTGTCGTCTGTAACCACTATATTGTGTGTCGTCTGTAACCACTATATTGTGTGTCGTCTGTAACCACTATATTGTGTGTCGTCTGTTGTGAAACGTTTAACCCTTTCTTTGCTGGAAATGAATGTCTGCCCACACTCTCATCTGCTGAAGGTTTTATTGATATCAGATTCGTTGAAGCTTTTTAGAAGCTACATAATGTCAAATAGGTTGGATCCAGATGAGTCGCCAAGTTACTCGGTGTCTCATCTGGACCCAATCTGTTTGTAAATACGAATCGCGTGTGGTGAAAGATCAACATGGTCAGTGAAAATTACTTGTGAAATAAGCAACTGGATAAGACGCCATCCAAATTGAATGCAAATAATTTGAAAAGTAATGAGAAATGTTGACATAAAAGAAGAAGACGTTTTCAACACGTTATGAGCAGCAATATTAATTGCAGACGACAGATGAATTTTACGCGCTAAAGGCAACACATACAATCAGCTGACTGGTGAGATCAAAGAAGAAAATATAAGAGACAAATCTCGGAAGCTTTTCACTCAATCATATTACTGCAGAAATTATCTTTTACATTTTCAAATGATTTATGTGCAACTGGACTACAGTAAACCCCATCCTAAACCGTAATTCTAGTAGAGCAGAATTTAGATACTTTAGGCAGGCGGCTACTTAATGCAGGGTGAAAGTCCTAGGCGACCTTTCTGCATGACTTTCACCTTGCATTAAGCTGCCACTTGTACCCAAGAGCGATAATTATACCAGATTAAGCGCCCGGTTTAAAGGGTTTGACTGCATAAATGTTCATTGCTAAGTTGTCAACATTGTTTGTTCACCATATGCAGTCACACATACGAACTGTTCAAAGCGCAATCACATAAGTATTTCAGTAATGCAGTTTGTAAGAAAACATCATTAATTTAATAAATAGTGTTGTCTGTGAGACAATATTCAAAGACAAACCAAGACACACCAAACAACAGATTTCCTTATCTTCATAGTGCGAAAGCATCAGGTTGATACGTCCCACGCCTATTCGTACTTCGTAGATCGTAATCATATAGGTCATATTTTGACGGGTCTTCTGTCGATTACTGATAAATGATCAGTGGTATGAAGTGCTTTCACATTTAATGTCGTCTTAACGCTTTTCATGTCACGTGACTGCTGCTTTGATGTCATATCTGCGAGCCAGAGTGATATGCAGATTCTTATAAGATATAGATTTCACAATTGCGCAATACATTGGCAGATTTAATAATGAAGTGACACTTTAACCATATAGCTGATGTATATTCGTGTAAGAAATAATTACTCTATGAATATTAGTCAGATGATTATTTCTAATGTCATTATGAAAAATGATTACTGATCATTGCATAACCGTATGTCAAACATTGAGTAGTACATGTATAATTATCTCTACGGGAAGGGGCTGTTGTGACTAAAGTCTTGATCATATAAAATCTGAAGGGAGGTGATCTGAATTTCATACCAAATTTCAATAGAACTTGTCTTAAGCAGGATTCAAATGTTTATGTCAACATAGGAGTCTTAAAAAGCAGGTGGTAGCTTAATGTATGTCAAAGTAACGCAAGAAACCCCTATGGGAGCATTTTGCATTACGTTTGACCTGCATTAAGCTACCACATGCTTTACAGACCCATACTTAAACCTCTTGTTGGTGACCGTTTACGACAGGTTTTATTGTGTATTGATTTGAACCTTTGATCTCATGATTCTACATTCAAAAACTCATGACGTCATTGATATTGTTCAGTTGAATATTTATTATATATTACACAGATAGTTGTGAGGAAATGCGTCTTTAGTGAGTGAAAGGCATAACCTTAGACACATGGAGACTTTTTCTAATAAATGCATTATCATAGTTAATTTTGCAAGGTGTGTTTGATATCTTATGTACTTGTTTGTTGTAGTCCCAATATAGTCCCACTGGGCTCACGTGTATATCTATCTACTAGAGTGGAAAACGCACATGTAAGGTCCATAAACCTTTGCACTGCGTTCAAGGCTACTGACTGCAATCCTTACTGTGCGGGACAGGAGTCATTAATGTCCTTCGCAAACAGTGTAGACCCAGGTGAGAGGCTTCCTGAAGGAAACCTCTCATCAGGGTATGCCCTGTTTGTCATGTTACACTTTACCTCAGAAGCATCCCTAAATATTCACCACCAGCTTGACCTGTTTGAATTTTGGAATAGTCCATTTGAAAATTCAGCGTTGTAAGGGTTAAACTATATCGAGTGATCCTTCATTATCCACTCCTATAGTGTCATGCATTAACTCTCACGACTCTGTCGCTGCCAAATCTTGTCGTCTGCAAACCTTGTCGTCTGCAAAATTTGCGCTTGTTTATTGTTCTTCAATTTGTTTCTAAAACCATTGCTACAGTAACAAACAGTTTGGATCCTGATGATACGCCGAGTTACTCTGTGTATGATCTGGATCCAAACTGTTTGCATAGGAAATCATAGATGCGACATTGGCAGCAAAAAGAGTTAAGAGCCTTGTATATCATAAAGACAAAGTGCGAGGTCCTATATCTCCGATACTTAACTCGCAAGTTTGCTTGGTTGTAAATTAACATGAGAGAGGCTTCTACATGGAATGCGGATCTTGTTGAAACTGTGTTGACGCTTGTTGGGAAACAATTGTAAATTTCTCTGCGCAATGAGTGATCGAAGACATTCATTTTATCAGCAATAAATAAATCTGTGTAAAAATGTGTCTGATTTGTTATCTAACCAGGATCTACACTTTTTCCTGCATAATGATCGACTTTTGCAACTTAATCAGTCCGTGAACATCGGCGTCTGCAACGATCAAAATAAGTTATTCCCATAGTATTTAACCTTTAGCCTGATATGGGTGGATGAGTGAATGCCTATGCAAACAGTTTGTATCCTGATGAGACGCCGAGTTACTCGGCGTCTCATCAGGATCCAAACTGTTTGACACCCTGATTGTAATGTGGTAGACAGATTGAATATAGCTTGAATTTTGAAAATGTAGTAGGTGTACAATTCTGTAAAAATAATTTTCTCAGCAGGCTAAGGGTTAAGGAAAACCCGTCCAGATCTTACTTTGGAACCTAACCATTTTTCAAGTGGAGGAAGGGGGGGGGGGCACAACAAACCAATCATTAGATGGTATACGTCATTGACATTGATGGGTTCAGTAGATAGTGCAGACCCTGATCAGAGGAATCCTTCAGGAGCCCTCTGATCTGGGGCTACACTGTTTGCTTTTCTAAACTGTTTAACCCTCAGACGTTTTTCTCTCATAAAAATGATTTAGAAATGAAAGTAAATACATGCACTTGCATCGTCTATCATATTTAACTGGCATCACGGTATCCAGCTCTGGTCACGTGGGTGTTGATGGTTACATTGTCTTTGAAGTCTCGTGAGATTTCAGAATGGACTGGGAACTGACAGTTCCACAACAAAAGAAAGATAACGACAGCTATTGATTATTAATGATAACGGCGTGTTTCGAGTGTTCATATATCAGTTAAACCCTTTTTGTCGCCATATACGTAAGTGCCCAACTTTATATACAGTTTTGACCCAGATGAGACGGGTAACTCGGCGTCTCACCGTGACCCAAACAGTGTGATACTTTTATTATGATTGTGAAACAAAAACATTGGAGAAAACATCACTTTGAAGTTTGAAACCGGAGACAGGCGACAATGGTTCACATTTACATACAGACCATAAAACGCAACTATTGATTGTATATCTGCTCTCGAGAAAATCCCTGACCGATTTCTTCCAGTGGATTCTTGTTTTTCTTAAATGTAGTTATGTAAGACAATTAACAAAGGTACATATACATGTTATCGGGCTGTTTAGCGCATGACCATTAATGCAAGAAATAATTGCTCCAGGTTTATTAATTAACGGAACGTTTAGACTTGGCTCTATGAACAATGGTTTGTTTACCATTACATACACTGTTGAACCAGATCTATATTATTTCATAATCTAACATAGCAGTCTAGGGTCTACTCGGTTTGCAAAGGCATTAAAAAGGTGTATCACCATTCTTACACCTTTCTAACATAAACATGTCTTTCTATATGTCTTTGCAAACAGAGTAGACCCAGGTCAGACGGCTCCTTTAGCTTATGACATAATATAGATACCATTCTACAGTTTCCTCTTTGGCCAACATTCCCCGTGTGTATATGCAATTATAAAATACAAATTAATTGTCATGATTCCTTACACGAATAGTCATGATTCCTTACATGAATAGTCCTGATTCCTTACACGAATAGTCATGATTCCTTACACGAATAGTCATGATTCCTTACATGAATAGTCCTGATTCCTTACACGAATAGTCATGATTCCTTACACGAATAGTCATGATTCCTTACACGAATAGTCATGATTCCTTACACGAATAGTCCTGATTCCTTACACGAATAGTCCTATTCCTTACACGAATAATCATGATTCCTTACACGAATAGTCCTGATTCCTTACACGAATAGCCCTGATTCCTTACACGAATAGTCATGATGTACGAAGCAATATACCCCCATTTTTTCAAAAGGGAGTATAAAAAAAAAGAAATGGCAACACACATTACAGTTTTGACTACTTTCGGTTAAATCGAACTGTTGAGAAACTCTTGATCGGGGGGGGGGGGGGGGGGGGGGGGGAAATCAGCTTGAATCTCGACAAGACGCCGAGTAACTCCACTGTCGTGGTCACTGCGCCGAGTAACTCAACTGCCGTGGTCACTACGCAGAGTAACTCCAATACGCCGAGTAACTCAACTGTCATGGTCACTCCACCGAGTAACTCAACCGTCGTGGTCACTACGCCGAGTAACTCAACTGCCGTGGTCTCTACGCCGAGTAACTCAACTGTCGTGGTCACTACGCCGAGTAACTCAACTGCCGTGGTCACTACGCCGAGTAACTCCACTGTCGTGGTCACTGCGCCGAGTAACTTTACTGTCGGTGTCACTACGTCGAGTAACTCCACCGTCGTGGCCACAAACGAAAATTATGGCTCAGTTTACATTGCGTGGTAGGTCAGATTAGTGTAATACAGTTATGTAGTATGTAAAACAGAGGTGCAAATGCATGCATGGGCCAATATATAATGATTTGACTCTTATCCTGTTTAAAATGACACCATAAATATTTTGGCGCCAAATTTAAAAGAGGCGTCTGCAATAATAAGTTCATATTAAATATAATTTTAAACTAAATAACAAAGGTATATTAGTAAAACATTTGTTTTAAAAAACCTGTATGCTTGGGCTAAACTAATACAGAAAACAATGCAGTCCCAGGTCAGATGCCGCCTTGAAAAGGTGGCATCTGACCTGGGATTGCACTGTTTTCAATGGTGCCAACAGGCGACATTGGCGCCAAAAGAGTTAATAGATTATTTTTATAATTGCTTAGGAACATAGACCGAAGCTGTGGAATCTGATATATATATTACACCATAAGCAAATAGAGCAGATCCGGATCAGACGGCTCCTAAAGGATACGTTTGATCTGGGTCTACTCTGAGTCCTCTCATCATGATCTGCACTGCTTGTCATGTTACACTTATCTTGAGAAATTCCCATCATCATCATCATCATCATCATAATGATCAACATCATCATCATCATCATCATCATCATCATCATCATTATCATGTTAATCTTCATCAAAACATCCGGACCAGTCTTGAAGTGGCTGGTAATGTTACATGTACTATGACATCAGAAGTGTCTTTTTGTTACATAGATGTTATGTGGGTTTTTTCTGTTACAATACGTGTCTGGTTTGTTACATTTGTATATTTTCTGTCATAATATGTGTCTAATGTTTTACATTTGTGTCTGTTACAATATGTGTCTGGTAACTCTGGTTTGTTACATTTGTGTCTAATGGTATTTAGGGCAGGTGGCTGCTTAAAGCAAGGTGAAAGTAAAACTGAACGCTCCTATAGGAGCGTTCTGTTTTACTTTCACCTTGCTTTAAGCATCCACATGCCTTTGACACAAAATACTTGATGTAATTTAGTGGTCGTTAAAGAGAGGTTTTACCTCACTTGATGTAATTTAGTGGTCGTTATAGAGAGGTTTTACTGCACTTGATGTAATTTAGTAGTCGTTATAGAGAGGTTTTACTGTACTTGATGTAATTTAGTGGTCGTTATAGAGAGATTTTACTGTATTGGCTTACGAACACAGGCATTGTTTAACATTGCAGAAACTGTAGAATTATATTTCCTTAATGTTCATAAGTAAACAGACGACTCCTAATAGGTCCATCTGATATGGGTCTTCTATGTTTGCAAAGGCGTTTAAACGCGTATGGCGAAAAGGGTTAAATGTCTAAAACGTTACGCTTGGATAAAAGGTAGAGGAGAAGGAAGTGTCGTCTGATGGAAGTGTCGTCTGAATTCGCCCTTTCTTCACCAAATACATATCGTATGCTAAAATAATTCGCACGTTTCACGTTTCAAACAGGTTTCTTAATTTCTATACAACAACAAAATTAGTATCAAACCAGATGAAACGCCGAGTTGCTCGGCTTCTGATCAGGGTCTAAACTGTTTGTAAAGATTATGATGGAGTTGCCTCTTTGACAGAAGAGTCAGCGCCATATTTCTTACGTTAACCTTTAGCTTGCTATTGGCGGATGAGTGAATACTCATGCAAACAGTTTGGATCCATATGAGACGTCGAGTAACTCGGCGTCTCATCAGGATCCAAACTGTTTGACACCCTGATTGCAGTTTTGTAGACAAATTGATTATAGCTTGAATTTTGAAAACGTAGTAGGTGAAACATTCTGTAAAAATAATTTGCTCAGCAGGCTAAGGGTAAATATGCAAACCAATGAAATAAAAAGCATTTGGAATGAATAAGTGAGATAAATAAATTCAAACATCAAATGAATAACGCCTATACATTGAACTAGAGGTTGAAATAAACAGTTTAGCCCCCTTTAATCCCTGTCCCTGGAGTCTCTAAGGTTCCTAATAAGACGCTGCCTCCGATCTGGTGCTGCACTGTTTATCGTGGCGCAATTGGCGACATTGGGAGTGGAAGAGCTAAACCTGTTTACAAAGATTATCATAAAAAATATAATGATGAGAAAATAGTCCATCAACCACACGTGGAGTAAAGGGACTGGAACAATCTAGTTATGTCTAGTATTTCCTATGCGCAAGAAATGTTACTCCCACGTGTGGGCATTTAGGTAGGAAAAAACAGATCTGAGAGATTTAAAGTTATATTTCTTGAAAAGTCAATATTCTTTTTTTTTTTCATACATCTATTATTCGTTTGTTGACTTATTTCAGTTTGATGATTTTTCTAAAAAAGAAAAACAGAATAGTTTACATTAAGCTCTTTAAAAAGAGATGTAGTAAAGATGTTATTCGACCTGTCCTAAGCGGCTATTCAGTTATTGAACACGGGTGTATTAAAAAACAGGTTGTTGCTTATTGCAGGACAAAAGTAATGCAGAAAGCTACTATATGAGCTTTCTGTGATACATTTGACCTGCATTAAGCTACCACCTGTATTACAGAGTCATAATTAGACCTCTTTTTGATGGCCACTTAAGACAGTTTCTACAGTACCTATAAATTTCCGAAATGGGCATCTTATTTACAGTCCTGTGCTACCCTGCCTCCCACCATACATATATTGCTGTCTTATATCCCTTTGTTTGCTGAATTATATTACTTGAATTCTTCCTCTATGAATATTTTTGAAGCAAACCACCAAAGCAATAATGCTCCTTGCAGAATACGGCTTATGTTTCAAACAGTACAGACCCTGATCACAGGGCTCCTGTAGGAGCCCTCTGATCTTGGTCTACACTGTTTACACTGTTTGCAAATAACTGATACATTTGCGTTTCGCATATAAAGGGTTAAATTTGTCCAGTATTATTTAGAAACTGTTGACATCTTAGATCTGGCCATACGAGTAACCCTTGCCCGACTATAAAAACAATTATCAGCTCAAATTCTGGCTTAACCCTTCTCTTGCTGTTCAAGTCAATATACCTACCTGTAATTAGTGAAGACACTGATGAGACAGCTCATGTAGGAGCTGTCTCATCAGGGTCTGTACTATTTACAAGCTGATTGTGTACAGCAGCGATTGCACAGATGAATATTGGTGGACAGTGACGATATATGTAATTATACAATTAGACATGGATTTTAAATTTCAGCAAGAGAAGGGTTAATTCCGATTTGATCAAATGTTTGAGAGAAACTATTAGCCTGGCCTTAACAGTTTGGATCTTTTGCGTCTCATCTGGATCTCATCTAATCTGGATCTCATCCGGATCTAAGCTTTTGCAATCACGTGATGATTAGCTGGATAAACGTTAACCCTTTCAGTGCAGAGTTTTCAGAGTGGAACAGCCCATCATTGAGTATTGGTAGAGTCCATGTAATATGAAAGAGTAAGATTTGCGAAAGGAAATGAATGACTTGATCATAGAGCTCCTCTAGGAGACATCTGGGTCAATGCTTATAGAACTTTTAGTTGAGTCTGAGTTCGTTCTCAAGTTTTTGATTGGTCAGATTTGAGCCTTTGGCTCAAATCTGACCAATCAAAAGCTTGAGAACTCAAATCTGACCAATCAAAAGCTTGAGAACGAACTCAGACTCAACTAAAAAGCTTTATAAGCATGGACCCTGGTCTGTTTCTACATTGTTTGCAAATGTCAGTGCACCCGTTTCCCTCATTTAATGGATAAACTAGATATATGCTCTAGATCTAATATTCTTGCAGATGACAACCATTGCATGCTTAGCAATAAAATGGAAGAGACATGTGACATTTCACATTCTCCCATCCCAGGAATTGTGGTCTGAGGCAGTGTAGTAAAACCTTTCTTAAGCTATCACCAGGTCTATAATTGCAGGTCTTAACTTTTATTGTAGGGCGACAGGTAGGCGGAACACTCCCATGGGAGCTTACCGCATTACATTCGTCCTTCGTTATGCAGTCACTCTTAGATACAGTCATCTTATTCATTAAGTGGTCGCAATACAGAGGTTCTCTTGCAATAGTTAAAGTTAAATTGTTCTGTTATAATGTCTTGAGCATAACATGGTAGTACTTTTAGTAACGGCGAAGTGGGAACGTTTTAGGCAGAGGGCTGCTTAATGCATGGTGAAAGTCGTGCAAAATGCTCGCAGGGGAACGTGGCTAGTTCAAACATTAAGTAAATAGGAATCGCAAGAAAGCTTTCAGAGGATATTTCTGTATGTCCGTTACCCTGCAGTCAGTTTAAATACTTTACTCCATGAATACTCATGTAAGAAATAATGACGTCATGAATATTAATTAGATTAATATATTATAATAGCACATGGACTCATGCATTTTTGGCCATGGCAGAGACTGTAGAATCATAACTATAATATATTAAAAGTAAACAGACCAGACCCTGATCTGGGTCTACTCTGTTGGCAAAACGGTAGAAATGTGTAAAAGGTTAAAACATGATAATGCTTCTTATTTGAGTGTTTGTATTAGCGGGGCTGCGCTGTAAACCTTTGCCTGCAGGCTCTGTTATTTCTGCTTATTGTATATGCGTTGAGATATACGCCCATCCAGTATTTAGTTTGCGAATTGAATGATGATGAATAATGCCATAATATGCACGTGCCTTAAATATCAGGCAGCGGCGGTGTCACCAAACAAACGAATTACGCCGATCCTAAAAGGTGGTCCACACTATTTAAACCCTTTGCATGTTAATGGCGACCTAGCTGGCATTTACACACAGCTATGACGCAGATGAGTCGCCGGGTGATTCGGTGTCTCATCTGGATCAAAACTGTTTGACACTCTGCTAGTTTCTCAAAACTGTTAAACGAATCGAATGTAAGTGATAGTTGTAGCAGATTAGAAATGTGTATCAGCAGAATAATTGTTTGTAATTGCCTTTAGTAAATGGCCACCCCATTCCTCATATAAGTTGTAATTATAATTTATCAGTCTGAAAAATGACCTAATTGAACTGTTACATTGTAGTTTGTTTCACAATATCGTCAGCCAATGGCTGATACGTGGTAGCATTGGCTGGTAGTTTGAACCCTAGAAAGACACGACATAACAAAGAGTGATACTAAAACTTCACACTGGTATAAAAAATAAATAATCTTAAACCTATACCCCATAGATACGCCTCCTAACACATATACAGACAGAGTAGACCAAGATCACATAACTCCTACATGAACCGTCTGACCAGGGTCTTCTGTTTGCTTATAAAAATATATATCTAATTCTACAGTTTCTGCCACGGTCAAAGATTCGTTTGTCCATAAGTATGCAATTACTAAAATAGACATAATGGATGTTCATAACTAATCATGGAGTAAAGGCTTGAATTAACACTTTCAACCGGGGAAACGCGTGCACTGTCATTTGCAAACAGTGTAGACCTAGATCAGTGCGCTTCTATAGGAGTCCTCTGATCAGGGTCTGCACTGTTTGTTGTTCAAAATGTTCTATCAAGTAAAGTTTAAACCTTTTTATTAAGAGTGGACTCTGTAAGAAGAAAACTGTCATGTTTAATAGATACATACATGTATATGTATCGCGTCATTTCCTGTTTACAGACGTCATCAGTCGCATTATTTAGCTGTTTACAAACGTCATCAGTCGCATTATTTAGCTGTTTACAAACGTCACCAGTCGCGTCATTTCCTGTTTACAAACGTCACCAGTCGCATTATTTAGCTGTTTACAAACGTCATCAGTCGCATTATTTAGCTGTTTACAAACGTCACCAGTCGCATTATTTAGCTGTTTACAAACGTCACCAGTCGCATTATTTAGCTGTTTACAAACGTCATCAGTCGCGTCATTTCCTGTTTACAAACAGTCGCATTATTTAGCTGTTTACAGACATCTATCGTGTTACATGTTGTCTACAGACATAATTATACCTTGCATCCTAACAGATATATTCGCATTATGTTCTGTTTACAGACATCTGTTGCGTTATTTCCTTTGTCAAACAATTCCATACACATGCACAAATCCTGCTCACAGCAACCAGATATACTATGTCGTGTCGTATTCTGTCTTGTTTTCATTTTTACAGACATAAGTCGAGATATTGTCTGTTCAGAGACACCTGTTCCACTAATGCCTATTTACTGTCACCTATCGTGCTATTCTCTGTTTACAAACATATGTTGCATCAATTCCTATTTACAGACTTGCTATGCTAATGTCCCTTCTCTTCACATACGCCTGTCATTTTCATTTGTATTTACAAACCCGTCGTGCTACGTCTCCTCACAGAATGTAAGAGTATTGTTTTGCATTTGCAATAGGCATGGTTACACAAACGTATTGTTAGGGTATGTTTATAGTAACGCACTGTTTAGGTTTGTTTGTATTAACGCACTGTTTAGGTGTGTTTGTATTAACGCATTGTTTAGGTATGTTTGTATTAACGCACTGTTTAGGTATGTTTGTATTAACGCATTGTTTAGGTATGTTTGTATTAACGCACTGTTTAGGTATGTTTGTATTAACGCATTGTTTAGGTATGTTTGTATTAACGCACTGTTTAGGTATGTTTGTATTAACGCACTGTCTAGGTATATTTGTATTAACGCACTGTTTAGGTATGTTTGTATTAACGCACTGTCTAGGTATGTTTGTATTAACGCACTGTTTAGGTATGTTTGTATTAACGCATTGTTTAGGTATGTTTGTATTAACGCACTGTTTAGGTATGTTTGTATTAACGCACTGTCTAGGTATATTTGTATTAACGCACTGTTTAGGTATGTTTGTATTAACGCACTGTCTAGGTATATTTGTATTAACGCACTGTTTAGGTATGTTTGTATTAACGCACTGTCTAGGTATATTTGTATTAATGCACTGTTTAGGTATGTTTGTATTAACGCACTGTCTAGGTATATTTGTATTAATGCACTGTTTAGGTATGTTTGTATTAACGCACTGTTCAGGTATGTTTGATCAAAGTTTTATTGTTTTCTCGAAATGTAGTATATACTTTTGTTCGACAAGATCATCGTGTTTTGTATTTGATTCATGTAGGTTTAATGCGCTTCACTCTGATAGGTGACTCTTAAAATGTGTTTCAATACGTTTATCATGTTATTATGTTTGTGAATTAATTGGGGTATCCAATTCTGATTTTCGTATGATTGTTGATATTGAAGAAGGGTTATTCCCAAACCGTGGACCCGTGATATCCACACGCATGGGTATAGCTTCATGCTCATTGATTGTTCACAGCCAAATATTTCATTAAAACAATGTAATCACGGATCATGCATCTTTATAACACTGCCGTTGTTTTGACCTACTAACCTACACGGTTCGCAAACTCATGGAAGATCTTACTAAGAATGTTAAAGTGGATATTTTATATATAACTATATAATTAATAACTGTTTTCTTATACTTTCTTTCATATTTATCTCAAATTCACCCACTAAAATGTGATGCTAAATAATGTCAATGTGTATATATGATACTGATAACGCAAGGGACTGTAAAATACACATTGAGTTATATTTTATTGGAGTGTTCTAGACTGCTTCTATTGTAGCAGAACTGCTGTAAAAGTCTCCATTGATATCTCTTTGTTTCGTTTTGAATTATGCCCCAAAAAATGTGTATTCGTTTAACTTAAACACTTTTGCTCTTGCATTAGCAGTTGCTTTCTATGTTGCTTCCTTGATTGCTACGTCCCTCTTGTACCTTCGTATTGTTCTACTGTTATTTATTTCTTGTACATAATTGTATGCATGTTTTCGTTGCCTTTGTAGCAGAATGTGTTGTGACCAATCAAGAATCGTCTCGGATAGATGCTTCTAAAGAGTGGCCACAACATAAGGTTTAGTGGAGAAATGACGATTTTAATACTTGAATAAAACATTTTCAAGAATAAATTCTTTATTTCTCTACCAAACCCTATGTTGCGACCACTCTTTAGAATCGCCTCTTCGAGAAGTTTGGTGAAGAAATGACGATTTTAGTACTTGAGTACGCATCTTTATCTGTTGCTCTGCAAACGTTTTAAAAAGTTCAAAGCATTAGTCCATAGCCTGCTATGATAATGATGTCCGCTCTGCTACAATTTTCATTTACTTCTGTTTCGTTCAAATTTTCTGAGAAACTACTGACAAATTGTCAAACAGTTTGGATCCTGATGAGCCACCGAATCACCGAGTCACTCGGTGTCTCCTCGGTATCCAATCTAATCTGTTTGCGCAGGCGAGTAACGTCGTGGATAGCAATACATCAAATTGCGATGTTTTCAACAAAGTGTAACACCATAAGGCATGACTTCTGGATAGGCTAAATAATATATAATAAATAATAAGTTTGTTGATATGGAAGATTTTGTGATTGTTTTTGAAAACATACGGCGCGATGGTCGTACTACAGACGAGGGAAACAAACATGTTTATCGGGTCCTAATTTGCCAACATAATGTCACACCATTAAAGGGGATGTCCCTACATTTGACGCGTTTCATTAACACTTAAAATGTACAAAAGTAGTATATCGCAAAAAGCTCCATCCAATTACCGTTTATAATGACAAAACATCCATGTGTTTGATATCGCCGATCCCGGTTTTACTCCCCGACGTTTCAGTTTTATTCGGGTTGGGTTTTAGTTTCGTAACTGTTCGCCCTATTCGCGATTCTCCGACCACTTCCGAGAAAGCTATTACGTAAACAATGGAGGGATCGGGTGATCATCGGCAAAACGCGGAAGAATTTAACGGAAAAGGTCGATAATATTGTGTTGTAGAACAAAAATTATCAGTATTGATGAAATCGGTTTATTTGTATCACGGGGGCATTTTTCGATATAAGTTCAAATTGGGAACCTTCATAATAATGATAGAGCATACCAAATACCAAGTTTTATGACACTATTGAAAATATGCGATCATTGTAGGGACTTCCTCTTTAAGGCATGCCTTCTAGATAGGCTAAATAATATATAGTAAACAATAAGTTTGCTGATATGGAATAGTTCGTGATTGTTTTTGAAAACATACGTGTAGTGAAGGTCGTATTACAGGCGAGTGCCAACAAACGTTTTTCGTTCAAGGTCTACCAGTCAGCGTTCAATGCACGAGACGGTAGCGTATAGTGTACGGACCCATGGTTCTCTCGATGTCACTATCTAGATATTTATTGTTTGACATTAAGTGATCTCGTTTTAATCTAGCTTTAGTATTTAATAGGATTGAGACATTAGCTATATATCAGAAGAAGGAACATTAAAACTGAGTTCTGAGTCAAATTTGATGGGCATAAATGAAATCAGTTAGTCTTCTGACGTCACTACAAGCTTCCCTTTTAAACTGCAGTAAAAGCGCGATTATTCGAACACTCAAATACGTACCATTATTGATCTTTAACACGGGTGGCAACTAAATCTAGCACATCTCAGCTCATCTAGGAGCGTTTTGCATGATTTTCACCCTGCATTAAGCTGCCACCTGCCTACAAAGACATAAAATGGTTCATTACTAAACTTTCGAAGTATCGAGTTTTATTGTATAATAATTCTATTTATGACTGTTTCGTCCTGAAATATTTGGCAAGTGTCTCATGGTGCTCTATTTTCAGAACACTAGCTCAGTGTTCTTACTCATGGGACTTATATTTTCTGCGTATGAATAATCTGAAATGGATACTATATAGTGCACCTTTCACAAATTGTTTTTGCAATGACGTAGAAAGGCGATATATTGAAATATATCACCGACAGTCTTGCAAAGAGAGTGCGTCTTTTCAGGCTAAAATATGGGCTTAGTTTGGGTTGTTTTTAAAATAACGGATATCAGTGTAAATCAGGTTGGATGTTGTCCATGATGATTCCAAACTATTTGCATATAGTATCATAAATATCACAAATGTTATACCAGTGTTAAAACAAGTGTTATCACCAATACAGTAAACCTCGCTTCTAGTAGAGGAGAATTAGGTAGCCTTTAGGCAGGTGGCTGCTTAATGCAGGGTGAAAGTCATGCAGCCTCCTAGAGGAGCTTTCTGTGTCTTTTACCCTGCATTAATCTGCCACCTGTCTCCAAGACCGATATTTATACTAAATTAAACGTCCGGTATAGAGGGATTTTTACTGTACACCGGTAGTCTGTGATGATTTAACTATAATAAACGCTTTAACCCGATTCCCTTATATTGACGGCCTTTGACGACTCTGTAAATGTCGCTTTGTGAAACCATTGTGATAAATAGAGCATTTGCTCCTATAGGAGCAAATGCTCTATTTGTCACAATGGTTTCAAACTACAAAATTCTAAACGTTTTCTTTTCTCTAGTTAATGCTCCTTTTCGGTAGATTTATTCAAAGAGTTTCTATTAAAAAATAGCCTATGAGGTAATGGGTAAAGCGATCACTTAAATGAAGTCTAATCCCGGGTCTTACAGACATGTGGTAGTTTAATGCAGGACGAAAGTTATGGAGAAAGTTCCCATTGGAGCTTTCTGTATTACAGTCGTACTACATTAAGCAAACACGTACTTTTGAAGATATCCTTGTGTGTTCATTAAAGTATCGATAATGTGACCCACATCGTTTATTAATATAGAACTCTATAAAAGAACGTGGTTTCTTGGTGCACGTGATGAAAAACATTTGACATTGACATTGGGTTTTGGGCAGCATGGGGTGGGTGTGCAATGAAAGTGTAGATGGTATTTAATGCGTATATGCAATTTCATGCGAATAGCTACAGTGGTTAGGGAGATATAAGACGATGACAAAAAATGTGACAACCAACGGCATTTTACCTTGACCCTAGGCTTGGGGGCAGTATGGGTTGTATGTGCAATGCAAGTATACATGGTATTTAATGTGTATATGCAATTCCATGGGAATAGCTACAGTGGTTAGGGAGATATCGGACGATGAAAAAACCGTGACAACCAACTGCACATAAAATTTCTAAGTCATTTGACCTTGACCTTGGGCTTGCAGGCAGCATAGGTTGGGTTTTCAATGAAAGTATAGATGGTCTTTAATATATGAAATTCCATGCGAATAGCTACAGTGGTTAGGGAGATATGAGACGATTAAAAAGACTGTGACAACCGACTGCACGTAAATATGACAACCAACTGCACGTAAAATTGCCAAGTCATTTTACCCTGACCTTGAGCGTGTGGGCAGCATGCATGGGGTGCCATATGATAGTACAGATGGTGATTAATGTGTATGTGAAGTTTCATGTGTACAAGTGTAGAAATTAAGTTAAGTACTGACATATAACACATTATAGCAAAGCGTGACGCACGGACAGAGAGACGGACGTTCTCACGGATTGAGTGTTATGTGACTACTCTTTTGTTAAAAATAGTCACATAAAATGGAAATTGAGTCACATAAAAAGAAAACGACAAAATATATTTTGTTCTCAGTGTCACTTAACCATCAATTCGTGTGAGTGGACGGACGGACGGACAGGTGCAAAACATAATGCCCCCCGACTGTCGTCACGGGGGCATAAAAATATCACTATCCAGTAAAACCAGAATTCTATTTGAGAAAAATTTAGATACTTTCTGGCAGGTGACTGCTTAATGCAGGGTGAAAGTGATGCAGAAAGTTCCTCTGTATTAAGCTGCCACATATCTACAAGACCAATATTTATACTAAATTGAACATTCGGTTTAGAGAGGTTTTACTGTAATAAAGCATTTTATGGTTGAGGCGTTTCATAAGTTTGTGTCAACTTAACTTATGAAGTGTTTGTTTTGGCACTTGAGGGAAAACACGTATCTTAAGTAAATGTAGTGTCAATGATTTAGGGGAAATTTGTGTTCCGAATGAACCCTTTTGTTTCTAAGATGTAGCCAATGTCATATTCAGTACAGTTACTGTCAAATTATCTTGGACTTTTCAAATTTACTTATATAAGGTCGCTCAGTCTCCAGGTTTATTCTTAAAAGCTGATCTGAATTGACGAATTTTATTTTGCAATTTAACCATGGAATAAAGAGTACTGTTAAAATATAAACAGAAAATATATTTGAAAAACTGCTGACTTTTCATCTGGGTTAATGAAACTCTAGATAGTGCGGGAGTTGCACTACTACCGTGGTATGTCGATCCGTACAAATGTACAACAGAGTGTAAACAAGACATACAATAAAACGTCTCTAAATCGGACTTATAGTGAATAATAATTCAACTCCATTTAAGCAGGTGGCCGCTTAATTCAGGGTAAAAGTCATACTGGAATTCACCAAAGGAACTTCCTGTGTGACATTTGCCCTGCATTACGTTGCCACCGGTCTTAAAGACCGGCCATGAGGTTAATTTGCACGTCCGGTTTAGATAAGATAAACTGTATTTGCATATTGGAAAAGGCCGTGCTAAACTCAATGAACATCCGGGTCGGTGGATGGGAATTCCCGGCCATGTCTGATCACTTTAATCCGGTGTTTCTGCGCGTGCCACAGGAGTAACTTCGAGGAATTATTATGCAATTTATCCGTCATATTCAAATGTTGCGGTACTAGTTGGCTTGTGGTCAGAGGAAACACTGAGTGACGCGTGTATCAATGGGATCCTGCATTATGTGATACTCCCCTGGTGACATTTTAATGAAATGGAAGAAAACTCCTCCTCAATACCTGAAGCAGACTATAACCTTTACTCCATAAATACGCCTTGTGCAAACAGATGAGACCTAGATCAGACGGCTCCTGTTGGAGCCGTCTGATCTGGGTCTGCTCTGTTGAGCCTCAACTTTCTTACAAACGTATTCTTCTCACGTAAGAAAAACGAGCGCGCAATATTCTCACCGCGCGAAAAACCCGCGCGCAATATTCTCATCGAGAGAAAAACGCGCGCGCATTTTTCTCGTTCGTGTGTTCGCCTGGGGTTGTAGGTACGAACGCATTTTCTCATGTGAATATGCGGGTAAGATAATTTGTTTGATTGCTATTTTCGTTTAATATGCTAAATACTTAGAAGGTTTCGGAATACGACCCAGAGCTTTATTCTTCAAAGGTGTCTTAATGTTTTTCTTAGTGGCTTTGATTAGCAACAATTGTGATATAAATAAAAAATCAACAAAACAATGAACACAATTAAATGAACAATGCATGCACATGTATATCAAAGAAAAAAACTTTTAGCTATCGTAGAAACCCCAACTCACTCAAATGCGCACAAAATGCGCACATACATGTAGATTTATACAATGATAAAACACAAAATGTGAAATCAAATGAACTATTGCTGTTTTGTTATAAAAGTGCAATTGTACTTAAATGGTGCTACATGAATAATAATGATAATATAACTGCTACGTTGTAACATGACTGACTTGTCCGTCTTGGCCTGAAGCAATAACTTTAACCTTGAAAATTACATCATACTATTGCTGTTAGACCAACAACAAGCAAAACGTCATTTAAATAGTATAATTGACCTTGTCCACCCGGTATCATATATAATTTTTATTGAACATAATTACACTTATTTTCGGCTTCATAAGCACTATTAAACGCGGTTCGCAAACTACCGACCGACTTCATCGGGGATGTCAGATTACATACACATATACTGCAAGGACAGAAGGCTGAATGATACTTGGATCACACTGGAATAGTGACTGGTCAGTATCAGTGTCGTTGCCTGTGCCGCCACAATATCACAGTGTATTGATGAATGTATATTTGCGTTTGTATTCCTCTCATGTCAACGATGCGACAAATGACACAAAACAACAAGCTTTATTATCAACAAGTTATCAAAGTTTCATATCAAGTATACAAGGGAGTCTAGGTAGGCGAAAGCCAGATGTTTGGTGTCTGAGTATGGGTTTAGATAGGCGAGAGCCTGATGTCTGAGTGTATGTCTAGGTAGGCGAGAGCCAGATGTCTGAAGTCTGAGTGGCGGTCTAGGTAGGCGAGAGCAGACTGCAGGATGAAACTGTTTCAGATATATGCTTCTTAGGTAGTTTTTTGTGTATCTTGTGTTTCATTGTAACTCTCTTACCGCCAATGTCAACGGAAGACACTTAAATTTTGAGTCCCAGATTAGACACCACCTTTTCGAAGCGGCGTCTGATCAGGACCTTCGCGGTTTCTCTTTGCCTCTAGTTCTATATCGGTTTATTCATTTGAAATTTGCATATATTTGTCTCATTTCTTCATTTTCGAAATGTACTTAAGCACAATTCAGGTACATACGACAATTTGGCGCCCAAAGAGTTAAGTGACCGTGTGTTTTATAGAACCCATAATTTACTCACAAAAATGTTCGCTTTAATAAATGTCTTCATAGATATTTATGCCAAACTCCGCCCAAGCCGAATACAAAAACATATTAAATAGTAAATATGTATAAGAAATAGAAAAATAAAAACAAATTGTCACTGAAGAAGATAACCAGATCTGTAACACAGCAAAAGCAAGCACAGCAAAACATTTGCGTTGTTGCAAGTTTCATCATTGATGATGGATGCCATAGGTTAAACACATTCTAGTACGTAGTTCAGTGTTCAGAGTTACGTGGCTATACGTGAGTTACAAATGTATGTGACTATGCGTGGAGTCGTGTGACTATGCTTGCTCAAAGCGTTGCTATGCATCAGCTAACACATTGGATAGTCTGAGAATCCGAGAGATTCCGAAAAGGAACCCAAGAACACTGCACGTGTGTTTCATCTGCCCGTTTGTTCAATGTTGGATGTCTGCTGGGATCATAAGGTCATATGAAAGAACCTGACAACGCCGTGCCGGTTTTTCATCTACTCCTTTGTTGGATGTCTGTTGGGGTCAATATGAAAGTACATGTATTGAGAACATCGCTCGGGTTTTACATCTACCTCCATGTGGATTTCTGTTGGGGTAATATGAAAGAAAACACCGTGCGGGTCTTTCATCTACCCTCTTGTTCAATTATGGATTTCTGTTGGGGTCAAATGAAAGAACCCGACAACACCGTGCTGGTCTTTCGTCCACACCCTTGTTCAATGGTAGACGTCTGTTGGTGCTGGTCTTTCACCCACACCCTTGTTCAATGGTAGACGTATGTTGGTGCTGGTCTTTCATCCACACCCTTGTTCAAAGGTAGACGTATGTTGGTGCTGGTCTTTCATCCACACCCTTGTTCAATGGTGGACGTCTGTTGGTGCTGGTCTTTCACCCACACCCTTGTTCAATGGTGGACGTCTGTTGGTGCTGGTCTTTCATCCACACCCTTGTTCAATGGTGGACGTATGTTGGTGCTGGTCTTTCACCCACACCCTTGTTCAATGGTAGCCGTATGTTGGTGCTGGTCTTTCACCCACACCCTTGTTCAAAGGTAGACGTCTGTTGGTGCTGGTCTTTCACCCACACCCTTGTTCAAAGGTGGACGTCTGTTGGTGCTGGTCTTTCACCCACACCCTTGTTCAAAGGTAGACGTATGTTGGTGCTGGTCTTTCACCCACACCCTTGTTCAAAGGTAGACGTCTGTTGGTGCTGGTCTTTCATCCACACCCTTGTTCAATGGTGGACGTCTGTTGGTGCGGGTATTTCAAGGCATGCTGCAATGTGCCATTTTGCCATGCGTTTTAATGTAACTCAGACTAAACGTCAAGTATCCCTAGCCTATATCTCTCGTCTATTCAGTAGGTATATCCCAACTGACTGACATATTTCTTACGCCTTGGAGAATAAATTGAAGGAAAATCCGCCTGATAAACAAAAGCAGACGACGTTTTTGTGGATGAAAATAATTTGGCACTAAACGAGATAACTTTGCCATAATAGTGGACCCAGATCTGACGGCTCCCCTGTTTGCTTATGGAATAGGAATAGATCTATTGGCCTAGATCTAATTCTCAAGTGTCTGTCACAGTGAAGCATTTTCTTATTAGATCTAATGTGTAGATCTAACTAAAATCAGTTATATGAATATTCATGCAGTAAATGAATACAACACTTTATCACTTATTCCATCCTAGACTATTTTAGACCCAACCTCTTTGAATAAATCTACCGAAAAGGAGTAGTATAGAAACTGAGAATTTTAAAATCGTGTAGGTTTGACATCATTGTGATACGTAAATGGAGCAAATGTTCTATTTACCGCAATGGTTTCAAAATGGCTTTATAGAGGCACACTACTGCGTCAGTAGGAGAGAATGGATTAAATGCAATAAAGCCATCTGCTTTTACAGACTAATATGGTAATCATATATGTGGTCACTTTAACAAGACTTTACTGTAGGCATTAATGCACAAACACAGGCGTGGACAAAATAGTGTTAAACCCCCAAGAAATGTTTCATTCAAATACGAATGATACAATCTTATTTGGCTACATAATTCACATGACTTAACCCTTCGCTTGCTATTCACGTCAATATACCTACCAGTAAATAGTGAAGACTCAGATGAGACAGCTCCTGCAGGAGCTGTCTCATCAGGGTCTGCACTATTTACAAGTTGATTGTGCAACCAGTGCACTCCACAGCAGTGATTGCACAGCGAAATACATATACACAGTGAAGGTATATGTAATTATACAACAGGGCATGGGTAAAGAAGGAGAAATGTATTTTAAAATTCAGCAAGCGAAGGGTTAACACCGCGTCCATGCAGTGTGGTCTGTATTCGTATATAGTAGAAACTTGATATTTCGAACTTTTAGGGACCATACAAATTATTTCGAGATAACTGCAGATTTTATTGCTGGGTTGTAGATGTCCCAGTTACATACTGAAAGGCTTGGTCTTCGCTAAACTGGAAAAAGAAAAAGACCTGTGTACAAGTTATAACTTCGGAAAGCCGTGGATGGTCTACGGATAGTGTCGACGTCACACAACTAGAAAAATGCGTAACTACCAAAAGAAATATACAGTGAAGCCCCGCTAATGCGACCACTTAATAAACAGCCACTGGCACCGTTTAAAGCAGGTGGTTGCTTAATGTAGGATGAAAGTTATGCAGAAAGCTCCTACAGGAGCTTTCTGCATAACTTTCGTCCTGCATTAAGCTACCACCTGCCTCTGTCACCCAGAATTATGCCCCTTTTTGGTGGTCGCATTACGGGGTTTTACTGTAGTTCAAATATATACTGGCTAATCAAAATGAACCGAGTTTCCCGTAACTACAAATATGTAAGAGAGTCATGAATGGTCTGCGGGAGAGTGAACACAATTAGCAATGGGTACATTGACGTATAAGAACTTTACACTCTAATTAAACTGTACCGAGTTTTCCATAACTGAAGGTCGATATTTTTTGTTTGTAAAATCTAGTGAACACCTTTTTCTACAACTTCAGATCAAATTCTGACGTAAGTTATCAACAATAAATACAGATGTATATAAGTTCAGGGCGAACAGGCCATACCTCGGTCCAAACAGAGTATACTCAGATGAGAAGTTCCAGCTGCAAACCGTGTGATCAGGGTCTACTCTGTATGCTGATAGGGTACTGGTCTTCTCCTCTGTCAATGCTAAACAGTTCCTTTACTTTCAATTTCGATACTAACATCAAAACTGTAACCCATAAACACGCCTTTCTTCGCCTTTGCAAACAGAATAGACCAAAGATGAGAATGTTCCTATAGGAACCGTCTGATCAGGATCTGCTCTGTTTGCTTTTGACACGATATACACCTGCTTCTATAGCTTTCTCAATCAAAATTTCTCCGTGAAAAGTTTACAATATAAAAGATCAGCTAATAAATATTCACGATGTCATTAATTCTTACATGAATATTCAACAAGGAAAGGGTTGTAAAAGCGAATTGATAAAATATACAGTAAAACCTCGATTATCCGAATTTTCCGTATAGAAGAATTTAGACTCTTTTAGGCAGGTGGCTGCTTAATGCATGGTGAAAGTCATACAGAAAGCTCCTAGAGGAGCTTTCTGCATGACGTTCACCATGCATTAAGCTGCCACCTGTCTTAAAGGTCGATAATAATACGTATTTTAGTGTTCGAATAATCGAAGTTTTACTGTAATTGATAACGGAGGCGTCTTGTAAGACTACCCATGGTCTAATCTATCTAGTGTAGTTAATGTCCATGAAGTTGGCTACTTGTTCCTTGTTCCCAGTTCGACATTCAATGGATTGTGAATGTTCAATAGCAAACAAGTAGCTAACTTCACAACCCGTTACTTATTCGACTGTTTTCGTTTTTGTGAATAACGAACCGGGAATAAGTAGCTAACTTCACACCCAGTTACTTATTCAATTATATTCGTTATTCTGAATAACGAACCGGGAATAAGTAGCTAACTTCACATCCCGTTACTTATTCAATTATTTTCGTTAATTTGAATAACGAACCGGGAATAAGTAGCTAACTTCACATCCAGTTACTTATTCGATTATTTTCGTTTTTGTGAATAACGAACCGGGAATAAGTAGCTAACTTCACATCCCGTTACTTATTCGATTATTTTCGTTTTTGTGAATAATGAACCGGGAATAAGTAGCTAACTTCACATCCCGTTACTTATTCGATTATTTTCGTTATTCTGAATAACGAACCGGGAATAAGTAGCTAACTTCACATCCCGTTACTTATTCAATTAATTTCATTATTTTGAATAAGGAACCGGGAATAAGTAGCTAACTTCACATCCAGTTACTTATTCGATTATTTTCGTTTTTGTGAATAACGAACCGGGAATAAGTAGCTAACTTCACATCCCGTTACTTATTCGATATTTTCGTTTTTGTGAATAAGGAACCGGGAATAAGTAGCTAACTTCACATCCCGTTACTTATTCGATTATATTCGTTTTTGTGAATAACGAACCGGGAATAAGTAGCTAACTTCACATCCCGTTACTTATTCGATTATTTTCATTATTCTGAATAACGAACCGGGAATAGGTAGCTAACTTCACATCCCGTTACTTATTCAATTATTTTCATTATTTTGAATAAGGAACCGGGAATAAGTAGCTAACTTCACATCCCGTTACTTATTCGGTTATTTTCGTTTTTGTGAATAACGAACCGGGAATAGGTAGCTAACTTCACATCCAGTTACTTATTCGATTATTTTCGTTATTCTGAATACCGAACCGGGAATAAGTAGCTAACTTCACATCCCGTTACTTATTCGATTATTTTCATTGTTCTGAATAACGAACCGGGAATAAGTAGCTAACTTCACATCCCGTTACTTATTCAATTATTTTCGTTATTTTGAATAACGAACCGGGAATAAGTAGCCAACTTCACGTCCAGTTACTTATTCGATTATTTTCGTTTTTGTGAATAACGAACCGGGAATAAGTAGCTAACTTCACACTCCGTTACTTATTCGATTATTTTCATTATTCTGAATAACGACTCGGGAATAAGTAGCTAACTTCACATCTCGTTACTTATTCAATTATTTTCATTATTTTGAATAAGGAACCGGGAATAAGTAGCTAACTTCACATCCCGTTACTTATTCGATTATTTTCGATTTTGTGAATAACGAACCGGGAATAGGTAGCTAACTTCACATCCCGTTACTTATTCGATTATTTTCGTTATTCTGAATAACGAACCGGGAATAAGTAGCTAACTTCACATCCCGTTACTTATTCGATTATTTTCGTTGTTCTGAATAACGAACCGGGAATAAGTAGCTAACTTCACATCCCGTTACTTATTCAATTATTTTCGTTATTTTGAATAACGAACCGGGAATAAGTAGCCAACTTCACGTCCAGTTACTTATTCGATTATTTTCGTTTTTATGAATAACGAACCGGGAATAAGTAGCTAACTTCACATCCCGTTACTTATTCGATTATGTTCGTTGTTCTGAATAACGAACCGGGAATAAGTAGCTAACTTCACATCCCGTTACTTATTCAATTATTTTCGTTATTTTGAATAACGAACCGGGAATAAGTAGCCAACTTCACGTCCAGTTACTTATTCGATTATTTTCGTTTTTGTGAATAACGAACCGGGAATAAGTAGCTAACTTCACATCCCGTTACTTATTCGATATTTTCGTTTTTGTGAATAAGGAACCGGGAATAAGTAGCTAACTTCACATCCCGTTACTTATTCGATTATATTCGTTTTTGTGAATAACGAACCGGGAATAAGTAGCTAACTTCACATCCCGTTACTTATTCGATTATTTTCATTATTCTGAATAACGAACCGGGAATAGGTAGCTAACTTCACATCCCGTTACTTATTCAATTATTTTCATTATTTTGAATAAGGAACCGGGAATAAGTAGCTAACTTCACATCCCGTTACTTATTCGGTTATTTTCGTTTTTGTGAATAACGAACCGGGAATAGGTAGCTAACTTCACATCCAGTTACTTATTCGATTATTTTCGTTATTCTGAATACCGAACCGGGAATAAGTAGCTAACTTCACATCCCGTTACTTATTCGATTATTTTCATTGTTCTGAATAACGAACCGGGAATAAGTAGCTAACTTCACATCCCGTTACTTATTCAATTATTTTCGTTATTTTGAATAACGAACCGGGAATAAGTAGCCAACTTCACGTCCAGTTACTTATTCGATTATTTTCGTTTTTGTGAATAACGAACCGGGAATAAGTAGCTAACTTCACACTCCGTTACTTATTCGATTATTTTCATTATTCTGAATAACGACTCGGGAATAAGTAGCTAACTTCACATCTCGTTACTTATTCAATTATTTTCATTATTTTGAATAAGGAACCGGGAATAAGTAGCTAACTTCACATCCCGTTACTTATTCGATTATTTTCGATTTTGTGAATAACGAACCGGGAATAGGTAGCTAACTTCACATCCCGTTACTTATTCGATTATTTTCGTTATTCTGAATAACGAACCGGGAATAAGTAGCTAACTTCACATCCCGTTACTTATTCGATTATTTTCGTTGTTCTGAATAACGAACCGGGAATAAGTAGCTAACTTCACATCCCGTTACTTATTCAATTATTTTCGTTATTTTGAATAACGAACCGGGAATAAGTAGCCAACTTCACGTCCAGTTACTTATTCGATTATTTTCGTTTTTATGAATAACGAACCGGGAATAAGTAGCTAACTTCACATCCCGTTACTTATTCGATTATGTTCGTTGTTCTGAATAACGAACCGGGAATAAGTAGCTAACTTCACATCCCGTTACTTATTCCATTATTTTCGTTCTTTTGAATAACGAACCGGGAATAAGTAGCCAACTTCACGTCCAGTTACTTATTCGATTATTTTCGTTTTTGTGAATAACGAACCGGGAATAAGTAGCTAACTTCACATCCCGTTACTTATTCGATTATTTTCGTTGTTCTGAATAACGAACCGGGAATAAGTAGCTAACTTCACATCCCGTTACTTATTCAATTATTTTCGTTCTTTTGAATAACGAACCGGGAATAAGTAGCCAACTTCACGTCCAGTTACTTATTCGATTATTTTCGTTTTTGTGAATAACGAACCGGGAATAAGTAGCTAACTTCACATCCCGTTACTTATTCGATTATTTTCATTATTCTGAATAACGAACCGGGAATAGGTAGCTAACTTCATATCCCGTTACTTATTCAATTATTTTCATTATTTTGAATAAGGAACCGGGAATAAGTAGCTAACTTCACATCCCGTTACTTATTCGGTTATTTTCGTTTTTGTGAATAACGAACCGGGAATAGGTAGCTAACTTCACATCCAGTTACTTATTCGATTATTTTCGTTATTCTGAATACCGAACCGGGAATAAGTAGCTAACTTCACATCCCGTTACTTATTCGATTATTTTCATTGTTCTGAATAACGAACCGGGAATAAGTAGCTAACTTCACATCCCGTTACTTATTCAATTATTTTCGTTATTTTGAATAACGAACCGGGAATAAGTAGCCAACTTCACGTCCAGTTACTTATTCGATTATTTTCGTTTTTGTGAATAACGAACCGGGAATAAGTAGCTAACTTCACACTCCGTTACTTATTCGATTATTTTCATTATTCTGAATAACGACTCGGGAATAAGTAGCTAACTTCACATCTCGTTACTTATTCAATTATTTTCATTATTTTGAATAAGGAACCGGGAATAAGTAGCTAACTTCACATCCCGTTACTTATTCGATTATTTTCGATTTTGTGAATAACGAACCGGGAATAGGTAGCTAACTTCACATCCCGTTACTTATTCGATTATTTTCGTTATTCTGAATAACGAACCGGGAATAAGTAGCTAACTTCACATCCCGTTACTTATTCGATTATTTTCGTTGTTCTGAATAACGAACCGGGAATAAGTAGCTAACTTCACATCCCGTTACTTATTCAATTATTTTCGTTATTTTGAATAACGAACCGGGAATAAGTAGCCAACTTCACGTCCAGTTACTTATTCGATTATTTTCGTTTTTATGAATAACGAACCGGGAATAAGTAGCTAACTTCACATCCCGTTACTTATTCGATTATGTTCGTTGTTCTGAATAACGAACCGGGAATAAGTAGCTAACTTCACATCCCGTTACTTATTCAATTATTTTCGTTCTTTTGAATAACGAACCGGGAATAAGTAGCCAACTTCACGTCCAGTTACTTATTCGATTATTTTCGTTTTTGTGAATAACGAACCGGGAATAAGTAGCTAACTTCACATCCCGTTACTTATTCGATTATTTTCGTTGTTCTGAATAACGAACCGGGAATAAGTAGCTAACTTCACATCCCGTTACTTATTCAATTATTTTCGTTCTTTTGAATAACGAACCGGGAATAAGTAGCCAACTTCACGTCCAGTTACTTATTCGATTATTTTCGTTTTTGTGAATAACGAACCGGGAATAAGTAGCTAACTTCACATCCCGTTACTTATTCGATTATTTTCGTTATTCTGAATAACGAACCGGGAATAAGTAGCTAACTTCACATCCCGTTACTTATTCAATTATTTTCGTTAATTTGAATAACGAACCGGGAATAAGTAGCTAACTTCACATCCAGTTACTTATTCGATTATTTTCGTTTTTGTGAATAACGAACCGGGAATAAGTAGCTAACTTCACATCCCGTTACTTATTCGATATTTTCGTTTTTGTGAATAAGGAACCGGGAATAAGTAGCTAACTTCACATCCCGTTACTTATTCGATTATATTCGTTTTTGTGAATAACGAACCGGGAATAAGTAGCTAACTTCACATCCCGTTACTTATTCGATTATTTTCATTATTCTGAATAACGAACCGGGAATAGGTAGCTAACTTCACATCCCGTTACTTATTCAATTATTTTCATTATTTTGAATAAGGAACCGGGAATAAGTAGCTAACTTCACATCCCGTTACTTATTCGGTTATTTTCGTTTTTGTGAATAACGAACCGGGAATAGGTAGCTAACTTCACATCCAGTTACTTATTCGATTATTTTCGTTATTCTGAATACCGAACCGGGAATAAGTAGCTAACTTCACATCCCGTTACTTATTCGATTATTTTCATTGTTCTGAATAACGAACCGGGAATAAGTAGCTAACTTCACATCCCGTTACTTATTCAATTATTTTCGTTAATTTGAATAACGAACCGGGAATAAGTAGCTAACTTCACATCCAGTTACTTATTCGATTATTTTCGTTTTTGTGAATAACGAACCGGGAATAAGTAGCTAACTTCACATCCCGTTACTTATTCAATTATTTTTCATTATTTTGAATAAGGAACCGGGAATAAGTAGCTAACTTCACATCCCGTTACTTATTCGATTATTTTCGTTGTTCTCAATAACGAACCGGGAATAAGTAGCTAACTTCACATCCCGTTATTTATTCGATATTTTCGTTTTTGTGAATAACGAACCGGGAATAAGTAACTAACTTCACACCCCGTTACTTATTCAAATATTTTCGTTATTTTGAATAACGAACCGGGAATAAGTAGCTAACTTCACATCCCGTTACTTATTCAATTATTTTCGTTATTCTGAATAACGAACCGGGAATAAGTAGCTAACTTTACATCCAAATACTGATTCAATTATATTAGTCATTTTGAATAAGGAACCGGGAATAAGAAACTATATACAGGTATACAATGGACTCTCGTTACCACGGCATTCCTTCCAACGTTAATCTGTTGTAGCGACAGTATACTTTTAAACCGAGTTACTGCATCGTAACTCTGCAACTCCATCGTAGATCTTTATGTGTTTGCTGCGTTAAGTAATTACAGTGGAGAAACTGTTATTCTTTCCAACTTTCCAACTTATTCCGTTTCAAACGCGTTTTAAAGCCGTTTAAGCCAATGACTTGGGTCTACAATTATAAAAAAGGATATGCTACATTCTATTATGAATGTGACTTTAGAGGTTAGCACTGTAGGTTAATGGGTCTTTTCGTATTGGAAAATTATTCTATTCAAACTTTTTGTTAACAGCGTAAACCTAAATCAGTAGAAACTGTCTGATCAGGATCTGCTCTGATTGCTTAGTCCGTAGACTTATTTCTTTAGATTCGATCATGGTTGTCTAGCGTCTCTGTAATCCCTGTAAATGAATATGCATGAGGTCATGAAATCTTTAATAAATATTCTTAAGAGAAAAAAGAATTAATAAACACCAGTTAGCTCTGTTGACAGCAGACACCAAATTTGCTTTTAAAATCAATTTCCCGATCCTTCTCGTATTATGTAAACGGCTTCACGCACGTTTGCAAATAGAGTAGATCCAGATCGGACAGTTCCTGTAGGAGCTGTCTGACCAGGTTCTGCTCTGTTGCTTATGAAATTCTGTTGATCGAATCCTATAGTTTCTGTCAGAGCCAAAGATCCCTTTGAAAAATTAGCATTGTGAAAAAAAGGCGTGTAAGAAAAAAATGATTTCATGGAGATCGAGTTTTTGTAATGATACATGAGTACATGAAAGTTTGGCTTTGACAGTAATTGTACAACCAGACCTACCGGTATATTATTTCATAAGCAAACCGATAAGAGTTAGACCCTGATCAGTGATCAAGGAGCTACAGCAGAAGCTGTCTGATCTGGATGTACTCTGTTTGTAAATTTGTTTCATTACGTTTGATCTGGGTCTACTGTGTTTGCTTTGACATAAACAGGCACGTGGAGTGAAGGGTTTATAGTCGTGAAGAGATTTACTCACACATAATTTTTCATCGATTTCAATACCTAAAGATATTGGCAAAGAACACATCTTGCATTTTTCTTTCGGTGATCGAATTTTTTTATCAGTGTTTAAAATTTTACTCCTTCTTTTATTTTGATAAGATCTAGATCTTTTACTCCTCCTTTTAATTTGGTAAGATCTAGATAAGATATAATTATAACATGTATTTATACAGTCTCATGGCGTTCATCCATGTTGTGTAAAATGTCTTTCCGGCTACTGTACAGTAGGGTCCGTAGCAAATCTGGTAAAATAATTGTTGAATAGATCTAGATCAAATCAAGCTAAACTATCAAGAATTCACTTTATCTAAATTTAAAAAGATCTAAATCGTCGGGATTCAATTGTGCTAAGGTATAGATCTAATTAGTCAAAATATAGAGTTCTTCTATTTTTTCGTGAACTAGTGATTCAATCCAGATAAGATCAAACTCATATCCAGATCAGATTAGATCAGATTAGATCATACCATATCAGGTCAGAAGTGATTCAGATCCAGATCCAAATCAGATCAAGATCAGACGAGATCTAGATCCAGATCAGATAAGATCAGATCGGGTTTGTTCATGTAATGAGAGTAGTTGAGTAACTTTAGCGTGCGCAATTGACAAATTCATGATTAACAGATGTGCGACTCAACTCTATGTCATGTTATCAAGTCACACATACGTTGTAGCAGGTTGTACACATTGTTAGTAAATAAACAGTACCAGCCTAGATTAAACAAGACGTATCTCATCGTCTGATTTGAATCCAAACTGTTAAAATATGTAACCAGATAAAGATCAACAAAGTCTTGAAATAATGAAAATCTACAAAATAATAAATGTATGCTCTAAAATGTGATGTCGGAAATCTTACGTAATTAGTGTGATATAAAACAGCATAGATCGAGGTTCTCTATATATTAAACTCTATCACCGATTATCCTTTCACTCGTTCTCCTGAATAAAGCTGTTATTTATCTAAGTGTTTTGTGACCTTTATTATGCTAAGCACGATATGACTTGCATTTGTAAACACCTTGGATCCAGATGAGGCACCGAGATGAGGATCCAAGCTGTTTGACACTTGTTCAATAGTTTCTCAAACAGTTGTAACAAAGCAGAAGTAAGTAAACAATGTAACAAAGCAAGTAAAAATGAAACACATCAGAGTTGTGGCAGAATAATTTTCAGCACAAAATGAGTTAATTTAGATGCTGTGCAGTAACTGCAAACTCCGCCCAATTAGCCGGATCAACATATCTATATAGATCTTGACTTAGACTGGATAAACATATGATCTGATCCGATCTGATCTGGATCAAGATCTGGATCTGGATCTCATCTGGTCATATCTAGTCAGACTTTATGTAATCTGGGATGATATGATCTAATCGAATCTTATCTGATCTGATCTGGATCTAGATCTGATCCGATCTGCTTTGCTCAAAACAAGTACAATATTAGATTTAGATCAGAACTAGATCAGATCCAGATCAGATTCTGATCTAATATAATCGTATCTGGATCTGAGCTGATCTTGATCTGAGTTGATCTGATCAGATACAAACCAGATACAGATCAGATTCCGATCAGCTTTATATCTGATCTATTCTTATCTCATTTCATCTCATCTCACACTATCTCATCAATTAACATGAATATGTATCTAGGGATTATAGAAGTCGAATTGGAAGCTGGCTGCCAGTTGCCAGCTGACTAGTCGTGATCAACTCTGTTTTGATATGTTAAGAGCGATTTTGAAGCTGGCTGCCAGTTGCCAGTTGACGGTTCGCTAGTAAACAATTTCTGAAGTTACATTTGATTTGGCAGCTGGCTGCCAATTGCCGGTTGACTATTCAAATGAGTATTTATTACCAGTCAGAGTAAATCCTTGGAATTTGATTGGCAAGTTTGCTAAAAACTGCCGGGGTGTACAGAACCGTATTCGGGGGCTTCCACGGAGAATACAGAATTCAAATTTGACGTCGATTCGAAATTTCATATCGTCCTTAGTCCATTAATTCTTGACGGATTACAACCAAAAATCGATAATAAACGTAAAAGATTGTTCCTCGTATGTTCCTCAATTTGACACTATCAACTTCTAGGTACAACGTGTAACCGTTTAAACTCAAATGTTTACAAGTGAATATTGAATTCCTCTTTCGAAATTGCTCTGAGACGACGTCATATTTGCTCTGTGATGACGTCTCATGTCAGCAAAAATAAGAGTTGTTCCTTTCTTAATTAGGTAAGTCGGATCTCTGACTGGTAATAAATTAATTACACGGTAATTTGGCAGGGTGTGAAGTTAGCTACTTATTCCTGGTTCCTTATTCAGAATAACGAAAATAATTGGATAAGTAACTGGGTGTGAAGTTAGCTACTTATTCCCGGTTCGTTATTCCAAATAACGAAACTAATTGAATAAGTAGCTGGATGTGAAGTTAGCTACTTATTCCCGGTTCGTTATTCACAAAAACGAAAATAATCGAATAAGTAACTGGATGTGAAGTTAGCTACTTATTCCCGGTTTGCTATTCACAAAAACGAAAATAATCGAATAAGTAACGGGATGTGAAGTTAGCTACTTATTCCCGGTTCGTTATTCACAAAAACGAAAATAATCGAATAAGTAACTGGACGTGAAGTTGGCTACTTATTCCCGGTTCGTTATTCAAAATAACGAAAATAATTGAATAAGTAACGGGATGTGAAGTTAGCTACTTATTCCCGGTTCGTTATTCAGAATAATGAAAATAATCGAATAAGTAACGGGATGTGAAGTTAGTTACTTATTCCCGGTTCGTTATTCACAAAAACGAAAATGATCGAATAAGTAACGGGCTGTGAAGTTAGCTACTTATTCCCGGTTCGTTATTCACAAAAACGAAAATAATCGAATAAGTAACGGGATGTGAAGTTAGCTACTTATTCCCGGTTCGTTATTCACAAAAACGAAAATAATCGAATAAGTAACGGGCTGTGAAGCTAGTTACTTATTCCCGGTTCCTTATTCACAAAAACGAAAATATCGAATAAGTAACGGGATGTGAAGTTAGCTACTTATTCCCGGTTCGTTATTCACAAAATCGAAAATAATCGAATAAGTAACTGGATGTGAAGTTAGCTACTTATTCCCGGTTCGTTATTCAAAATAACGAAAATAATTGAATAAGTAACGGAATGTGAAGTTAGCTACTTATTCCCGGTTCGTTATTCAAATTAACGAAAATAATTGAATAAGTAACGGGATGTGAAGTTAGTTACTTATTCCCGGTTCGTTATTCAGAATAACGAAAATAATCGAATAAGTAACGGGATGTGAAGTTAGCTACTTATTCCCGGTTCGTTATTCACAAAAACGAAAATAATCGAATAAGTAACGGGCTGTGAAGTTAGCTACTTATTCCCGGTTCCTTATTCACAAAAACGAAAATATCGAATAAGTAACTGGATGTGAAGTTAGCTACTTATTCCCGGTTCGTTATTCACAAAAACGAAAATATTCGAATAAGTAACTGGATGTGAAGTTAGCTACTTATTCCCGGTTCGTTATTCAGAATAACGAAAATAATCGAATACGTAACGGGATGTGAAGTTAGCTACTTATTCCCGGTTCGTTATTCAAAATAACGAAAATAATTGAATAAGTAACAGGATGTGAAGTTAGCTAATTATTCCCGGTTCGTTATTCGGAACAACGAAAATAATCGAATAAGTAACGGGATGTGAAGTTAGCTACTTATTCCCGGTTCCTTATTCAAAATAACGAAAAATAATTGAATAAGTAACGGCATGTGAAGTTAACTACTTATTCCCGGTTCGTTATTCACAAAAACGAAAATAATCGAATAAGTAACGGGCTGTGAAGTTAGCTACTTATTCCCGGTTCGTTATTCAGAATAATGAAAATAATTGAATAAGTAACGGGACGTGAAGTTAGCTACTTATTCCCGGTTCGTTATTCACAAAAACGAAAATAATCGAATAAGTAACGGGCTGTGAACTTAGCTACTTATTCCCGGTTCCTTATTCACAAAAACGAAAATATCGAATAAGTAACGTGATGTGAAGTTAGCTACTTATTCCCGGTTCGTTATTCACAAAAACGAAAATAATCGAATAAGTAACTGGATGTGAAGTTAGCTACTTATTCCCGGTTCCTTATTCAAAATAATGAAAATAATTGAATAAGTAACGGGATGTGAAGTTAGCTACTTATTCCCGGTTCGTTATTCAGAATAACGAAAATAATCGAATACGAAACGGGATGTGAAATTAGCTACTTATTCCCGGTTCGTTATTCACAAAAACGAACATAATCGAATAAGTAACTGGACGTGAAGTTAGCTACTTATTCCCGGTTCGTTATTCAAAATAACGAAAATAATTGAATAAGTAACGGGATGTGAAGTTAGCTACTTCTTCCCGGTTCGTTATTCGGAACAACGAAAATAATCGAATAAGTAACGGGATGTGAAGTTAGCTACTTATTCCCGGTTCCTTAATCAAAATAACGAAAAATAATTGAATAAGTAACGGGATGTGAAGTTAGCTACTTATTCCCGGTTCGTTATTCACAAAAACGAAAATAATCGAATAAGTAACGGGATGTGAAGTTAGCTACTTATTCCCGGTTCCTTATTCAAAATAACGAAAATAATTGAATAAGTAACGGGATGTGAAGTTAGCTACTTATTCCCGGTTCGTTATTCACAAAAACGAAAATAATCGAATAAGTAACGGGATGTGAAGTTAGCTACTTATTCCCGGTTCGTTATTCACAAAATCGAAAATAATCGAATAAGTAACTGGACGTGAAGTTAGCTACTTATTCCCGGTTCGTTATTCAAAATAACAAAAATAATTGAATAAGTAACGGGATGTGAAGTTAGCTACTTATTCCCGGTTCGTTATTCAAATTAACGAAAATAATTGAATAAGTAACGGGATGTGAAGTTAGCTACTTATTCCCGGTTCGTTATTCAGAATAACGAAATTAATCGAATAAGTAACGGGATGTGAAGTTAGCTACTTATTCCCGGTTCGTTATTCACAAAAACGAAAATAATCGAATAAGTAACGGGCTGTGAAGTTAGCTACTTATTCCCGGTTCCATATTCACAAAAACGAAAATATCGAATAAGTAACGGGATGTGAAGTTAGCTACTTATTCCCGGTTCCTTATTCAAAATAATGAAAATAATTGAATAAGTAACGGGGTGTGAAGTTAGCTACTTATTCCCGGTTCGTTATTCAGAATAACGAAAATAATCGAATAAGTAACGGGGTGTGAAGTTAGCTACTTATTCCCGGTTCGTTATTCACAAAAACGAACATAATCGAATAAGTAACTGGACGTGAAGTTAGCTACTTATTCCCGGTTCGTTATTCGGAACAACGAAAATAATCGAATAAGTAACGGGATGTGAAGTTAGCTACTTATTCCCGGTTCGTTATTCAAAATAACGAAAAATAATTGAATAAGTAACGGGATGTGAAGTTAGCTACTTATTCCCGGTTCGTTATTCAAAAAACGAAAATAATCGAATAAGTAACGGGATGTGAAGTTAGCTACTTATTCCCGGTTCGTTATTCAAATTAACGAAAATAATTGAATAAGTAACGGGATGTGAAGTTAGCTACTTATTCCCGGTTCGTTATTCAGAATAACGAAAATAATTGAATAAGTAACTGGACGTGAAGTTAGTTACTTATTCCCGGTTCGTTATTCACAAAAACGAAAATAATCGAATAAGTAACTGGACGTGAAGTTAGCTACTTATTCCCGGTTCGTTATTCAAAATAACGAAAATAATTGAATAAGTAACGGGATGTGAAGTTAGCTACTTATTCCCGGTTCGTTATTCAGAATAATGAAAATAATCGAATAAGTAACGGGATGTGAAGTTAGTTACTTATTCCCGGTTCGTTATTCACAAAAACGAAAATAATCGAATAAGTAACGGGCTGTGAAGTTAGCTACTTATTCCCGGTTCCTTATTCACAAAAACGAAAATATCGAATAAGTAACGGGATGTGAAGTTAGCTACTTATTCCCGGTTCGTTATTCACAAAAACGAAAATAATCGAATAAGTAACTGGATGTGAAGTTAGCTACTTATTCCCGGTTCGTTATTCAAAATAATGAAAATAATTGAATAAGTAACGGGATGTGAAGTTAGCTACTTATTCCCGGTTCGTTATTCAGAATAACGAAAATAATCGAATAAGTAACGGGATGTGAAGTTAGCTACTTATTCCCGGTTCGTTATTCACAAAAACGAAAATAATCGAATAAGTAACGGGATGTGAAGTTAGCTACTTATTCCCGGTTTCTTATTCAAAATAACGAAAATAATTGAATAAGTAACGGGATGTGAAGTTAGCTACTTATTCCCGGTTCGTTATTCACAAAAACGAAAATAATCGAATAAGTAACGGGATGTGAAGTTAGCTACTTATTCCCGGTTCGTTATTCACAAAATCGAAAATAATCGAATAAGTAACTGGACGTGAAGTTAGCTACTTATTCCCGGTTCGTTATTCAAAATAACAAAAATAATTGAATAAGTAACGGGATGTGAAGTTAGCTACTTATTCCCGGTTCGTTATTCAAATTAACGAAAATAATTGAATAAGTAACGGGATGTGAAGTTAGCTACTTATTCCCGGTTCGTTATTCAGAATAACGAAATTAATCGAATAAGTAACGGGATGTGAAGTTAGCTACTTATTCCCGGTTCGTTATTCACAAAAACGAAAATAATCGAATAAGTAACGGGCTGTGAAGTTAGCTACTTATTCCCGGTTCCATATTCACAAAAACGAAAATATCGAATAAGTAACGGGATGTGAAGTTAGCTACTTATTCCCGGTTCGTTATTCACAAAAACGAAAATAATCGAATAAGTAACGTGATGTGAAGTTAGCTACTTATTCCCGGTTCGTTATTCACAAAAACGAAAATAATCGAATAAGTAACTGGATGTGAAGTTAGCTACTTATTCCCGGTTCGTTATTCAAATTAACGAAAATAATTGAATAAGTAACGGGATGTGAAGTTAGCTACTTATTCCCGGTTCGTTATTCACAAAAACGAACATAATCGAATAAGTAACTGGACGTGAAGTTAGCTACTTATTCCCGGTTCGTTATTCGGAACAACGAAAATAATCGAATAAGTAACGGGATGTGAAGTTAGCTACTTATTCCCGGTTCGTTATTCAAAATAACGAAAAATAATTGAATAAGTAACGGGATGTGATGTTAGCTACTTATTCCCGGTTCGTTATTCAAAAAACGAAAATAATCGAATAAGTAACGGGATGTGAAGTTAGCTACTTATTCCCGGTTCGTTATTCAAATTAACGAAAATAATTGAATAAGTAACGGGGTGTGAAGTTAGCTACTTATTCCCGGTTCGTTATTCAGAATAACGAAAATAATTGAATAAGTAACTGGACGTGAAGTTAGTTACTTATTCCCGGTTCGTTATTCACAAAAACGAAAATAATCGAATAAGTAACTGGACGTGAAGTTAGCTACTTATTCCCGGTTCGTTATTCAAAATAACGAAAATAATTGAATAAGTAACGGGATGTGAAGTTAGTTACTTATTCCCGGTTCGTTATTCACAAAAACGAAAATAATCGAATAAGTAACGGGCTGTGAAGTTAGCTACTTATTCCCGGTTCCTTATTCACAAAAACGAAAATATCGAATAAGTAACGGGATGTGAAGTTAGCTACTTATTCCCGGTTCGTTATTCACAAAAACGAAAATAATCGAATAAGTAACTGGATGTGAAGTTAGCTACTTATTCCCGGTTCGTTATTCAAAATAATGAAAATAATTGAATAAGTAACGGGATGTGAAGTTAGCTACTTATTCCCGGTTCGTTATTCAGAATAACGAAAATAATCGAATAAGTAACGGGATGTGAAGTTAGCTACTTATTCCCGGTTCGTTATTCACAAAAACGAAAATATCGAATAAGTAACGGGATGTGAAGTTAGCTACTTATTCCCGGTTCGTTATTCACAAAAACGAAAATAATCGAATAAGTAACGGGATGTGAAGTTAGCTACTTATTCCCGGTTCGTTATTCACAAAAACGAAAATAATCGAATAAGTAACTGGATGTGAAGTTAGCTACTTATTCCCGGTTCGTTATTCAAAATAACGAAAATAATTGAATAAGTAACGGGATGTGAAGTTAGCTACTTATTCCCGGTTCGTTATTCAGAATAACGAATATAATTGAATAAGTAACTGGGTGTGAAGTTAGCTACTTATTCCCGGTTCGTTATTCACAAAAACGAAAACAGTCGAATAAGTAACGGGGTGTGAAGTTAGCTACTTGTTTACTATTGAACATTCACCAGTCCATTGAATGTCGAACTGGGAACAAGGAACAAGTAGCCAACTTCACGGACATGTGTAGTTAACGTTATACTGAGGTTCGTGGATCTTCTTAACTGTCCGACCAGTACTTACAGAACTGGAATAGCTGTATAAATGAATCACCAAAATCGCTAAACTATAGAATGTATAAAAATGAACATAAACTTGAAGATTATCTTTTGTACTTACCAAAGAATCTTTCACTTCTCTTGTGTCAATTCAGATGCCTGAATTTCAAGCTTCCCATTGAAAAAGGACGTTTCTTTGGAATTGAGAGGGAACACAGATTGTGTAATCTTTGTGACAAACATGAAATAGGCGACGAGTTTCACTATTTGTTTAATTGCTCTTTTCTGATAGACGTAAATATCTACCTCCTGAACTGTACAGTCATCCAAACATTTTGAAATTCAAAAACCTTATGAATAATTCTGATCTGAATATTTTGACCAAATTAGCCTTGTTTGTTAAAACTATAATGCTGACAGTTAGATGAGCCGTCTTCCTTATATTGCGTGATTTCATTTTTGATTTATGTTACTATTAACCCGTTCCCTGTTCTATATTCTTGTAAGAAATAATGACATCATGAACATTAATAAGATTAGTTTTCATAATGGCATATAAACACAAAACATTTTGGTTCAGACAAGCTGTAGAATCAGATCTATATTAGATCTACCCCATAAGCAAACAGATCAGACCCTGTCCAGACGGCTCATATAAGAGTCATCTGATCTGGGTCTGCTCTGTTTGCAGATGCGTAAAATGCGCTTACATAGGGGAAAGGGTTAAGTTACAGTTTGACCCCTGTGATCCCGGCAGACACCATACCCTTGTCGGGACATCATCTATGTTGAGACATTTTACGATTTTGCAGGGTTCACATGGGTCTTATGTTTATTACTGTTTATATAATCCTTTTTCTTTTTCTCTGTTTTCTTTGTTTAGGTATCTCTTATGCCCGTATGGGCCATGAGTTTGAAATAAACTTGTAAAACTTGTAAACTTAAAACAAGGCGAACGTTTCTTTCTAACTTTTATTGCTATTTCGGTTCCCTGGCACGGTCTCTCTCTACAAGTCTTTAAACCATGCTCTTTGCCAACCTCGACAACCTCTGACTCTCAACTCTCGACTCTGGCTCTCTCCTCTCTCACAAAGCGCCCATACTCTTTATATACAGTCTGTAAGATCTCGAATGACTAACCAAGATTTACGTCAGAACTGCGTCATTACATTCCATCCACGTCCTAGCAAGGTAACTAGCATGAGTCAAACCTACGAAAGACCGGTACGAAAGACCGGCGGTGACATTTCCATTTCAAGATTTCACACAAAGCAATTCATGATTTCACGATTTCACAATTTCACAATTTCACGATTTCACGATTTCACTTCAAAATTTCACGATTTCACGATTTCACAATTTCACGATTTCACGATTTCACTTCAAAATTTCATGATTTCACGATTTCATGATTTCACAATTTCACGATTTCACTTCAAAATTTCATGATTTCACAATTTCACGATTTCACAATTTCACGATTTCACTTCAAAATTTCACAATTTCACAATTTCACGATTTCACAATTTCACAATTTCACGATTTCACAATTTCACGATTTCACGATTTCTCTTCAAAATTTCACAATTTCACGATTTCACAATTTCACAATTTCACGATTTCACGATTTCTCTTCAAAATTTCACAATTTCACGATTTCACAATTTCACGATTTCACAATTTCACGATTTCACGATTTCACTTCAAAATTTCACGATTTCACAATTTCACGATTTCACAATTTCACGATTTCATGATTTCATTTAGTCCATTTGAATTGTTATGACGTCATCAAAACGCACATGTTGAAGTAAAAGCCACGATGAAAGAAACGGCGGAAAACTATGACAATCTTCCCTTCCAGAACTGTAGGGCCGAGGGCCTTTATATTTTGCATGTAGCTTGTGCTCATGGTCCACCATCAATATTGTTTAACCCTTTCCTGCATAGATATTCATGCATGAGAATTGCCAATCATGTGTTTATTGTGTTAAATCATTGTCTTATGTTTGTATGACACTGTACTGGAGGAGAATTTAATTAATAATAAACTGTAAGAAATAATGACATCATGGATTTTAAATAAGATTAAATCTGAGTCGTCTGAGCTGGGTCTAGCCTGTTTGCAAAGGCGTAGAAAGGTGTATTTATGGATTTCAAATTGCCATCCTGATTTCAAGGGCGAGAGCCACTCTGTTGTCTTAATTACGTCAGCGTGCCACGTGGCTAAAAGATTCTACATGAGGCTGAAATTGCGAAATCGAGAAATTGTGAAGTCGTGAAATCTTGAAATTGTGAAATCGTGAAATCGTGAAATTGTGAAATTTTGAAGTGAAATCGTGAAATCGTGAAATCGTGAAATCATGAAATCATGAAATCATGAAATTGTGAAATCGTGAAATCATGAATTCTATTGTGTGAAATCTTGAAGTGGAAATGTCACCGCCGGTCTTTCGTAGACCGGCGATGACATTTCCATTTCAAGATTTCACACAAAGCTATTCATGATTTCACGATTTCACAATTTCACAATTTCACGATTTCACGATTTCACTTCAAAATTTCACGATTTCACGATTTCACAATTTCACGATTTCACGATTTCACTTCAAAATTTCATGATTTCACGATTTCATGATTTCACAATTTCACGATTTCACTTCAAAATTTCACGATTTCACAATTTCACGATTCACGATTTCACAATTTCACGATTTCACTTCAAAATTTCAAAATTTCACAATTTCACGATTTCACAATTTCACGATTTCACAATTTCACAATTTCACGATTTCACAATTTCACGATTTCACGATTTCTCTTAAAAATTTCACAATTTCACGATTTCACAATTTCACAATTTCACAATTTCACGATTTCACGATTTCTCTTCAAAATTTCACAATTTCACGATTTCACAATTTCACAATTTCACGATTTCACAATTTCACGATTTCATGATTTCATTTAGTCCATTTGAATTGATATGACGTCATCAAAACGCACATGTTGAAGTAAAAGCCACGATGAAAGAAACGGCGGAAAACTATGACAATCTTTCCTTCCAGAACTGTAGGACCGAGGGCCTTCATATTTTGCATGTAGCTAGTGCTCATGGTCCACCATCAATATTGTTTAACCCTTTCCTGCATGAATATTCATGCATGAGAATTGCCAATCATGTGTTTATTGTGTTAAATCATTGTCTTATGTTTGTATGACACTGTACTGGAGGATAATTTAATTAATAATAAACTGTAAGAAATAATGACATCATGGATTTTAAATAAGATTAAATCCTATAGGAGTCGTCTGAGCTGTGTCTAGCCTGTTTGCAAAGGCGTAGAAAGGTGTATTTATGGATTTCAAATTGCCATCCTGATTTCAAGGGCGAGAGCCACTCTGTTGCCTTAATTACGTCAGCGTGCCACGTGGCTAAACTATTCTACATGAGGTTGAAATTGCGAAATCGAGAAATTGTGAAGTCGTGAAATCTTGAAATTGTGAAATCGTGAAATCGTGAAATTGTGAAATTTTGAAGTGAAATCGTGAAATCGTGAAATCATGAAATCATGAAATTGTGAAATCGTGAAATCATGAATTCTATCTATTGTGTGAAATCTTGAAGTGGAAATGTCACCGCCGGTCTTTCGTACAAACCACCCCTGGCTCCTAATGCGGACATCTAACCCGGCTCATGGCCACATATAACATCAACGTAAGCAATTGACGTAACTTCTGTTGTTAGTGATATACAGCATGGTGATTACTATAGAAATAGTACAATTACAAATATTACTACAACGCAACTTGAGGATACCCTTGCTTTTATCATTCCCGAAGTTAGTGTATCATTTGTTGAGACCCAGCTTAAGTCACTCGATACTGTTAAGTCCACAGGTTCCGATGGTCTTAGTGCAAGATTTCTTAAAATCTCTGCTTATATCATAGCTCCAGTCCTTGCTAAGATCTTTAATCACAGCATCAAGACACATATTTTCCCCCAAGCATTAAAGACAGCCAAAGTTGTCCCCATTTACAAGAAGGGTTCTAGGAATGATAAGAGTAATTATAGGCCTATTTCCATTTTACCTATCATATCATTGATTTTTGAACGTCATGTTAGCTTTCATCTAAAGGAGTATTTTGAGACTAATAATCTATTTTATTCTCGACAGGCGGGCTTCAGAACGAATCATTCGTGCCAAACTGCTCTTGTCAAGTTATTAGATGATTGGATTTCAGCAATTGATAATAATGAAATTGTAGGTACGGTATTTCTAGATCTTTCTAAAGCCTTTGATCTGGTTGATCACAGACTACTAATAAATAAGTTAAAACTATATAAACTTGATTATTCAGCACATTCTTGGTTTAGATCATATTTACATAACAGGTTTCAGCAAACACAAGTGTCTGGTGTATGTTCCGAATCAACTCTGGTATTATCAGGGGTACCTCAAGGGTCTGTCTTAGGACCTTTGTTATTCTTAATTTTCATAAATGACATGCCCTTTACAATTAAACATTCTTTAACTGACATATTTGCAGATGACACGACAATTTCCGCCCATGGCGTATCACTTGACCTAGTCTTAGATTCTCTAACTAATGATTTATCAAATGTTAGAATGTGGTGCTGTCAAAATAACATGACTATCAATGTAGAAAAGACTAAAGCAATGTACATTACATCCAAGCCAAAGTCATATGGTATTCGATTACTTGAACCTACATGTACATTGAAATTTGATCATGATTTTATCACATGTAGCACAGAAGAAAAATTGTTGGGGGTTACAATTGATAGCACTCTAACTTGGGAAAGACATATTGACATTACCTTAAAGAAATGTAATTCTTTATTATTTTTGTTATCGCGCATAAAGACATTTCTCACTATCCCAATACGAAAATTATTTTTTAATGCTTACATCCTTCCCCATCTTGACTACTGTTGTATTATATGGGGTAATTGTAATGTTTCTCTAGAAGATAGACTTATCCGATTTCAGAAAAGAGCTGCAAGATTAATTCTTGACAAGGATTACAATAGTCCTTCTAATGTTTTATTTAACGAACTCAACTGGATAACCTTTCCTGAGAGGGTTAGATTTCAAAAGGCGGTTTTATTATACAAAATTTTCAGTGGTCAGTCTCCCGATTACCTAAACGATTTGTTTAAGTTTACCTCAGATGTCCATAATCGAACTCTGCGATCTTCATCTCAGTTTCAGCTTTATTCTCCAAGGCCTAATACGGAGATCTTTAGAAAATCATTCGTCTATTCTGGTACACTTATTTGGAACAGTCTACCAATTACTATCAGAAATGCCATTTCTGTTAATCAGTTCAAACTATTTTATTTGCAGTGGATCCGACAGAAAAATCAACCAATTAGTCCATAATTATACATTTTGACAACATATATCCTTTATCTGTACATACCGTAATTCTCAATACTGGTATACAATGTAAATAGTTTTTATTGTAGCAGTTTTTGTTGTAGCAGAATTGTTCTAATGCTGTATAACTATGCTGATTTCGTTTTTCATTGTTGAAACTGTTTAATAGCGTAATTACTGCACTGGACACATTATTTAATATTATGTTCCGTGATTGTTATCTTTGCTCATAAATGTATGAAATGTACCGATTAAGAGGGCATCGGGGTAGATTAGCAATTTGGCTAACCGAGCTACCCTTATTAATTAAGGTATTTTATTCATTCATTTACTCATTTAGATTAATTGGTTACTCTGAAAGCCTTTCATTCATTCATTCAATTCGTCAAAAACCTTCTGCATACAGTTTCGATCCAGATGAGACGTTGATTAACTGAACGTCTCATCAGGTTCAATTAGTTTACACTCTTAACTGCATTTTTTTAAAATTTGAAGCAGAGGACAATTTAGTTGAACTAATGATGAGCTAAAATATTTTCTTGTATTTATAATAATGACAGCGTGGGTAAATGACGTCACAAATATGTGATTTTGATAGCGCGTGCATTCATCCACCTGAATCGGGGTCAGATGTCATTTATGCAATTCATTTTTTGTGTGCAACACTTTATATATTATAGCTTTATATTATTAACTATTTGGATGACAGTGGCAAATCAAATTTATGATAACAGATTGGATCCAGATTAGACGCCAAGTTACTCGGAGTTTTAGCAGGATCCAACTGCGTGTCCTTAAACAATAAATCTACAAATTGAAGCAGACAACAATTATTAATTATCCAGACGCAAAAATAGGGGGCCTACTGAATTTCTGAACATTGCTTTCGAGTGCATATAGATCTGTGTTTTACTGTTTTGTATATTGTATGAAATGCTTTTGTTCTAGGGCCTCAATGTAGGTTAGTCATTATGATTATTGAGCTACCCTCGTTAAACAAAGTATTTAATTCATTCATTTCATTCGCTTAGTTTTATTGTTACTAATTTTTTAGTTTGCTCTTGAATGTTTTTATCGTTTGTATGCTAGACATTACTTGTCTCCATTAATACAGAACATCAGAGTGAATCAACCAGCTTTAATCTGGATGAGACGCCAATTGCTTTGGTGCTTCATCTTAAAAGCAACTGTTTGTACGGTATATCCGCTAAATAACACCTAGCGTTTTTAATAGCCTTTCATTTATATTCCATGCATATGTACAATAGCTGGTGAATATACGTTACCACACAGCGTCTGATCGTGGTTGTACCCAATGTCATTGCGATATCGGGCCAACTTTGCGCTGACGTCTTGTGGGATCTGGGTAAAACCTTGAAATATTATAGACCCTATGCTAACCATTAAGTAAAACTTTCATTCTACCAGTAACCAATACCATATGTATCTTTAAAGATGTATGTAACTTTTACTAGATTGTTTTTAATGTGCTTGTATATATGTTACTGTTGAGGGCCTCATGGAAGATTGATTTTATCAAATGAGTTCTCTCGTTAAATAAAGTCTTTATTATTATTATTATTATTATGTAATTTGCATAACGGAAGCGTAGGCTGACAGGAAGTTAACATACCGACAGTATAACCAATCGGGTATATATCGGAACCGTACGTGACTCGTTAGCTCAGATCGTAAAGCATACCGGAATGTCAATGAGAAAATCGGAATCATAATCGTTTCTGAAATTATTTTGGAACGTATTCTTTGTATTTCCGGTGGTTTCGTGACAATTTAATACAATGCAGTTTGGCTATAAATGAAACGTTGAATGCATTTATAAGCTCTCTATGCTTTAACGCTTTTTTCACGCCTGTGCAACACGACTGTACCCATGTCAGGCTTCTGTAGCTGCTGTCTGACCATGTCTGCTCTGTTCGCTCTGTTCGCTTATTAAATTACAGTAAAATCCCTATTAACCGGACGTTCAATTTAGTATAAATATCGGTCTTGTAGACAGGTGACAGCTTAATGCATGTTGAAAGCCATACATAAAGCTCCTCTAGAAGCTTTCTTCATGACTTTCACCCTGCACCAAGCTAGCTGCCTAAAAGTATCTATAAGTTCTTCTCTTCTAGAATTCCGGTTTAGAGGGGTAGCTGATATTTCATTGTCTACCGATACCAAACAACCCTGTATTCGTAATATCATTATAAAGATTCAGCTAAAATCATACCTAAATGGTGTTACGTGTTACAGTTAACCCATTCCCTCATATTGACGACTTTTGACGACTCTGTAAAAGTCACTTTGTGAAACCATTGTGATAAATAGAGCATTTGCTCCTATAGGAGCAAATGCTCTATTTATCACAATGGTTTCAAACTACAAAATTCTAAAATTTTCCTTTTCTCTAGTTAATGCCCCTTTTCGGTAGATTTATTCAAAGAGGTTGGGTCTAAAAATAGACTATGAGGTAATGGGTTAATAGACTAACTTTGATTAGTATTCATGTAAGGAATAATGGCAACATGAATATTTATTAGCTGAAATGTTATCATGTTAACTTTTCAAAGGAATGTTGTGCTTTGACAATATCTGTTGAATGATATCTATAGCATGTCAAAAGCAAATGGAGCAGACCCTGATCAGACGGCTGCTATAGGACCCGTTTGATCTGTGCCTACTCTGTTAAAAAAGGCTTGAAATGCGTTTGGATGAGGGAAAAGTGGTGTTTTTTTTGTTTTTGTTTTTTAAAAAACAACACCCAAAACAACCAACAACATCCATCTTCCGTTCGATCGTAGCATTTTAACCCTTCTCTTGCTGAATTTTAAAATACATTTCTCCTTCTTTTCCCATTCCCTGTTGTATAATTACATATATCTTCACTGTGTACAAGTATGTCGCTGTGCAATCACTGCTGTGGAGTGCACTGGTTGCACAATCAACTTGTAAATAGTGCAGACCCTGATGAGACAGGAGCTGTCTCATCTGGGTCTTCACTATTTACAGGTAGATATATTGACGTGAATAGCTAGCGAAGGGTTAAATGTTGAAAAGTGTGTTTACGTTACAGGTTGTTCACTTTTTACCTCATACAAACGTATTGTTACGTCTGCCCAATGGTATTCACGATACCATTATGTGTGTCCTGAATACTCGTCGTATAAGGGGTTTAATATCGGATTAATAATATGAAATACAAACATCGACATACGAGCATATGCCGGGATAGTTTCTGTTGCTCTGATGCAAAGGTCTTTCTCGGCATTTTCTTTCGGAAAGCCGTATAGCGCATCCGATACATTTTTCGTATTACATGTATATCAAACTATGTCGATGTTCGGTTTACTTTTATTGAGAAGCTACTGAGGTGTTTTCTTTAACCCCTCGATAGCTGCAATTCTTTCTTTTTTCAAAGAATTCATGCTTTATAAGAAAAGACACTGATCAAACTTGAAACAGATAAATCAAACCTTCTAAATCCAGATCACTCTTCGACTAATTTGGGATCTGGAACGATCTAGCCTGTCTCATACTTACCGCAAGCTATTCAGCCAACTTCATGATTTTTTAACCTTTTACTCAATGAGTATTCATATGAAATTATATTTCTGTGAATATAAACTTAGCTGATTTTTAAAATGACACAATGAGCGATGTAGAATCAATTCTTATGATTTCATGACCAAACCGAGTAGACCCTAGTATGATGGTCCCTACAAGAAGCCTTCAATCAGACTTCTTTTGGAGCTAGAGGCTCCTATAGGAGCCGTCTTATCATGGCCTGCTGTGCTTGCTAATAGAATAATATTTTTACAATTCTGTACAGTCTACTATGGCCAAACATTCCCATGCCCATGTACCGTTATAAGAATTAATTTTATGAATATTCATGATGCCATTATTTCTTATACCAATACTCATTGAGTATAGGTTTACCACTTTACTTCATAAATGAACCTTTCTATGCCTCTGCAAACAGAGCAGACCCAGATCAGGAACTGCTCTGTTTGCTTATGAAATTATAATAGATCTGACACCAACATAACATCTGTATATAGGTCATTATAGATAAATACCGATAGATAATGAAATCAATATCCATGATACCAGTATTACTAACATGAGTATTCATGGTTAACCCTTTCCCTCATATAAACGTGTTTTTCACGCATTTACAAACAGAATAGACCCAGATCAGACGGCTCCTAGAGGAGCCGTCTGATCAGGGTCTACTCTGTTTGCTAACATAATTTGATAGATCTGTTTCTTTGCTTTCCAAAATGTTCCACCTTGCATATATCTTTATAACTGTTTTGTTAACGAATATTCATTAGGTATTGAAATTTGAAATAAACATAGAACAGGGAAAGGGTTAAGCAGTCACCTCGTGTATATTCACTAGCCTGCTAGAAAAAAAGAGGTCGGCCCAAACACTGTGATCTACTGTAATTGTTTTCTTTATTCCGAAATGTTAAAACGTTTGAAAATCTATTACTTTTGTCCCAGTGTCAAACGGCTTGGATCTGGATGAGACCCCGAATTACTCGGCGTCTCATCTGGATCCAAGTTGTTTGTCAAATGCGAGTCAGATTGAACATACCAGGCAAATGGTTTAAATGTCACAATATGTCACTATAGAAAACACATGTTTTGAACTTGGTTTCTTCGCATTGGTCTAACAAGTAATTTACACTCTTCTTCCCTAATATACTGACTTTAATCCAATATACATCATTATTGCCCTGCAATAATATTTGCAAACAACATGGATCCGTATGAAATGCAGAATCACGCATGCACCTTGTTTATAGGTCGGTAAATATTTTTTCAAATGTCTGAAATAATTTAAAGTAAGAACAAATGGCAGCAGATCAGGGTTTGAGTGAACATAGATTTTATTTGTTTCGCAACAAGATAAGGATAAGCAGATGTAAAGTTCATAACTTTATGAAGAACTCATGACTTGGGTGCGAACTAACCCTTGCCCCGCTATCCGTTACCTGACTAAAATATTTCAAACATTATGGATCCTGATGAGACGCCGATTCACTCGGCATCTCATCAGGATCTAAACTATTTGATACTCGGTCAATAACTTCTCAAAAACTTTATCGGATCGGAAGTAGTCATAATTGCAGCAGATCCAGATCCAGATACAGAAGACAGTAATGTTTCAAGGTAAGGTAAGAACTAACCCTCTCTACGCCAGTGCAAACAGAGTAGACCAGAATCAGATGGTTTCTATTGGAGCTGTCTGATCCGGATCTACTCTGCTTGGTTCTAGTGTCCGTGTGCAATTATATAGAAAAAAGATTTAATTAATATTCATTTCATGTGATTATTTCTTACATGAATATTCATGGAGTAAGGGGTTGATTTACAGTGTAAGGTAACACAACGAAGTTAATTAATCTTTGTCCTGATAGGTTAACGCTTTCTACACTAGATGACTCACAATTCATACATGGACAATATTACTATATAAACATGTATATTACACATACTCGTATGTGTAATATACATGTTTATATACTCGAGCCAGTACAACACACGAGATAAAACACACGAGACAGGACAAGACACGAGGATGTACGATTCATAAGGCAGTACAACACACGAGACAGTACTATTCACAAGGCAGTACAACACACGAGACAGCACATCACACAGGACAGTACAACACACGAGACAGTACAACACACAGGACAGTACAACACACGAGACAGTACAACACACAGGACAGTACAACATACGAGACAGCACAACACATGGGACAGTGCAACATACGAGACAATACAGCACATGAGACAGTGCCACGCACGAGACAGTCCAACACATGAGACAGTACAACACACGAGACAGTGCAACACATGAGATATAACAAACGACACACGAAACTGTATAATTTACAAGACAGCACAACATACGAGACAGCACAACACACGGGACAGTGAGTGCAACATACGAGACAGTACAGCACACGAGACAGTACTGCCCACGAGATAGTACAACACAAGTGCACACACGAGATATAACAAACGACACATGGGACTGTATTATTTTCAAGACAGTACAACACACGAGACAGTACAACACACGAGACTGTACAGTCGACAGGACAGTACAACACACGAGCCAGTACCACACACGGATCGGTACAACATACGAGACTTACAATTCGCAATATAGTACAACACACGAAGCTACAGCACACGAATCAGTACAACACATGAGACAGAACAACACACGAGACAGTACAACACACGAGCCTGTACAATTCACGAAACAGTACAACACAGAAGCAGCACAACACCCGTTGAGCTTTCTGCATGACATCCACCCTGCATTAAGCTGCCACCTGCTTGCAAGACATATTTATCCTAAATTGAACGCCCGGTTTAGAGTGATTTTACTGTATTTAACGTTCCTTTCAACCTGTTGAACAACAGCGTTTTACAGTACTCGCGCACTTGATTTCCTCTCATATAATTACAGTACAACCCCTTTAAAATGACGACTTCATAAAGAAACATTGGTGTCACAGAAAAGCAGGTTGTAGCTAAATACAGGACGAGCGTAATGCAGGTCGGCACTTTCTGCATAACTTTTGTCCTGCATTTAGCATTCACATGTCTCTTTGACCCAGAACTAGACCACGTTTTAGTGGTAGCATTAGAGGGGTCTTCCTATATATATAGTTTGACCTCAACCTGAAAGATGGACAATGTATTGAAAAGTACAATTGAAGGGCAATGTCGAAATATAAATCTTTTTGTTTTTTAAGATATGCATGTTTTCGGAACCTTTAACCCATTTAACTGTCACCACTGAAGTCGACGGAAAGCGGACAGTTTGGATTCAGATGAGATACCGAGTAACTCGGCGTCTCATCAGGGTTCAAATGTTTGACGCACCATGAACTGTTTAGAGAGGAAATTGAGAGATTCCACTCTGAAACTTGAAGCAGACGACATTGTTTGCCATAGAGAACTATTTGGCGTCAAGAGAATAAGGATTTATAGCTAATCAACAGCTACATTTCGTCCTTAGTGTAAAATAGTTAATTCTTTAATCCTTTTAGTGCTGAATTGTCAAATGTACTATTCCATATTCAGACAGGTTAGGCTTATAGTGAATATTTAGGGATTTTTCTAAAGAAAGGTGTAACATGACAAACAGTACAGACCCTTGTGAGAGAGCTCCTCTAGGAACCTTCTCATCTGGGTTGTCACTGTTTGCAAATGACATTAGTGACTCGTTCAGTCATTGTAATGGTTAAAAGATCTTGCTGTCAATTCCTGTAAACTTTTGCAAACCGTGTTTATCCAGTTGAGAATCACGAACTACAGCAAACCCTCTAATACGACCACCAAAAAGGGGCATCATTCTGGGTGGCAGAGGCAGGTGGTAGCTTAATGCAGGACGAAAGTTATGCAGAAAGCTCCTACAGGAGCTTTCTGCATGACTTTCGCCCTGCATTAAGCAACCACCTGCTTTAAACGACGCCAGTGGCTGTTTATTAAGTGGTCGCATTAGCGGGGTTTTACTGTAAGTCCAAACTGACACTGAAAATGTATTTTTGAAGCGAGATGGAGGGAGAATATAAACATGGGAATGGTAGGACTACACATTTTGCAGACGACAGTTTCCTGTGATTAGCGCGTAAAGAATTTAATCCTCAGTAGTATATCAAGGTTATCCAAATTCTTGTGAAATTAACCCTTAGCCAGCTATAAAAATGATGTCTGCTCAATTTGTTTCTTTTCACTTACTTCCGATTCGTTAAAAACAACATTGACCAAGTGTAAAACAGCTTAGATCCTGACTAGACGCCTAATTATTTGGCGTCTGATCTGGATCCAATATGCTTGCCAATGTGAGTGAGGTCTCAATTAGGCGGCAAACAGTTACGACGGCCTTGTCCGGAATCTCGGTCTTGTGAGAGAAAAAATGCATGCATAGTACTAAATCACAGGTTCTCGTATGGCACTGAATTTGTAGTGCAATCATTCTGGACCTGGCTGGACTGAGATGAAATTTGTATATGGATATTGGAAATCAAACAAACAGTCTATATAACACACCGGACTGATGGTTTCAAAATTACCCATTCAGCTAAAATATGGTCCAGTTTGCAAAAACACAACCTTTTCTTTAATCTCAATTAAAAACGTTGAGGAACCAGTGTTAATTATTTAGCAGAATATGGATTAATGATGGCTTTTAAGAGAGTGGACTGAACGTGTATATGAAATGTTTAATGAATGACTCTTACATGTAAAAGTGGCTTGCAGCCATTTCTCCGCTAACGTCACTTTTGCAAACTGTATAGACCCAGATCAGACGGCTCTTATAGGGGTTCCCTCTCTAATCAGGGTTATTTAATTATATATGTTTTGTTCTACAGTCCTATATTCAAATGCCATTATAAAAATAGTCTTATTCATAATACCATTATGTATTTAATGATTAAATCATGAAGTAAAGTTCTGTCAATTTTATTTCTTATCACATTCATTAACGTTTGGATAACGTCATGGAAAACACTCCTCTATGACACATCGTTTGTACATTTACAATATATTGCGAGATTCAAGGTTCTCAACTAGGAACTTAGGTTAACAGGTGACAACCTAGGTTCTCGGTGGAAACCTAGGATCATAGTAGAGGTCATATGTTGTTAAAAAAATGAGAACCTAGTTTATGTGGGGACAAGTTAAACACTTATTCTAAGAATACAGGTTCGCGTTTAAAAACCTATGAGTTGATACTTACCCATAGCTTTTAGATTCTCGGGTGGTAAAAAATGGAGAAAAATAATAAAAAAGAAAATTGTAGCAGACGATAAAGTTTGCAGACGACAACATTTGGCAGCGAAAAAGTTAATGCAGGACAAATGTAAGGTTCTTGCCTTAATGGTGTTTCAATTTGTCTTTGGATTATGCATTGTTTGAATGATGCCATTTGATTATGAAGATACCACTCTTTGAAACCATTCACTTTTGATTAAGTATTGTTTGAATCTCGTCATTCGATTATGAAGACACCACTCTTTAAAATCATTCACTTTTGATTATGTGTTTTATTTTATTATATCCTTTGATTATAATGAAACCATACTTTGAATTGTACTGCATATGTCGTTTGATCTTAGACTCATATCACATATTGTACTGTATTATGTGAACTGATTCAGTATTTTCCAATATATGTTTATCTAATCAGAAATTCTTGTAATCCTATAAGTGTAGAGTTTCCTAATATAATTGCAGTTTGTCCTAGGACAAATTGTCATCGGAGTCTGTACTAATAGAATCGCTGATTTTTCTAGTATAGATTGCGACTTGAGTCTGTCCTAGGATAGACTGCAATCGCAATTCTGTCCTGGGAGAATCGGCGATTGTCCTGAATCGCGATTTCTACTGTGGCACACATATATGTATTTTTTTTCCACATGGTGTTAGAGTACAATGGAGCTAGTTGACCTTCAGTAAACGAAACGTAGCCATAGAGTTTAAACAACATTATTAAAAGTACAAATAGTTAGCATGCCTTATATACTTAAACCCTTTGTATATTGGTAGTGAACTCATGATAACCTCGGCCAACAGTTTGATCCAGATCATATTCCGAGCACAACAGCGTCTCATCAGGATCCAAACTGTTCGTCACAAACCATGGTTGTTAAAAAAACAAGAGAAAAATCAAACTTAACTATGTGGGAAACGACATATTGTTCAGACGACGCCTACATAGCGCGCAAAGTGACGACCCTTGTCCCACTATATGCGAGATCGCTCACTTTTGCAAACAGTTTGGATCCAGATGAGACGCCGAGCACGTATGCATCTTATCTAGGTCCAAACTGTTTGACACTCGGTCAATAGTTTTTCAAAAGTTAGATAGAATCGGAAATAGTCAAAATTGCACCAGATTCAATTTTTAGCAAACATTATTTCAACTATGGAATAAGCGTTAAACCGTAGCCCTCTCTCCTTGACCACTTGAACAGAAGGATTAGTGTCCTTCATATAAACATGTTTTCACGCATTTGCAATCAGAGTAGACCCAGATCAGACGGCTCCTATAGGAGCCGTCTGATCAGGCCTGCTCTGTTTGTTTATGGAATTTGATAGATCTGTTTTTTTTACTTTCTAAAATAGCTACAATGTTCGACCTTCCATAGTTCATTATAACTGTTTTGTCCATAAACATTCAGTGCGTATCGAAATTTGAAATAAACATAGAACAGGGAAAGGGTTAACTCTTTGCCTGTTCTGAAACATAATATATTACAATTGTCACTGACTTCTGATTCGTACACGTATTTGAGGACTGATTGGAAGAGTGCCACACAGTTTAGATCCAGATGAGGCTTCGAGTTTCTTGTCGTCTCGCCTGTTTCCAATGTGTCTGCCAATGCTAGTTTATAAACAGTGTTGATACATTCTGTGTACTATCATTGCAAACACTTGTGGAACTAAATGAAACGCGAGTTCAATTCTCATCTTGTAATTTAGTTCAGAAAGGTAATACATTATATATTTTATATTTCAAAACTGTCAAACGAAGATTTTATCAGTAGACAGACGACATGTTAGCCAACACTCAGCTTAGTGAGACAACTATTGAAGGTATGGTGTTTGTTTCGCAACCCCAACTGGTGAGGTTTCTGGGTTGAGCTTATGCCATGGACAAAACTATTAACCTCTACCCTGTTGTGAAAAAATAATGTCTGCTAAAATATGCGAGTTTGACTACTTCCGATCCAAGCAAGACTTTAAGAAACTATTGACCGGGTGTCAAACAGCTTGGATCATGGACAGATCGAGTGTCAAACAGATTGGATTCTGGGCAGACCGAGTGTCAAACAGCTTGGATCCTGGGCAGACGCCGAGTTTATCTGGAATCAAGCTGTTTGCATATACAATGTATAAATCAAGTATCGAATAGAGGAAAAAGGGTTAACACGTTCGCTGCATTCTAATTTTCTTCCAATTTCTTTCAAACAGATGTAATTACAATTTCTAATAGTTTGGAGCCTGTCTGCAACTGGTGTCTGGATGCTATCTCCTCAACCTATGGTGTTGGCGTTTCCAAATTTCTTTTGTGGTTCCTTGTACGTACGACATTTCAGAGACCCAGAGGTGTCTGCAATATAAGTACATGCATGTATTTATTCCCTGTTAGTCCACATCCAAACTCAAGGTGATGACTTTAGAAATGCTAAAAACAGTCTTCGATTGGGGCAATGGAGTGCTTGCCAATACCCTCTTGTTCATAGTGTCTTTACTTTTCACATACATATTATAAAAACAGGTGTCTGCTTAAAGCAAGGTGAAAGTAAAACAGAACGCTCCTTGCTTTAAGCAGAAACCTGCCCTAAATACCAACTAATCAACATAATTTTGTGGCCGTTATAGATAGGATTTACTGTATATGCATCAGGTGAAGAGTGTTCTACCGGTATTAGCCTGATAGAGATGCATCAGGTGAAGAGTGTTCTACCGGTATTAGCCTGATAGAGATGTATCAGGTGAAGAGTGTTCTACCGGTATTAGCCTGATAGAGATGCATCAGGTGAAGAGTATTCTACCGGTATTAGCCTGCTATAGATGCATCAGGTGAAGAGTGTTCTACCGGTATTAGCCTGATAGAGATGTATCAGGTGAAGAGTGTTCTACCGGTATTAGCCTGCTATAGATGCATCAGGTGAAGAGTGTTCTACCGGTATTAGCCTGATAGAGATGCATCAGGTGAAGAGTGTTCTACCGGTATTAGCCTGCTATAGATGCATCAGGTGAAGAGTGTTCTACCGGTATTAGCCTGATAGAGATGCATCAGGTGAAGAGTGTTCTACCGGTATTAGCCTGATAGAGATGCATCAGGTGAAGAGTGTTCTACCGGTATTAGCCTGATAGAGATGCATCAGGTGAAGAGTGTTCTACCGGTATTAGCCTGATAGAGATGTATCAGGTGAAGAGTGTTCTACCGGTATTAGCCTGATAGAGATGCATCAGGTGAAGACTGTTCTACCGGTATTTGTCTGATAGAGATGCATCAGGTGAAGAGTGTTCTACCGGTATTAGCCTGATAGAGATGCATCAGGTGAAGAGTGTTCTACCGGTATTAGCCTGATAGAGATGCATCAGGTGAAGAGTGTTCTACCGGTATTAGCCTGATAGAGATGTATCAGGTGAAGAGTGTTCTACCGGTATTAGCCTGATAGAGATGCATCAGGTGAAGACTGTTCTACCGGTATTTGCCTGATAGAGATGCATCAGGTGAAGACTGTTCTACCGGTATTAGCCTGATAGAGATGCACCAGGTGAAGAGTGTTCTACCGGTATTAGCCTGACAGAGATGCATTTGCACGCCTTTGCATTCTGAGAAGACCCAAATGTCTGATCAGGGTCTACTCTGTTTGCTGAACAGAACAGAACAGATCCTTTATTTTCGTCACAGTTTACATAAAAGTAACAACATGTGAGCTTATAGAGGAAACCATAAATCACAAAGAATAATACCAAACCTTAAGAATATTGATGTCGTGTACTGAGCGTCTCGAATAACCGCGTCACCGAATCCCCGGCGACATCTCCCCGGCCCCGCCCAACGAAACACGAAACCCACCCCAATAGCCCCAGTGCAGGAGACGAACTCCGATGCAAAGCCCCACCCGAACTCGACAGCAGGCGTGCTTATGTAACTATACTAGAACAGAGTCCATGCTTATAAAACGTTTAGTTGAGTCTGAATTCGTTCTCAAGTTTTTGATTGGTCCGATTTGAGGCTTTGGCTCAAATCTGACCAATCAAAAGCTTGAGAACTCAAATCTGACCAATCAAAAGCTTGAGAACGAAACTCAGACTCAACTAAAAGCTTTATAAGCATGGACCCTGACTCTACAGTAGCTGCAATAATCAGACATTCGGATGTTCAATTACAGTTGAATGTCGAGATCTCGAACTTCTAAACACCATACAGATTACTAGGAGAGGACAGATGTTTTATCAGTTCACAACTTACCCCTTTACCTCATAGGCTATTTTTAGATACAGCCTCTTTGAATAAATCTACCGAACAGGAGCATTAACTAGAGAAAAAGGAATATTTTAGAATATTGTTGTTTGAAACCATTGTGATAAATAGAGCATTTGCTCCTATAGGAGCAAATGCTCTATTTATCACAATGGTTTCACAAAATGACTTTTACAGAATCGTTAAAAGTCGTCAATATGAGGGAATGGGTTAATGCAGGTCTAACGTAATGCTGAAAACTCATGTAGAAGCATTCGGCATTACTTTCGACCTGCATTAAGCTGTAACGTGTGTTTCTAGATATGTGTAGTGATACATTTTAGAACAGTTATGCACTGTAAATTTTGGAATGGTCGAACCTTTACTTCGAGCTATCCAGAAGGTCGAGTTATCGGAGTTCAAGATATCGAGTGAGTGAGTGAGTTGGGTTTTACGTCCGACCAACAGTATTTCAGTTATTCAAGATATCGAAGTTAAACCATTGTGATAATTCTGGTAATACATGTCCATGTTGGCATGTCAGGTAAAGAGTTATGTGATCCCTTGGGAGAAGAATAATGTAAATGAAAAAGGGAATCCATCCTAGACTGCGAACGTGAGTGTCGTGATCCAAACAAGTACAAGACAGGCTTGGCGTTAATCGTCGGAGTTTTTATGTTTATCAGAAACATTTTCCAAAACAAGTTGTTTCAAAGTCAATGACTGCTACCCGTGATAATAATTAATGAATTGTTTAACCATTTTCATGCTAAATACGTGGGTAATTCAAATTTTAATACAGTAAAAATCCTCTAAACCGGAAGTGTAATAAGAGAAAAATGTAGTTACTTTTAGGCAGGTGGCTGCTTAATGCAAGGTTAAAGTCATGCAGAAAGCTGCTAGAGGAACTTTCTGTATGACTTTCACGCTGAATTAATCTGCCACCTGTATCCAAGACCGTTGTTTTATACTAAATTTAACGTTCGGTTTAGAGGGTTTTTTACTTTATACTGTAAATACAAAACACAATCCATCCTGGACTATATATCGACGTGAGTTAGAACCAAACAATTAGGAGACCGTCTTGTCGTGATTTGGGTTGCGTCAATTGTTGGATTTTTTATCAAACATATTTTTCCAGAACAAATTGTTTCATTTGTTTAACCCTTCTCATGCTCAATGACGTATAGATTTGCCTTTGAAAATAGTGTAGACCCAGATGAGCATTCTCTTAGAGAAGCTGTACCATATGAGTTTGTATTATTTGCCATAAGTCAGTGGCTACACGATTGTAATCCACTTTTATAACAAATGTTGGTTATTTCTCTCTCTCTCTCTCTCTCTCTCTCTCTCTCTCTCTCTCTCTCTCTCTCTCTCTCTCTCTCTCTCTCTCTTTTGTTTTAAATTCATAGTGGGGGATTAAATTTGAATACAGTAAAGCCCCCTCTTAACCGGAATTCTAATAGAAAAGATTTTAGGTAATTTTAGGCAGGTGGCTGCTTAATGCAGGATGAAAGTCACGCAGAAAGCTCCTATAGATTCAACGTCCGGTTTAGATAGGTTTTACAATATTCAGCATATGGATGATTAACTCTTCTTGTGCTAAGCGCGTCTTTGCTCGCATTATGCAAAAGTTTGGATCCAGATAAGATGCAGAGTAAATCGAAGTGTCATCAGGATCCAAGCTATTTTTAGATCCAACCTCTTTGAATGAATCTACCAAAAAGGAGCATTAACTAGTGAAAAGGAAAGTTTTAGAATTATGTAGTTCTGAAACCATTGTGATTAATAGAGCATTTGCTCGTTAGGAGCAAATGCTCTATTTATCACAATGGTTTCAAAAAGTGACTTTTAAAGAGGCGTAAAAAGACATATTTATGAAGGAAAGGATTAATAGTTTCTCAAAAGTTCGATGGAATTGGTAGTGAGTGAATAGTTCAGGAAATCAGGTATTGAGCAGACATTATTCTTTCAGCATTGGAAGGGTTAACCGTTTCCCTGTTCTATGTTTATTACAATATCAATACCTACTGAATATTCATGGACAAAATAGGTATAATGAAATATGGAAGGTGTAACATTGTAGCCATTTTAGGAAGTAAAGAATTAGATCTTTCAAATTCCACTAGCAAACAGATCAGATCCTGATCAGACGGCTCCTCTAGGAGCCGTCTGATCTGGGTCTTCTCTGTTTGTAAATGCGTGAAAATACGTTTGTATGAGGGAAAGGGTTAACATTTCTGATGTAAGCATTTATAATCAGTTAGGAGAGAGTATACAACAGAACCTGTTCTGAGTGGTCATTCAGTTATTGAACATAGAAGTCTTAAAGTCAGGTGGTTGCTCTGTGCAGGACAAAAGTAATAATGGAATCTCCTATAGGAGCTTTCTGCATTACTTGTTACATGTATTAAGAAAGCACATGCCTTTCAGACCCATAATTAGAGCTCATTTGGATGGCCGCTTGAGATTGGTTCTACTGGATCTCCTGGACGTCTGATCAGAACCCACACTGTTTGACTGTTTAAAAGCCTTACACTGTATCTGAAAAGAACCGATAGAAAATATTTACCTTTAGAGTTGCAACAGACACCAATAGTTCGTACACGCAACTTACATAACGTTGGTGGGTAAGTGGAGAGGCTCAGAAGACGGGGTGGGAGGGGGTCGATTAACCCTTTCCCTGTTCTATGTTTATTCCAAATTTCAATACCTACTGAATATTCCTGGACAGACTAGTTAGAATGAAATATGGAAAAATGAACACTGTAGCCATTTTAGAAAGTAAACAAACTGAGCTATCAAATTCCATTAGCAAACTGAGCAGACCCTGGGTCTACTCTGTTTACAAATGCGTGAAAATACGTTTCTATGACAGAAAGGGTTAATCTGCTACTAAAACCTATTCATCTTCTCTATTAGCTGTATTAGCCTAGTTGGTCTGACACGCGCCAAGTCTTATCTGAACATGCATTGAAATCACCATGACTTGCATAAGGGGGTTTTAAAGCCTTGAGCATGCTCAACCATCGTCTGTGTAAATTACAAGAGTATAGCTTTCTTTAATTTCTTTCAAATATCAATGTGCTACACAACTTGGTTCATGATGAGATGCTGATTATCCGATGTCTCGCCAGGATCCAAGCTGGTTACAAAGGTAGAAACAGAATTCGACCTAAGCGTGCTGCATTCCCATCATACTGAGCGCGAGTTGACCGACATTTGTAAATAGTTGCATTCAGAATAGCCACCGAATAACTCGCCATCTGATCAGGATCCAAGCTGTTCGGCACTAACTCGGCCGACAGCTTTTCAAAACAACAAAATAAAAGTAAGTGAAACTAGGATCAGGTCAATGTTTGAGTTGATGTTAATTGTAATAGCAAGCCCTCTCCCTGTTCTATGTTTAGTCCAAATTTCGATACCTAATGAATATTCATGGACAAAATAGTTATAATGAAATATGGAAGGTGGGACATTGTTGCCATTAAATCAAGTAAAGAAACAGGTCTATCAAATTCCATTAGCAAACAGAGCAGATCCTGATTAGACAGCTCCTATAGGAGCCGTCCGATCTGGGTCTTCTCTGTTTGCAAATGCGTGAAAACACGTTTATATGAAGGAAAGAGTTAAATTTTAACAGCAAGATAAGAGTTAAGGTTAACAGGGCAATAATCGGATTTATTCTACCCATGAGTCCGACTTATCAGCCAAGTGACAAAACATTATGTTTGCAAACTGATTTTAAAGTCAATCACAGATAACTCTTTATGCCCCCATCCCCTTGCTGGAGTTTTCCAGTATCTTACTTAAGGGACATAAATCCCTTTAATTGGAGACCCTCGCGATGAATTGACAGACAATTATATCTCATACGGCGGTCCAAGACATTCTTCATTGTGAAAGTGAACTAAGTTTGGTCAAAACCTATGACACATGCGTGGGTTTTGCTCGCAAAGTTCTCAGGACCCCAAAGGTTGGCGCTCGGCATAACTGAGGAGATACAGAGGGCAGTAAACAGTTAAAACTCTGTAAACCCTCATTATAATGAAGACACGTGGACTGTCATGTAAAATCCTTTTTTATTGCCATGGGACTACAGATAAGCCTTCCCTTGCTAAACTCGTATTGACTGTCATTTGCAAACAGTTTCGATCCAGATAAGACACCGAGTAACTCGGCATCAGATCAGGATCTAAGCTGTTTGACACTCGTTCTATAGGCCTAGTCTCTCAAAAGCTTGGGTGGAATCGGAAGTCAGAGAAAAGTAGAGCAAATCAGACAGTGAGCAGACCTAATTGTCAGAATGAGACGGGGGTATAAAGTACTTCTATCGGCGAGGGTCTAAGGGCGAAAAATCTGAAGTATGTTTAAAACAAATGATGAAATATTTTCTTAAATCGCTGATGATCTCTACAGTAAAATCCCTCTAAACCGGACGTTCGATGTACTACATTTAGTATGATTGTCTGACTTGGAGACAGGTGACAGCTTAATACATTTGCTCACACGATCCCATATATGGGACATAGGCAAACAGTGTAGACTCTGATGAGACGCCGCATGATGCGGCGTCTGATCAGAGTCTACACTGTTTGCTGATAGGAATTTCAATATAAAACAAAACGAAATTGAAAAATTAGTCCAGGCACCCCTTAAATTAAAAATGGACTAATCCAATATATAAATACGGAAGAATCCACTGGGCGCAAATGGGTTAATACAGGGCGACAGTCGTGCAGAAAGCTCTCAGAGGAGCATTTTGCATGACTTTCACCATGCATTACGCTGCCAACTACCTAAAAGTATCTAAATTATTCTCTGCTAGAATTCCGGTTGGGTGATTAATGTATTGTATTGGAATAGAACATCTCTTATCAAAATAGTGGTTCATCACCGCCCACCACACACATTGACGTCCCATTTTTATGTCCCCAATCTTTTTTAAGATACAGATTTAACCCTTAGCCTGCTGTAAAAATTGAAACCCTTGTCTGGGTGTCAAATAGCTGGAACCCTTGATATCTGGGTCCATACTTATAAAGCTTTTTAGTTGACTCTGAGTTCGTTCGTAAGCTTTTGATTGGTCAGATTTGAGTGCTCAAGCTTTTAATTGGTCAGACTTGAGCCAAAGGCTCAAATCTGACCGATCAAAAACTTGAGAACGATCTCAGACTCAACTAAAAGTTTTATAAGCATGGACCCTAATCTGGATTGAAGCTGTTTGCAACTTCGAGTCCGATCACGCACAGCGGGTCACGGGTTAATTTTTCCTGTCGTAGCAAACAGAAAAGACTCAGATCAAACGGCTCTTGTAAGACTTGTCTGATCAGGGTTTACTCTGTCTGCCTATGCAGTAACATAGATCTGATGATACAGCTGCTTCTGTCATGGCAAAATAAATCGTGGGTTCATATACCATTATAAAATTCAGGTAATAAATATTCATGGTGCCATTATTTGTTACATGATTATGTTGATGCATTGTAAAAGTGTTACTATTTGTTACATGATTATTCATGGCGCATTGTAAAAGTGTTACTATTTGTTACATGATTGTTCATGGTGTATTGCAAAGGTGTTACTATTTGTTACATGATTATCCATGGTGTATTGCAAAAGTGTTACTATTTGTTACATGATTATTCATGGTGTATTGTAAAAGTGTTACTATTTGTTACATGATTATTCATGATGCATTGTAAAAGTGTTACTATTTGTTACATGATTATTCATGGTGCATTGTAAAAGTGTTACTATTTGTTACCTGATTATTCATGGTGTATTGTAAAAGTGTTACTATTTGTTACATGATTATTCATGATGCATTGTAAAAGTGTTACTATTTGTTACATGATTATTCATGGTGTATTGTAAAAGTGTTACTATTTGTTACATGATTATTCATGATGCATTGTAAAAGTGTTACTATTTGTTACATGATTATTCATGGTGCATTGTAAAAGTGTTACTATTTGTTACATGATTATTCATGGTGCATTGTAAAAGTGTTACTATTTGTTACATGATTATTCATGGTGTATTGTAAAAGTGTTACTATTTGTTACATGATTATTCATGGTGTATTGTAAAAGTGTTACTATTTGTTACATGATTATTCATGATGCATTGCAAAAGTGTTACTATTTGTTACATGATTATGCATGATGCATTGTAAAAGTGTTACTATTTGTTACATGATTATTCATGATGCATTGTAAAAGTGTTACTATTTGTTACATGATTATTCATGGTGCATTGTAAAAGTGTTACTATTTGTTACATGATTATTCATGGTGTATTGTAAAAGTGTTACTATTTGTTACATGATTATTCATGGTGTATTGTAAAAAAGTGTTACTATTTGTTACATGATTATTCATGGTGTATTGTAAAAGTGTTACTATTTGTTACATGCTTGTTCATGGTGTATTGTAAAGGATTAGATATACAAATACTTGTTACGTACAAAAAACTGTACTCTGTGTTAATACAAATGCATTAATTAGATAAAGGGTCATTTTAGTAAATTGTATTAAACATTCCCTTGTGTGATGCGAGTTTGTATGCCTATACTGTAAATTGATTACACACCTTTTGAAACTATTTTAGCTATGTAAAACGCATAATAATCAGCTAGATGTATACATATAAACGGTCAATGCACCATGGACTAATGGCAAACAAATATTCTGAACAACATTTACAATGTAGCAAGCTAAGAGATAATATATCTTGTAAGATCTACATAACGTGCATGTTGCTCGCATGATAAATTGTTGTCTGGTGAAATTGTGGTCTGCTTCAATAAAATAAGTACCATATTTAATTTTTTTTCAACAAAACAGTGAATGAGTGTCAAAAGTGTGTACTATAACCCGAGACAGTGAAATGTGGGACTCACCTTAAGCCGCGGTCCCAACCCGACGTACTTGCAAGTGCATGCAATCTACGTGCAAAAACGAGGGGGAATTTTGGGGATCTGTACGTGATGAGTACCGTCTGTACGTGATGAGTACCGTCTCCGTACGTGATGAGTACCGTCTGTACGTGATGAGTACCGTCTCCGTACGGATTTAGGAGCACGCACACACGCCTTAGCACTTTTAGTGCATGAGAAACTTTCGCCGCGTTCGAGCTGCGTTCGGGCTACGGATTCACCAACGTACGGGTGACGCGCGTGCCTTCTACAGCCAACGAGCGCACAATACACTGACTCCGTGAGTCTTTTAATTTTTCCCCACGGTCACTTGCTCTACGGACGACCCACTTAGCACATGCGTGTTGCGCACGTGATAAGTGCGTGGTATGTGCTTACTCTGCACTTCCCCAGTTTTACTGTCAAATGGGCACGCAGAACCCACGTAGATCGTACCGAGTAAGCACGTGCTCCGCGTTGTGCGCACTAATTTCTGCAGTACATGTATATATAAAAGCCGATCCGACGGACGAGTGCCAACGTTTCGTCTCCAAGATGCCTAATAAGAGGATACAGAAGAAGGGGTCAGCAGCATCTGCAGATCAAAAGGCAGCGGAAACGGTCAGAGGGACCCAACAGAAACGGACCGCGGAAGACGAGAGGGTCATAGACGAACAGGAGATGAGGAGCGAACCCACCATCTCCTGCGTCGGGGTTCCCGTTGCCTCTGCCATATCAAGGCAAGTAATACCTCATCGTGTTTATGTGCTGGCACTTGAAGCTGCTCTTGCAGCATCAGAACCCGGAGTCTCTGTGGAGGAATGGGCAGCATCTTTAGGCAGCGGCAGTTGGGACTTCGTCAGGGTCGTCGTATATATGACCCCCACGACATCGGACGGAAAAAAACCACGTTCAGAACCCGGAGTCTCTGCGGTGGTATGGACAGCATCTTTAGGCAGCGGCAGCTGGGACTTCGTCAGGCTGAGTGTCTTCCTATATATGGCCCCACGACATCGGACGGAAAACCCCACGTTCATCGCACGTGTATGCACTTACAACATGCGAGTAATTTAGGACACCGTACGTGATCAGCACGTGTAAGTACGGCCTCCGTACGATAACGTTGCAATCGCACGGAGATCGTACGATGTACGCACGTTGTAAGCACTTACAACTCACTTACCATGTGTGCAACGTACGATGCACTCAACCGCTTATGATCAGGTGTGGTGTGCGGGCCACGTACTTACTTGCGCAACCGTGCGGGTGACGTGCGTTGACGTACTCCCTCCCTGCGCTTGTCACTCTCTCCCCACGTTTTCAGAAACAAACGTGGCGGACGTAGCCTCCCCAAAAAACGTACGTGCTAAAAACCCGCACGCTGGGTTGTGACCGGGCCTTTACTGAAGCTCGTAGGAGTGAGTGTATCGTAAGTTCAATATATAACTGGAAGTTACGATCTGCGTTTAGTAGAACCTGTCCTTTAAAGCAATTCATTTATTGAACATAGGGGCTTTAAACAGCAGGTGGTTGCTTAATGCAGGAAATAAGTAATGCAGAAGACGCCAACAGGAGTTTTCTGCATTATGTTAGATCTACATTCAGCTCCCACCTGCCTTACAAACACGTAAGTAGACTTTTAAAACCGCTTAACCCTTTCCCTTATGTAAGCGTATTTTGACGCATCTGCAAACAGAGTAAACCCAGATCAGACGGCTCCTGTCTGACCAGGGCCTTCTCTGTTTGCGTATGGTGTAATATAGGTCTGATTTTACAGCTTCTGTCTGAGCCAAAATGGCATGTGTTCATATGCCAAAAGTCATCTTATTAATATTCATGATGTCATTATTTCTTACATGAATATTGATCAGGGAAATGGTTAAGGCAGGTTGTGCTGTATGTTAGAACTTATGACCGTTTATGTCACACCAAATTAAAATTCTGAAAGTAAGAAGTAAGAGATCCTTCGAAAGCAAAGCATCAATGCAAAACGAGAAAATTGTATACCCGGTGTTCATAAGCAGCTATTTAAAATGCAACACTACTCATGGCCTCTAGCGCCAGGGTCTGCTGCATGTTCACGCTAAGCTTTACCTGTTTGAAATTTGGAATACATGTAGTCCTTTTGAATTTTCAGCGTCGAAAGGGTTAACTCCATTATTCTGCTGTAAAACTGTTGTTTTCTTAATCTCCGATTTGTTGCATTTTTTGAAATTGAATTGAATTGAATTGAAGTTTTTGAGAGATTACAGACCGAGAATCCACCAACTAAAACCTCGATGAGACGCCGAGCTACACCGCGTGTTATCTGGGTCCAATATGTATACGAATGCCAGGATAACGGTAACGAAATTGACAAAATACCAGTATGATACGACTCAGTAGTTTGTTTTCGTTTAGATTTTTCGTCATTTAAATTCTAATGTTATAATTTAAATAAAATGTTTAAACGAATACATTTATGTTCACCACTAATCATAAATTTGAATTTATTTTCTATATTGAAAGTAGTACTTCTGATTTTAATCGTTTGATTTGTAATTATAGCATTCCAATATTAATAAAAAATCGTTTTCTCAAATATATCAAACAATTTTAATTTGCAACAATGCTGCAATTTGGTTTATTGTAGTTTCAAGAGCTTCGATGCAAAACTACGGTGATTTATGACGAGCAATCATATGTACCCTTTACACGCTAGTGGAGATACAGCGAAACCCCGCTAATACGACCACTTAATAAACAACCACTGGCGTCGTTTGAAGCAGGTGGTTGCTTAATGCAGGACAAAAGTTATGCAGAAAGCTCCTATAGGAGCTTTCTGCATAACTTTCGTCCTGCATTAAGCTACATGTACCACCTGCCTCTACCACCCGGAATTATGCCCCTTTTTGGTGGTCGCATTAGCGGGGTTTTACTGTATTTCGATTACCTAAATGTTGCAACAGTTTAAATACAGCCGTATAGCATCTGTATCTCATCAGGATCCAAAACATTTGTTAACCTGACAACAGTTTTTAGATAAATTAACTTTATACCAGAATTGTACCAGACGGCTTATGCTGCAGACGACAATTACTTAACGTGTACAATAATTAACATATAGCATTCATTATAAGGTTATGTGCAGGTGGCTGTGATTCACCATCAAACCTTCATTGAAGAGTGCTGTCTGCTCATACACGCGTCTGCTCCTTTGAAATTAAACTTTTATTTCCTTCATATAAACGCCTGCTCACGCCTTTGCAAACAGAGTAGACTCAGATCAGACGGCCCCTATATAGGAGCCGTCTGATTAGGGTCTGGTCTACAGCTTTTGTCAAAACAAAATATTTCTTTCAAAAGTTTATATTATAAAACTTCAGTCAATACATATTCATGATGTCATAATTTCTTACTTGAATATTGAACAGGGAAAGGATTAAATGTTTATATGTTGATTCAGTGTCACACACACCTGCATTCTGATTGACATTTGCAGTAGTAGTAGATCTTTATTACCTCTATTCATGGAAAGCTACATGTACACATATATATATACACTACTAATGGCATTTACATACCGTGTAGACCCTTATAGGAGTTTTCTGCATTTAGCTACCATGATTAGAACTCTTTTTCATGGTCGATTAACCCTTCGCTGGCTATTCACGTCAATATACCTACCTGTAAATAGTGAAGACCCAGATGAGACAGCTCCTACAAGTTGATTAGGGTTAGGACTGGGTCTACTGTACTTCGTACGTATTCATGTCAGAAACAGTGATATCGTGCATATTTTAGATTAATATTTTTAACATAGGAGTAGGAGGTTATGGTCCATGGTAGAAACTGTAGATTCACATTCTTTATTAAATCATAAGCAAACCGAGTAGACCCTGATCAAACGGCTCCTACAGGATCTGGGTCTACTCTATTGTAAAATGCTTAGTCTTCATGAATCATCATTTCTTACATGAATTCTATCAGCAAACAGAGCAGACAGTGGGCCGACGGCTCCTATGTTCTTCAGCTTAGGAGAGTAGCTAAATACAGTAAAACCTCACTAATGCGACCACCTAAAAGAGGTATAATTATGGGTATTAGATGCAGGTGGTTGTTTAATGCAGGACGAAAGTTATGCAGAAAGCTCCTATAGGAGTTTTCTGCATAACTTTCGTCCAGCATTAAACAACCACCTGTTTGTTCGCATTAGAGGGTTTTTTTACTGTACTCGAACATTTATATGCATTGTATATATATGTTCGTCTGTCGTCGTCGACAAAGACCACGGCTTCACTCATTCGAGTTGAGTCTGTGTGTCCGAAGGTGACTGGCCAGTCCGATTCTGGCACGGAAGTAGCGTCCACGGGTTGGACATCTGAAGTCGGACATTATGGCTGATGTGCCTGCAGCAGCCCTAGTTTTACGTGCAGCACGCTTGTCCTGTCCAGATTGGGTTCGGGACTCTTCTGAGAGAGTACATCCAGTCCTAACTTTCCTACGCCAGAGTGTTCGACCAAGGGCGAGCTTTTCCCAGTTCTCCCAGTCTATGTTGAGAGACTTTAGCGATGCCTTCAAGCTGTCTTTAAACCGTTTTCTCTGACCTCCAACTGTTCTCTTGCCAGACACTAATTCCCCATAGAGGAGTTGATTCGGAATTCTCGTGTCAGACATCTGATACACATGGCCAGCCCAGCGAACTTGACTCTTTTGAAGAAGAGTGTGGATAGAGGGGAGATTGGCCCTCTCCTAGAGTACTTAGAACTGTATCGGGGATTGTATCTTGCTATCGGATATTGAGAATATTTCTGAGGCTTCTGGTGTGAAAATTGTTTAACTTCCTGGCATGTCTACTGTAGACAGTCCATGTTTCACTACCGTAGAGGAGAATGGTTAGGACCACTGCTTTTGTACACTTTGAGTTTGGTTGTGGACGAGATACCTCTTCTGTCCCATACTGTAGGACGTAGCCTCCCAAATGCAGCGCTAGCCTTTGATATGCGCTTAACTTCGTCGTCAATATGTACACAACGTCATAGGGAACTGCCAAGATACGTGAAGTTGTCGACTGCATGTAGTTTTTTGCCATTGACCTTGATATATATTATATACATAGGTTCTATATCTATAAACAAACAATTTCAAGGAACACCTAATGGTGGGCTGGTCTGGGTGTAACCTGTTTCGTGTTCTATACACGCAGATTGTAAACTCTTTCTCCGCTATGGAAGAGTTTGTGTTACATGTTGCAGACGGTTTGGTTCTAGACGAGGTGTCGAGTAACTCGGCGACCTATCAGGATCTAAACAGTTTGACATTGTGATTTTGTTTCTGAAAATAAATTGAAGGACACTTTGTAACCTGAGGCAGACGAAAACCGTAGCAGACGAAATTTATTTAGCGGCGAAAAGCTTAAAAAGACAATAAGGAAACGCTTACAGTCCAGTCAGGTGTCTGTCCAAATACAAAATCAACTGTCATGACTAATGAAAATTATTTCTTTGATTACAACATCGGTATGGAAAACAACCCCTTCGCCATCATATAGGCGACTCTGTGATAGTATTTGCAAACTGTTTGGATCCAGATTACACGCCAAGGAAAACGGCGTCTTACCTGGATCTAAATTGTAGGACACTGTGATTATGAATTTGTAAAAAAATAAGAAATTTAATTCAGTTTTAAACCGTGTGCAGACGTTAATCTTAACAAATGGAATTTATTGAGTAGCACAAAAGATTACATTACGCGTAAAGTTGAACCACTTGCCTGCTAAACGCGACCATACTGATAATTGCTACAGCTTGGATCCAGATGTGATCCTCTAGGAGCTCTCTCATTTGGTCTACACACTTTGCAAAGGTTATTAGTGACTTATTTCCCGTACTTGAAGAGTTAACCCTTTCCCTGATGAATATTCATATAGGAAATAATGACATCATAAATATTAATAAGATTATTTTTTATAATGGCTTATGCACACATGACATTTTGGCTCAGGAAGAAGCTGTAGAATCAGATAGGCAAACAGAGCAGACCCTGATCAGACGGACCCTGTATGAGCCGTCTGATCTTGATCTACTCTGTTTGTAGTTGCGTCAAAATGCGCTTACATAAGGGAAAGGGTTAATATGTGAGAAACAAAAACTGCATGACTAGTAATTAGCTGAATGTGTTTAATGGCATAATAAGGGATTTTCACGCATTTGCATATAGAGTAGACCAGAACAGACATCTCCTATAGGAGCCGTCTGATCAGGGTTTGCTCTGTTTGCTAATGGAATTTAATAGTTCCGTTTCTTTACTGTGATAGGTCAGATACTACAATTGCATCACTTGTTTCGGGAACCATGATAAAATTTCACTTAACCAATTTCCTTCCTCATAGACTATTTTCAGAAAACAACTGTAGAATCGGATCTATATTATGTCATAAGCAAACAGCAAACCCTGATCTGCGTGCAAAGGCATGAAGCTGTGTTTATATGAGGGAAGGATCAAAGTTTTACCGTGGCGGAAACTGTAGGAATTGGTCCATAAGCAAACAGAACAAACAGAACACATCCTGATAGGACGACTTTTATAGCAGCCGTCTGCTCCGGGTTTACTATGTTTGCAAAGGCGTTACTATTCGTATTTAGGGAGCACAGAGTTACATCAGTGAAGCATGGTCCCTTATTAGGGTCCACAAATTGTGCCTGTAAGATAAGATGTTAAAGTCTGTGGAAATATGTAGCAGACAGTATTAATTTGAATCTTAACCCTTTACCTCATAAACATAAATATAAGATATTTTTTTAAAAAGCGCGTGGACAGAAGAATTTTGGCCATAACAGTAATTGTAGAATTAGATTGACAGGTATATTATTCCATTAGCAAATAGAGCAGACTCTGATCAAACAACTCCTACAGGAATCGACTGATCTGGGTCTACTCTGTTCACAAATGCATTTAAATGCGTATCTATGAGGGGAAGAGTTGAGTGACTGATGCATGTTAAACACGTGCACAAGTCAGCGAACAGTGATTTAAGTGACGTGTTTATTACCTAAATTGGCTAGTTTAATTACCAATTGAAAGTCATTAACGACAAATAACGCAGTCAGTTTGTTACTGACTAATCTACAAGTAATTACGAAAAGATGCATTTCATAGGTCAGAATCGAAAGTCTAGAGCTTTACCTGTGATTGGTCGAATCCGTGGTTAACATTTAGATAGTTTGTATCCAGATGATATGCTGAGTAACACCGCGTCTCACCAGGATTCAAGCGGACTGATACTATGAGTAGTGCTTTGGAAAATAAATGGAAAACTAGTGGCATGAAATTGGAAATTGAAGTCGTCTTCTGTTGAGGAAATTTGTTGAAAATGCAGCAGCTTAGCCCTATACTTGATAGATTCGCCTTTTAATGATTAACAGAGTAGACCCAGATTCTGATAGAGCCGTATTATTATGGTCTGCGCTGTTTGGTTATGGATTAATATAGATCTGGTTCTATAGATTATACCAATATAAAAATATGTCCTTGTTGGTAATGCCATTATATACATCTGGGTCCATGCTTATAAAGCTTTTAGTTGAGTCTGAGATCGTTCTCAAGCTTTTGATTGGTCAGATTTGAGCCTTTGGCTCAAATCTGACCAATCAAAAGCTTGAGAACTCAAATCTGACCAATCAAAAGCCTGAGAACGAAACTCAGACTCAACTTAAAGCTTTATAAGCATGGACCCTGATACAATGGATGCTCTCTTAACCCTTCTCTTGCTGAATTTTAAAATACATTTCTCCTTCTTTACCCATGCCCTTTTGTATAGTTACATAATAATAATAATAATAATAATAATAATAATAAAGACTTTATTTAACGAGAGTACTCATTTGGTTATGACCAATCTTCCATGAGGCCCTCAAACAGAGAGAAAACATATATACAATTACATATATACAATTTGTAATGCTTTCATAATAATTTTGCATAGTCACCAACCTTGCACTGGTGATAAACAGATCTGAGTGTCATCCATTATGTGCTAAGCACAATTTTTACCACACGCAGTGTAGACCCGGATGAGTGAGTTCCTGTAGGATCACTCTCATCAGGATCTGCATTGCTTGCAATGGGAAATAGAAATTGAAATTCAAAAATCGTTGGCTCTGGTGCAAAAAGGCTGCATGTGGAATTCATAAGTAAATGCAACCCCATTTCACCGAGTTGACGATTTAGATCGATTAGAACTAACGATATCATGCATGCATCAGTGACAAACTGCATCATGTACATAGACTGTGTCAGCAAAAGATGACATGGATAAATGACGTCATGATTTTCCAGGACTATTTTTAAACTCTGGGATACACATGTATATCTTCACTGTGTACAAGCATTTCGCTGTGCAATCACTGCTGTGGAGTGCACTGGTTGCACAATCAATTTATAAATAGTGCAGACCCTGATGAGACATCTCCTGCATGAGCTGTCTCATCTGGGTCTTCACTATTTACAGGTAGGTATATTGACGTGAATAGCAAGCGAAGGGTTAAGCGGCAATTACAAGGAGGTCTAATTATGGGGTTGTAAGGCAGGTTGCAGCTTAATGCATGTCAACAGAAATGCAGAAAGCTCCTTTAGAAGCGTTCTGCATTATGCATGTCCCGCATTTAGCAGCAATGTGCTTTTTAAGAGTCATATGTTCAACAAATGAATGACCGCTCAAGACAACTTCTACTGTTTCTGCAAGTTATATTCACACAGACAGTATTTTCTTAAATGAATATCCAAATAAATTAATGGCTAATTGATAAATGACAAAGGCCTTTATGATATGAACAACGTAATTGTGGTTACCAGGAATTTGTCAGAAGAGACACGCACAATTACGTTAGTGGACGGGTCTCTTTGACTTCCGTGGCTACAGGATCCCAAGATGGAATGATTTTGGGGTTCGCAGTCGTATAGGAATGGAGGACAGAGCCAGCTATTGATCCACTACCATGGTGAATGTGTGATTACCTAAGCAAACAGTTTGGATCCAGATGAAACATCGAGTAACTTGGTGTCTCATCAGAATACATTTAACTGTTTTGTAGTCTGATCTAGGCTGAATGTTTATTAAGAAAATGAGAAACTTGCAGACAGACGACAATACTGTTTCAGACGACATTGTACAATGCGTTACATTTCATATACAGGTCACTAAGAGTGTAGATACAGATTAGTTGTCACCCCTTTCACGTCTTTGTAAACATAGTAGATCCAGATCAGATGGCCCCTACATCGAGGGGTTATTACATTTATATTCCATTCATTATATTGAATACATTAGCCTACATTTATAGCATAATTTTTCATTGAAACGCTATCTGTGACGTGAATGGCGTATGATCGTAATGACGTAATCATTGTTTTATTGACACCTGGTCACGCGACAATCCGGTTTGATTGATAATGACTTGTGTAGTAAACGAAACTTAACGATTCGTATATCTGGCTATATCATTGAGTGTTAAAAGCGAACAGTTCAGTTTGAAACTCGTCTACGTAAATTGTACAATAAATTCTCGCTAAAGCCACCACGTGGAAGTCTTTAGAAATACGTGTATATGGTTGCAGAATGCACGTCAAAAACTGCAGAGAGCTTTCTGCGTAACATTTGTGCTGTCCTAACACTATCGTTATTTGCAAACAGCGTAGACTCCTCTCATCAGGGTCTGTACTGTTTGTCATGTTTCCCTTTTCTTTAGAACAATCCATGATTACTCACTATAAGCTTGAATTTTGGAATAATGCATTTGAAAATTCAGGGTTGTAAAGGTTAAGCTATCACCTGTATCGAGAATTAGACTTCTTATGGGCGATTGTAAGACTTAACTGTATACCAAACGTACCGATAGGCCAGGTGTCGTACTAATTAGCATACTAACCCGACCCAACTGATTCGTTTGCCATACAACGTGGGAGGCACATATACTTAAACCGCGTACTTCTGAAAGAATTTTCTGCATGACTTTCACCCTGCGTTAACCTACCACATGTCTTAAAGACCAGTAACAGTACTTGTTTGATAGTTCGAGTTTACTGTACATGGTAATATTGGACGTATTAGTCCGTTCGTACGAACGTGTGTGTCGAATACATATGACACATTAAAATTTTGATTGTCATTCAAATTTCTCATATGAACAGCCTTGATTTGTATATGTTCATTAAGGAAGAAATTTAAGCTTCGGTAATATTTGTCAGAATTATGGATATTTCTTTAATTCCATTATAAAGAATATAGCAGAAAATTGCTGTCGGTCCATAGAGGAAGACATTTTAAACGTCGGTTATTTTGGCAATTTGTTTATGTCCATATATATATTTTTACAGAACATTTTGTGTGTCTACAAACATCTTTACTGGGATTTGTTTTCAATATGTCCTAAATGAAAAACCGCCATATGCCTTATGGTAGTAAATAATGTTATTTTTGACAGAATTGTGACCCTTTTGTGTCACATTATTATTGCATAAGCAAACAGATTAGACTCTAGTTTGAATCTACCTTGTTTGCAAACTTGTAAAAGACTGGATATAAAAAACCAGGGTCGTGTGGCCATTGAAAAGTAGTATAACAATGGATAGCTTAGCGCAGTGCAAATGTAACAGAGTACATGTACTGCTAAAGACACTGCTAAAGGAGCTTAGAGCTGCAGTGCTTTAGTACAGGTTGTCTGTGTAAAACGTATGAGACAAAAACAATAAAAGTAGATAAAAATATAACTGACAAAATATGTCTTTCCTTGTTTCTAATTAGGTCACACCAGCTCTGAACTTTCATGATGTATTTGCCAACTGCTGAAGACAGTGTAGCGGTTTAGAGCCGTGTACGCACGCCGTATAACTTTCATTTTGATGTTATTTTGACGTATAATTGTGAATCTGGGCCATAAAAAGGCAATTAAACCATCACACCCCCACACATGACATAGGGCTAATTTATGGGCAAAAGTGAATTTTAGACTAAATTTGGTAAAATATATTGTCATAATTCATCCATTAAAGAAAGCAAACCTCGAGGGTGTCATAGCGACAGAGAAGAACATGCTTCTCGTGGATTTACAAACTTTATTAATATGGTAGATATATATATATTTGTCTTATCCTAATGTATCGCGACGTAGTCTTTGACAAAGCAAAGATGTCATAGTCTGCAAAAATATCATCAGCTGCGATCACAAAATAGAGACCGTATTCTTAGTCTTATAGGCAGGTGGTGGCCTAATGCAGGCGAAAAGTATACAGAAAGCTTCTGCAGGAGATTCCTGTATTATACTTTCTTCTTGCACTAAGCAACCACCTGCTTTTAAAACCACTTATGTGTATACATAAAGTGGTTGTATAAGAGGGATGTTATTGTAACCCCAAACTCTGCGATACATTTCCGTCTATACGATCTATTGATGTAAATGTATAGTAAAACCTCTCTAAACCGGAATTCTAGCAGTGAAGAATAGAGATCGTTTTAGGCAGGTGGCTGCTTAATACAGGATGAAAGTCATTAGAAGAGCTTTCTGCGTGACTTTCACCCTGCTTTAAACTGCCATCTGTCTCCAATGCCGATATTTATACTAAATTAGCGTCCGGTTTAGTGGGCTGTTAATGTATAATTGTAATTGTACTCATATCTCCTTACCTCATACCTCCAGCTTTTCATTGTTATTTTTTCTTGGCTTGACGTGACTTGACAGTCATCACTTTGTGAGGGTCCAGTGAAATGTAAAGGAAATGAATATTTAGAAATCTTTCTTAAACATTAAATGCTTCAAGAGCTGAATGCGGAAGACGCTAAACATAGAAATGAACTGACTGACGTTTATGTGTTGTTCGTGGTGTTACCCAAACTCTCATGAACGAACACGTGCCCTTTCGGTTCACACTGTATTTGTTACAGACAGTTGCCCGTTTAGATTGTCTATGATCTTAACCCATTTGCTCCCACGACCCCATATATGGGACGTAGGCAAACAGTGTAGACTCTGATCAGACGCCGCATAATGCGGCGTCTGATCAGAGTCTACACTGTTTGCTGATAAGAATTTCAATATAAAAGACAACGAAATTGAAAATTTAGGTCAGGCACCCCTTAGATAAAAAAAAAGACTAATCCAATATATAAAGATGGAAGAATAATCCACTGGGAGCAAATGCGTTAAACTTTTCTCTTCATATAGAGTAGACCCCGTCTAAAGCGGCCAGTCTTTTATTGAACATAGAAATCTTAAAAAACAGGTAGTTGCTTAATGCAGAGCAAAAGTAATGCAGAAAACTCCTATATGAGCTTTCTGTATTACTTTTGTACTGCATTAAGCTACCATCTGCCTAACTTACAGACCTATAATTAGACCTTTTTTAATTACCACTTAATTAAGACAGATTCTATACAGTATTGTAAAATAGTAAAGCCCCTCTGAAGCGCCAACTTTATGAATAAGCATAGATATCTTAACCCTTCGCTTGCTATTCACGTCAATATACGTACATGTACATATATGTATATATGTACATGTACCTGTAAATAGTGAAGACTCAGATGAGACAGCTCCTGCAGGAGCTGTCTCATCAGGGTCTGCACTATTTACAAGTTGATTGTGCAACAAGTGCACTTCACAGCAGTGACTGCACAGCGAAATACTTGTACACATTGAAGATATATGTAATTATACAACAGGGCATGGGTAAAGAAGGAGAAATGTGTTTTAAAATTCAGCAAGCGAAGGGTTAAAACGAAGCTGGTTGCTTAACGCAGGAAGAAAGTTTCGTCCTGCATTACGTTACCACCTGGCTGGCAACGTGACCAAACATTCCATGATGCTCATAAGTGTTCACATGCCTGTCTTCTGTATCAGCACATAATAACTGCTTTTGTATTCGGCGTAGTTTGCACTGGTTTTTTATCCCGAATGTTTGAATTCTGTCAAGGACTCAACACACCGATGTAAGAGGGTAGAAAAGACCAGTGACCTGTAGAGCATGACATTCGTAAGGAAGTTCATTGTTCTTTCAGTGCCTTAGCTTCTCTAGCAGTCAATTCGAATACGTATTTCTTCCCGTCAGGAGATATCTTTGCCCAGATTGCTTCCCAAATATTAAACCCGATCACTCCTTCAAGTAAATTACCACCCACGGTAATGTTGGCGTCTGTTGTTTCGCTTTTCATTAGTGTCCAGTGTCCCTTAAAAAGGACATAGGCAATGGGCAAACAATGTGAACCCAGACTAGAGGGATCCCGAGGGATCCCTATCACCAGGATCTGCATGATCTGCTGAAACCACCAATGTCAATGGCTTATTCCAGAAACTACATGTACAGTTGAACTTCGATATCTCGAACTTGGATAACTCGAACTCGGGATAACTCGAACAAAAAGTTCAGTCCCTCCAAAACTTACACTACAGATTTGTTCTAAAACGTATCGCTACAGATATCTAGAAACACATGCTACAGCTTAATACAGGTCTAAGGTAATGCTGAAAGCTCCTACAGGAGCTTTCAGCATTACTTTAGACCTGTATTAAGCTGTGGCCTTGAGAAATGGTTCAGGTTAGATATCGGATAACTCGAACTTCTGTTACCTCGAACTAATTAATATGGTCCCTTGAGGTTCGAGTTATTGAAGTTCAACTGTATTTAGTGTGTTGTACCCGCTTCACGTGGACAATGGATGGCTACCAAAATAAGACTTAGACGAGCTTCCCTTATATGATATGGGAATAAATGGGTTGACCCCACTCCAATTAACGCCCCTTACTTCTTGGTTGAAAATAACGATCGTTTAAACAACTGAACCATAACCATTAAATAAAGAAATATAGCATTTCCTAAATGCATGTGGTAGCTTAATGTAGATTGAAAGCAGTGTAGAAGACTTCCCGTATGAGCTTTCTGCATTGTTTTGCATTAAGCAACCATCTGTGTACAAAATGCAACAAACTGCTTGTTTTTAAAAAAAGAAACACCGCAGGAAAGTTAGAACAAACCCTGAGGAGGCGGCTCCTGTAAAGCAACGAGAGCAAACCCTCACCAGAAACCCTCACCAGATATTCAGTATAGGTTAGTGTTTGTTAGTCAGCATTTACAAAAATAAATCGGTCTGGCGGGGCGCAGCCCCGCGACCGATTTATTTTGAAAATGCTGGCTAACAAATACTAACCAATTTAGTGATTGAAATTATGTTTTGTTCACAAAATGTCGCGACGCCCCATGTAATAAACATACCTGTCACCACCGTCATCTCTTTCATAAGAGTATCGTGCTGCAAACGCTTGTATATACCTGAGACGGATACATTTCCGACAGCAACACCACAGTTTTCCGAGAATAGCAGTGGATATTCAAGCGAATTATAAATGGAGGATTTTGATTTATTGAAAAACATTTGTATGTATGAACCAATACTGTCCAAACATGAGGTCACGGCAACTCAAGCTCTCAATAACCGCTTCAGAATTTTATTAATAAAACCGGTAGGTGATTACATTGTACTTTGCAGAGATTCTCTGTGATTTCGATTGGATTTATAATCAAGAATTATTATCTATTCATTTTCGTCAATGCACATGTCTACAAATCGTTCAACCCTTTACTTCATATACACGCGTTTCACACATTTGCAAATGGAGTAGACCAACGTTTGCAAGTTTATTTGTATAAATGCAAGAACAGACGACTTCGATAGGCAGAACTTGGTGGCCCCATCAGCGAAATTGGCAGCAACACAACTCTGTCTATATTCGATTGAGGAAACACCGGTCTTAACCCTTTCCCTCATATCAACGCTTTATCGCAAACATAGTAGACACAGACCAGACGTTTAATATCAGGGTTCGCTCTCTTTCCGTATAAAAGTATATAGATCTGATCTGATCCTAGAGTTTTTGTTTGAACCAAATGTTCGCTTGAAAAGTTTACATTATTAAACAAATGGGTTATTAATATTCCTGAATTGATCAATTCGTGTATATCTATAAATGTTCCTTAGAGAAAGAGCTAAACACTGCTTCAAACCGACCTGGCTCCACGTTATAGCTAAAGACTCACAAATCCCCTTTAACAACCAACTCACACAATGTTTAGTAATTCAACCCTCTGAGAGTGTCATAAAACATTGTTTTCGTTAAGAGACCACCAAAATGATTACTGTTTTTAATTTATTTTTCATTTACATGTATGTTTAATGCTAACGTCCAGCATAATGACTGCAAGAGTTATAAAAATCATTTTAATATTTATTGTGATAATTGTGTCTTTTGTATCCCCCTTCTTTGAAATCATTTCAAAAGCTTGAATCCACATCAGTTGCTAAAAAACTGTCCGGAATATCGAGGCGTCATGTCAATTTCATTTGCTCCAACAGGCTTCAGCCGCTAGCCGCCCTGAACTGATTCTGAACGCAGGTGCAATATAAAATAGACCGACTTACTGGGTAAATTGTCACTTACTTCTGTAAATAGACACTTACTAAATAAATGGCCAGTAACGGCTGATTTACTAAAATAAATCGCCAGAGAATTTGAAAAATACTGCAACGCCATTGGACAAAATATAATTTCAGTCACTAAGTAATAAAAGGAAGCATGCGACAAATTTACCTGAAATCCACTTTTCGCTGAGTTGTTAGGTTGATTTTTTGTCATATCTAACCCTTACAATGCGAGACACTAGCCACTAATGTCCTTTGCAAATATTGTAGACCCAAATGAATGGATGGTTACTATGGGAACCCTCTCATCAGGGTCTGGACTGTTGCCTCTCTTTAGAAAAAACCCTAACTAAAAATCACCATAAGCTTGACCTGTTTTAATTTGGGAATAGTTAATTCGAAAGTTCAGCGTTGTAAGGGTTAAATTAAACTGATTTCCGTCATATTTAAACAACACTGAGTGTGACAAAAACTGGTGGTAATTTGCATGATTGTTGTGTGTTACAATGATATAAATGTTAAGAATTGTACACGGAAGTAGCCTGAATTGAATATTTAGCATACACTAACACCCCTCTAAAGCGACCATCTAGGGAGGAGACATTAGGGCCTTTAAAACAGGTGGTTGCTAAATGCAGGACGAAAATAATGCAGAAACTCCTGAAGGAGCATTCTGCATTACTTTCAACCTGCATTAATATACCATCTAAGATCCTGAATTATACTTCATTTTAGTGGTCGCATTAGAGGGGTTTACTGTACATACATATACCATCACATAAAACGTTAGAAAAATGTAAGAATATGTGAAATACAAACGCACTGGGGGCCAACTACGTATTATTATCAAATGTTTTGCTACGACAATTTATATGGGTATTTTAATAGATTTGTTTTCCTACGAAGCCAGTGTATCAATTGGGAAATGTTTTCCTACGATAACAAAGTTGCCTTCGTAGGAAAACAAATTTATTAAAATACTCATATAAATTGTCGTAGCAAAACATTTTGATAATAATACATAGTTGGCCCCCAGTGAAACGTATTGCTTATATATCTCACAACATGCAGACTACAGTTACCATGGTGATAACGACACCAGTCCTCTTGTATGGGTCTACAATGTCTGCATATGATCCTTTACCCCTGTCCCTGACAGAGACGCTTTTGCACACAGAGTAGATCCACACCAGAGACTCCTGTAGTAGCTGTCTCATCAGGGTCTGCTCTGTTTGCTTATGGAAGCATGCAGATATGATTCTGAGGTTTCAGTCAATTTTAACATTTTTCCTCATATAAACTCTGTTTCAGGCCTTTGCAAACAGAGTTAACCCAGATCAGACCAGTCATTCTACAGTTTCTTCCGTGACCAAACATTAATGAGTTCATATGTCATTATAAAAAATCAAATCGAATTAACCCTTTCACCGCCAATGTCGCATAAATGCACCACGACAAATAGTGCAGTCCCAGATCAGACGCCGCCTTTTCAAGGCGGCGTCTGATCGTGACTTCACTTTTTGTCTTAAACTCTATTTCTGCATCTGTGCTTTATTCCATTGAAATTTGCGGTTATTTATCTTATTTTCTTGAATTATTTAACAAAATTGGATTGCAGACGACAATTAGAAAGTTGGGGCCGAAAGAGTTAACGTTCATTGTGTAATTATTAGCTCCACTTTTTCAAAAAGTGGAGCTATTGTCATGACCCTCTCGTCGGCGTCGGCGTCGGTTAACCTTTTTGTTAAGGTCCTTTTCTCAGAAACCATCAAAGATATTTGGTTCATATTTGGTATGTATGTTTACTATCACAAGGGGAGCCCATTTCACAAGGACAGGTAACCCTAAAATTAATTTTGCCATAGTTATGCCCCCTTTTTTACTTACAATTTTCATTGTTGGTTAAGTTTTATGTTCGGGTCCATGTCTCAGAAACTGTCAGAGATATTTGGTTCAACTTTGGTATACATGTTAACTATTACAAGGGGGACCCATTTCACAAGGGCAGGTAACCCTAAAATTAATTTTGCCATAGTTATGCCCCTTTTTTCGACTTAGAATTTTCATTGTTGGTTAAGGTTTATGTTCAGGTCCATGTCTCAGAAACTGTCAGAGATATTTGGTTCAACTTTGGTATACATGTTAACAATTACAAGGGGGACCCATTTCACAAGGGCATGTAACCCTAAAATTAATTTTGCTGTTGTTATCTCCCCTTTTTGACTTAGACTTCCACTATACTATCCAGCATTAAAGAAAGTGGAGCGGGCTGTCTGCGGACAGCTCTTGTTTCTTACATGAATAATCAACTGGGAAAGTGTTAATGAACCATTATAAACATACATACATGTGATAAAAATCATAATGTAGTTACTTCTTATATAAATGAATGAAATACTTGGTTGAGAGATATTAGTTACACGTTGGTTAATGTTACCTGATATTTCTATTTACCTGACATTGTAAGAATACACACTTTGCATGTTACGTCATATTTTTTGTCGTCTGCAAAATGTCGTCTGTTATAATTATCACTTTTAAACTTTCTTACATTATTTCTCTTCCCGAAATTACAGCTTGAGTGTCAAACGGTTTGGATTATGATGGAATGTCAAGTTGCTCAGTATTTAATCATGATGCAAACTGTTTATTCGGCTCATCACAGACTCGTCTCTAACAGGCTTAGAATTAATGGACAATAAATACATGATATAACAGCAAAACTCTTAATTCTTTCGCTGCCAATGTCGCCTGTGTGATTACATATGCAAACAGTTTGGATCCAGATGAGACGCCGAGTAGCTCGGTGTCTCATCAGGGTCCAAATTGTATGTTAATGTGGCTTTTGAATCAACGTTGAAGAAAAATAAAACTAGCAGACGAAAAGGTTTGCAGACGACAAAATTTGGCAGCGAAAGAGTTAATTAGAAACAATTCTCATAGTGCACGACTGTACGTGCTCGTGCGGACATGTGCGTATAAGTAAATTATCTCTAATACAATCACATCGTTTACAGTTGAACTTCGATATCTCGAACTCGGATAACTCGAACATCAGGATAACTCGAACAAAAAGTTCAGTCCTTCCAAAACTTGCAATACAGACTTGCTCTAATAATATATCTCTACAGCTATCTAGAAACACATGTGACAGCTTGATACAGGTCTAAAGTAATGCTGAAAGCTCCTACAGGAGCTTTCAGCACTACTTTAGACCTGTATTAAGCTGTAGCTTTGTGAAATTGTTCAGATTAGAAATCGGATGACACGAACTCCTGTTATCTCGAACTAATTTGTATGGTCCCTTGAAGTTCGAGTTATCGACGTTCAACTGTATTTACAATTGAGTCTAAAAGCAGGTGGTTGCTTAATGCAGGACAAACGTAATGCAGAAAGCTCCTACAGGAACTTTCTGCATTACTTTTGTCCTGTAGTAAACTACCACAACATTTTTTAAATAAAAAAGATATACATTTTATGAGTGGTCGTATTAGTGAGACTTGTATTTGAAAATGTGCAACTTTCTTTGATTTCGTTTCGGTTGTCATGGACACTCCGCCTACAATACGTCATTGCATAGACATAAAAGATGATATTCTATTTATTTACATTTACCCATCCTGATAACAATGTACACGTCTGTTCAAACTCTGATCCGGACTACTTTTTTACACTTCCGATTCGTTTAAGATTCTGATAAATTAGTGACCGAGCGACAAACAGTCTAGATCATGATAAGACGACTCCCGGTGTCTCATTTAACCCATTCCGTCATAGGCTATTTTAGGCCTAACCTCTTTGAATAAATCTACCGAAAAGGAGCATTAACTAGAGAAAAAGATTTTTTTTAGAATTTTGTAGTTTGAAACCATTGTGATAAATAGACCATTTGCTCCTATAGGAGCAAGTGCTCTATTTATCACAACGATTTCAAGAAGTGACTATTACAGAGGCGTAGAAAGGCGTATTTATGGAGGAAAGGGTTAAGTCCCAATTCTTTGCAAATGTCTGCCAGGTTGAGTTTCGCCGGTTAATGGCTAATTTTGATTTCCTGTTTCTCAGTAAAGGACAAATACATGTTTGAAACTTCCATTGACGCCGAAAACAAAAATCCCTTTTGATTAATATTTCGCCTGCTTTATTTAAATGCGTCATAAAAGGGTAGGTAAAAAGCCATCTCATGAGGATGAAAACTGTTTGACACATTCAGCATATTTTTGCAAAAAAATGAGTGACATTTATAAAGAACAAAAACAACAACAAAAAAAGAAAAATCAAACAACATAAAAAGAGAGAAAAAATTGTAGAAAAACCCCAGATAAAGCAAAACTGCAACGGATGTATCAAACAGTTTATCCAAATAATCGATATAAGGTCTCAGGCCAAATTAAAAACAAACAAAAACAAAAAGGTTGCCATGAAACCACGTTTAGTATTTTAACTATTTACTCCATGGATACGCGTAGTGTCTACGACTTTGCAAACAGAGTACAGTAGAACTCCTCTAAAACGACCACTTAATGGATAAACATGGGTGTCTTTATAAGCAGGTGGTTGCTTAATGTAAAGTACCTAGTTATAATCTACTTTCAGTCCGAATGACCGCTCAGCCGACTATACATTTACTCCCCTGGTCATTGAGTCATTGGTCTACAATATTGAGCACTGCTAACATATGGCGCAATCATGCAGCCGCAGTACCGGCGAGTGACCCTCACAGGTACCCATTTTAACTCCTGGGTGGAGAGGATGTGCGGGTGGGAGACGCGGAAAAGCGTCTCTGAAATTTCCGGGTGGGACCGGGATTTAACTCCGGACCTCCGGACTGATAGTCAAGCGCGTTACCACTAGACCACCGTCACTCTCTAGGAGCTTTTTGCATTACTTTTGTCCTGCATTAAACTACCACCTTTATCTAGCACTCAGAATTTTACCTCTTTTAGGTGGTCGCATAAGCGGGTTTTTACTGTAGACCAAAACAGACGGCTCCTATAGGCGTATATACCAGTCAAAACCGGTCCTATGGGCGTATATATACCAGCCAAAACGGCTCCTATGGGCGTATATACCAGTCAAAACGGCTCCTATATAGGCGTATATACCAGTCAAAACGGCTCCTATAGGCGTATATAATCCAAAGGTTAATATACTGAACAAGACAGAATATGGTAGCTATTTAGCTCATCAGTATACATGTACATACAAAAATATAAATACAGATACATGTATTACATGCGTTATATTGTCACATTCAGTATCAGAACAGTGTCGTGTAGATCTTAATACGTTTTTAGCTAGACCCATTATATGATAACTCTTTATACGATTCGTCTGGAAATGTTTAATACGTTTTAGCTAGACCCATTATATGATAACTCTTTATACGATTCGCCTGGAAATGTTTAAAACGGTTTGGTGGAGAGAATAACAAAGGCGTTATTCTTGAAAATATTTTGATTTGCGCATTTTATCTGAGTCTCCGGGGAATTGCCTAACTATACAATTTATTTGAAACGTTGTTACTACGAGAACGTTTTGCCGACGTGACATTTGACCTTAAGTTGACAAGCTTACATTGTAAACCCTGTTCATGAGGTTCTTTCCGGAGTAATTCCAGGTCTACGTCTTAACCCTTCTCTAGCTGATTTTTAAAATACATTTTTCCTTCTTTACCGATGCCCTGTTTTATAATTACATATATCTTCACTGTGTACAAGTATTTCGCTGTGCAATCACTGCTGTGGAGTGCACTGGTTGCACAATCAACTTGTAAATAGTGCAGACCCTGATGAGACAGCTCCAGCAGGAGCTGTCTCATCTGGGTCTTCACTATTTACAGGTAGGTATATTGACGTGAATAGCAAGCGAAGGGTTAACTGTTTGCTTATATTCCTATTAAGGGGCAATAAGCACAAATGAGTTACAATGACATCTACAAGTTAATCGAGTACATGTGTTACCTTTAACCCTTTCTCTATTCTATGTTAGTCCAAATTTCACTACCTACTGAATATTCATGGACAAAATGTGTATAATGAAATGTTGAAGATGGAACACTGTTATCATTTTTGAAAGCAAACAAACATATCTATCAAAATCATATAGCAAACAGAGCAGACCTTGATCAGACGGATCCTATAGGAGTCGTATGCCCTGGATCTACTCTATTTGCAAATGCACGAAAACGCGTTTATATGAAGGAAAGTGTTAAACAAATACGTAAAAAATACAAGACAATGAACTGTGTACCGTTAGTTTAAGCAGCATGAAGCAATGTCGCACATACAATACCGATGTGAAAGAAACACAAACAAATTTAAGCAACCTGAAGACATTCCATATAAGGCAAAACGTATATATCGGTTTAAAAGAAACTTTCTATTCTTTTTGTAGGAAATTGTGATAATAGAAACATCTCATTTTCCTTAGCATCTTGAATGCGGGAAATACGTTGGCTGCCATTTGCAAACAGTATAGACCATATCAGAGGGATCCCAAAGAAGCCCTCTGATTAGGTTCTGCACAGTGTGTCATTCAAAAATCCTCTCACAAATTATACTCGTTCATACTGAATGAACTACCTTTAAGCATTGATGGACTATTCTACTTTGGAATTAAGCATTGAGTGGGTTGAACAACATAATTATATAAATATATACATTACTAAACAATATAAACATGATATGAACTTAAATGCTCTTTTTGGGAGACATTTAAAACAAAATACAGCAAAACCTCGATAATGTGAAATTTTAGTACTGAAGAAATTTGTTCCGTTTAGTCAGGTGGCTGCATAATGCAGGTTGGAAGTAATGCAGAAAAATCCCCGTGGAGCTTTTTGCATGACTTTCACCCTGCATTAAGCTGCCACCTGTCTGATATACCGATAATGATAAGTATTTTAGTGTTCGAATAATCCCGGTATTACTGTATATAATCCAATCAACTAGTTGCAGTACATGTGCAATGTCTTTGGAAGACTGCAAGTAAGTTACATTCAACCTTTCCTTAATTGAGATTTATACGCAAATTGCTCATTTCGTGAATGTTAATTATCTATTTTGTTATAATGTAACATTTTACAATGATATATATCTCCTTGACAATACCTGTTTGATCACACTATACATGTATCACTGCATAACAGACCAGACCTTATCGGGCGGCTCTAACGGCAGTCGTCTAGCTGACCTCTGAGTCTACTCTGTTTTCAAAGGCGTGAAACCCCACTTACATAAGGGAAGGGATTAACATATTTGCACCCTCTCGAATGGATTTAAAACAAAACAGTTAATTAGTCTTTCTTTTTTCCTTTCCCCCATATTATTTGTTGATCTAAACAGTGTAGGGGTTTGGGTAAGATTGCTCCCCAACCCACCACTGCCTATTACTGGGGAAATATAAACAATGAAAACAAAAATGGTCATTTTCAATTAATATATTTCAATTTTCAATATCAGATTACGTTGGGGGTGTTAGTACATAAGTCTCCAATGCTTTTCCGTGGCCATAATAGACTTCATTGTTGTCTTTTGCCATCAAGGATACATGTAGGAAGTACATTTGATATATTAATGTCTTCTTTAATAGATTTTAATACCATGGAAACGAGTTGAACTCTAAAGGTGGCTACCAGGCAATGCGCAGTCTGCTGCTGTGTTCCACTGTTTCATTGTCTGTACACACTGCAATGATACACAGTTTAGATTTTGACGAGCCACCGGTTACTCGTCGGCTCATCTTGGTCCAAACTCTTTGTATCTATGAAAATCTGAAAACACCTAAGACGATCTGGAAATTATTTCTTAAAGTTCGACCCAAGATGTTGCTAATCACGCAGAATAGCCCGGTTTGTGGTCATAAACGGACGCCAGACTATAACGTACTGTGGTGTGTTAATATCATGAATTTTATATGATAAAACCGGGAATCTATTATGGAATAATTACATGTATTACTTTTAAATATTGGGTGAAATTATAATGTCATGAATATTTATCAACGTAGAGTTTATAATGGCATATGAACACAGGACTATTTGGCTATGAATATATAAGCAGACCTACAAAATCCCATAAGCAAACAGACCAAACATTGGTCAAACGGCTCCTACTGGAGTTGTCTGATCTGGGTCTACTCTGTTTTCAAAGGCGACAAAGGAGTTTCTATCAGATATGAGGTTAATCAATTCTAAGATATGCAAATGACTCATTTATGAGCAGAAATCAGGACAACATTATGTTGTTAAACACATCGTAAATTCCGAAAGGATAACTGGATACTTAATAAGAGGCAATGATCATAAGGCAAAAATGTGTGTAGATTGTAATTCAAACCAGTTACACATATATACGATGAATCATGATCACAATAAATTGTACAGGTTAAAAATACTTATATGTTTGGATTTTATTAGTAATAAATAGTTTTAGGAGAAGTATGAACTCCCTATCTGGGTGTACTTACATCGTATATTAACTATGATCTCTACTATAAAACCGATGTCTGCTTAAACTTGAATATGTTGCATTTTGTGATTTCTGTAGATTCATTTAAGATTTTGAGAAGCTTTTGACTGAGTAGCAAACAATGCCCATTTACCTGAAAATACACACGCACGCACAAAAAAACTACGATTTAAATATCACGGAAATGGATCTCATCCGATCCGAACTGTTTGCTGGGTATATCACAAAATCAGCTTCAGATGATTAAAGGAGAATTTTAATTAAGCCCACCTGTTTTATGAAACTGAGTATCATAAGAATTACATCTGGGATCGCTTGTGGCAGCGAGCCGAGTGAACTCCAAATAGAACTGGGATTTTTGTTTGTTTGTTTATTTGTTTATTTTACCTTAAGCTTGTGAGAAAATAGTTTTTTCACAAAATTTCGTCCCCGTCATTATCAAAATACAAATACAAGAAACATAGTTTTCCTACAAGAAATAATTGGAGCCCGAGTGTGAAATTGTTCGTTACCTAATATAAACTCGGCGTCTCTTACTCTTTAGCCTGATTTGAGTGAATACCTATGCAAAAGGTTTGGATCCAGATGAGACTCTGAGTAACTCGGCGTCTCATCAGGATCCAAACTGTTTGACATCCTAATTGTATATTGGTAGACACATTGATTATAGCTTGAATTATAAAATGTATTAGGTGAAAATGTCTGTAAAAATAATTTGCTCAGCAGGCTAAAGGTTAGAAGTAAAAGTAAACGTAAAACTGTTCTTAGAACACGCTAAAGGTTCAACTTAGTTTCATACAATCATGTGATATATCTTATGCAAATGCTCAAGAAGTGAGTTTCATTTTCAAAGACTGTTGGAGCTCATTTTGCGAAAGGCCGTACGACCAAGCTGTACGACCAAGCTGTACGACCGAGCCGTACGACCAAGCTGTACGACCAAGCTGTTCGTCCTAAGTAACGACATCTGTTACTACTCGCTTAGTCAAACACCAATGTACATTTTAGCGTGACACACTTAAGGGATATTTGACCATGGTAGAAACTGTACAATCCTATCTATATTCAATCATAAGCAAACAGAGCAGACCCTGATCAGACGGCTCCTGTTGGTCTATTCTGTTTGCAAAGGCATAGAAAGGCGTAATTATGACGTGAAGGGTTAAGTGCTAGTTTGTGAGAGATACAGTAAAACATCACTATAACGACAACTAAATTCTGTTAACTAGTTGGCATTTAGGGCAGGTGACTGCTTAAAGCAAGGTGAAAGTAAAACAGAACGCTCCTATAGGAGCGTTCTGTTTTACTTTCACCTTGCTTTAAGCAGCCACCTGTATTTAACACAAAATAATTGATGTAATTTAGTGGTCGTTGTAGAGAGGTTTTACTGTACTACTGTATTTAAAAACCCTTCACAAGAACAATCGATGTGCATCAAACACTACTTTGAATGAATCAGTTTGAAAATGAACCAAAGTGCACATTGCAGTCACTGTTTTCGGCTGTACTGAAAACCCTAACCAAGGTAACATTAATGACAAACTCGTCGTCTCACGATTACTCTGCAATTTGTCCGTTCAAAGCCTGCGGTTGAGGACCGCGGGGATTTAAATGTCCTCCCATACAAACCTTCCGCCGACTGATCGTATCAGTTTACGACCAATTCGCCGCCGTCTAGACCCTAACATCGGTCAACAATTGCCTACCATTTTATTGATCACCCCATCAAGTACCGTTTAGTTTGGATCCTGATCGGAGATCGAGTAACACATCATCTTACCAGGATCAAACACATTTTTAAAGGCTAACTTATCAACTTCCATTTGTGTTCCAGGGGAGAAGAACAGATTCCTACGAATGTCTCCAACACCGTAAGTCTTGTCAAAATTTACCGAAGCGTGCTCAAGTCGATGCTTCAGATTTTTCAAATTCTTCCCCCAGCACGCCCAATTTAGAGATGTATTTAAAGGTAATAACTTTTTATATAAGTAATCTGTCTAACACTACAGTAACACCACACATAAGTAGTCACCTGGGGACCGGTAATGAGTGATTATCTCTCCAATAGTAAAACACGGCTTGCTGTCAACCGCTTCTCAGGCAGCTGTGTACTCTAAATACCATCATGATGTATACTGGTGAAATAAATTGAGCTCCGTTTATTTAACCCTTCGCTTGCTATTCACGTCAATATACCTACCTGTAAATAGTGAAGACCCAGATGAGACAGCTCCTGCAGGAGCTGTCTCATCAGGGTCTGCACTATTTACAAGTTGATTGTGCAACCAGTGCACTCCACAGCAGTGATTGCATAGCGAAATACTTGTACACGGTGAAGACATATGTAATTATTCAACAGGACATGGGTAAAGAAGGGGACATGTATTTTAAAATTCAGCAAGAGAAGGGTTAATGTCATAAGATTTAACGTCGTCACCAGCGTCACAAGTACTGATATCAGTTTTAGCGTCTGTGTCGTCATTGGCGGTGGGTTGGGATCTGGCTCCTTTAGAGCCTACGCTGTTATCGTCGATTTTGAGTCATCGTCGTCAATAGTACCGGGTAAGCGTCTGTGACAGTGTCATCACCTCCAACTTATGCGAAGGCGTGGCCTCAATATTAGAAGCGTCCTTATCTTAGTTACGTTGTTTTACGTTGGTCCAGCATCGCAATCGACTTTGGTGTCGGTTTGTGCGTCGCGTTGACGACATAAACTCGTCTGTGCATCTCTTGAATTTGAAGTTGTTCCTTTCGGATGTTCAGGTTTTTTTTTTCACCATGATAAATGTAAGACCTGGGATCTAACTTGGGCCGCCTTAGTAAGACATTGGATCGAACCTTGGCCGCCTTGGTAAGACCCTTGATCGAACGGCAAGACATTAGATCGAACTTGAACCGCCCGGGTGCGAAGCTAGTACACATACTCTTTACGCGTTGTACGTGCTCATACATATAAATGTATATGTATATCGAATGCTCGTTTTTAAAAATCTTTACTTCATGAATATAATGACATCGTAATCATTAAGGATAAGGATTGTTTATACTGACAGAAGCTGTAGAGTCAGATCTATAATATTCAATAAGCAAACAGAGCAGACCCTGATCAGACGGCTCCTACAGGAGCCGTCTGGTCTGGATATACTCTCTTGGCCAAGGCGTAAAATGCGTATTTATGGAGTAAAAGGTTAGTTAATGCATGTGTGATCCGTGAGTGTGAAGCCTTTCGACGCCAAATAAAGTTTCATCTCCCCAGATATTCGTTTACTTCAGGGTCAACAGATGGATTTTTCAAAGATATACGAGCGTGACAAGCAGTTTGGCTCGTGACGAGACACCGAGTTATACGACGTCTTATTCTGTTTGCCATCGTTATTACGATGTCGCCCGTGAAGGTGAAAGAGTTCAGATAAGTTGAATCGTGTATGTCCCTCTCAATATTTTAAAGAGTATATATTGAAATAATTTAAGGAATGTAGGTGCACTGATGTAAGACCGGGTACATTTCTGATATATGGGTTTTTATGGGCCTTTGTAGTAGTTGTCATAACACAGAGGTGTTTTGACTAACACCCGGGCCGGGTGACATGTACACGCACTAAACATCACAAGTGTAGTAACTCTTTCGCTGCCAATGTCGCAATTGTGATTACCTATGCAGGCAGTTTTGATCCAGATGAGACGTCGAGTAACTCGGCGTCTCATGATCAGGATCCAAACTGTTTGTTACTGTGAAAATGTTTTTTGAAACAAAAATGAAAAACAATAAAAAATGAAATTAGTAGCAGGCGACGAATTTTGCAGACGACACAATTTGGCAGCGGGGGAGTTAAACCTCTCCGTGTTAACTCTTTGCACGCTAGCGGCGAAACTGATTACCCATACAAACAGTTTGGATCCAGATGAGACGCCGCATAATGCGGCGTCTCATCAGGATCCGAACTGTTTGTCATCATGACCATATTTTTGCACCACAATGCAGAAAGTTTATTTTAAGAATTGAAGCAGACGACACATGTTGCAGACGAAAACTTGCTTAGCGTGCAAAAAGTTAAGCGCGACTTGACTCACATTTTTACATTTACAAACAGCTTGGATCTAGATAAGACGCCGAGATACTTGGTATCTCTTCAGGATCCAAACTGTTTGGCACTCAACAACCTATTCTTAAAAGTTTGAACGAATAGGATTTTAGTAAATATTGTATCATATCTAAGTTTTAGCAGGCATCGTTTCTTTCAGTAAGAGAAGAGTTAATCCTTCTGCAGATTGTCGCGATCAGATTCAGACATGCAACCGGCTTCGGTCAAGATTAGATGAGGGATAACTCGGCATCTAAATGGGACCCAGTCTGTCTGCTCGGCATCCCAAGGAACCAGAGAAATTGGAGAATATTGAATGAAAATAGCAGACGAATGCTTCAGCAGAAGACAATTATCATTGCAAAAAACGTGCATCAATAAGAGCATGACAAGCATTGTCGTCTGCAAATTTAGTCGACTGCTTCGATGTCTTATTTTTTCATTTCTGTTTCAAAACACGTAATTGTTTAAATTCTGATAAAACAACGTCTCATCTGGACCCAAACTGTTCGCTAAGACGACCAAAGATTGGCAGCGAAAGCGTTTCTCACCCTTTATGCTATAACGGAAGATTATAATAACATAAACATCAAGTTTGTAAACAGTTCCGATCCAAATCTGAAACCGAATTACTCGGAATGTGATTAGAATCTAAACTGCTGTAGAGGCTTCATGCTTGCGGGGAATTTCACAATACTAATACAGTAAAACCTCTATAACGACCACTAAATTGTTTTAATTAGTTGGTATTTGAGGCAGGTGGTTGCTTAAAGCAAGGTGAAAGTAAAACAGAACGCTCCTATAGGAGCGTTCTGTTTTACTTTCACCTTGCTTTAAGCATCCACCTGTCTTTAACAGAAAATATTTGATGTAATTTAGTGGTCGTTATAGAGAGGTTTTACTGTATAGTTATATTATTACCGATGAAGAAATGAAAAAAGATCCAGTAGAAATTGTCCTTAAGTGGCCATTCGTTCATTGAACATAGGGGGTTTAAAAAGCAGGTGGTTGCTTAATACGGGGCAATGCAGAAAGCTCCTATAGCAGCCTTCTCCATACTTTTGATCCACATTAAGCTACCACCAGTCTTACAGGCATATACTTAGACTTCTGTTTGATGTTTGAGAGAGAGAGAGAGAGAGAGAGAGAGAGAGAGAGAGAGAGAGAGAGAGAGAGAGAGAGAGAGAGAGAGAGATAGAGAGAGAGAGAGACAGGCAGACAGACAGACATATACCAACGACATATACAGACGACATGCAGCCTAAGGATACAGCACTTCTTGATATGCTTCTTCAAAGATGTATGATCTAATATGACCAATTATAGCTGACTAATTATTTGTAACTTATAAGAAGTAAATAATGAGTAAAAGGAACTGACAAATTCATTACAACCTGTATCAACCTTAACCTTGCTGTGAAAACACATTGGATCTGGTGAAATCGTGAAAACTTGTGATTTGATCAAGGTGTTCGAGAAACTAAAGACCGGGTGTCAAACAGCATGGATCCTGAAAAGATACCGATTCACTCGATGTGTAATCTGGATCCAAGCTGTTTGCGTGTGCGTGTCAGGTCTCAGATAGCGGGTGAGGGGTAACCCTTTACCTGTTCCATAATCAAGTAAGACAGAATGATATCAGGAATAGTTGCAGCTGTGTTTTGTAATAATGTAAAATTTTGAAGGGACATTTTAATTTGTCGAATACTGTATAACCAGACCTACATCATATCATAAGCAAACAGAGCAGGTCCTACAAGAGCCGTCTGATCTGGGTCTACTCTGTTTGCAAATGCATGAAATGGCGTTTATATGAAAGAAAGCACTTATATAACAAATAACATACAATTAATGACTACACTAGTTTACGGTTAGGTACGTGTGGTGAGACAGCGGAGTATCACCAGCCAAGTGAAACAGTTAAATAGCTCTTTAAATTTTAATTGTCAGTGACTAAATATTTATTGGTGTTTTGATACATTTTCAGAATGATTAATTTTCTGACACATTTACTGATTAATTATAAGTTATAAAATAAATTATTCGAAGCTCTAACCCTTTTGCCTGCTGAATATTCATGCAATTCTCCTTCCATTATGAATTTTGATTTCTTGTATTGAAGATACGGCAAACCCCTCTAAATCGACCGGACTTTCATATTAGTATCAATGTCGATATTAAAGACAGGTGGCAGCTTAATGCAGGGTGAAAGTCATGCAGATAGCTCCAAAGCAGTTTTCTGCATGACTTTCATCCTGCATTAAGCAGCCAACTGCCACAATAGACTTAATTATTCTTTATTATAATTTTAGTTTAGAGGGGATTTACTGTATACTTCATGGAGGTTATGTGTTCATGGTAAACCGTAGGCCTACATGATTAGGCATGTAACATAGCAATCCCCGCAAACAGATCAGACCCTGACCAGACAGCTCTGTGTTTACTTCCTTTGCAATGCCGTGAAATGGTCAGTTTATCGGATAAAGGGTAACAATATTTATGTGTTATTCATAATATTCAACTTTGTATGTGTTACAATGTTATCTAGACTGCGGTCAGGTTTACAGAAACTGTATACAATAGACAGTGCGTAGGTTTTATATGTTTGTGTTCGTACTCATTCATTGTGGTGCAACTAGTGCCATGACTTTGAATTTGTCATGCCGAGGAATCAAAGAAATATGTTCATTATGACTTGGTATGACTGTGGACGTTGTTAACATGCTGTGATACACACGTGTACAGGACGGGGTTTCGTATCCGCAATGGTACTTTACAAGATACCTGTCATTAAATACTAACCCCTAGAATACAGGACGGGGTCCATACTCGCACTGTGATGTATACAGGTCAGTGTTCGTACCCGCATTGAGATGTATACAGGATGTGGGGTGGGGGGGGGGGGTCTTACCCACACTAAGATGTATACAGGATGGGGGCTCGTACCCCGCACAGAGATGTATACAGGAAAGGGACTCGTATCCGCACTGAGATGTATACAGGACGGGGGATCGTACCCGCACTTAGATGTATACAGGACGGGGTTCGTATCCGCACTGAGATGTATACAGGATGGGGGATCGTACCCATAATGGTCCTTTACAAGATACCTGCCATTAAATACTAACCCCTAGTATACAGGACGGGGGCTCGTGCCCGCACTAAGATGTATCCGGGATGGGGGTTCGTACCCGCACTGAGATGTTTACAGAATGGGAGTTCGTACCCGCACTGATATATTTACAGGACGGGAGTTCGTATCCGCACTGAGATGTATACAGGACGGGGGTTCGTACCCGCACTGAGATGTATACAGGAAAGGGACTCGTACCTGAGCTGAGATATATACAGGACGGGGGCTCGTACCCGCACTGAGATGTATACAGGACGGGAGTTCGTACCCGCACTGAGATGTATCCGGGATGGGGGTTCGTACCCGCACTGAGATGTTTACAGAATGGGAGTTCGTACCCGCACTGATATATTTAAAGGACGGGAGTTCGTATCCGCACTGAGATGTATACAGGACGGGGGCTCGTACCCGCACTGAGATGTATACAGGACGGGGGTTCGTACCCGCACTGAGATGTATACAGGAAAGGGACTCGTACCTGAGCTGAGATATATACAGGACGGGGGCTCGTACCCGCACTGAGATGTATACAGGACGGGAGTTCGTACCCGCACTGAGATGTATCCGGGATGGGGGTTCGTACCCGCACTGAGATGTTTACAGAATGGGAGTTCGTACCCGCACTGATATATTTACAGGACGGGAGTTCGTACCCGCACTGAGATGTATCCGGGATGGGGGTTCGTACACGCATTGAGATGTTTATAGAATGGGGGTTCCTACCCGCACTGAGATGTATACAGGACGGGAGTTCGTACCCACACTGAGATGTATACAGGACGGGGGTTCGTACCCGCACTAAGATGTATACAGGACGGGAGTTCGTACCCACACTGAGATGTATACAGGACGGGAGTTCGTACCCGCACTGAGATGTATACAGGACGGGGGTTCGTACCCGCATTGAGATGTATTCAGGACGGGAGTGCGTACACTCAATGAGATGTATACAGGACGGGAGTTCGTACCCTCACTGAGATGTATACAGGACGGGAGTTCGTACCCGCACTGAGATGTTTAGAGAATGGGGGTTCGTACCCGCATTGAGATGTATACAGGACGGGGGTTCGAACCCGTACTGAGATGTATACAGGACGGGAGTTCGTATCCGCACTGAGATGTATACAGGACGGGAGTTCGTATCCGCACTGAGATGTATACAGGCGGGGGTTCGTACCCGCATTGAGATGTATACAGGATGGAGGTTCGTGCCCGCATTGAGATGTATACAGGACGGGAGTTCGTACCCGCACTGAGTTGTATACAGGACGGGATTTCGTACCCGCACTGAGTTGTATACAGGACGGGATTTCGTACCCTCACTGAGATGTATACAGGACGGGAGTTCGTACCCGCACTGAGTTGTATACAGGACGGGAGTTCGTATCCTCACTGAGATGTATCCGGGATGGGGGTTCGTACCCGCACTGAGATGTATACAGGGCGGGAGTTCGTACCCGCACTGAGATGTATACAGGACGGGTGTTCTTACCCACACTGAGATGTATACAGGGCGGGAGTTCGTACCTTCACTGAGATGTATCCGGGACGAGAGTTCGTACCCACACTGAGATGTATACTAGGATATATGAGGAGGTCATACAGAGCTACGGCCTGCCTGCATCATCCAGGAATACATTTACTAGGATATATGAGTAGGTTATGTAGAGCAACAGACTGCCTGTATCATCCAGGAATACACCTCTTGTTTAAAGGTCACTAAAGAATGGTTATATAAGGTAAACCCCTCTAAATCGGACCTTCAATTTAGTATAACTATCGGCATTGGAGACAGGTGGAGACAGGTGGAAGCTTAATGCAGGATGAAAGCCATACAGAAAGCTCCTGTAGGAGCTTTCTGCATTTCTTTGCTCTTTTGTCATCTGCAAAGATTGTCATCTGTCTCAATTCTTCAAAATACATCGATTGTGAACTTAAGAGATTATATGTTGGTGACTATATTGGCGAATCTGGTATATTTTTAGCTATTCTTTTCGTATGAATAGCGAAAATAACGCAATACTTTACCTTTTAGCAATGACTTACTTGACCTGACTTAAGCCTCCGGCATGGAGCATAGGCCGCTAATAATCTCTCGCCACTTCTGTCTGTCCTGTGCATCCTTCTCAATGGAGTGCCAACCATGTCCTTTCCCCTTCATCTCCTGTTCCAGGCTTCTGCGCCAGGTGGTTCGAGGTCTCCCTCTTTTCCGTTTGCCTTGAGGGTTCCATCTTAAGGCTTGCCGAGTGATGTTACCCTCATCTTTCCTAAGGGTATGCCCGACCCAAGTCCATTTCCTTTTCTTTACTTGTAGTGGAGGAGGAAACTGGCCCGTACGTTTCCATAGGTCCTCATTACTGATGCGATTTGGCCACCAAACTTTTATGATCCTTCTCAGACATCTATTGATAAATGACTGTATTTGTCTGTCTGATGTCTTTGTTGTGCGCCAAGTCTCGGCCCCATACAAAAGTACAGACTTTACGCTGGAATTGAAGATTCGCAACTTGTTGCTGGTAGATATCTCTGTCGACCGCCACACTTTGTTGAGGAGACTGAATGCTGTCCTTGCCTTGGCTATTCATGTCTTGATGTCTTGTTGGGTCCCACCTGCGTCATCAACAATACTTCCCAGGTAAGTGAATGATGCCACTTCCTCTACCTCTCCCTTTTCTAACCTAATGCTGTCTGTACCACAGGGGTCTGGACCGCTTCAGGGGGTCTATATGTACTATATAATAACAAGGGTTTCAACTAGCAGAACGGATATCCGTGTACCACGAGTACAAATATGACTGTAACTCTTACAATTTAAATGATAATTTCGTAATTCTTTCGGCTATTGAAAGCCAATATATTTTTCTATCAAATAAATATAATCTTATAACGGTAACTTATGAACAAGTATCAATCCAACAATGATTTTCTCAAAATTTCACGTGTTTTTAGGACCATTCATAAACGTTCGTTCACTCCGGTTTCACTATATCACAGCAATAACCTGGCAATCTGCAGTTCAAAAAATGGCGTGAGTCAATAAAACGAATCAATTCTAACACCCATCTCCAATTATTTAGTCCCCAGCATCAAAAGAATGATGTAAAACTAGCGAGTTTTGTCAGTTTGCTTCAAATCGTCGAGGAAGGAGCCATTGTACGTGACGTCACGGAGTTTCCAACTTTTCCTTCGTCTCAGCCAATGAAATGGCTCCATTCAAATTTGTTACAATATGGCAGCATCCGAAATAGAAACATAACGACAGACGGAAAGGCCGCTGTTGCTAGTTGCTTATTTATTAAGAGGACACAACACATGGAGATTGGTGATATAATTGGGTTGTTTTATTGAACCACGCCATCTTTTGAACTGAAAATCGCCAGGTTATGGCTGTGATATAGTGAAACCGGGGTGAACGAACGTTTGTCAATGACCCAGAAAACATGTGAAATTTTTAGAAAATCGTTGTTGGATTGATAATTGCGCGTACGGTACCGTTATAAGATTATATTTATTTGATAGTAAAATATATTTGCTTTCAATAGCCGAAAGAATTACAAAATTATCATTGAAATTGCAAGAGTTACATTCATATTTGTACTTGTGGTACACGGATGTCCGTTCTGCTAGTTGGAACCCTTGTTATTATATAGTACATATAGACCCCAATGAAGCGGTCCAGACCCCTGTGGTCTGTACTCCTTGCGTTGATCTTCATGACCTTTGTCTTCTTCTGGTTTATCCTCAGTCCTATCTTTGATGCTGTGTCTTCCAATGTCGAAGTCTTATCTTGCATTTGTGGCTGGGTGTGTGATAGGAGAGCGAGATCATCCGCAAAGTCCAGATCATCCAACTGCTGCCAAAGGGTCCACTGAATGCCGTTTCTTGTGTCCTTTGTTGATTCCTTCATGATCCAGTCAATAGCTAATAGAAAAAGGAACGGAGAAAGAAGACATCCTTGTCTGACGCCTGTTCGGACGCTGAACTTTTTAGTTGCCGTTCCCCCATGTAAAACCTGACATGCCATACCCTGGTAAGTGTTCCTGACGATGTTAATGTACTTCTCTGGAATCCCATAATTCGCCACCAATCTCCACAGTGACTGTCGATCTAGACTGTCAAAGGCTTTTTCGAAGTCTATGAAGTTGATGTACAGGGAACTGTTCCACTCTAGTGACTGCTCTATGATGATCCTCAAAGTGGAGATCTGGTCGGTGCAAGACCTCTCTTTCCTGAAACCTGCCTGCTCACTCCTAAGAAGGCTGTCAACAGCCGCTTTCATTCTATCTAATAGAATTCTGTTAAAGACCTTCCCTGGGACAGATAGCAGCATTATCCCTCTGTAGTTATTGCACTCCCCAAGATCCCCCTATTTCGGTAATTTTACTATATACCCTTCTTTCCAATCCTGTGGTATCTCTTCCTCCTGCCACGTTTGCTCATAAAGTGGGTACAACATGTCAACGGATGTTTCCAAATCTGCTTTCAGTGCCTCTGCTGGAATTCCGTCAGGTCCTGCCTACTTCCCGTTGCCTAGCGATTTAATTGCTTTCCTGATCTCTTCCCTAGTGGGGCTGTGCAGTGGAATAGGCAGTATCTCTTCTGCCGGGGCAATATCCGCTCTCTCTTCTGGTGCTTCTCTGTTGAGTAGTTCATTGAAGTGTTCTCTCCATCGTTCTGCCTGTCCCTCTAAGGTTGTTATGGTGACACCATTCTTGTCCTTGACTGGCTTCTCAGGGGCCGTTCTTCTGCCAGCTAAGATTCTGGTGATGACATAAAGCTCTTTCATGTTCCTCTGTCCTGCTGCTGTCTTTGCTCTAGTGACAAGGTCTCCAATGAAGCTTCTCTTGTCTCTCCTTACACTCTGCTTGACTTCCTGGTGTTTCTGTCGATACTCCTGTTCAAACCTTGCCTTCGCTGCTCTAGTCTTGGCATTGTTCAGTAAATCTTTCACTTTTCTGCGATCCTCCATCTTGTCAAGGGTTGTCTGTGTTATCCATAGTTTGTGCTCTCTCTTCCTTCTCCCCAGCTCTTCCTCACACACTGTCGTCGAGTCTTCCTTGACCTTCCCCCACCATTCGTCTATCGTCTCCTCTGTGTCCAGCTCCTGCAAAGCCTCAAACCGGTTCCTCAGTGTCACCTGGTACTGCTGTATGCATTCCTGGTTTTTCAGTTTCTTTATATTGTACTTAACTCTTGTGAATGAGTTTGTACATCTCTTTAGCTTCAATTGAAGCTTTCCCACTACCAGGTGCTGATCTGATGCTGCGTCTGCTCCTCCCTTGCTACGGACATCAAGGAGAGATCTTCTGAACTTGGTCCCAATACAAATATGGTCAATATGATTCCCTGTAATATGACTGTAACTCTTACAATTTAAATGATAATTTCGTAATTCTTTCGGCTATTGAAAGCCAATATATTTTTCTATCAAATAAATATAATCTTATAACGGTAACTTATGAACAAGTATCAATCCAACAATGATTTTCTCAAAATTTCACGTGTTTTTAGGACCATTCATAAACGTTCGTTCACTCCGGTTTCACTATATCACAGCAATAACCTGGCAATCTGCAGTTCAAAAAATGGCGTGAGTCAATAAAACGAATCAATTCTAACACCCATCTCCAATTATTTAGTCCCCAGCATCAAAAGAATGATGTAAAACTAGCGAGTTTTGTCAGTTTGCTTCAAATCGTCGAGGAAGGAGCCATTGTACGTGACGTCACGGAGTTTCCAACTTTTCCTTCGTCTCAGCCAATGAAATGGCTCCATTCAAATTTGTTACAATATGGCAGCATCCGAAATAGAAACATAACGACAGACGGAAAGGCCGCTGTTGCTAGTTGCTTATTTATTAAGAGGACACAACACATGGAGATTGGTGATATAATTGGGTTGTTTTATTGAACCACGCCATCTTTTGAACTGAAAATCGCCAGGTTATGGCTGTGATATAGTGAAACCGGGGTGAACGAACGTTTGTCAATGACCCAGAAAACATGTGAAATTTTTAGAAAATCGTTGTTGGATTGATAATTGCGCGTACGGTACCGTTATAAGATTATATTTATTTGATAGTAAAATATATTTGCTTTCAATAGCCGAAAGAATTACAAAATTATCATTGAAATTGCAAGAGTTACATTCATATTTGTACTTGTGGTACACGGATGTCCGTTCTGCTAGTTGGAACCCTTGTTATTATATAGTACATATAGACCCCAATGAAGCGGTCCAGACCCCTGTGGTCTGTACTCCTTGCGTTGATCTTCATGACCTTTGTCTTCTTCTGGTTTATCCTCAGTCCTATCTTTGATGCTGTGTCTTCCAATGTCGAAGTCTTATCTTGCATTTGTGGCTGGGTGTGTGATAGGAGAGCGAGATCATCCGCAAAGTCCAGATCATCCAACTGCTGCCAAAGGGTCCACTGAATGCCGTTTCTTGTGTCCTTTGTTGATTCCTTCATGATCCAGTCAATAGCTAATAGAAAAAGGAACGGAGAAAGAAGACATCCTTGTCTGACGCCTGTTCGGACGCTGAACGTTTTAGTTGCCGTTCCCCCATGTAAAACCTGACATGCCATACCCTGGTAAGTGTTCCTGACGATGTTAATGTACTTCTCTGGAATCCCATAATTCGCCACCAATCTCCACAGTGACTGTCGATCTAGACTGTCAAAGGCTTTTTCGAAGTCTATGAAGTTGATGTACAGGGAACTGTTCCACTCTAGTGACTGCTCTATGATGATCCTCAAAGTGGAGATCTGGTCGGTGCAAGACCTCTCTTTCCTGAAACCTGCCTGCTCACTCCTAAGAAGGCTGTCAACAGCCGCTTTCATTCTATCTAATAGAATTCTGTTAAAGACCTTCCCTGGGACAGATAGCAGCATTATCCCTCTGTAGTTATTGCACTCCCCAAGATCCCCCTATTTCGGTAATTTTACTATATACCCTTCTTTCCAATCCTGTGGTATCTCTTCCTCCTGCCACGTTTGCTCAAAAAGTGGGTACAACATGTCAACGGATGTTTCCAAATCTGCTTTCAGTGCCTCTGCTGGAATTCCGTCAGGTCCTGCCTACTTCCCGTTGCCTAGCGATTTAATTGCTTTCCTGATCTCTTCCCTAGTGGGGCTGTGCAGTGGAATAGGCAGTATCTCTTCTGCCGGGGCAATATCCGCTCTCTCTTCTGGTGCTTCTCTGTTGAGTAGTTCATTGAAGTGTTCTCTCCATCGTTCTGCCTGTCCCTCTAAGGTTGTTATGGTGACACCATTCTTGTCCTTGACTGGCTTCTCAGGGGCCGTTCTTCTGCCAGCTAAGATTCTGGTGATGACATAAAGCTCTTTCATGTTCCTCTGTCCTGCTGCTGTCTCTGCTCTAGTGACAAGGTCTCCAATGAAGCTTCTCTTGTCTCTCCTTACACTCTGCTTGACTTCCTGGTGTTTCTGTCGATACTCCTGTTCAAACCTTGCCTTCGCTGCTCTAGTCTTGGCATTGTTCAGTAAATCTTTCACTTTTCTGCGATCCTCCATCTTGTCAAGGGTTGTCTGTGTTATCCATAGTTTGTGCTCTCTCTTCCTTCTCCCCAGCTCTTCCTCACACACTGTCGTCGAGTCTTCCTTGACCTTCCCCCACCATTCCTCTATCGTCTCCTCTGTGTCCAGCTCCTGCAAAGCCTCAAACCGGTTCCTCAGTGTCACCTGGTACTGCTGTATGCATTCCTGGTTTTTCAGTTTCTTTATATTGTACTTAACTCTTGTGAATGAGTTTGTACATCTCTTTAGCTTCAATTGAAGCTTTCCCACTACCAGGTGCTGATCTGATGCTGCGGCTGCTCCTCCCTTGCTACGGACATCAAGGAGAGATCTTCTGAACTTGGTCCCAATACAAATATGGTCAATCTGATTCCCTGTATTTCCATCTGGAGACACCCAAGTTACCTTGTGGATATCCTTATGTGGAAAGACTGATCCGCCAATGACTAGACTGTTTTCTGCGCAGAAGTCAGCTAGCAGCTGGCCATTCTGGCTCTTGGATTCCAGTCCCTGTCTTCCCATGACTGCTGTGTAACCTTGGTTGTCCTGTCCAATATTCGCATTGAAATCTCCAATGAGGATGACCATCTCTCTTTCCTGTCACTGAGATGTATCCGGGACGGGGATTCGTACCCGCACTGAGATGTATACAGGATGGGGTTCGTACCCGCACTGAGATGTATCCGGGATGGGGGTTCCTACCCGCACTGAGATGTGTACATGACGGGGGTTGGTACCCGCACTGAGATGTATACAGGACGGGGGTTGGTACCCGCACTAAGATGTATACAGGACGGGGGTTGGTACCCGCACTAAGATGTATACAGGACGGTGTTGGTACCCGCACTGAGATGTATACAGGACGGGGTTGGTACCCGCACTGAGATGTATAAAGGAGGGGGTTAACCCCTAGCAATCCTTTTAACCATTTACTTGGTGAGTACTCATGCTAGAAATGATGACATCATGAATGCTCATTAGCTGAATTTTTGTTAAGGCATGTGGACACACGATTTTGTTTGGCACAGGCAGAATGTATATTACCAGATCTATGTCATTGCCATTGCAGAAACTAAAGAATAAATTCTAAATAATCCCAGAGGTCCTGCTAAGATGCGTAATTAAACCATTTTCAGGAATAACTCCTATATACCTCCACCAAATCCTAGGCTTTAGAAGTGTCTCCAAGAGGCAATTTAAAAGAGTGGTCACAACATAGGCTTTGTTGGAGAAATGACGAGTTCAGTATTTTGTTACGTAACTTTATCTGTTGCTCTGTAATTCAACAATAAAACAGAACAGACTCTTATCAGACAGCTCCTAAAGCAGCCGTTTGATTTGGGTTTACTCTGTTTTTCTTTGAAGGTGTGAAAATGTGTCTCGTCAACCCCATACTTTCAAACGCCAGACATGAGCATTAGTTAAAGAGTCATTTAAGTTCAACAGTAGATTTCGTGTGCAAAATTTGTCGTTTGCTACAAATTCTTTAAAAAGATATTCCTCCCTGTTAAACCACGAGTTAATCGAAATATCACCTAGATCTAAGCTCTTTGCATAGCTAGTCATTTACTTTATAAATATACCTTTTTACGCCTTTCCAAACAGTATAAACCCAGATCAGTAGGAACCGTCTGATTAGGGTCTGTTGAACCGTATATGTCACAGATCGAATATGTTACACGTATGTGATATATTCGACCGTAAACTTCACACCTGTCAAATGTGTCATATTCGTTTGCCCAGTATGACAGTAAAATGCATAAACGTATATGTCACAAACGTTTTGATATGAAACCACTACCATCATTCACCATCATCACCATCATCACCATCATCATCATAATAATCATCATACTCTTCCTCCTCCTCTTCCTCCTCCTCCTCCTCATCACCACCACCACCACGACCACGATCATAATTAGTATAATCAGCATCATGATTGTCATCATCATCATTACTACCAGACTCGCTGTCATTATCATGATGCCAAACATCATCATCATTATCATCGTCATCATCATTTTTATCCTCATATTTGTCATCATCAGCATCATTCACCATCAGCATCATCATTCACTATCATTATTATCATCACCACTACCATCGTCGTAACCAGCACCCTGATCAACATCATCATCAGAAACATGATCCTCATTACGACCATCACCACCAACAACAACCACTATTTTACATAGCGTTCTTGTTGTTTCTACATAACTGAAAGTGACTTTCAGTTCATGTGGAAAGTGGAGTCTCATTCAAAGAACAAATGAAAGGTTCATAACTGTTATAAACAGGTAACTGATACATCTCTGAACAGTGATTTCAACGAATTAAAAAGCCTTGTCATACATGTATTTCTATATAATAACGATGTCATACATGTAATTATTTTAAGCATATTGTACAATTTCACGTGACTACATTTATTTGCCATTCTAATATCGTTGCCGCAAATATATAACGTCGATTACATACCAGTTAATAGCACTCATACGCAAATAAACAAGAAACTGATATAATTATGAACAGTGATTCCGAAGAATTAAACGAAATTGTAATACATGTAATTTGTATATAATAACCGTGTCATACATGTATACCATTTTAATATCCCTGACGCAAATATGTAATTTCATCGATAACGTGTCAGTTATTGGCAATCATATATTCAAATAAACATGAACTGATATAACTCTGAACAGTGATTCCAATGTGCAGATGACAAAAGATCAAAGAAATGCAGAAAGCTCATACAGGAGCTTTCTGTATGGCTTTTACCCTGCATTAAGCTTCCACCTGTCTCCAATGCCGATAATTATACTAAATTGAAGGTCCGATTTAGAGGGTTTTACCTTATATAACAGTGTTTGCAGACAAAACATAGTTGGCGCCAAACGAACATTGCCTCGGTACATAACTCACCGATTCGTCTGAATTTGTAGTTCAGTTTCCTTAAGCGGTGGTCACAACCCGCCGTACGTGCAAGTGCGTGTTGTCTACGTGCAAAAACGTGGGGAAATTTTGGGGATCCGTACGTGGTGAGTACGGCCTCCGTACGGATTTAGGAGCACGCAGACACGCCGTAGCACTTTTGGTGCATGCAAAACTTTCGCTGCGTTCGAGCTGCGTTCGGGCTACGGATTCACCAACGTACGGGTGACGCACGTGCTTCTACAACCAACGTGCGCACAACGTACTGACTCCGTGAGTGTTTTAATCTTTTTCCCCACAGTCGCTTGCTCTACAGACGACGCACTTAGCACCTGCGTGTTGCGCACGTGATAAGTACGTGGTCTGTGCTCACTCGGCACTTCCCCAGTTCTACTGTCCAATGAACTGACAAAACTCACGTGGACCGTACGTGAGCAGCACGTGGTCCGTACGGCCTCCGTACGATAATGCGGCAATCGCACGGAGATCGTACGTCGTGAGCACGTTGTAAGCACTTTCAACTCACTTACCGCGCGTGCAACGTACGATGCACGCAACCGACCAGGGCGAGGCTGTCGTGCGTGCCACGTACGTACACCTTGCGCAACCGTGCGTGTGACGTGCGTTCCTCCCTGCATTTGCTACTTCTTCTCCACGTTTTCAGAAAAACGTAGCAGCCCTGGCCTCCCCAAAAAAACGTACGTGCTAAAAATACGCACGGCGGGTTGTGACCAGGCCTTTAGTTCTCGCACTCCCTAACGGCAAAGCTGTGATAACCTTCATACAGGTTGGTCTGCAAGCTGTTAAATATCCCGCATGTTTACAGACAAACAAGCGCACCATAAGAGTTAAATGTCAGTACCCGAGGATGTAATGGCTCACAAAAACATCTGAAAAGGAGTGCAATTCCCTTACCCCTTTCCCTGCTAATGGCACCATTACATAAAGGGTATCATCAGGATACAAACTGTTTGATGGTGTGATAGATAATATCTTCGGAACTAAAAGGAAGCAAAACAAAATAAGACAAAAGGGACAAAAGACAATATTTGGCAACAAATGAGTTAGTACACGGACCTTACAGAGAATCGTCTCAAAGAGACGATTCTAAAGGGTGGTCACATAATAGGGTTTGGCGCAGAAATAAAAACAGTTATTGTTGAAAATATTTAATTTAGGTATCTTATCTTGACACCTGCCTTACATGTTCATTATATATACAAAGTGAAACAGTTAAGAGAAACATGACTAGGAGTGATGTTTTTATTTAGTAAATCAAGATTTTGTAAACAAATGGCAGTGCGAACAAGAAGAAGAAGAAATAATAGACTTTCTCTAGTCCTTCTCTAAAGCGAACACTTTATGAATTAACATATAACATATACGTAGCCCTAGGGAGCTTACTGCATTACTTTTGTCCTGCATTGAGCTATGTAGGAATTCATGTTGCCAATATCATGTTCTTCTTACCTAAGAAATTTGTGATTACATTCTTAACGCGTATCAATCACACATTTTTAGACTTTGAGAATACAGTAAAACCTCTCTAAACCGGAATTCTAGTAGAGTAGAATTGAGATAGTTTTAAGTAGATTGCTGCTTAATGCAGGGTGAAAGTCACGCAAAAAGCGAATGGATGAGCTTTCTACATGACTTTCACCGTGCATTAAGCTGTCACCTGTCTCCAAGACCGATATTTATACTAAAGTGAACGTCCGATTTAGAGGGATTTTACCGTATAGTCTTTATCAATTTTTTTTCACCTGACATTAAATCACATTCTCCTCAGATCGGTTGTTGTTTTAGAGTTAGACCCGAAAATACATATACTTGGATATATGAGGAGGTCATATAGAGCTACGGCCCGTCTGTATGAACCAGGAATACATATACTTGGATATATGAGGAGGTCATATAGAGCTACGGCCCGTCTGTATGAACCAGGAATACATATACTTGGATATATGAGGAGGTCATATAGAGCTACGGCCCGTCTGTATGAACCAGGAATACATATACTTGGATATATGAGGAGGTCATATAGAGCTACGGCCCGTCTGTATGAACCAGGAATACATATACTTGGATATATGAGGAGGTCATATAGAGCTACGGCCCGTCTGTATGAACCAGGAATACATATACTAGGATATATGAGGAGGTCATATAGAGCTACGGCCCGTCTGTATGAACCAGGAATACATATACTTGGATATATGAGGAGGTCATATAGAGCTACGGCCCGTCTGTATCATCCAGGAATACATATACTAGGATATATGAGTAGGCTATGTAGAGCAACAGACTGCCTGTATCATCCAGAAATACACCTCTGGTTTAAATGTCACTAAAGAATGGTTATATAAGGTAAAACCCTCTAAATCGGACCTTCAATTTAGTATAATTATCGGTATTGGAGACAGGTGGAAGCTTAATGCAAGATGAAAGACATGTAGGAGCTTTCTGCATTTCTTTGCTCTTTTGTCATCTGCAAAGATTGTCGTCTGTCTCAATTCTTAAAAATACATCGATTGTGAACTTAAGATATTATATGTTGGTGACTATATTGGCGAATCTGCTATATTTTTAGCTATTCTTTTCGTATGAATAGCGAAAATAACACAATATTTTACCTTTTTAGCAGTATTGACTTTAATTCTTCATTTTTCTTTGCAAAAATAGTATCAGGGGGTCAAAACGTTTGAATCCTACGTCTCGTCCGGAGTTTGCAAAAATGAGTGAGTGAGTGAGTGGGTGAATTGGGTTTAGTGAGTTGCTAGAGGTGAATATAAGTCATTGTTTCACAAAGATCAAAACTGGTTGATACCCTTAGCAGATTTGATTAATAATCAATGATTTTTTTTAAATAATGGTATATGCACAGAAAATGTTTCGACCATGGTAGGATTTATATAAAGTCGTATGCAAAAAGAGTATACGTGATCAGACGGTCATTTAATCTCGGTCTACTCTGTTTGCAAAGGCGTCAAAATGCGTCTTAAACATGCAAAGAGTTATCGACAATGGATCGAATCTAACTGAGAATTGAAATCGGCAAAAGTTGGGGACGACAGAAAAGTCTCTGTCTGTCTGTCTTGTCTGTCTCTGTCTATCTGTCTATCTTCTGTCTGTCTGTCTGTATATCTGGTCGTGTCTCTCTCTCCCACTCTCTCTCTATCCCACTCTCTTTGTATCTCTCTCTCTCTCTATTTATGTCTCTCTCCGTGTGTGTCTCTCTGTGCCCCTCTGTCTGTCTATGTATCTCTCTTTCTTGATCACTGGATGCACAAACAAGGGGTTGTGTGAAAAAGGGGTGTTTATAGTAGGTGATGTATGGTCCAGTGTAGGTGGTTGCCTTACCACCGTCTTACTGTACTTTTATTTTCATAAAAAGAAAGAGCTAACTAGCCAACCTATTCGGGTGTTGTTCTTTTTTTGCATTATATGTAGTGGAAACTTTCTTGTGAATAAGTTCAGTTACAGGGATTGGCTCCACAGACTGCCTTTTTGGCTTGGCTTCACAAAGGTTGGTAACACATAACTGAAGTACTCATCGAAAGCTCACTTATACTAGATGAATCACTTGAAGGGAAGAGAAACAATCAGACAAAAACCTAATACACACATACGCACGTATGAACTCGCCCACGCATACAGGTACATGTACGCCCACACATTGATGACATATGCCCTTCACGCATTCTTTGTATTTTCAAGCTTACGATATACAAATACTTGAATTTTCAATTATGTTTATAATTTTTGATGAAAAAAGTGGTCAATATTAAACATTTTAGTGCGGGAAACTAGTATCGAATGTCCTCTGCAAACTGTGTAGAATATAGACCCTGATGAGTCTACACGGTGTGTCATGTTACACTGTTCTATAAAACATCTCTGAATATTTACGGTAAGCTTGACCTGTTTGCATTATGGAATAGTCCATTAAAGTTAACGTGTATAATATACGTAGTGCTAGGTTGATTTTATGTTGTACTTTTGACATTATCAAAGGATAATAAACCAGGTTTAAATGGTCCTTACAGCAGTCCTATTCTTGGTACACGTATTTCCATCAGGCGGTAGCCTCATGGGGGACAAAAGCAATGCAGACGGCAACCAAAGAACTGTCCCCTCTTCCTTAAAAACCCGTCTATTATAAACTGTCCATATCCGATCAATAAGTGATCGTTTAATCCTTGATTGCCATTGTAACGACTTTGCATACAGAGTAGACCGAGATCAGACAACTCCTATTGGAGCCGTCTGATTAGGGTCATCTCTGTTTGCTAATGGAATTATCATTTGTTCATATACTATTATGAAAATTCAGCCAATAGGCCTAAATATTCTAAGACCGTAGTGTAGTAGTAGTAGTAGTAGTAGTAGTAGTAGTAGTAGAAGTAGTAGTAGTAGTAGTAGTACATGTAGTAATAGTAGTAGTAGTAGTAGTAGTAGTAGTACAAGTAGTAGTAGTAGTAGTAGTAGCAGTAGTAGTAGTAGTAGTAGTAGTAAAGGTAGTAGTAGTAGTAGTAGTAGTAGTAGTAGTAGTAGTAGTATATTTAGTAGTAGTAGTAGTAGTAATAGTAGTAGTAGTAGTAGTAGTAGTACATGTAGTAGTAGTAGTAGTAGTAGTAGTAGTAGTAGTAGTAGTAGAAGTAGTAGTAGTAGTAGTAGTAGTAGTAGTAGTAGTAGTAGTAGTAGTAGTAGTAGTAGTAGTAATCGTTGAAGTAGTAGTAGTAGTAGTAGTAGTATTAGTAGTAGTAGTAGTAGTAGTAGTATAGTAGTAGTACATGTAGTAATATTAGTATTAGTATTAGTATTAGTATTAGTATTAGTATTAGTATTAGTAGTAGTATTAGTATTAGTAGTAGTAGTAGTAGTATAGTAGTAGTACATGTAGTAATATTAGTATTAGTATTAGTATTAGTAGTAGTATTAGTAGTAGTAGTAGTAGTAGGTACATGTAGTAGTAGTAGTAGTAGTAGTACATGTAATAGTAGTAGTAGTAGTAGTAGTAGTAGTAGTAGTAGTAGTAGTAGTAGTAGTAGTAGTAGTACACGTAGTAGTAGTAGTACATGTAGTAGTAGTAGTAGTAGTAGTAGTACATGTAGTAGTAGTAGTAGTAGTAGTAGTAGTAGTAGCAGTCTACTACTTGTCTTTTAAAGCATTTACACCATCCTCCCACATTTTGTTACTCTTTCGCAAACATGGTAGACCCAGATCAAACAAGTTCTGTAGGAGGTATATTGTCAGTGTTGTCCCAGAGTCTTTAATACTCGTAGAAAGGATATTTGATATATAGAGGATCTTACATGAGTGTTCTTGATTATTAAAGCTCGTTTTTTATCGTTTTAAAAAGACGAATTTAATAAATCCAATAATCATGATCCTATTTATAACATAACACACACACATGTTATTTGCAGCCAATATTTCAGCAGTAACGTGGATTGGTATAAATTCTCCTTACATATAGAAATGATGAATGAAAGGTGTTATTAGGTTCGCTAGGTAACTGGGACAAAGTAGGTCCAAATTTTCCAATTTTTGTTTTGACTTACTGTGATATCAACCAGGATCTAATTCAGAACTCTCTGGTATTCAATTTAACTGTGATAGTTTATGATACAAAAACATACAGAAACACGTCAAAATAAATATTGAGTTACAGTTTTGACATACATAGTTACAAACACGTCACATTATGACGTCATTGTACACAACTTGTGTCTATGTAAAGCGCGCCATTTAAATGAAGACCCACATACAGTCGCCAACATGTCTGACACTCACTGTCAATGGGATTCAAAATGCGCCTTCGTTTTGGTATATTAAGCCCTTCATTACTCATTAGTGTTTTATAAACATGGACATGGACATTTCCACCGAGAAACAAAAATCTCGATTCAAGTTCAGTGAAAATGTTTGAAATGGACAAAAGATTCAGTACGAACTGCTGCATAAAATGTGTTGGAACAGGAGGAAGATTTACGCGATCAGCTGAGTATAGTATATTTGAAATATGTTTGTGCTGTGCTGGATTCAGATGACTATATTTGTTGATTGACGAGATATTTTTATGAGTAGAAATCTGCATAAACAAAAGGACATGCGGTGAAGAAAATGCAAAGTTGTGGAGGCATTTTCTATGTAGAATGGATGGTATAGGTCAGAGTAGCTGGTAGGTCTTTTTTGGCATACATTTTGTATATAATTACTGACAGCGATTACAATTTGTATTACATGTATTTTATCGAAATTAAGGGGCAAGTGCCAACAGTCCTTTGCCATCTATTGTGACTCAATCGTTGACAGGTAGGTCACCGTCCGCCAGTTTGTTTGTTTTGACAGCGCGTATGAATACAGTTCGGTCGTTCGAATGTTATTCACTAGTGAATATATGCCCGTGAAAATCAAAAAATAAATGATAGTGTTACGTCACGCTGAAGCCACGAGTTATGTTATAAATAAATTTCATCCATGGACATTTCTCTATTTCTTAAAATGGATTGAGCTGGAAAGATCGTCTCTTTACTTCGTTATTATAATCGAAGAAGTATTCGCACTGTGGAAGTATTATTTACGAAAGCCCGGTGGTGACAATCTAAATACCTACATGTACTTCAAACTTCCGTCTTCCAAGTTCTTACTTCTTACTTCTGAACTAATTTGCTATATGGTTATTGTATGTTTTTTACGTCCGAGATCCAAGTTCCTACATCTTAGTTCCCACTTCCTAGTTCCCACTTCCAAGTTCCAGCTTCCGACTCCCAACTTCATGGGGTCTCTTTTCACGTCTGTAGAAACTTTGTAAATAGTGTAAACAATAAAAGGGAGGCAATCTTTTGGAAGCATTTTAGATATCTATCTATTTTTAATTCTATTGTTTTGAAGTCAACTTATGGTTCTTTTTTGTTGAAATCAGTCTTCAACTTTGCAAAAATTGGGTACACAGCAACGTTTTATAGTGCAGTAACCAACCAATAAGTTTCTCATCGATTTTTCTTATCTGGGAGGCAAAGCAAACTTAATAAATTTAGACCAACTGGGACGCCTAGCATGTCAGCTGCATTGACATGCGTGAAGTAAAGAGCGCGAAAAAAAAAGACGTCACGAGAAAACTTAGAACTTTGAAGTCGGAAGGTGGAAGTTGGAAGTCGGAACTTGGTCCTTGTAAGTCGGAACATGGAACGTGAATGTCGGAACATGGACGTCGGAACACGTAACTTGGAAGTTGGAACTCGAAACTTGAAACTCGGAACTATGAAGTAGGAACTTAGAATGTCACCAAGTGTCGTGACACCAGCAACTATTAACTAAGTGTCATGAGACAAGAAACTATTAACCGAGTGTCATGACACAAAAAACTGTTAGCCAAGTGTCGTGACACCAGCAACTATTAACTAAGTGTCATGAGATAAGAAAATATTGACCAAGTGTCATGACAGAAGAAACTATTAACTAAGTGTCATGACACAAGAATTAGTAACTAAATTTAATGATACCAGAAACTCACAAGACTCGGTCAACTAGGTGTCATGACACAAACAACTATAAATCGAGTGTCATGACAAACGAAAGTATTGACCAAGTGTCATGACAAATAAACAATTGACTAAGTTTCATGACACAGGCCACTATTAACTGAGTACATTAAAGAGGAAACTATTAACCGAGTGTCTTGACACAAGAAACTATTAACTAAGTGTCATGACACAAGAAAACTATTAACTAAGTGTCATGACACAATAAAACTATTAACTAAGTGTTATGACACAATACACAGTTTCAGTTTCACTAAGTTTAATGACACAATGAAGTCACATGACTCTACTAACTAAATGTCATAACGCAAGAAACTATTTACCAAGTGTCATGACAGAAGAAACTGTTGATCAAGTGTCAGGACATGATACACTATTAACTAATTCTAAAGACACAAGAAACTCACAAGTCTCTATTAACTATGTGTCATTACACAATCAACTATTAACCGAGTGTCAAGGCACAATAAACTATTAATAAAGTGTCATGACACAATCAACTGTTGACCAAGTGTTATGATACATGACACTATTAACTAATTTAAATGACACCAGAAATTCACAAGACTCTGTAAACTAAATGTCATGACACAACTATTAACCGAATATCATTACAGAAGAAACTGTTGACCAAAGTGTCATGACACAAGACACTACATGTATTAACTAATTTTAATGACACCGAAAACTCACAGGACTCTATTAACTAAATGTCATGACACCAAAAAACTATTAACCAAGTGTCGGGACACAAGAAAATATTAACCAAATACCATGACACAAAAAACTACATTGTATTTACCAAGTGTCATAACACAAGAACCTATTGAGATAAGAGTTAAAATAAATTAATTTCTTAATTAGCTATTTAACCTCACCCACAAGTTTGGTCTTTTATAAATACTTTTTCAGTATTGTCATATGTGATCGGATCATTAAATCATAGGGCAAATGCATATCAGTCTATCTGCACTGATAAGATGTAGTTGATGCACAGACTAAAATTTAACAATCACTCAAACAATTGCGCAATACCAGAGGGTCAGAATTGAATTGAATACATGCGCATAGATACCGGACCGCTAGGGGCGGTGTAGGGGAGTAGTGTAGGGGGAGTGTCCATGCAAATAATGAAATCATAAGATCCAGTTAAATACAATTGTTATCCTTTGTCATACCTAAAAATAGATCAACACTTTACTCGATATATATACTTTTAAGACATTTGCAAACAGCATCGACCCAGATCAAACGGCTCCTGTAGGGGTCGTCTTATTAGGATCTGCTCTAGTTGTTTCAGATGTAGGTCTGATTCTATAGTTTTGCCAGGGCCAAACATGTCTCTAACCATAATCATGTCACTATAAAATGTACTTTCATTCATATTTATTATGTTATTATTTCTTACATGAATATTCATGAGTGCATGGTTCAAGATATCATAAAGTATGGTACGGTGTGAATGCCTTGCACAGCGGCAATAGGAAGTTGGTTCTCTCAAAACCAACACATTTTAGTGAATCGGTCATTTTTCAACAGCTTTGTGTGCAGTCTTGTTATTGCAACCACATAATATAATAACTAGGGTATGTAAAAGCAACTACAGCATAAAAGGTCCCTCGTTTAAAGTGACCGCCCAAGTTCTGACTCATAGAGGCAGGTGGTAGCTGAGTGCAGGACGAACATGTAGGAGTGTATGATCGTTTGGTATGTCATTCACTCTGCATGAAGCAACCCTTTTCTTTTTCAGGCCATGCGCGTTATCCATTGAACAACCCAGAGTTATACCATTTATTCCATAAATACGCATTTCCTTTATACACCTTTGCAAACAGAGTAGACCCAGATCAGACGGCTCCTATAAGAGCCGTCTGATCATGATCTGCTCTTATGAAATAATATAGATATGAGTATATAGTTTCTGCTTTGGCAAACCTGTCTCGTATGTATAAGTATATGATATTACAAAATGTATTTAATTTATAGTCTTGATTGCACCATTTCTAACATAAATATAGTCATGATATGTTAAACAATGTCCACCAGTGTAGTTATAATGCGTCAAGGAGAGGATCCCAATAAGCATGTTGCTTCCGATCCAATCCTTAATATATATCTAGTGATATGTGTCGTTTAAAGCAGGTGGTTGCTTAATGCAGGACGAAAGTTATGCATTAAGTGCATTAAGCTACCACCTGCCTCTGCCACCCAGAAGTATGCCCCTTTTTGGTGGTCGCATTAGCGGAGTTTTACTGTAATATAAATCTGATTCAACACCATCTTCTATGGCCAGACAGTTCCCCTGTATATACTTATAATGCCGATGTAAAAAGATCAGCTAATTGATATTGATACAATCATCTGAACATTATTCATCAGGTAATTTTTTAATGTATAGAATATGTCCCCGAAAAAATCAGTTTCCGTTACAATAATAACGTAATTATAATACGTAAGCGGCTCCCTGATCCAATAACAACTGCCGTATTATTTAATGGCCAATGGAATTTGTCGCTATGACGCATATCGTCGCTCGGTTTGCAAAACTCGTGTGTAAAACAAAAACACCCGAATTAAATGATTCTAGAAAATATACACAAGCCTTATTTTTTTTAATAATATTAGATTCCTTACTCACGCTCAATGATTTAAACAGCATAATTTGTCATTCTTTGTTTGTAACACATGTGTAAAGATATTATGACAAGGAAACTGGACCCACACCAAACGCCGGGCCACGCTTATACAGTATACCGCTCTAAACCGGAATTCTAGTAGATAATGAAGATACCTTTAGGTAGATGGATGCTTAATGCAGGGTTAACATCACGCAGAAAGCTTCTTTATGATTTTTACCCTGCACTAACCTGCCACCTGTTTCCAAGACCAATATGTATGCTAAATTTAACGTGCGGTTTGGAGGGGGTTGACTGTGCACTCATCCAGATACCAAAATGTTTGATACATGCACTATGTGGACGTTTTAATCCATTGCCAACACATTAATAATGACGCCTTTTGGCGCCTCTGCAAAAGACACATTTTGAAACCACTGTGATAAATAGAGCATTTGCTCCTTAGGAGCAAATGCTCTATTTACCACAATGGTTTAAAAACTACACAATTCTAGAATTCTCTTTTCTATAGTTAATGCTTCTTTTCGGTAGATTTATTCAAAGAGGTTGAGTCTAAAAATAGTGTAGAAGGGAATGAGTTAATGGCTGTCTGTGTAAATGTAACAGTATTAATATTGATTGGAAAGTTTTCAAATTGGCATATGAAAACAGACTGCTTTGTCCAATTCCGGAGCTATAGAATCGGTCTATATCATTAACAAGAAATATCTCTTAACAAAGATATTCAGCAGTATTCAAATATTGACATAATGTACATATTGTACATATTAATTGCAATGTTTGGATATTCTGTTAGTACAGATAACTAGATCTATGAAGGGTTGCTTGTTATTATACTAGCAGAGAGGCATGCAATGGAAATGACCTGGATTAGAAGAAGCAATTATTGAAAAATTTCAAGTTACTTTTAAGTATATCACTATCAAAATGTACAATGTCAATTAAAACTATCTGAAGTTAGTTCTTCATTTTACCTATCATAAAAATGTACATGAAAGCGCGTATATTTATATTGCTATGAAGATAACAAATTGAATACACTTTAAAGCATATAGAATTTAGTTTTTGTTTATGCAGAGTCTGTAATTACTTAAAGAACGGTATTTATCTAGCCTAGATCAACGCATTAATCGGCTTGTGTGCATCATCATTAGTGACAACATAACTAAGTCTACATGTAGTTTTACAACAATATAATGTTAGCAACATCAACCTGCGTCCACGATCCAAAGCCCCAGGTGATAGAGCCGTAGCAACAGCCTTCAGTTAGTAGCTTTATATCACAAAGAGGGCACAACCAGAGGCTTGGTGCTGTGGTCGGGGATAGTAATTAATACTATTGATGCCACTACTCTAATATACTAAACAACCCTTCTTCTTTATTTCCTATGGCATTGCCTTATGGATTATGAACAATACAGAACATACTTTTATTCAACTTGTACACAATCAGGTACCTCGTTAAATAACATACAATCATACAATACAACATACATACATGGTCATTGTGGAAAACGGTAAAGGTCTTCTTACCAAATTAGAAAGCACATACAAAGCACTGTAGAAAGCACTGCAATGTAGAAGCACTGTGCTTCATACTGATACTTAATTTATCTACTTTATCTGAAGTAATTTGTTAAACAAGTTGTTGACAATTTTTAATCATTCTAATGTAGGAGAATGAACTATGCAGTTCCAATTAATGCGGATAAATTAAACTACATGTGCATATATTAATTAATTTACGGTTGTGGCATATACTTATGACTCATATAAATGTGATATTACATACAGACACACATATATTAACAAACATACAACACTCCATCTATAAGCATGAGAGTAATTTTTTTCTAACATTGTTGGCTTGTATTATATACTTACATAAGTTTATCAGTACAACTTTGCTTTTTGTCTTAAGCAATTCTGTAAATTTTTACATACTGGGGCGTAGATAGAAATATCGTTTAATTCATTTATAGCGAAGACTGTTATATGCTGGACACTTAAAATGAAATGAAATTTATCTTCTAAATCATTACTATCACATAACTGGCATATTCGTTCGTGTCTTTCCAAACGATTTCGTGCATACCTTCCAGACTCGATACGCAATTTGTGTGCAGAGACACGCAATCGTGTTAATGCATACCTTGAAGATTTGTATTTTAAAGTGTTCAGATAATCCTCCAGACAAAACTCTTCTTTTATATGTAGATACAAGTGACTTAACACATTATTGTTTTGTAAATCAGCGCGCCATTTTTGTTTAAAACACTCTATAACCCTTTGTTTAAATACTGGTATAAAACGTTTAAAAACAATATTTTCTGGAAAGTCCCAGACGTCTGTGAAACCAAAGTCGCTGAGTAAGTGTTTAACTTTAGAAGCCCAATTAGTAACTCCCGTTTTACATCTTTCGCTGACATCTTGATATACATTTTTTAATATTATATTGTCAGTATTTAACAAATTGCACCTATATTTGATTATTTGGACATATCTATTAATGTACAGAGGGTATCTTCCGAGTTCTCCGTAGACCGCAGCATTACTTGTACTTTGTTTAACGCCCAGTATTGCCTTACAGTATCTTAAGTGCACACGCTCAATATCTGTGGGCTTTGAAAAGCCCCAGACAGGACTAGCATAATTTAAAATAGATCCGACAAACGAATCAAATAATTGTAATGCTATCGAAGGGCTAATTTCATATTTGTTAATATTACACAATAGTGTTTTAGCCGCTTTGCTAGCCTTGCCAATAATATACTGGTTATTTACATGTAATACAAATGAACCCGTGTAATTGAACACAACGCCTATGTAATTGAAATCGTTTACGATTTCTAGAGGCTCGTTATTATAAAACCAATGTTCATCTTTCTTAACTGGCACTCTTTTACGAAAAACAACCACTTTCGTTTTACTTGTATTAACATCAATGTCCCAATAATTGCAGTATTCATAAAGCTTATCCAAGCTATCCTGTAAATCTTGGGCTGAATTTCCTTTTAGGATCATATCATCAGCAAACAAAATAATTATTATACAGATATCATAAAAAGATAACCTCGAGGTGTTATTATTCTGTAAAAATAGTTCTAAATCCTCTAAGAATAGAGCAAACATTGCCGGGGAATTATTCAGTCCCTGGCGCAATGGTGGTTTCGGCAAACTACCTGTTCGTCAAAGTAGACTTGATGATCAAATGTGGTATTAAATGGATAGCAAAATGATAATAAAAGTTTGAAAGTTTAATAGTGGTTTTGGCAAACTGGTAATAATGCTCAGCAATCATAACCATGAGGTGATAAGTACGTTAGGAACTGATATAAAGTATGGAACCAGTTTTTTTTTTTTTTTTAATTTAGTTATTAATAATACATGTAATTATATCATTTTTTTGTGAGAATGTATTATACTTATATTTTAATGGCTTCTGTATTCTTTGCGTAAGCAAATTTAATTAACACAAATTTATAGATGTATTCTCGCGTCGGAAACATGCTACTCTCGCCGACCTGACAACCGACATTCCGCATGGCAGTCTAGTACAAGTTATTGACGTGCAAGCGATTAGGTATTCACACCCATAACTTCGAAAGCAACTCCGAGTGGTCAGTTTGATAAGAATAGCGGGAAACGGCCGAAATGTCAGCTGCAAATGAATGACTCAATAGAGAGAGAGAGAGAGAGAGAGAGAGAGAAAAGAGAGAGAGAGAGAGAGAGAGAGAGAGTTAGATCTAAACATTTCCCTTCTAGAATCGCTATTTTATGCCAAATATCAGAAATTTGATTTTCAAAACATTGTTCCCATGCAAAGAATACTGCAGTACTGCAGTGTCTGTAACGCTTTCATTTATACTATTATTAAAGATATTTTATTTATACCTTTTAATTCTCAATTCAGTATATTATTTAGTCGTTTGATTTTATTGGAATTCCCAGTACATCTATTTCAAGAACAGAACTTTCGACAGTCGACATTCTTCCATGCTAAACATCTGCGTAAATAATCACTTTCTGTATTATATGCCGATTTGACTGAGCTCTGGGAAGTTTATAGAAACTGTCTGTATAACAGAATGCCTTACATTTGGTTAATATGGATCGATTGCATCGATTTCAATTTGCAAGGCCTTAGCAACTAATTATCATAAAACACGGTATTTTGAAATAACTACTAGGTCATTAGAATGACTCAGGAATATCGACACGTTATCAGACTGTGTATCTGGATTGTACATAGTTTGGCCACGTGTAGAGGCATTATAAAAAGGCTGTATGCCAGTCAATGTATTAACTAATGAAAATACAGTTTACTACAAAATACTAGTAGGTCATATGCAAATTACAATGCAACATAGTTTCTAATTGGTGGAAAACTAGAACAAAAGTGAAAATAGACAGCTAGCCGCTGAACAAATAAAACAAAAACCCAGAACAGCCACTGATCAAACAACTCCTATAGGATCTGGTTCTTCTTTGTTTACAACTTGCTAAACTTGCCCCGATTAACCTTTAGCCTGCTATGGGCGAATGGGTGAATATCTATGCCAACATTTTGGATCCAGATGAGACGCCGAGTAGATCGGCGTCTCATCAGAATGCAAACTGTGTGACACCATGATAGCATTTTGGTAGACCTATTGATAATAGCTTGAATTTTGAAAATGCAGTAGGTGAAAAAATCTGTAAAAATAATTTGCTCAGCAGGCTGAAGGGTTAAAGTAGTAGATGGGACCTTTTTTTGAAAATGAAATGAAACGGGTGATAATTATTTAACAGAAGGGGTGAAGGGATGTTTTAATTATTGTAGAACTTCTATATAGTGATCACAACAAGAAGACACATTCTAGGCCTGATAAAATAAAAACATGCGATAGCTTAATGCGTGACAAATGTATTACATAAAGCTCCCACAGAAGATATTTATATTACCCATTCAGATCTTAATTTAGAACATGTTCATTTTTTATTCTGAAGGAAGCGGCTGGGGCATACCAAACAAAATATTTGCCAGTGTTAACTATTGACATAATTGCTTCAGAAAACAGTGGAGATCATTATCAGAGGGCTCCCTCAGGAGCTCTCTAATTTTCCTCTTCATTGTTTGCCCATGTCCTTTTTAAGGGGCGCTCGACCCGCGTGGGTTAAAAGGAATCCAGGTTTTCATTGTACCAGTGCCTTGTATGTAGATTTAGGTCATGGGAATCCACATGTTGATAAGTATACTCCGCTGGAATAATGACCGATCCTTAGATTTAATAATACAATATAACAATACAGTAATACATACGTATATTTAAAGGGTTTTACTGTATACACCTGTCTCCAAGACGGACATTTAGAGGGTTTTACTGTATACACCTGTCTCCAAGACGGACATTTAGAGGGTTTTACTGTATACTGTTCAAAATAATGTTTAAGCCTTTATCTTATAGGAGCGCCTTGTAACACAGAGTAGACACAGATCATACTGCTGAGTAGAGTAGACCCAGATCAGACAGCTGATCAGAGTCTTGCTCAATGTCTTTATGGAATTAGGTATCTGCTTCAATATTTTCTGTCATGACCAAGCTTTCTTGTGTTCACATTGCATTATTAATTTAATTCTTCGCTTGCTATTCACGTCAATATACCTACCTGTAAATAGTGAAGACCCAGATGAGACAGCTCCTGCAGGAGCTGTCTCATCAGGGTCTGCACTATTTACAAGTTGATTGTGCAACCAGTGCACTCCCAAGCAGTGATTACACAGCGAAATACTTGTACACACTGAAGATATATGTAATTATACAACAGGGCATGGGAAAAGAAAGAGAAATGTATTTTAAAATTCAGCAAGCGAAGGGTTAAAGTGCATCTAATTAATGTTTATTGTGTCGTTATTTCTTGCATGGATATTCATGGAGTAAATGGTTAAAGGACGTGGATATTAAGTTAATACCATCATTCGTCATTAGTTTTGAATTTCAGTGATCCCAGTTCCCATCTTAGTGAAAGGAAATAAATATTAGCCCACAAACAGTCTTTGTGTGGTGATTTGTTAACCATTTCAGTGCTGGAAAGGAGTCTCTGATGTCCATTACAAACAAGGAAGATCCGGATGAAATGGCCTCTAGAGAATTAGTCATCAAGGTCTGCGCTGTTTGTCACGATTAATTTCTAAACATTCCTTTAAGACTGTCCCTGAATCCCCATGGTAAGCTTGATATGTCTGAATTCTGAAACAGTTCATTTAAAAATTCAGCGTTGAAAGGGTAAAACTACCATTTTATGTAAACACTCTGTTTCAAAGCCACATAGAGATAGGATGGTGGGGAGTAAGTACATCAGCTGAAAGGGTGGTGGGGATACAATGGGTATAACGCATATGGTAGGGCCCTTTAAATGCTATTATGAAGTTTCTTGTTCAGGGTAAGGACTTGTTCAATGCATGCTGTGATAAGTTTTCTTGTTCAGGGTAAGGACTTGTTCGATGCATGCTGTGATAAGCTGAACACATAAACAAGTTACCCAAACACAGCATGTGGGCTCTGAATTCTGGATACAGAAACAAATTCTAAAATGGAAATTTAGTACAAAGGAATTTAGATACTTTTTAGGTAGTTGGTTGCATAATGCAGGATGAAAATCACGCATAAAGCTCCAATGGCGATATTTATACTAAATTGTTGAACGTCCGATATGGAGGGGATTTACTGTATTCTCTCTCCCTAGGATATACCCTATGGCGGAAACGTTAGCATTGAAATGACCATAAACACGCAAACCGCTTATCGTCAGTCTGTGTTTCGACGTTATAAAAGTTCCCAATTTGTGTCTGAATCATTCTCAAGTATATCATTAGTCAGAATGTGAGCTTGCTCAACTTCTGACCAATCAGATGATTGAGTATGAACTCTAATTCCAGTTTTATAACCTGGATGTATTTTTTCTGTCGTTTCTGCAGACATTTTGAGATCGAAGCTGAAGTACAGAACAGAACAGATCCTTTATTTTCGTCACAGTTTACATAAAAGTAACAACATGTGAGCTTATAGAGGAAAACATAAAACACAAAGAACCTGTCTTAAGTGGTCATCAAAAAGAGATCTAATTATGGGTCTGTTGGGCAGGTGGTAGCTTAATGTATGCCAAAAGTAATGTAGAAAGCTCTTATAGGAGCTTTCTGCATGACCTTTGACCTGCATTAAGTAACCGCATGCTTTTTTAAGACTCGTATGTTCATTGTATGAATGGATACTTTGGACAGGTTCAACTGTTATTGCTATAGGCCTGAAAACTCAAATCTGAACTGTATCCTAACTGTTTGAGGCCCGTCTTACGAAATATCTTACTTCTGACATTTTGGTAAGATACGACGACCATAACTCCAATTGAGATCGTCGTATGTTAGACAAGTATGCATACTTTCTATCATCCAATTTTAACCTTGGTGTACATTGGACGCGCTGTAATACGCGAATATTTCGTGAATATGAGTTGAAGAGATTTTGGTTAATTAGGACCTACGATACATTGGTCGTACACTCTTACGAGACGAGCCCTGAATCCCGAATAGACGTTGGACCACTATAAATTGTTACAATGCATTCATCCGCCATGCAATCGCCCATAAATATGCTGAAGGTCAATATTTTGTTCTATATTTTGCTCTGTATGTCGGGTTATTGTACAGTTATACAGAAACATCGCGGTAATCCAAACTTTTAGCACAAAACAGTTGAGAAATTTTTAGGTAGGTGGCAGCTTAATACAGGGTGAATGTCATACAGAAAGCTCCTAATGGGACTCTCTGCTTGATTTTCACCCTGCATTAAGCTGCTACCTGTCTCAAAATACGATAATGATGCGTGCTTGAGTGTCCGGATCAGCGGTGTTTTACTGTATCTCTAGTAGATTGTTTCGCTTCAATCAGTATTTACAAAACCGCCTCTTACAGCAGTTCCTTTGAATAATTGAGAGATCAGCGTGACTCGATGTTCTATACATATTAAACAACACAACATTTGATTATTGATATATGAACAAAATATCTTGAAAAGTGTCTCATTCTGTAAATAAACCAAACTTCTTCAGCAAATAATTCGTCATTATGAAATCAGGATCGTCGAAGTCCGCGGACACGGGGTCGGCAAATTCCGCCATCACATGATCGGCTGGTTTCGTCATTACAGAGTCCAAAATTACAACCTGTGTCATTTTTGGAACGCCAATGTCCCTAGTTAGAGAATTAGTTCTCACAAAATCGGCATTCTACTATCACGTTATCTACCATTTTAGGATAGGCAGTTCCCATTCACGCTGTCCATCTTTTTTGGTCGATTGTCCTTAGTGCCCGGTATCCACAATAATTTGATAAGTAGGTGCCGTCTGATCGGGACCTGATTTATATCTGATTCTACACAGCTTGTGTCATTGTAAAACAACCAGTTGTACATTAATTTCATATCATCAAGAACCTCTTTACAACCCCATTTCCCACCACACTATTTAGACCCACCTATTTGAACAAATCTACTGAAAATGAGTATTTACTAGAAATTGTTTTTTTTAATTGTATACATGTACTTCTGAAACTAACGTGATTACTTTTTGTCACAATAGTTTAAAAAAATATATGTATCTTTAAAGATGTATGTGGTTGTTTATTAATGTACTTGTACATATGATACTGTTGAGGGCCTCATGTAAGATTGATTTTATCAAATGAGTTCTCTCGTTAAATAAAGTCTTTATTATTATTATTATTATTATTATAAAAATGGCTTTTACAGAGGCGTCAAAATGCGTCATAATGAGGGAATGAGTTAATAATGACTGGTTAATGTAGAGCGAAGGTGGAGCAGAACGCTCCTTTCGTCCCGCGTTAAGCTACTTGTTGTCTCTCAACTTAGCACCATTTATACAGATTTTCAAACAGAGTAGACCGAGATCAGATGGCTCATCTGGAAGCCGTCTGATCCGAGTCTACTCTGTTTGCTAATGGAATCATAAATATATAGTCCTCCGTTTGCTTGTGGGATCATAAAGATATGATCCTGCAATTTCTGCCATGGCCAAAAAGATCAGTGATCATATACATGTACCATTATAGAACTTCCTGTCATTAATATTCATGGTGTCATTATTTGGTCATATACATATCCACGAAGGCACGGGATGACTACCACAGAGAGAGTTTTCTATAGCTGATAAGACATTTGGCCAGGTTGTGAAATAGGGATGTTCTTCTCATGAATATGCATGACCACAAGTTACACACCATATGACTTAAAATCAAATGACCGCTGTGTAGGTGTGTTCTTTAACTGATCAAGACATTTGGCCGGTTGCGAAACACGGATGTTCTTTTTGCATAGAATGCATCCACCAAGCCCGTGGTGTCTTACTCTGTAAATTCACCTGCGTTTTAACCGCAGTTACCCATTCACCTGATAAATGAAAGAATCAATGATATTGTGAATGCTTATTAACGGAAGTTTTAAAATGACATTATGAGCAAAATAATATCTCACCATTACAGAAATTGTAGAAACTCCGTAATGGGGACAGAGCAGAGCCTAGTTGGACATGAGCAGGATCTACTCTATTTGCAAAGACGTCAAAGGTATATCAGGTAAAGGGTTAAAGGATTGTGAAAACCACGGCCAATAAGATGAAAATTGAATAATTAGTTAACCAAAAACACTTGATGGAATTCCAACGATTTTGACATTTGAATACCATTCCTTAAAAAGATATAGACGATGATGATACAAATCTTGCAGTTGATTCGACCCCTTGCGGTTTAGTCCCGACCTACGATTAACCCCTGCTTTATGTCTAATTGCTCTCTTTGACACGACAATAAGAGACCCCCATGCACGCGCTTGTTGTTCGAGCTGTAATCGACACTATCTGGCGACACTCTGATAGGGACATGGAGGTGTGAGGAGCACAATAACTCTATGACAAGCCCTGATGGTCCGTTGATTGTCAAAGACATGATATAAATCTGTCGCTATGTCTTATACGCTGGCTATGTTGAATGTTTAAGGTGCGGTAAAACTTGTTTTAAGCGAGCGTTAACAGTTAATTTAACCAATTACTCCATAAATACGCCTTTCTACACCTTTGCAACCATGGTAGACCCAGACTAAACGGCTCCTATAGGGACCGTCTGATCAGGGTCTGCTCTATTTGCTTATGATATAGTATAAATATAATTCTACAGTTTCTGTCATTGTAAAACCCCCTTTGTCTATGTGTCATTACAAAAATCAATTAAAATAATATTCATAATGTTATTATTTCTTACATGAAACAGGAACAGGAAACAGGTACATGTAATACAGAAAGCTCATATAAGACCTTACTGCATTATGTTTGTTCTGTATTAAGCAAACGCCTGGTTGTGATCAGTAAATGATCGTTCAATATATTTTACTAAAATAAACAAAACAGAATATTTTATTTTGACATACGCCGGTACAGTTTCTGGCTGTAAAATAAACAAAATACTCGTAACTAAACAGAACAGACATATCATTATTCTGATACGATTTCCTAAACAAACATAACAGTCCCCGAATAGACCGTTCTTCGGGAGCTTTGGGTCTACAGTGCCCCCTCCCTACAACGACCCTCCCAATAACGATTCCCTCCTTACAACAACGCATGTCACTGTTTCCGAAACAACAAGGCTCCAGAAACAACCTTTTCCCGTCGTATTTTCTTTATGCCTCCATCATACCCTATGCTGTGACCACTCTTTAGAATCGTCATTTTGTGACGATTCTAAAGAGTGGTCACAACATAGGGTTTGATAGAGGAATAACGGTTTTAGTTCTCGAAATTCACCTTATCTGGGGATCTGCAAACAAGCTAATTATGTTTGATCCCCCCCCCCCTATAACAACTCCCTCTGAACAACACATACAATATTCGTATCCCAAAAGGTGTCGTTGAAGAGAGGGAACACTGTATTATGTTTGTGAAAAGGCGTTTGTATTAAGGAAACTATCCAGCCAGGTTGGAACAGAACAGATATTTTATTGGCATAAACATGACATGTCCATTGCCATGGTACATATTAACATAAATGTAGACGTTTAAAATGAAAGCAGACGACAATATGAAAGCCGACAGCACATTCCGTAGTTGTTTTTGGACAATCGTAGATAATCGTGGGCTCTCCTACAATACTGGTTACGGTGTGGACACCCAAGGTCTGTGTGGGCTATCGCTTTGTAAAGTTTTATGAATGAAAGTCCGGTCTCATATTTGCGGTGAAGGGATATATTATGTGTCGCTTGTCTGTCTTAGATAACCGTTATTGTAACTCTTTAGCTGGCACTGATACATTGTCCTGTTTGGATCTATTATCATGGTACCTTGGCGACTCACTCATGCGGAGATGCAGTGGTTATATATTCGAAAACTAATATGAAGAAAATGGACATGAAAATTGTGCCAGGCTGCACATTTTGCAGACGACAATACATGGTAGCTAAAGAATTAACTTTTAACCTAGTAAAAAAAATCATTGACTGGATCTTTATAATGGTAACTGGACAAGTGAGTTGTTGGTCAAGACAGAAACTATAGAGTCATTTATCTATATACAGTAAAACCCTTCTATTGCGACCAGCAATAAAGGGCATAATTCACAGTAGCAAAGGTAGGTGGTAGCTTAATGCAGGACGAAATTTATGCAGAAAGCTCCTACAGGAGCTTTCTGCATAACTTTCGTCCTACATTAAGCAACCAACTGCTTATAAAGACAGTCATGCTTATTCATTAAGTGTTCGCATTAGAGGGGTTTTACTGTAGTACTTCCATACATGCAAACAGAGTAGACCCAGTTCGTGCAACTCCTTAAGGGACTTCTGGACTAGGTCTACTCTGTTTGCAGAGGTGTGAAAAGACGTATGTACGTTAAAAACCATTATCAGATTACTCCATATTTGGAATTGTATTTGCATAACACGGACTCGAAAACAGGTGCATAATGTTTGTCATTCCATGTTCAATTGCTATCAGATGAAGAACATGCGTTTTAATCAACCCTATCCTTTATATAAACGCTTGTTCACGTATTTGCAAACAGAGTAGACCCTGATCAGACGGCTCCTGTAGGAACCGTCTGATCAGGGTCTGCTCTGTTTGCTTATGAAATTAATATAGAAATCACTCTTCAGTTTATACCAATACCAAAAACAACCGACACTATTTATATTTGCCATCACATTAAAGAATCTGATTAATATTCATGATGTCATTATTTCTAATATGAATATGAAATAGGGAAAGGGTTAAACCCATATTCTGCCATACGTGATATGAGTGGCACTTGCATACCCTGTGTCCCATTGGTATCCAAGCTGTTCGACTCTCAGTCAATAGTTACTAAATAGTTTGATCGAATAAGTAAGCAGATTTAGTAACATATGAGTGGCACGTGCATACTCTGTATCGGTATCCAAGCTGTTCGACACAACCTTAACCCTTCTTTTGCTGAATTTTAAAATACATTACCCCTTCTTTACCCATGCCCTGTTGTATAATTACATATATCTTCACTGTCTACAAGTATTTCGCTGTGTAATCACTGCTGTGGAGTGCACTGGTTGTACAATCAACGTGTAAATAGTGTAGACCCTGATGAGACAGCTCCTGCAGGAGCTGTCGAATCTGGGTCTTCACTATTTACAGGTAGGTATATTGACGTGAATAGCAAGCGAAGGGTTAAAACAAACAAAGATGGTCGCAATCGGCATACTTAATTACTTATGCACACTATCGTTTTTGTAGATATATTAGAAGACGGGAACATGATACTTTCAAGGTTGTAGTGAATTTGAAAAGGTGATTCGAATGGCTGCATGTTTCTAAAATGTAACGAAAATTACCAGACCCCCACAAGCTGACTATAAATAGTTGTTTCAATTTTATGTATATCCCCATTAACATACGCGCATTTAAGAAAGGCGACAATAGACGTCGTATTTCCGGAAGCTAGGTCAAGGTCAATAATACTAACAATTTATTAAAATGCCCATCAATATGTGCATTTAATAAATGCGACAATATACGTCGTGTTTCCGGAAGCAAGTTCAAGGTTAATAATGCTGGCAATTCCTTCTGTCTCGTACTGTAATGCAGGGTCGAGGTATGCTGAGTTCATTAGTTATCTGGCGTATAATTCAGAGAACGACGTGACGAGTTAGACGGCAACAAACTCGTTCTGATTCGTTGACTTTTATTGAATTGCCATCACTTGGTCTGCTCTATAATGCTTTATCGTCTGCTTTAAACCTTTCCTTGTTTAACATTTATTCAAGATTTATCACTTCATTAATGTTCATGGACAGAGTCAATAAAATAGAACATGGAAAAGGTAATTTAGTCATCATGGTGGAAATTGTAAAATCAAATCTATAAAAGTCTACAAGCAAACTGAGCAGACTCTGATCAGACGGCTCCTAAAGGAGCCGTCTGATCTGGGTCTACTCTGTTTGCAGATGCACGAAAATGCGTTTAAATATGAAGGAAATGTTTCTCTTTCCTGCCATAGACAAATCGGTAATAGCCTTTGCAAATAGTTTGGATCCAAATCATAAACAGACCACTGACACTAGATCGAAAAATACTATAGTTTATTTATAGCACCTAGCAACGGTGTATTAATATACTAGGTGCTATGAATAGATTAGTATTTTTCGATCTAGTGCCAGTGAAACAGACTAACTTGGCGCTTCATCTGGATTAACCCTTTTACCGCCAATGTCGCATAAATACACCGCGACAAATAGTGTAGTCCCAGATTCGTGAAAGGCGGCGTCTGGTCAGGATCTTCACTTTTTGTTTCTTTCTTTAGTACTATATTTGTGGTTTATTCCTTTGAAATTTAGTTTTATTTATATCCTTTCCTTAATTTACCGAAATGTTTTAACAAAACTGGGTTGCAGACGACAATTAGAAATTTGGCGCTAAAAGGGTTAAAAGTGTTTAGTACTGTGATCATGTTTTGGGGGCATAAAGGAAGAAATTCAACAATAAAAGTTGAGGCAGGGAATATACCTTGTAGACAACAACACATGGTAGCCGAGTAAAATGATTCAGTCTAAGTGACAATTTGGTATCTAAATCCAGCGCTGAATGTTCCCAAATCTTTGAGTAGCATGTTACCATAGACTAGATTGAGTAGCCTGTTACCATGGACTAGATTGGAGTAGCCTGTTACCATGGACTAGATTGGAGTAGCCTGTTACCATAGTCTATATTGGAGTAGCCTGTTAACATAGACTAGATTGGAGTAGCCCGTTACCATAGTCTAGATTGGAGTAGCCTGTTACCACGGACTAGATTGAAGTAGCCTGTTACCATAGTCTAGATTGGAGTAGCCTGTTACCATAGACTAGATTGGAGTATCCTGTTACCATGGATTATATTGGAGTAGCCTGTTACCATGGACTAGATTGGAGTAGTCTGTTACCATAGACTAGATTGGAGTATCCTGTTACCATGGATTAGATTGGAGCAGTCTGTTACTATAGTCTATATTGGAGTAGCCTGTTACCATAGTCTATATTGGAGTAGCCTGTTAACATAGACTAGATTGGAGTAGCCCGTTACCATAGTCTAGATTGGAGTAGCCTGTTACCACGGACTAGATTGAAGTAGCCTGTTACCATAGTCTAGATTGGAGTAGCCTGTTACCATAGACTAGATTGGAGTATCCTGTTACCATGGATTATATTGGAGTAGCCTGTTACCATGGACTAGACTGGAGTAGTCTGTTACCATAGACTAGATTGGAGTATCCTGTTACCATGGATTAGATTGGAACAGTCTGTTACTATAGTCTATATTGGAGTAGTCTGTTACCATAGACTAGATTGGAGTATCCTGTTACCATGGATTAGATTGGAGTAGCCTGTTACCATGGACTAGATTGGAACAGTCTGTTACCATGGACTAGATTGGAACAGTCTGTTACCATGGATTAGATTGGAGTAGCCTGTTACCATGGACTAGATTGGAACAGTCTGTTACCATGGACTAGATTGGAGCAGTCTGTTACCATGGACTAGATTGGAGTAGTCTGTTACCATGGACTAGATTGGAACAGTCTGTTACCATGGACTAGATTGGAGTAGCCTGTTACCATGGACTAGATTGGAACAGTCTGTTACCATGGACTAGATTGGAGTAGTCTGTTACCATGGACTAGATTGGAACAGTCTGTTACCATGGACTAGATTGGAACAGTCTGTTACCATGGACTAGATTGGAGTAGTCTGTTACCATGGACTAGATTGGAACAGTCTGTTACCATGGACTAGATTGGAGCAGTCTGTTACTATGGACTAGATTGGAACAGTCTGTTACCATGGATTAGATTGGAGTAGTCTGTTACCATGGACTAGATTGGAGTAGTCTGTTACCATGGACTAGATTGGAACAGTCTGTTACCATGGATTAGATTGGAGTAGTCTGTTACCATGGACTAGATTGGAGTAGTCTGTTACCATGGATTAGATTGGAGTAGTCTGTTACCATGGACTAGATTGGAGTAGTCTGTTACCATCGACTAGATTGGAACAGTCTGTTACCATGGACTAGATTGGAACAGTCTGTTACCATGGACTAGATTGGAGCAGTCTGTTACCATGGACTAGATTGGAGCAGTCTGTTACTATGGACCAAGTTTATATTGTACCTGCTAAGCGTAACCTGATTGATCTCAGACTCGGAAGCCTGGCTGGCATTTGCAAACCACTTGGACCCACGTGAGAGGCCAAGTAAAACGCCCCGTCTCATCAGGATCTAAACTTGAACGAATCTGAATACGGCAAAAATTGCAACTTGTCAGAATTTGGGGTAGCATATGTTTTCAGGACGTTAAAGATCAACCCTTAGTCTGCTACGAATGAGGTCTGCTTAACCTTCGATCTATTGCCGTTGTCACATACTTCTTATTCGTCCAATCTTTTGAGATACTATTGACAGAGTGTCAAACAGCTTTGATCCTGATGAGACGCCGAGTTACTCGGCCACTCATCAGGATCCAAACTGTTTGTAAATGTCATTTAGGTCGCGCGTAGCAGGCTAAGGGTTAAAATGATTTTCCAACAGGTTTAAAAAACAAGATGTTTTTGAAGCTATTTTCAGCAACAATAAGCTGCTATTATAGTTAAGAGTAATTTTAGGAATTTCGACTGGTTGCTCAACATTCCAGGTGTTACCATTTAGCTTGCTGAGCAAATGATCGTCAACAGACAGTATTCTAAATCAAATATTTATGCCTGTTTCTTTTAAGGTAAACTGCAAGATGAGTGTAACAGTATTTATTCAGCTGTATCGCCAATTCGGTGTCGCGTTTGAATCCAAACTGTTTGCGTAGGTTGTCACTCATAAACCTGCTGCAGACTTAAAAGTTAAACGTACTTTCCACATAATCTGGTATCTGATTTGTCTGTCGCTTTCTTAAATTGGTTAATTTGATTCTTTAATAGTATCCACAGACGCAACATTGTTCATCCTTTGACACGTAACCGTGAATCATTTCTCGAACATATACACACAATGTGGAGCCAGATAAAAGTACTTATTCGACGTCTTAATAAGAAACAGCGTATTTTGGAATTTTATTTAGAAAAAAACACAAGATTTGTTAAAATATTATGTATAAGTAGCTAATGTAGGCGGTATTTTCAGGTTATATAATGTTGGTCAATGAGTTAAGGGTTACATCTACGGAGATTTCTAAGAAGACATGAAGTCTCTCTGCATGCCAGAGTTATTCTCACGAGGTTAACTGGATAAAATAGCCCGACACCAGAAAGCCCGAAAAGAAATACTTTCAAATATCTGAACTATGTTTAGATACGCATATTTCTATTGAATTAGACCACACCAGAGTTGTTGAAGTAAATAGTTAGAAGCCAGGGGTTATACATTAACCCTTCGCTTGCTGAATTTTAAAATACATGTCTCCTTCTTTACCCGTGTTCTGTTGTATAATTACATATATCTTCACTGTATACAAGTATATCGCTGTGCAATCACTGCTGTGGAGTGCACTAGTTGCACAATCAACTTGCAGGAGCTGTCTCATCAGGGTCTGCACTATTTACAGGTAGGTATATTGACGTGAATAGCAAGCGAAGGGTTAACATCAACCATTTTCCTCCTGTAAATGCCCTTTCGCACTTTTGTTAAACCCCAGATCAGATGTCTCCGATCAGGGTCTCAGATCAGGGTATGCTCTGTTGCTTATGGAACAATATAAATCTGATTCTACAATTTCGACCAACGCTAAAACATCCTGTTTTCATATTCCATTATAAAAAGTCTGTAGATAAATATTCATAAATTTCTCTGTTGTTTTCCTTGTGACGAACAAGAAATAAAAGTACATTGGTATATGTTTGGAAACATCCTTATTCAATTGACCTACTGTAGTACGATAAAGAGTCACATGCCTTGGTATGCAATTAACAGCTTTATAGGAGCTCTGGGTCTTGGTCCTGTGCCAAACCAACAGCTATTTTTATTTTTGAATCAATGCCTGCATCTAAATTGGACTAAAATAAAGTCTCCATAATGCGACCACATAATATTTGTTAACATAGGACTCTGTAAAAGCAGGTGGGTAGCTTAACCCTTTCCCTCTTCTGTGTGTGGGCCAAATTGCAATACCTACTGAATATTCATGGACAAACTAGTTATTATTAAATACGTAAGGTGGAACATTGTGGCCATTTTGGAAAGTAAAGAAACAGATCTTTCAAATTCCATTAGCAAACAGAGCAGACCCTGATCAGAGGGCTCCTATAGGAACCGTCTGATCTGGGTCTACTCTGTTTGCAAATGCGCGAAAACACGTTGAGGGAAAGGGTTAATGGGATACCGAAGTAATGCAGAAAGCCTCTATAAGAACTTTTTGCACATGTTCTGCCCTAAATTAAGTTACTACGTGTTTTACAAACCCAGTATTATACATGTACTTCATTTGAGTGACCGGGCTAGCTAGACTGTTCTTATAAACCACGTGACTACAGTAGAACAAGTCTTAACCAAGTGGCTACAATAGAACAAGTCTTAACCACGTGACTACACTAGAACAAGTCTTAACCACGTGACTACAGTAGAACAAGTCTTAACCACGTGACTACACTGGAACAAGTCTTAACCACGTGACTACAGTAGAACAAGTCTTAACCAAACGGCTAAAGTAGAACAAGTCTTAACAAAGTGCCTACAGTAGAACAAGTCTTAACCACGTGACTACACTAGAACAAGTCTTAACCACGTGACTACAGTAGAACAAGTCTGAACCACGGGACTACAGTAGAACAAGTCTTAACTACGTGGCTACAATAGAACAAGTCTTAACCACGTGACTACACTAGAACAAGTCTTAACCACGGGACTACAGTAGAACAAGTCTTAACTACGTGACTACAATAGAACAAGTCTTAACCACGTGACTACACTAGAACAAGTCTTAACCACGGGACTACAGTAGAACAAGTCTTAACCACGGGACTACAGTAGAACAAGTCTTAACTACGTGGCTACAATAGAACAAGTCTTAACCACGGGACTACAGTAGAACAAGTCTTAACTACGTGGCTACAATAGAACAAGTCTTAACCACGGGACTACAGTAGAATAAGTCTTAACTACGTGGCTACAATAGAACAAGTCTTAACCAAGTGGCTACAGTAGAACAAGTCTTAACCACGGGACTACAGTAGAACAAGTCTTAACCAAGTGGTTACAGTAGAACAAGTCTTAACCAAGTGGCGATAGTAGAACAAGTCTTAACCAAGTGGCTACAGTAGAACAAGTCTTAACCAAGTGGTTACAGTAGAACAAGTCTTAACCAAGTGGCTATAGTAGAACAAGTCTTAACCACGTGACTACAGTAGAACAAGTCTTAACCAAGTGGCTACAATAGAACAAGTATTAACCACGTGACTACAGTAGAACAAGTCTTAACTAAGTGGCTAGAGTAGAACAAGTCTTAACCACGTGGCTACAGTAGAACAAGTCTTAACTAAGTGGCTACAGTTGAATAAGTCTTAAGCGGCCATTAATTAACCATAGACGTTCCTCAAAGCAAGGAAAAGTAATGCAGAAAGTTCCTATAGGGGCATTTATTGAATTACTTTTGACCTACATTAAGCTACAACCTGCCTTACAGACCCATAATTAAACCTCTTTTTAATATATGCTAAGACAAGTCCTACTCTACATATAAATGGTAGCCTTTCTTGTTACAGAGTATCACTCAGAGTTGAAAACTGGGTAAAGTAACGCTTCGCTTTTCTGAGCACTAAAATATAGATCATTATGAGCCTTATGGACAGGTAACATCTTAATACATGTTTAATCCACTCCCTCCTACTAACGCCTTTTGGCGCATCTGTAAAAGTCAATTTTTGGAAACCATTGTGATAATTAGAGCATTTGCTTTTTATTCTCATTATGGTTTCAAACCTGCACAATTCTCATTTTTTTCTTTTTCTCTTGTTCAAATGCTCATTTTCAGTAGGTTTTCAAAGAGGCTTGGTCTAAAAATAGCCTAGGAGATAATGGGTTAAATACAGGAAAGCCGTCTTAACCGGGCGTTAAGATTAGAATGGGCGTCGGTCTCTCAGACAGGCGGCAGCTTAACCCATTACCTCATAGGCTATTTTTAGATACAACCTCTTTGAATAAATCTACCGAAAAGGAGCATTAACTAGAGAAAAGGAAGATTTTTGTAGTTTGAAACTATTGTGATAAATAGAGCATTTGCTCCTATTGGAGCAAATGCTCTATTTATCACAATGGTTTCACAAAGTGACTTTTACAGAGTCGTCAAAAGTCGTCAATATCAGGGAAAGGATTAAAGCAGTGTGAAAGTCATACAGAAAGCTCCGAAATAAGCAAGGTTTTACTGAAAAACAATCCATACACTATCTGTCTTATTGTCAATAATCTCAAATTTTAACATTGTCAGTAAAACTGAAGGTGTAGAGATATGTCATATTTAAGCTCTGTCAATTAGACAATTACATTGATGGATTCTAAGTCAAGAATATATTTATTGACGGTTCTCTTATCTCTTTTCTTTTCAAACTCACACGTAGTGGCTAAAATAACAATATTGGGCATTATTATTGTGCAGATAATGTCAACTTTTATTGTTTTCAATAATATTGTTTCAGTTTTATTGGCAGTAACATTTTATAGGCCGCTTAGTATCAGAAATATGAAACGCTGGTATTTATTTATGTCTCCCCTATATTTATATGGGGAGACATATTGTTTTCGTGAGAGTTGTCTGTCTGTCTGTCCGTCTGTCCGTCTGTCTGTCAGTCCGTCTGTCCGTCACACTTTCTTGTCCGGACGATAACTTCAGTATGCCGCCAGTTGATTGAAATTTCATATATGGAAAGATCATATTGAGAGGAAATGTCATGCACAAGGTCCATAACTCTGACTTCACCAATATAGGAGTTATTTCCCCTTGTAAAACAAATTTCACCCTTTTTTGTCCGGACGATAACTCCTATATGGCTCATGCCATTGGATTGAAACTTAATACATGGAAAGATCATGATAAGAGGAAGTGGCATGCTCAAGGTCCATAACTCTGGCATCACTAATATTAGAGTTATTTCCCCTTGTAATATTTTCACAATTTTTGTCATTGACAATAACTCCTATATGGCTCATGCCATTGGACTGAAACTTCATACATGGAAATATCATGATAAGAGGAAGTGTCATGCTCAAGGTCCATAACTCTGGCTTCATTAATATTGGAGTTATTGTCCCTTGTAATTTGTTCACACATTTTGTCTGGATGATAACTCCTATATGGCTCATGTCATTGGATTGAAACTTCATACATGGAAAGATCATGACGAGAGGAAGTGTCATGCACAAGATCCTTAACCCTGGCTTCAATAAATTGAGAGTTATTGTCCCTTGTACATTTGTTAAACACTTTCTTCTCCGGGTGATAACTCCTACATGGCTCATGCCATTGGGTTGGAACTTCATACATGGAAAGAGCCTGATGACAGAAAATGTCATGAACAAGGGCCATAACTCTGGCTTCACTACTTTTGGAGTTATTGCCCTTTGTTACATTTTTGTCTGATCAATAACTCCTGTTCTGCTGATGCTATTGGAATGACATTTCATTTATGGAAAGAGCATGATGAAAGGAAGTATCATATATCAAGTTCATAACATGTTTAGTTATTTCCCTTTACATATTGTTTTTGTTAGAGTCGTTTGTCTGTCTGTCTGTCACACATCTCGTCCGGTCGAGTTCTCATGTACAGAAATGTGACAATATGTCGCATTGTGTATGTGTGGGTGCGAGGGGTAGGGGGGAGACATCCGTTTTTTGTGACAAAAAAACCTCTAGTTTTGCTATGATTTTGCTTTATTACTTGTACATCTGTAGGTATTTCCACATCCGAGCGCGTGACAGAGAAATTGACATCATATTCTTATCCTTTTTATCGACTGACTGGTATATTTAAACTGTTTTGTATTCTCGATATTTTAACTGTTTTGGAACCGTATAGTTTAAAGTTTCAAATTGGAATTTCTTGTTCATGTGGGTCACTTTTCCGGTGACTGAGGGGCTGGAACAAGCTGTGTTAGTCTAGATATAGCATGGGAAAATGTGCACAAAGACGAACAGTTACGACTACTTGCTGTTAGAATAGTAGTACCGACGATTCTGGTCATTTCTGATATTCAATGACGACATCACCTAGTCATTTATTCCTCAGTGACGACAACAGTTACTGTAAAATAGAATAAAGTACTCTACAACAGTTACTGTAAAATAGAATAAAGTACTCTACAACAGTTACTGTAAAATAGAATAAAGTACCCTACTTCGGTGTGCTGGGTAAATCACTAGCTACAGCCTCTTTAGGGTCGACAAGTAGGCGATGACTCTGTTTATTCTGGCAAACGGTTGCTCAATGACGAAAACTCTAAAAAAAATGAAACACTTTATTTAGATGTGTTGGGTGAAGAACTAGAAACATCCCCTTTAGGATCGACACTTGAAGGGTTCGTTTTCGCGTAATTATTAGCTAAATAAATGTCGGGAAAACGTGTGCTGACATCAGTAAACAGTGTAGACACAGAGACCATTGTTTACAGTGTTTGTCAATCAAATTCATCAAGTTTAAGTCTTTCAAAATGAATGCACTGAGTTTAACACTGCTTGGCTGTTTGAAAATTCAGTATTCACAGGCTTAAAGGATTACTGGCGAACTATCCCTTACTCTGCTGCGAAAAATAAATATATTGTATGTGCTTAATATTTGATCTGGTGCGGTTTTAAGTACTTATGGGTTCGATCGAGCTTTTTGAGAAACAACTGACCCTGTGTCAAACAGTCTGGATACTGATGAGACGCTCCTCAAGATCCCAGCTGTTTGTAAATGCGAAGTGAGGTCACGGATAGCGGGATAAGATCTTACATAAACATGTGACATAGAAACACTAGCCAATACTATATATTGACCTTAGCCCTTTACTACATAAATTTCTACGCCTTTGCAAACATAGTAGACGCAGATCAGACGGCTCCTGTTAGAACATTCTGATCAGGGTCTGCTCTCATTGCTGATGCTATTCTACAGTTTTTGACATGGGCAACATTTCCTGTGTCAATGTACTATTATAAAAATACCCAAATCTATGTGCATGGTGTCATTGTTCCTTACATGGACATACGTATTCATGGAGAAAACGGTCACTGCACACGGACTACGAGGTTTTCTCAGCAATATACAGACCTGTATTACTCTCTAATTTAAATTAGAAACCCAACACTGATGTTACATTAAAACTTTCCGTACAGTACCACTCAAAAGAAATCGAATTGTTGATATTTAATCCTTTCCCTTATGTAAGCGCATTTTTACGCATCTGCATAGGAGCCGTCTGATCAGGGTCTGCTCTGTTTGCTTATGGTCTAATATAGATATGATTCTACAGCTTCTGCCTGAGCCAAAATGTCCTGTGTCTATATGTCATTATAAAGAATAATCTAATTTATATTCATGACGTCATTTTTTCTTACATGAATATACAACAGGGAAAGGGTTAAGAAAGGTTGTAACTTGACCACTTCCTTCATACAAACGCATTCCATGCCTTTACAAACACAGTATACCTATATCTGACGGCCCCTGTAGGAACCGTCGGACCAGGAGTCGCTCTACATGTATATGCTTAAGGAATTATAATGTATATGCACCTACATTTTACACCAGTAACACAATTTCCAGTGTACATGTGTTATTATAAAGATGAGTCTAATTTAACACCGATGATGTCATGATTTCGTACATGAATATTTAACATGGGAAGGGTCATTGCATGACACAACATAATGCATATAGTTCCTATACAATTTTTAGGCATTATTTTGCTCTGCATTAAGCTACCATGTACTCTGCATTGAGCTACCATCTGCTTTTAAAAACACCTTTGGTAATGATTGATGTGGTCGAGTCAGAAATGTAAATCGCACCTTCTTCTCTTTGGTGTGTTTAATTTTATCTTCCCCTCCTAAAGAAACCATCTGAATAGTGTGAACCTGAAAACGTGATCTCTTGACATTTAAAAGGACCACCTCTGATATTGCTGCACCCAGAAGTCCGTGATGTCTTGACATTTAAAAGGACCCCACCACTAGATATTGTTTAAAATATTCTACAGTTCTTCAAATCTTCTTTTTAAAATAAATTTTATAATTGGTTTTGACAGTGAATTAGAAAACAGAGTTCATAGAAAAATATAGGTGTCCCAGAAAGTAGTATAATTGTGCCTCGTTGTTTACGCAGACCAGTCACTGCGAGCAAGCTCAAACACTCAAATACTCGGACCTCCAAAAGAATAATTGAATGGACAGACGGACAGTCGGGTGGGCGAAAAGGGAAATATGGTCTCATTTAGGAACATACACACTGCCTCTTACGTAATTTGGACCATTTACCTGATGAATATACATGTCAGAAATATTGATCTCGTGAAGATTAACTAGCAGAAACAGGTCTATTAACCCATTTGTTGCCACGATTCTATATATTGGATGTAGGCAAACAGTGTAGACACTGATCAGACGCCGAATAATGCGGCGTCTCATCAGTCTACACTGTTTGCTGATAGAAATTTCAATATAAAACAAAACGAAATTGAAAAATTTAGCCAGTCACCCCTTAGATAAAATATGGACTAATCCAATATATAAACATGGAAGAATCCACTGGGAGCAAATGGGTTAACTTGCATAAGCAAATAGAACACACCTTGGTCAGACGGCTCTATTCTGTATGCAAAGGCGTGAAAACACGTCTCTATGAGGGGTGGAGTTAGGTATTGACCAATTTCATGATGTGACGTCATTGGTATTGCGCATAACCTTACGAAACACATATTACATAACCAAAGGGATTATTTTTTATTTACAAAGAGAGACATTTTTATCCTCTGTTTAAACACCCCTTCTTTATGCTTCTAGAATAAGAATACATGTACATACGATTATGATAATTGAAAGAACGTCATTGTATAAACCCCTACCCTGCTGTGAAAGTAATGTCTGCTAACGGGTGGACCTGGTGCAGTGCGACTACATGTACTTCCGATTCGAATAAGATTAGGAGAAACTATAAGTTGAGTGTCAAACAGTTTGGATCCTGATGAGACGTCATGTGGATCGGCTGTCTGCGAGTGCGAGTCATGTCATGGATATATAGTGGTATTACCTACGTAATGAAATACTTCTCGAACATTTCATCATAATTCCTAAAATTATTAACTCTTTACCTCATATTAACGCATTTTCTCACACCTAGCAAACATACTAGACCCAGATCAGACGGCACCTATATGAGCCGTCTGATCAGGATCTGCTCTCTTTAGTTAAGAAATGAAATAGATATGGTTCTGCAGTTTGTATCAATGTCAAAATACATTGTTTATGATGCAATTATACAGAATCAGCTGATTAACCCTTTCGCTGCCAATGCCGGGTCTGTGATTACCTATACAAACAGTTTGGATCCAGATGAGACGCCGAGTAACTCGGCGTCTCATCAGGATCCAAACTGTTTGTTACTGTTACTATGTTTTTGAAACAAAAATGAAGAAAATCAAAAGAATGAAAATTTGTAGCAGACGACAAAGTTAACAGACGACAGAGTTTGGCAGCAAAAGGATTAATATACACGATGTCAATACAGTAGAAACCCTCTAATGCGACCACTTAATGAAAAACAATGGGTGTCCTATTAAGAAGGTGATTGCTTAATGCAGGACAGCTACCACCTGCATCTAGCACCCAGAATTATACCTCTTTTAGGTGGTCGCATTAGCAGGGTTTTACTGTAGTTCTTTGTGAAGTATAAGATGTTATGTACATTCGTTCATTTTTGTACATTTTGATATGTACATTTGTGCATGTTGTAAATTACAGAAAATCACGAGAAAAACAGCAATGAACTAATATTTGTTTTATCAACATTTATAAGGTCACTGGTATATCATAGATCTTAACACTTAGAAAGCAACCAGTGATCACGAGCTTGCTGACACTAGCAAACAACTATAGTCTAGGTCATTGCCGAGTAACACGCCAAACAGCTATATTCTAGGTCATTGCCGAGTAACACGCCAAACAGCTATAGTCTAGGTCATTGCCGAGTAACACGCCAAATAGCTATAGTCTAGGTCATTGCCGAGTAACACGCCAAACAGCTATCGAGTAACACGCCATCTCATCTAGAGACAAGATGTCTGACACTCTGTCGGTAACTTTAGAAAAGCTTGAACGAATCAAAGGTAATTGTACCATGTTCCATATCGGAATTGGAGCAGACATAATTTTACAGCTGGATAAGGGTTAACCCTTAACTCCATAGGCTATTTTTAGATCCAACCTCTTTGATTAAATCTACCGAAAAGAAGCACTAACTAGAGAAAAGGAATATTTTTAGAATTTTGTAAATTGAAACCATTGTGATAAATAGAGCATTTGCTCCTATAGGAGCAAATGCTCTATTTATCACACTGGTTTCATTAAGGGACTTTTACAGAGGCGTAGAAAGGCGTATTTGTGGAGGAAAATGTTAATTATTGATTTCAAAGACGCTAAGTGTCTATACATATAACTCTTGTTCAGTTACAGACACTTTTAAGACTTTCCAACAGTCTAGATCCTGATCACACGGTTCCTTGAGGAGCAGTCTGATCTGGGCCTGCTCTTTTTGCTTATGAACTAATATAGATCTGAGTATACAGTTTTTGTCATAACAAAAAGAGCATGTGTTTATATGGCATTATAACACTTTAGCTAATCATATTAATGTTTTCATCTGAGCTACTCATACCTGTGCGTATCCACTTTAGCTAATCATATTAATGTTTTCATCTGAGCTACTCATACCTGTGCGTATCCACTTTAGCTAATCATATTAATGTTTTCATCTGAGCTACTGATACCTGTGCGTATCCACTTTAGCTAATCATATTAATGTTTTCATCTGAGCTACTGATACCTGTGCGTATCCAAATACTAAAATCGTCATTTCTCAACCCAACCCTATATTGTGACCACTCTTTAGAATCGTCTCGACGATTTTGGTGATTGCTTGTCCTTTTCGCTCATATGAGCGTGTTTTCACACATCTGCAAACAGAGTAGACCCAGATCAGACGGCTCATACAGGAGCCGTCTGATCAGGGTATGTTCTGTTTGCTAATGGAATTTGATATATCTGTTCCTTTACCTTCTTAAATGGCTACAATGTTCCACCTTCCATATTTCATTATAACTAATATGACCATGAATATTCAGTAGGTAATAAAATTTGTAATGAACATAGAATAGGGAAAGGATTAAGACAGTTTCTCTGTATACTGTTTGACATCATGTCCTTGGTCCTTTCAGTGCGGGGAACGAGTCACTGATGTAATTTGCAAATAGTGCAGACCCATATGAGAGGGATCCTAAAGGAACTCTCTCATCAGGGTCTGCACTGTTTGTCATGTTCCATGTTACTTAACGTAAGCTCGACATGTAAATTTTGGAATAGTCCATTCATTCAGTGTTGGAATGGTTAAGTTTTACAAGAAATAAATCAACAAATTTTGAATTGTGAAGCAGCCGACATTTATTTGTTATGCAGACGAAAGTTGCTCAGCGTTCCTACGTTTGGGGACACGACGTAACGTGCGGTGTTTAGAACGCTAAGGATGGGCGGAAATACCGTAGTAACCGCACATAGCCGTGATGCCCCGGGCGTTATCACCCACACTCTTAACTTATACAAACCCCAAAAAGGAAACGAATATAAAAATAGATATGTTCATTCATTTATAGAGTGTAGTATTACACAAGAGGTCAGTAATTACGTCAGACCTGCCCCCAGTGCCGATCTTTCAAACTGGTGGCAGCTCAATGCAGGTTGGAAGTCGTGTAGAAAGCTGCCACCTGTATAAAACACTTGAATTGCCCATCCGGTGTAGAGGACTTTTACTGTACTGTGTCTAATTCTTTTTTATACACGATTGAACATTTTTAGCTCCGTCTTTTTAAAACAGTGTACAGTAAAACCTCTATATAACGACCACTAAATTGTATTAAGTATTTTGGGCATGTGGTTGCTTAAAGCAAGGTGAAAGTAAAACAAAACGCTCCTATAGGAGCGTTCTGTTTTACTTTCATCTTGCTTTAAGCATCCACCTGCCTTTATCACAAACTACTTTATGTAATTTAGTGGTCGTTATAGAGAGGTTTTACTGTATACCCAGTCATATTAAATATTCAGAGTCTGACCTGGGTCTACAGCTAACGACACTCGTCGACATCTGCTGTAAATATGTAATATACTCTGATCTGTAAATATTTAATATACTTTGATCTGTAATCTGATCTGTAAATATGTAATATACTATAATCTGCTGTAAATATGTAATATACTCTGATCTGTAAATATGTAATATACTCTGTTCTGTAAATATGCAATATACTATGATATGATGTAAATATGTAATGTACTCTGATCTGCTGTAAATATGTAATATACTCTGATCTGCTATAACTATGTAATACACTCTGTTCTGTAAATGTGTAATATACTCTGATCTGCTGTAAATATATAATATACTCTGTTCTGTAATTATGTAATATACTCTGATCTGATGTAAATATGTAATATACTCTAATCTGTAAATATATGTAATATACTCTGATCTGTAAATATGTAATATACTCTGTTTTGTAAATATGTAACATGATCTGATATAAATATGCAATATACTCTAATCTGTAAATATGTAATATACTTTTGATCTGTTAATATGTAATATACTACAATCTATAAATATGTAATATACTCTAATCTATAAATATGTAATTTCTAATATGTAAATATGTAATATACATGTACTTTGATCTGCAGCTATGTTTACTTACTTTTATTTCTTTTAACCACTCCTTTCATGTAAACACCTTATCACAAACATAGTAGACCGACATCAGAGTCTCCTATATGTGCCGTCTGATCAGGGTCTGGTCTGTTTTGGTTATGACATTATCATTTGTAACAGATCTGACTCTTCAATTTCTACAAGAACCAATACTGCATGTGTACATTTGCTATTATAAAAAATCACCTAATAAACATGCATGATGTTATTGTTTCTTATATGAATATTAAACAGGGGTTTTCTTTTACCCTATGGATATTTAGTAACAAAATATGACTATATGCATATTAATTAGCTGAAGTTTTATAACGGAACTTTGAACACGAGAATATCTTACTGCGACAGAAATGGTAAAACCGTTCATAAGACTGCTGGAGCCGCCTGGGTCTGTTATATTTGCAACGGCGTGGAAATGCGTGTCTATGGGGGAAAGGGTTAGAAACTATTGACCGGGTGTCCCTGTAGCATCAGATATATATAGTAGTTCATAAGCAAACGGAGCAGACACGAATCAGGCGGCTCGTACAGGGTCTGGGTCTATTCTGTTTGCAAAGGTATGAAAAGGCATATATTGTGTAAATGGTTTAACATCTATAGACACACCCTGTTAAGTCAGCAGCTGGCGCGGATCAACACTGTTCACATATACACAGACCTGCATTTAAGTGTGTCGCCGCTAATATCATCGAGAATATAAAATTGCACATAGACTAATAAACCCATCTTATATGGAGTGGGTCATGCGCTTATACACCAGGGTGTCTAGGATAGTATTTGCTGCCAAGCATCGCCGTGCGCTACAATTATTATGTCTTCATTTTCCCCCTATAATCATAATATCAACCAGTTTTGCAAAGATGATAATACCAATGTGCAGAGAAAACTAATACGCGCGCATTCATGGTCCAAACTAGGTCTCTGTTAGGTGGTCGCTTTACAGAGATACAGAAAAAACCCGATAATGGGACCACCTAGAAGAGGTATAATTCTGGGTGCTAGATGCAGGTGGTAGCTTAATGCAGGGCAAAAGTGATGCAGAAAGCTCCTAGAGGAGCTTTCTGCATCACTTATGTCCTGCATTAAGCAACCACCTGCTTATAAAATCACCCATGTTTATTTTATCAAGTGATCGTATTAGAGGGGTTCTACTGTACTAATGTATGCAGTAGAACCTGACTTAAGCCTTTCCTTGTTCTAGCTTCTTCAAAATCAATACCTCCTGAATATTCATTGATAAAAACGTTCTTATGAAATATGGAAGGTGGAACATTGTAGCCATTCTAGAAAGTATAGAAACATATCTATCACATTCCATAGGCAAACAGAGCAGATCTTCATCAGACGGCTCCTATAGGGGCCGTTTGATCTGGGTCTTCTCTGTTTGCAAATGCGTGAAATACGTTTATATACAGGAAAGGGGTAAGCGGCCATCAAAAAGAGGTCTAATTATGGGTCTGTAAGGCAGGTGGTAGCTTAATGCAGCTCAAACGTAATGCAGAATACTCCCATAGGAGCTTTCTGTATTACTTTTGACCTGCATTAAGCAACCACATATGTTTTTAAGGCTCCTATTTTCAATAAATGAAATATCGCTTTAGACAGGTTCTACTGAAAAGCGAACACACATCATGTGCCATGTTCTCATGATACACGAACATCATTGAGGACGTTGGATAATCATGAAGATCATGTATCACGTGTTATGCATTATTATTAAGTGCTGGTCTACACTGGCACACGCTGGCTTGAGATAATATCATGGTCACCTTGATATGATAACGTTAACTACACAAGGGTAGATCGTCAACCTATACCCAACTGTGAAATAATTCAAATTTAAATCTGGTTCAATTTTGACTTCTTCAGTTTCGTTCAAGTTTTTGAAAAAAAACTCTTCGACGAGCGTCCAACGATCTGGATCCTGATGAGACACCGATATACACGGTGTCTGATCTGGATCCAATCTGTTTGCAGATGCGAGACAGGTCACGGAAAGCGGGATAAAGGTTACCATGGGTGACACTGATATACATGTACCTTGTTAACCCATTACCTCATAGGCTATTTTTAGATACAACCTCTTGAATAAATCTACCGAAAAGGAGGATTGGCTAGAGAAAAGGAATTTTGTAGTTTGAAACCATTGTAATAAATAGAGAAATTGCTCCTATAGGAGCAAATGCTCTATTTATCACAATGGTTTCACCATGTGACTTTTACAGAGTTGCCAAAAAGTTTACAAAAGTCGTCAACATGAGGGAATGGGTTAACCGCACCTTCATCTTCTTGTGGACCCCAAAAACTCATAAATTGACATTTAATAACTAATGTAGACCATTATCAACAAGCAACATTTCAGTGTTAGAAAAACAAAGGCATGAATGATCAGTCGTTTTATAGATTATGAACGCTCCAAAATGAATGATAAAGTATCATTGTACTCGCTGTTCAGCTTGGTCGACTTTTAAAGTATTGAAAGGGTTAAATTCTAGTACGCTGAGCACATTATATTAATTTTGGTGGAACATTTGTCCGCTACATTACGTCAGACTGGACGTTCCTTCTCACAATAGAACCTGTCTTTAGCGACGATCAAACAATAGGTCTAATTATGAAGCTGTAAGGTATGTGGTAGCTTAATGCAGGGCAAAAGTAATACGGAACGCTCTTTTAGGAGCCCTACATTAAGCAAGCACCTGCTTTTTAAGGCATGCATATGAAAAAGCAGATGGATGTTTATAATAGCATGTTAATACGTGTTGCCAGGGCAGACCCTGTAGACTCAGGTTTATAATATTCCATAAACAAACAGAGCAGACCCTGATCGGGAGCCTCCGATGTGAATTTTCTCTGCTTGCAAATACGTTTACAGGTGTATATCTACGAGGATAAGGGTTAAATAAACATCATCTTCCGGTGGGTTTTAAAATAGAAATGTTCAAATACAAACTAGCTTATTAATCATCATAACTTTTTTGAGACGTGTAAGCTATTTAAGGCTCGGTGGGTCATGGTTAAGTCTGTTGCTCTAGGCAAGAATATAAAGACACCAAATGTTTGCATAGGAACTCCCGTTTAATATTCAAAAATGTAAAATTGATCTTTATCCTGCCAGCACGACATGATTTGCAATTTCAGACAGATTAGATCCTGAACCTCCGAGTAATGCATCTGACTCGCATTTGCAAACATCTTGGATCCTGGTGAGATGCCGCGCAACTCGGCGTCGCATCATGATCAACGCTGTTGGATTAATTGGTCAGTCATTGGTTAGTAATTGGTAAGTAATTACTCAAACAATTGAACGAATAAAATATAAGTAGAAATTGCTCCATATCATGGTTTGAGAAGGCGGTTTTTTCAGTAAAAGAAGTTTAACCACATGTCAGGAAAAAGGTCTTCCGTCATTTGTCAACTGGCAAGACCAAGATCCGAAGCGGTATATGATAGGGGTTTTAACCCTTATCCTCGCTGTGATTAAAATAGTGTTTGCTAAAATTTGGATCCAGTATATTTTGATTCCTTCAGATTCGACAAGCTATCGAGAAACTGTTGAATGAGTGTCAAACAGCTTGGATCTTGACGAAAAGCGGAGGTACTCGGCGTCTCATCTGGGTCCAAGCTGTTTGAAAATGCGAGTCAAATCACGGATAGTGGGACATGGGTTAACTGAATGTCAATCTCGGACTGGTCCTACTTAAGCTCGTACGAAGGTAATCATATGGTGATATGTGTCGAATGAAACTGTCCCTGTTGCTGTACATTAGGATTAACGATCATATCGATCGTATGATCGTCCGTATGATGAGCTCATGAAATAGTGAGAGAGCAAGTGAGTGAACTTGAACTAAAGGCACTGCAGCTCTTGAATTAAATGCAATGCAGCACTTAAACTAAAGGCACTGCAGCACTTAAACTAAAGGCACTGCAGCACTTAAACTAAAGGCACTGCAGCTCTTGAATTAAATGCAATGCAGCACTTAAGCTAAAGGCACTGCAGCACTTAAACTAAAGGCACTGCAGCTCTTGAATTAAATGCAATGCAGCACTTGAACTAAAGGCACTGCAGCACTTAAACTAAAGGCACTGCAGCACTTAAACTAAAGGCACTGCAGCTCTTGAATTAAATGCAATGCAGCACTTGAACTAAAGGCACTGCAGCACTTAAACTAAAGGTACTGCAGCACTTAAACTAAAGGCACTGCAGCACTTAAACTAAAGGCACTGTAGCATTTGAACTAAAGGCACTGCAGCACTTAAACTAAAGGCACTGCAGCACTTAAACTAAAGGCACTGCAGCTCTTGAATTAAATGCAATGCAGCACTTGAACTAAAGGTACTGCAGCACTTGAACTAAAGGCACTGCAGCACTTAAACTAAAGGCACTGCAGCTCTTGAATTAAATGCAATGCAGCACTTGAACTAAAGGTACTGCAGCACTTGAACTAAAGGCACTGCAGCATTTGAACTAAAGGCACTGCAGCACTTAAACTAAAGGCACTGCAGCACTTAAACTAAAGGCACTGCAGCTCTTGAATTAAATGCAATGCAGCACTTGAACTAAAGGCACTGCAGCACTTAAACTAAAGGCACCGCAGCACTTAAACTAAAGGTACTGCAGCACTTAAACTAAAGGCACCGCAGCACTTAAACTAAAGGCACCGCAGCACTTAAACTAAAGGTACTGCATCACTTAAACTAAAGGCACCGCAGCACTTAAACTAAAGGCACCGCAGCACTTAAAATAAAGGTACTGCAGCACTTAAACTAAAGGTACTGCATCACTTAAACTAAAGGCACCGCAGCACTTAAACTAAAGGCACCGCAGCACTTAAACTAAAGGTACCGCAGCACTTAAACTAAAGGCACTGCATCACTTAAACTAAAGGTACTGCATCACTTAAACTAAAGGCACCGCAGCACTTAAACTAAAGGCACCGCAGCACTTAAACTAAAGGTACCGCAGCACTTAAACTAAAGGCACTGTAGCATTTGAACTAAAGGCACTGTAGCATTTGAACTAGCATCAGACGGCTCCTCTAGGAGTCGTCGGATCAGGGTCTAACCGTGTTGCTTTTGAAATGAAATGGATCTGAATTTACAGTTTGTGTCAAAACAAAATATTTCCTTTGAATATTTTACGTTATACCAATTCAGCTAATAATTATTCATTATTTCATTATTTTTACATAGATATTGAAAAGGGAAAGGCTTAATAGGCGCCTCTATCAGGCAACGTGTTTAAGACACATGTGCTTTATTTAATAGTTTCTCAAAGGCTTGAACGAATCCGAATTTAATAATAAAAAGTCACCAGGTAAGAACTGGAGCGGGCATCATGTTTTTACAGCGGGATGAGTTAAAACGTCCCAATTTTCTTGTTATCAAACATGTGCTGACCCGTGCCAAAGTCCTGGCTCTTACTAAGCGATTGCATCACGTGGTTCATAAGCCAGTACCGGAATTCATGTGAGTTATATTTATCACATGAGCTAATGTTATAAAAATAGGAATCGTATCATTGTTATCCAACTTGAAGCCACATGTGCTCGGCGCGTGGATACCCGACCGAAGCACCGCCCCTCACCACGCCTCCGTACATAAATCACTTTCCGCCATATGGGAAGATGCTCCCGACTTCCGATTCGGGTCGTTTTGCAATAACGTATTGGTGGAATTTATCGACTGATTTTACTACTCATTATTTAAACTTTTTCAAGCTAAGCTTGTTTTAACTCCCAATTACAAACAGCTATGATCCAGATGAAATGCCGAGTAACTCGGCATCTCATCAGGACCCAGGCTGTTTGACACTAGATCAATCGTTTCTCAAAGGTTTGATCGAATTGGAAGTGAGTGAACGTTTAGCTAATCAGAGGTTGAGTAGGCATTACTTTTCAGCACGAGGAAGGTTAACATTTAGCAAGCAACCGGTGAATGCACAATCTTCATTAGAACAGATTGGATCCAGATCATGAGTTGGTGTCTAGTAACTCGACGTATGATCAGAATCCAAACGAATTGACATCATGATCTCTTTCGAAAAAAATAATGGAAGAATGTTAACTAGTGTTTTAGTTAAACTATTTGATATTTGTGAAATCGGGCTGAGAATTAATGGAATGCATTTGGTAGCAAATTTTAATAGAATCTTAAAGTGTTATTAATCATACTCATGCTTAAAGCATGTCTATTGAAACTCAGACGTGTTACTATTGTTTACATACGACTGATTCGTTTAACCCATTACCTCATAGGATTTTTTTTAGATACAACCTCTTTGAATAAATCTACCGAAAAGGAGCATTAACTAGAGAAAAGGGAAATTTTAGAATGTTGTAGTTTGAAACCAATGTGATAAATAGAGCATTTGCTCCTATAGGAGCAAATGCTCTGTTTACCACAATGGTTTCACACAGTGACGTTTACAGACTCATCAAAAGTCGGCAATATGAGGGAATGGGTTAAGTGTTTCAGAAACTATTAACTGAGAGCTAAACAGTTTAGATCCCGCTGATGACGTCACATCTGGAAAGCTGTTTGCCAATGCGAGTCAGGTCGCGCTTAGCATGAGGAGGGTTGGGTGTAACAGGATTAATTCACATGTTTGAATTCAAGCTTACCCCTTAATGTGCCGGAACAGAGTCTATTAGACCTTTTGCAAACAGTGTACACTCAGATAAAAGGGCTCCGGAGGAAACTCTTTGACCTGAGTCTGCACTGTTTGTCATACAAATCGGTTTCTTCGGTGACACATTTTCGTGCAACGTTTTGCTTCATTATTAATAATTAGAAAAGGAGGAACCAGTTTAATGATTCAGCTGATAAGGCTTAATCCTTGCTGAGCCTAAACTACATACAATTATGTAGCAATACTGTACAGTAGAACCTTCAAAAAGATGTCTAATTATGGGCCTGTGAGGTAGGTGGTAGCTTAATACAGGTCAAACGTAATGCAGAGAGCTCCTATAGCGTTACCTTTGTCACCTGCTTTTAAAGAATGCTATGTTCAATATGGTCGCTTTTACTATGTTTTCATCGTCAAAGAAGACAACAACATCGGCTGATCCATCTTTGTAGTTTATAGTGTAGACATTGATCAGAATGCCGCTTTAGATACACGGCTCTATAATAATAGAGACAAGCTATTTCATTTCATCTCAATCGACCCTAGATGCCATGTCAATATACATGTACCGTACACCCCGTACACAGGGAAGAGCCCAAATTGAAAATGACCATGTTAAGCCGTTGTCTGGGGAAAAGGACTTTTTGCAAACCGTTTAGACCCAGACCAGATGCAGCATCTCCGACACTAAGGCGTCTTGTCAGGATCTGACCTGTGTGTCACTCACCAGAATCTATAAGTTCTCTACAGTAAACCCCAACCCCACCCACCCTAAACCGGAACTTTTGAAGACATTTGACAGTCCATTTAGAGGGGTTTTACTACATGTATATCTTTTCATACAGCCTTAACACTCATCATAGACATTATGTCTGATCTGAGTCTACACTGTTTGCAGCGCAATAAGACCCAATTGACCCAGATAACATGTTTGCAGAGCCGCTTTCAAATGTCATTTTGCTAAATACCCGTCACCACGCGTGGCTCAATAATGATAATGGCCATGATAGGAACTGTAAATTCAGATCTATATTACTGTATATGACAGGACAGGTAGTGACCAGACAGTTGTAGATCTACATGAGACTATGATATGATATTGGTCTAATCTGCTTGCAATGACAGAATTACAGAATTATCAAGTGAAGGTTAAATACATTATATAGAGACAAATTGTCTTGGCCTCGATATAAGTCGTCGCCACGAGATATTATTACCAGTCAGAGTAAATCCTTGGAATTTGATTGGTCAGTTTGCCAAAAACTGCCGGGGTGTACAGTACCGTATTCAGCGGCTTCCACGGAGAATACAGAATTATTCAAATTTGACGCGTGACGTCATTCGTTTTGCTTTTATTTTTAGCGTCGGTTCGAAATTTCATATCGTCCTTACTCCAATAATTCTGGATGGATTACGACCAAATAATCGATAATAAACGTAAAAAACTGTACCTCATACGTTCCTCAATTTAACACTATCAACTTATCAGTACAACGTGTTACCGTTAATGTTTACAAGTGAAGTTTCAATTCTTCTTTCGAAATTGCTCTGAGACGACGTCATATTTGCTCTGTGGTGACGTCATGTTTTCTTTGTCATGTCGTCATACAATTAGAGATCTAATGTCAGCAAAATAAGAGTTGTTCGTTTCTTAATTGCGTAAATCGGACTGGTAATAAATTCGTTACACGGTAATTTGGCAGGGTGTACGGGCTGGTATGACCGGTTTAGATCCCGTATTTCCTGAGGCGTTATGTCCTGAGGAAACACACTCGTCTAACATTAAGCCACAAATAACCGTGTAACTAATAATATTTCGTGACCATCACTTATATATCGTGGGCACGAGGGCACGAGGGCACTAAAGAAACATGTCTATAAAATTCCATTAGCAAACAGATTAGACCGCTATCGTTTTATTGGAACCGTCTGATCTGGGTCTACTCTGTTAAAGATGCGTGAAAAGGTGTTTTATAAATATGAAGGAAATGGTTAAATAAGACTGATTACTACATGTCGCTTCTGTGCCACACTAGATCGGAAGGTTATGTACAGTAAAACCTCTCTATAACAGCCACTAAATTACATAAAATATTTTGTGTTAGAGGTAGCGTTCTGTTACACTTTCGCCTTGCTTTAAGCTGCCACCTGCCATAAATACCAACCAATTAACACAATTAAGTGGCCGTTATAGAGAGGTTTTACTGTATGTCATATGGTGAAAACTTCAGAGGTATTGAAATAAATAAATTTACCAGCAACCTTGTGTTAATTTTTCTTTTAAATACTTGTTGCTATTTATCCGCATTTTAATGCAGTTGAGGGGATATAACTCAAACTAACATTTCTACTAACCAGACATCAGGTGATTGGCAGCGGGAATTTCGAAAATACAAACAGTCCCCAAATTTAGTTTGCTTAGAAATATAAACTCTGGATGAATTAAATATTTATGCATGTAAACATATTTTCCTAAACCGTACTAATATCATTCTTGTAAAATGTATATGTTTATCATTGTATGTATTAATTAATTAATTTGGGTTTAATCTTAATATTGTTAATTTCATAACATTATTGTAATTATGATTACTGTTGATCTGGAATAGTCGGAGAATAATTCAGATTATGGTACAGACATTCATGTAGACCCTCAATAAACAACCGAACCCAACGACTATACAGTAGAAACCACGAAATATACAGTAGAAACCCCGAAAAATGCAATAGAAACCCCGAAGTAGAAACCCCGAAATATACAGTAGAAACCCCGAATATACAGTAGAAACCCCGAAATATACAATAGAAACCCCGAAATATACACTAGAAACCCCGAAATACACAGTAGAAACCCCGAAATATACAGTAGAAACCCCGAAATATAAATATACTATAGAAACCCCGAAATATACAATAGAAACCCCGACATATACAGTAGAAACCCTGCAATATGCAGTAGAAACCCCGAAATATACTGTTGAAACCCCGAAATATGCAGTAGAAACCCCGAAATATACATTAGAAAACCCGAAATATACAATAGAAACCCCGAAATATACAGTAAATATGCAGTAGAAAACCCGAAATATACAGTAGAAACCCCGAAATATAAATATACTATAGAAACCCCGAAATATACAATAGAAACCCCGACATATACAGTAGAAACCCTGCAATATGCAGTAGAAACCCCGAAATATACTGTTGAAACCCCGAAATATGCAGTAGAAACCCCGAAATATACATTAGAAAACCCGACATATACAGTAGAAACCCCGAAATATACAGTAAATATGCAGTAGAAAACCCGAAATATACAGTAGAAACCCCGAAATATACAGTAGAAACCCCGAAATATACAGTAGAAACCCCGAAATATACAATAGAAACCCCGAAATATACAGTAGAAACCCCGAAATATACAGTAGATACCCCGAAATATACAGTAGAAACCCCGAAATATACAGTAGAAACCCCCCGAAATATACAGTAGAAACCCCGAAATATACAGTAGAAACCCTGCAATATGCAGTAGAAACACCCCCCCCCCCCCGAAAATACACAGTAGAAACCCCGAAATACACAGTAGAAACCCCAAAATATATAGAGTGATATACTTTAATTACATGATTACACTACAAAAGCATGTTTTTCAGAAGAAGGTGGAACATTTTTGGGAAGTTGTTTCTATATATTGAATATGCTTTAATTTAACCAACCTATCTCACTACTTAATCAACTATCTAACTCTTGAAAATATACTTTCATCTTGCAGCGTGTTTAAAAATGCCTAACTTACATAAATCATTTGTTTATATGCTGAAGATTGATTGAAAAGATACTTTCTGCTCGCAGCGTGTTTTAAAAATGCCTAAATTACATAAATCATTTGTTTATATGCTGAAAGATTGAAAAGATACTTTCTGCTCGCAGCGTGTTTTAAAAATGCATAAATTACATAAATCATTTGTTTATATGCTGAAAGAAGAAAACCAATCGAACGAACGTCAAATAAGACAAAAGTTTTATGCTTGATATTATTCGCCAATGTATCAGTATGTATTCGGTTTGTGTTTTAATTTCGTTAACAATTCGATATTGGCAGACAATATTTTGTTGTAAAACAGAAGAGTTAAGTATCGATGATAAGGTTTATTTTGTATCATATGAGCATTTTTCGACATACGCTCAAATTGACAATAATGATTGAACATTAAAAAGATACCAAGTTGCACGATGCTATTGAAGATAAGTGTTTATTGTAGGGACTGTTTGGATCAACAATGCCTATACAAACTTTGACCCGCAGCATGCTTTACGTATTTGCGATTAGTTGAAAATTTAAAGAAAATTATTGACCCTTCGCTTGCTATTCACGTCAATATACTTACCTGTAAATAGTGAAGACCCAGATGAGTCAGCTCCTGCAGGAGCTGTCTCATCAGGGTCTGCACTATTTACTAGTTGATTGTGCAACCAGTGCACTCCACGGCAGTGATTGCAAAGCGAAATACTTGTACACAGTGAATATATATGTAATTATACAACAGGGCACGGGAAAAGAAGGAGAAATGTATTTTAAAATTCGCCCGACATTCATAGTTTTTCACAGAAACAAAGTTATAAGAAATTTAAATTCAAGTCGCAAATTTTAGGACTGTTCAAGCTGCATAGAATGAAATGTGGTTTCTATAGTAACGTCAATAACGTCCTTCCGGCCCAAATTTACGAATTTTGATCTCTAAGCGGTAACAAACACCGCGTCGCGTTCGTAGAGTTTTTAAGATAACTTCACCAAACGAGAGTTACTAAACGCGCGAACTTTCGGCATGACGTTCATGAAGTCATGTTGATTTCTGACGTCGGACATGTAAACAACGTCTGCTTTAAGTACTTATCGTGTGAAAATGAGTGATGAACAGAGATCGGCTATCAAATTTTGCGTGCGAAATAGATTTTCAAAGTAAAAAAACTATTGACATGCTACTGAACGCATATGGGGAAAAGGCCATGAAAAAAACAACAGTTTACATGTGGTTAAAACACTTCGAAGAGGGCAGAGAAAACATCAAGGATGATCAGCGCAGTGGTCATCCAAGCGTCGTTACGTCATCTCACGTCGCCGCCGTCAAGCAGCTATTGGATAATGATCGGCGCATCACGATCAGGGATATTGTTGCAAAAACTGACTACAGTTACGGTACAGTGTCGGGTATTATTCATAACCAATTAAATATGCGTCGAATTTGTGCTAGGTGGATTCCATAAATGCTCAATACTGATATGAAAAGACTTCGTGTGGAATGTTGTGAACAGTTTCTGAAGAGATTCGAACGAGAAGGGGAAAAGTTCATGGACAGAATTATCACCGTTGATGAAACGTGGATCAGCCTGTACACGCCAGAGACCAAAGCTCAGTCGACGATGTTGAAACCCCCAGGATCGCAATTCTTTCTTTTCCCGGTAATGAAGACCTACCTTAGAGGAACACACGTCGATGACACTCATGAACTTTCAGCGGCAGTGCAGGTGGCTATTTCCAACATACAGACATCTTCATTTAGACTGTGTTTTATCCAGTCATGGCTAGAACGTTGCAGGAAGTGTATCTCATTTAATGGGGAGTATTTTGAAAAAGACTGAGCGTTTTAGTGAAACGCGTATTATGAACAGGTACGTTAACGTTGGCGTTATATAATGTTGGGCCGGTGTTGGCTAGGTGACGTTACCATAGTAACAATAACGATGTGCATGTGCAAGCTACTGATGTAAAACATTGTTGCATAATGTGAATTGGTTAAATGTATATTCACACAAAATTTCAGCAAAATCAATATTACGGTAAAGAATTTAGAGCACTTTTCCGCGTATTTCCTGATCACCCTCGTATATGTGGAGTTCAGTATCTTTCTGCATTACTTCTGCTATGCAGTTTTCGACGACATAAATTCTGTGGTCGCATTATAGCAAGACTCTGCTGTATATCTTACTTCTAAAAGATATCTACAAGCGAGGTTTTACGCAAGCGTAACATGGATGTGTAAAACCTGTAGGATAGAAGAGAAAACAGAGCAATATTATTTAGTAGTTTTGATTAAGAGATACATTAGAAATTTAAAAATGATGGCTGAATGAGGAAAATGCTGAAAACGAAACACTTCGAAACACTTAAATCTTTCCCTTAAACAAACGCATTTTCGCACAACCAGAGTAGACACAGATCAGACGTCTGACCAGGGTCTGTTAGGCACTGATAAGACCTTTGACATTCTATTTGAAAGGCGGGAGTTAAATCATGCTTTAAAACGTCTTTTAAAGTGAAAATCTGCGATTAAAGTAGCTTTTCTTATTTTTGATACAAAACCTTTCTGTTGATATGCATTTTTGTAAGGACATACCAAGTTCTGACAAAGACGATCAACTGAATTCTGAAATAAGCAACTGTTCCTCTAAACAGATATGAGTTTTGTTCCAGCTGCTATTGCTTTGCTTTTTATGATTTATAATTACCCTTGCAAACAGTCTGGATCCAGATGAGACGCTGAGTAACTTGGCATGTGATCAGGGTTCAAACTGTGTCACTCTGACATTTGTTTTTGTAAAGATATGAAAGAAGAATGAATGTTTAGAATTGCAGCAGACGACAATATTTGCAGACATTAATTGGTCAGAGTGCAGAAAGTAATTGGAGTACATCATGCCGGACAGCAAGATTTGCGAGATAGGTTGGTTACATTACTTCGTTTGAATACAAGAGCATGTTTATAGCATTATTCAATATAAACAAACACTATCGCAATAAAGTTCCACCTTCTTCTGAAAAACAAACATGTTATTGTACCGTCGATATATAATTTCCTTTAGGGAATAGTCGTGAATCACAGACTCATTTAGTTTTTAAATAGAAGAGGGAAGAACTGTTTGGTAAGCGAACCGTCACGTACACAGTCGTGTTCTTGTTATGTTGTTTATCAAGGTGCCTTTGAGACTTCCAATCCTCATTGTTTAATTGCACTTCTCTAAGACATCTAACATTGTATACATTACATTTTGCATTTTATTGCATAGTTTATGTTGTGCTATATTGCAAAATGTACATGCATACGAGAGTGTTTTTGAAAAGTCATGCAATTGATTGCACAACGTTTTCTACATGTTTTTATATAAAAATCACGATAAACCTTCGACGTATTAAATCATGATAAACTTTCGACGTTCTCTCCGCCTGACTGGGCACCCTTTTCAATATTTCAATCCAAACTTTGACCCAATGCACTTATGGACATATGCCTAGCGAAAAAACTATTAAGTTTTCGAAAAATGAATCAGATACGCAAGACTAGATCAGATAAGGAAGCTAAGTTATTTGTTTTTCTCTTTTTCTCCCTGTCAAAGCACAAGTCTTTGAGGTCCCTCTGCCGAAATCACCCTCGAATTTGAAGTAGCAGATTGTGTGACTGTACATTGTTGTCTATTCTGTCAAAAGAAACTAGAAAAACATTCCAAAAGCGAACCATGAATATCATTTGGTTGAAGTTTGAATAGCAGCCCATTATGCCAGACTCTTTCAAAGCTTTCGATATGTCGCATAAAATAATACAGGGAAACAGTTTATGGTCAAAAGTTTGGCGCATATAATGATAGATGTCTACCAACCGTATTGAGCTTTACATTTTCTAAGTATCCTTAGTTAAGGTTTACCTTGAACAGATGCTTCGAGTTTGCATCCAATGAATATGCTGCTATGTGTTCAGCATGTTTGATGAATCTTTTAGATGTGGAAACTGAGCTGGCTATCATTTGCAAACAGTGTTGACCCAGACCAGACGGTCCTAGAGGAACCCTCTGATCAGGATTTGCATTATGTCTCATTCAGACTCATCTATCATATTTTAGCCTTACATAATGTGTTGTCTGTAAAATTAAACACGGATGGGTCATTGCACTTTTACCATTCAGCGTTTGCAAGTTATAGTAAAAGTCTGGTACACTTATTTCTGAAACTCCGCTCGTAGGGCTTTAACCAGGTCGTAATTATGCGGAGCAACGTCAGGCTAAATACCTTGTCATGTACGTCGCAGAAATTATATACAACAGGACTACAATAGAAATTGGCAAATGTTAAGCACAGTCGTAAATTCAGGTGATGCGAAAAATATGCCGTCGCAGACCTTTTCGTAGAATTTTCAACATCCTCGAAACTCGTAGCATCGTATGCAACTCTCAACGTCAAATCCATTTCACCGTCTCTTCGTTGGATAGCCCATGGTGTCTAACGATTATGTTGCGACAGACTTACGAACTACCTACGATTATTAGGTAATCTGAGGCCCTCAGAATAGTCAGCAGTATCTGGTGTGGCCTTACGGTACCATAATACCACGACACGTATGTGACTTCCAGTATCGTGTGTCCTATTTGTGACTATTTGGGGCTAATCCAAAGACTGCACATATATCTTACGTCAGTCGTACAGCTTTCGCGAAAATGCTGTTTGCTCTATCTGCAGACAATATCATACTGGTTTTACGAGTATGTATAATATGTAATACATTCATCCCATAACTTAAAGTTAATAATACAAACCAAACTTCTGAAGTGATACAGCAACAACAGAAGTTCATTATAAACATGAAGAGTAACTATGTTGAAAAGGATAATAAGGCAAACTGCATCATCCATTTGTATCCCAAACTGTACCGCCACGATAACTCCGTCAACCCTTTTGTATCCCAAACGGCAATGCCACGTTGAGTACATCAACCAAGTTGTATCCCAAACTGTACCGCCACGATAACTCCATCAACCCTTTTGTATCCCAAACGGCAATGCCACGTTGAGTGCATAAACCAAGTTGTATCCCAAACTGTACCGCCACGTTAACGCTACGTTATTATACTGCAAATTGTGTAGAATTAGGCAGACAATGTTGTATAAGGACCACAATGGAAATAAAAGGACCACGATGGAAATAAGATATAATTTGTTTTTGTGTGTCATCCTTTATATTGATTGGGTTGACATGGTTCAAACTACTATAATTAATTAATTCTTATATTGTTATAATATGTAAATGTTAACTATTGTCGTGTTGCTCGATATTGAAATAAATCTATCTATCTAGACAGGCATATTTTATTAGACAAACCATGTTGTATTAGTCAGATGATGTTGTAGTAGGCAGACAATGTTGTATAGGCGAACAATGTTGTATTAGTCAAGCAATGTTGAATTAGGCAGTCAATGTTGTATGAGGCAAACAATGTTGTATAAGGCAGATAATATTGTATTAGGCAGAGAATAATGTTTTAGGCAAACAATGTTGTAATAGGCAGTCAATATTGTATTTGCCAGACAATATTGTTTTAGGCAAACAATGTTGTAATAGGCAGTCAATATTGTATTAGGCAGACAGTATTGTTTTAAGCAAACACTATTGTAATAAGAAGTCATTATTGTATTAGGCAAACGATGTTGTATAAGGCAGACAGTACTTATTTAGGCAGCACATATTGTATTAGGCAAACGATGTGGTATTAGGCAGCACATATTGTATTAGACAAACAATGTTGTATAAGGCAGACACTATTGTATTAGGCAGCATTTATTGTATTAGGCAAACAATGTTGTATTAGGCATACCGTATTGAATTAGGCGGCACATATTGTATTAGGCAGAAAATATTGAATTAGGCAGCACATATTGTATTAGGCAAGCGATGTTGTATAAGGCAGACAGTATTGAATTAGACAACACATATTGTATTAGGAAAACGATGTTATTTTAGGAAGGTTATGTTGTATTAAGTAGACATTAAGTGTTGTATTAGGCAGACAATATTGCATTAGGCAGACAATGTTGCATTAGGCAGACAGTGTTGCATTAGGCAGATAATATTGCATTAGGCAGACAATATTGCTTTAGGCAGACAATATTACATTAGACAGACAGTGTTGCATTATGCAGACAATATTGCATTAGGCAGACAATATTGCATCAGGCAGACAGTGTTGCATTAGGCAGGCAATATTTCATTAGTCAGACAATATTGCATTAGGCAGACAACATTGCATTAGGCAGACAGTGTTGCATTAGGCAGACAATATTGCATTAGGCAGACAATAATGCATTACAGTGTTACATTAGGCAGATACTATTGCATTAGGCAGACAAAATTGCTTTAAGCAGACAATATTGCATTAGACAGACAGTGTTGCATTATGCAGACAATATTGCATAATGCAGACAATATTGCATTAGGCAGACAGTGTTGCATTAGGCAAGCAATATTTCATTAGTCAGACAATATTGCATTAGGCAGGCAGTGTTGCATTAGGCAGACAATGTTGCACTAGGCAGACAGTATTGCATTAGGCAGACAATATTGCATTAGGCAGACAATATTGCATTAGGCAGACACTGTTGTATTAGGCAGACAATGTTGTATTAGGCAGACAATGTTACATTAGGCAGACAGTGTTGCATTAGGCAGACCATATTGCATTAGACAGACACTGTTGTATTAGGCAATTTATGTTGTATTAGGCAGCCAATGATGCTTTAGGCAGATAATGATGTACATGTAGGTATCATTCCGTTTTATCATTTTATTGAACTCTTTGACCAAAACAACACAATATTCGTCATGAACCATTGATAAACGCTCAATAATAACCACTATCTACTATATAATACAATACATTTTACTTCAGCATTAAACATTACAAGAATGCTCTTTAGCCTATAATACATACATGTACATAATTATAAGATTATATATGATATATCACATGCTGAATGTTGGAAAGAAGATGAATTGAGAACATATAGACACACGCCACAAAATGCCTACACTGTTTATATTCTGTATACCTGACATTTAGAGCCCGTCCATTCATTATCTACTGACATTCTTGTGACTGCCATAACTGATCGATTTAGCATTTAATCATTATCAAACTGCCGGAGGAATAAATCTCTAATTGTCTTTACGCATAGTTTGGATTTTAACGCATTTGTGTCCATGTGCAAAGGGATTTCTGGAAAACAAAATCCCATCGAATGGATTTTATATTGATTCATAGTTTACATATATGGACAAGGGTTTTTAGATGAAGAGGGATATATACATGTATATGCTTAACCCTTCGCCAGCTAAGCGCAACCTGTCTCGCATTTCCAAACAGCTTGGATCCAGATGAGACGCCGACTAACTCGACATCTTATCAGAATCCAAACTGTTTGACCCTCCGCCAATAGTGTCTCAAAAGCTTGATCAAATCAAAAGTCAGCAACAACTGAAGCATATCAGAGTTTTAGCAGACATTATTTTTTCCAGCAAACTAATGGTTCAGATGCCCGTTAACCATCCCCCATAAGCTATTTTTAAACCCAACCTCTTTGAATTAATCTACCGAAAAGGAGCAATAACTAGAGAAAAGGAAAATGTTATAATTGTGTAGAATTGAAACCATTGTGATAAATAGATCGTTTACTCCATAGAAGCAAATGCTCTATTTATCACAATGTTTTCAAGAAGTGACTATAACAGAAACGTAGAAAGGCGAATTGGTTAACTCTATGTGTTTATTAGGACCCAAGTCGTTTGTCGATGAGATGGGTTATTTTTGTAGAAAACACGGAATTTAATTATTAGAAATATAGAAGGACGGAATTGTGCAGACGCCAATGGACCTAGCATATTAACCCTTTCGCTGCCAAACTCTGTCGTCTGCTAACTTTGTCGTCTGCTACAAATTTTCAAGTTTTTTTATTTTCTTCATTTTTATTTCAAAAACATAGTAACAAACAGTTTTGATCCTGATGAGACGCCGAGTTACTCGGCGTCTCATCTGGATCCAAACTGTTTGCATAGGTAATCACAGATCCGGCATTGGCAGCGGAAGGGTTAAGGATGATAAGAGGGCTAAAAATTAAAACACATTGATCAATCTTGCATTTGCGGTGTAATCTGTCAATGAAAATATGCAATGACATTTCATAACTTGTATGAACAATTAATCTTACTTTTCATTGATAAACTGAGCACATGCAAAGTGCTTATTCATTATGACCACTGTTTAACTTTTTGTTTAATTTGGTTATCTAACCTTAGCTAGGAAAATGTTGTTGCTTGTAGAAAATGTCTTATTATTCCGAAGCAGACTTACTTAATTTTCAGTCCGAGTGTAACAGATATTAGATTCTGATAGGGCAATTAGCTACTAGTTTGAATTTTGACTCTTTACAAAGGCAACCAGGGATTCAACTGCAGGCTAAACTCGAAAGTTTACTATTCCCAGTATGACGGCAGGTAGAATCACGTGATAGCTAGTAGAGTCATGTGGTTTTGTATTGTAAGGGCACTGTCCAGACATGTCTACTATATGTGGTTTTGTATTGTACGGGCACTGTCCAGACATGTCTACTATACGCGGTTTTGTATTGTACGGGCACTGTCCAGACATGTCTACTATATGATTGTTAACCAATAACCTGATGAATAATTTAAACTGGTTCCCACCATTCTGAATATTAATGGACCCTTTCACCGCCACTGTCGCAAAAATGCACCACAACAAATAGTATAGTCCCAGATCAGACGCTAGCTTTTCAAGACGTCGTCTGATCAGGAACTTCACTTTTTGTCTCAAACTCTGTTTCTTCATCTGAGCTTTATTCCTTTGAAATTTGCATGTGTTTATCTCATTCCCTTATTAACAAATGATGTAACAAAATTAGAAATTTGGCGCCGAAAGAGTTAAGCAAGATATGATATCAAATATATCACTGTTTGCAAAGGTGTTATATACTCGGTTCACGCGTTTTAGAGATAATCTAAATCGATTTGCCACTGTCTCCAGTGAAGAGTATGAACTGTGATAAAAGAATTGTATTCTTTGCGTAAGCATAAGAATACAAAGTTATAGGTGTGTTCTCGCGTCGGCCACATGCTACTCTCGCCGACCTGACCACCGCCATTCCACATGGCAGTCTAGTACAAGTTTTTGATGTGCATTCGATATATTCAAAAGGCGTTTATTGACATGACATCAGTGAACAATCAGTGACATTTCTGACATGAAAAGGTTTCGTTTCGTTAGCTTTGGTTTAGTATGGGTAAGAAAGTCTACAAAATATAGCCACGTGTAAGGAGTGCGCACGAACGTAGAAATATTAGGCTGAAGGCGAAATCACGTGACCATAATATGAATGAAATTAGTCTGCCAGAGGATACTCAACGAATAAAGAAGTGCGCGTCAGATGACCTTATGCATGCGATTAGGTAATCACACATATAACTTCGAAAGCAACTGCGAGTGGTCAGTTTGATAAGCATAGCGGGAAACGGCTCGCTAGTTTATGCCAAATATCTGAAATTTGATGTTCAAAGCATTGTTCCCTTGCAAAGAATACTGCATCGTCTGCAACGCTTTGATTCATAAACAGTCCGATAATGACGTAGACATTTCATTGTTATACGGGTAAAGGTCGGTTACACCTTTTTGTGTGGGACACTAATCACCACTGTCCATTGCAAACAGTGTAAACCCAGATGAGAGAACTCATATACTACTGGCATGTGTCATGTTACACATTTCTTCAGAATAACCCTGAATATTCATTGTAAGCTAGACCTTTTTAGTACCCAACCGGCAATACCGAAGGCTACTATAGGTCTACACTCCGTCAGTAAGTCTGTCAGTACTTCAGTTTTCCGGATTTGTTTCTAAAACCTTACGGATATTGAAGATATATTTGGTATGTAACTTTTTATGAGTTACAGATCAAGTTTGAATGAGCTAAATTGATGTTTCATCGAATTACAGTGGTTGGATTTTAAAAAAAATAGGGTTTCCGGACTTTTCGTAGTTGTATTTAGAAAACTAGAAGACAAAATAGGTTTTCCGGACTGTTCTTCGAAACCCTAGCATATATTGAACTGATATTTAGTAGGTGGCTTTATTATAATGAGTTACAGATCTAGTTTGAATTGTATTGCGCTGTGTTGATTTTTCAGAGAGTTACAGCGGTTGGACTTAGAAAAGTTTAGAAACTTTTCAGGAAAGTTAAGGTTTTCCGGACCTTTTTCTAAACCCTAGCAGATATTGAAATGATATTTGGCATGTAGCTTTATTATAATGAGTTACAGATCAAGTTTTGTTGCATTTTGTTACGCTACATTGATTTGCCACGGAATTACCGCAGTTGGACTTACACTTTAGCCGGTAGAGGACTATGGCATTGCTTTCATTACTCCCATTATTTATTGAATTCCAACATAGTCAATTTGAAATTAGTGCGTTAAAAGGGTTCATGGTATAGAACTTTTATGGCGAATATAAGAATTGACTTTAAAACGACATAAATGAGATGCACATGAATGAAACTGAATATGAATATTTTCGTTCAGAATTAAACGCTCGTTAAATATGTTAAGTGTAAACCTACACAAAATTAAGATAGGACACACACTTTTATTATTATTATTTCTCTTCGGGTATTGGGAGACTGAAACCCTTTCCCTCCTGAAAATGTTTACAAGAATACGCCCTTCACAAATGTTCCTATGTATGATGACCAATGAACAAGGGACGTTTTGCCCTTTCGGAAACTGTGGCATCAGACTTTTATTAGTCCATAAGCAAGCAGAGCAGATCCTTACCACATGACAGATACAGGAGCCGTCTGGTCTGGGTATACTCTGTTTGAAAAGGGGTTTATATGAAGTAAAGAGTTTACCTTGCTCTACATGGATATTACTACAGAAGGGTCCAGAACATTAAAGAGTTTAATATTACAGTAACAATTAGGTGTTCTATATTGGTTAGCAGTTATACAGTAAACATATATATATACTTTCAGCATATAAGCCAATGTTTTATGTAACTGGTAGGCAGTTTTTTTAAAGGGCGTTGTAAGTAGAGAGTATCACTTTAATGTAAGGCAAAGCTAATGCAAAAAAGCTCCTACAGGAACTATTTGCATTACTTTTGTCTTGCATTAAGCTACTACTTGTCTTAAAACCCCAGAATAAAGTAAAAAAAACATGTTCTCTATGTTCGTATTAGTGAGACTTTTTGGAATGTCACAATCTCTCAGATCAATTTGATAAAGCACAGACTTAACCATTGATCTCATGAATATTCATATCAAACGTTTTGACATATTTTATTTCAACTAGCTTATTTTTATAATTGCATATGGACACAAATGGTTTCCGCCATGCCAGAAAAAGTTTAATTACATAAGCAGTCAGAGCAGCTTCAGCAGGAGTCGTCTGATCTTGGTCTACTCTTTTTGCAGAGGCGTGATAATTCTGTCAGATGGAGAAATTAAACCCGTACCAAGCTGACAGATGCCTATTGAAACTAGTTGCAATATTGTCAGCCTGTTATTTGTACTGATTCTCGAGGGTTTTTCTGTAGTTTTGTATGGCTGTTATTTGTACTGTAGTTTTGTATGGCTGTTATTGGTACTGTAGTTTTGTATGGCTGTTATTTATACTGTAGTTTTGTATGGCTGTTATTTGTACTGTAGTTTTGTATGGCTGTATTTGTACTGTAGTTTTGTATGGCTGTATTGGTACTGTAGTTTTGTATGGCTGTATTTGTACTGTAGTTTTGTATGGCTGTTATTTTACTGTAGTTTTGTATGGCTGTATTTGTACTGTAGTTTTGTATGGCTGTATTTGTACTGTAGTTTTGTATGGCTATTATTTGTACTGTAGTTTGGTATGGCTGTATTTGTACTTTAGTTTTGTATGGCTATTATTTGCACTGTAGTTTTGTATGGCTGTTATTTGTACTGTAGTTTTGTATGGCTGTTATTTGCACTGTAGTTTTGTATGGCTGTATTTGTACTGTAGTTTTGTATGGCTGTTATTTGCACTGTAGTTTTGTATGGCTGTTATTGCATGGCTGTTATTTGTACTGTAGTTTTGTATGGCTGTATTTGTACTGTAGTTTTGTATGGCTGTTATTTGTACTGTAGTTTTGTATGGCTGTTATTTGCACTGTAGTTTTGTATGGCTGTATTTGTACTGTAGTTTTGTATGGCTGTATTTGTACTGTAATTTGGTATGGCTGTTATTTGTACTGTAGTTTTGTATGGCTGTTATTTGCACTGTAGTTTTGTATGGCTGTATTTGTACTGTAGTTTTGTATGGCTGTTATTTGTACTGTAATTTGGTATGGCTGTTATTTGTACTGTAGTTTTGTATGGCTGTTATTGTATGGCTGTTATTTGTACTGTAGTTTTGTATGGCTGTTATTTGTACTGTAGTTTTGTATGGCTGTTATTGGTACTGTAGTTTTGTATGGCTGTATTTGTACTGTAGTTTTGTATGGCTGTTATTGGTACTGTAGTTTTGTATGGCTGTATTTGTACTGTAGTTTTGTATGGCTGTTATTGGTACTGTAGTTTTGTATGGCTGTATTTGTACTGTAGTTTTGTATGGCTGTATTTGTACTGTAGTTTTGTATGGCTGTTATTGGTACTGTAGTTTTGTATGGCTGTATTTGTACTGTAGTTTTGTATGGCTGTTATTTGTACTGTAGTTTTCAGACAGGTTCTACTGTACAGTAGTGTCCCACTAATGCGAACATATGTTAATTAATCGAGGGTGTCCTTTAACCATTTACCTGATAAATATTCATATAAGAAATATTTACTTTATGAATATCAACTGGATGATTTTATAACGTCAAACGGACACTGAAATGTTCGGATATGACAGAAACTGGAGACTCATATAATTAATTTTATGTATTAAGCAACCGGGGCAGATATTGATCTGACCGTTCCTAGATGGAGCTGTCTCGTCTCGCACTTCTTTGTTTGCAAATGCGTAAACTCAGTCCGATTCAATTCAAATAATTGATTGCATCAAACACATATACATAAGCATGCTTATAGCAAACACATATATAGGCAGTAAACATATTCTTTGCTACCCAAATGGATTTACAAAGGGCTTAAAATACAAATTAATATGAATTTTCTATTAGACTGTACATATTGGAATTGATTTAATATTTTCATTGCTCTCTACTCAAATTTGCGAAGTACATATATCTTGATAGATCTTAACAACTGATTTAGAATCTGATAATAACACATTGGTAACGTTTGTAATGTAAGCCGTGTATAATAGTAGTGTTTCAAATATTTCTTTCTTAAGCCATTATATTTCGAACATGTTAGCAAGAATACTCGTTCTTCGTTTGTCTTAAGTTACAGTTTTTACAAGTACATGTAAGAGTCATGCAGGAAACACACAACCGCCCAAACAGAACCACAACGACAAACAGCAAATGTACATGTATATAAAAGACACAAAGAGACGCACAAAGACAAAACAAACATACAAATGGGGAGATGGAAGTACCGCATTGGAACGGTCAGTGACAAAAAACCGGTTTTGGGGCGCCCAACCTCACACTTATTCCATCCCCACCCTAAAAGACAAACAGTGTAAATAAACAAGTTCTCTCATTCTCATAGGTAAATTTGTTTATCTCCCTGTTCAATAGCTAAGTCTTGAGACGACATTCTAAATCTTGTTAAGACAATTCTAAACCTTATATCTTTTATGAAATCAAGTTAATTTTCGAACTCAAAATTATGTTTAAAGACGCAGTAAGTAAACACGCCTAGTCTTAAAGTAACGGATTAACACAGGTGGCTGATTAATGCAGGTCAAAGTAACGTAAAAGGCTTTCAGCATAAATTTTGTTCAGCATTGAGTATTAGAGAGGTTTCGTAGTATAAAAGACAATATTTTCATCAATAAAGAATATATAGCTTAAGATAGTGTTTGATATTACAGTAAAGACCTGCTAAATTGCTAATACGACCACTCAATGAAGTGTAATTCTGGAATTTTTGAAAGGTTGGCAGCTTACTGTACCTAACGAAGGTTATGCTGAAATCTCCTATAGAAGATATCTGCATTACGTTTGTTCTGCATTAAGCTACAACTTACTTTTACACAGACTCGTATCTTAATGAAGTTATGCGGTCGCATTAGCGATATTGTATTGTACTCCTACACGGATGGTGTATTATTATACATGTTAAAAGTAATTTATCATTTTTTATATAGAATCCTGTAATTTCCAATTATATGTTACTGGATAAAGAAAACATTTCAGATAAATTTCGGCAATTTTTGTTTAGCAATAATGTGTATCTACTTATAGCACACTAATCTGTCCTATGTACGTTTTGGTGACGTACTTGTTATTGATAATTAACCATTCTCTTGCTGAATTTTAAAATACATGTCTCCTTCTTTACCCATGCCCTGTTGTATAATTACATATTTTTTCACTGTGTACAAGTATTTCGCTGTGCAATCACTGCTGTGGAGTGCACTAGTTGCACAATCAACCTGTAAATAGTGCAGACCCTGATCAGACAGCTCCTGCAGGAGCTGTCTCATATGGGCCTTCACTATTTACAGGTACGTATATTACGAGAATAGCAAGCGAAGGGTTAACATCACACTCATATACTAATTGCATACGAACAGTGTTTACGTCATATCTTAACCTTAACGCTTTCCTTGCCAATGTCGCATCTGTGATTACCAATGTCGCATCTGTGATTACCAATGTCGCATCTGTGCACTGCCAATGTCGCATCTGTGATTACCAATGTCACATCTGTGCACTGCCAATGTCGCATCTGTGATTACCTATGCAAACAGTTTGGATCCAGATGAAATTGCCGAGTAACAAAATATGCAGCGAAAGCGTTAACCCTTCGCTTGCTATTCGCGTCAATTTACCTATCAGTAAATAGTGAAGATCCAGATGATGTGCAGGAGCTGTCTCATCAGGGTCTGCACTATTTACAAATTGATTGTGCAACCAGTGCACTCCACAGCAGTAATTGCACAGCGAAATACTTGTACACAGTGAAGATATTTGTAATTATACAACAGGGCATGGGTAAAGAAGGAGAAATGTATTTTAAAATTCAGCAAGCGAAGGGTTAATCTGCTCTGCATGCAGACACACGTGGACGGACACCAGCAGTACACGTACACTCATATACTTGCAAAAAAATGGTTAAATTAGTTGAAACTATTTGAATCTGTTTTACTTTACAAAGGGTCGAATATGTGCTTAATTTAGGATAAAGGCTATACGAAATATGCAAAGATGTGACAGTGGACTGATTTTAATAAAATTTATATTGTCGGTCGTATGCATAAAAGTAGATAGGAACAAATTATTTTATTTCTTATATGAACATGCATAGCGTAAAGGGTTAAACAAGAGTTGTGTCTGGCTATGTAATAGCGTAATGCAGGACCAGGTAATGCAGAGAGCTTCTCTGTGTGCTTTCTTCGTTACGTTTGCTCTGAATCAAGCAATTATCTAGTTATTAAAACTCTTATGTAACTCCTCCTGTAAATGGCTGATTAGTCCCTTACTTCATAGATACTATTTTAATGTCTTTGCAAACAGATAGCCCCTGATCAAACAGCTTTTGTAGGAGCAGATTATGGTCTGATCTATTTGCGTTTAGAAATATACATGTATAAAACTGATTCTTCAGGTTTTGCCACAGAAATCCATTGGTCATAATTATGCTATTATAAAACATATTGAACGAATATACATGACGTCAAGAATTCTTGTATAAATATGTATGATGTAAACTGTTAAGGCATATTATTCTTACTTAGTACCTCTCTAGTACAGTAAACCATCTCTGACCAGACGTTCAGATAGTACCTGTGTCTGTCATTTTAGGTGTGTGGCTGCTTAATGCAGGTTGAAAGTTATGCAGAAAGCTAAAGAAGGAGTTTTCTGCATGGCATTCATCATACATTAAGCAACCACCTGTATAAAATACCTAAATTATTCTTTATCAAAATTTAGAGGAATTTACTCGTTTCTGGTTGTTGATTCTCCTGCTTTATTCAGGAGCATTGGTCGTACCAGACGTCTGGCAGTGTAACTGAAACATAATTGCACAATCGCACTGGTCGTACCAGACGTCTGGCAGTGTAACTGAAACATAATTGCACAATCGCCGCGCGTCTTCGTAAACTAGATTCGTTTTGACCTTGACGCCCAATACCATGTAACCTTCGTCTGTTTCGATTCCCCGAGGTACTTATTTTGTCATGTCTTTTGAAAAGTGTCATCAGAGTATGAACAACACTTCAGCTGGATACAAGCTCTTTGTATAGGTTTTCAAGGTCTCAGGAGAGAACACACTGCCAAAGGATAATATGACCAACATACAAGTTGTGCTCCATTCCTCTAAAACATGCAATCAGAATGCCAGCCAGTTTAGATTTCTAAAGAGAAGTCGATTTATACTGCATCTCATCTGGATCCAAACTATTTGCATTGGTAATCACAAAATCGGGGTGGGGTGGGGTATAACTGGTGTTTGTGCACTGAGTCATGTCGACCCCTATACAATGTTAAAAATGCTAGTTTTGAAAAAGTAAGAAAAAATAGAAATACATGTGTAACAATGCATCGTGTGTGTAAGGGTAAACCTTTCTACGATTAATATTCAAATGGACTATCCCAAACAGATAAAGCTTCCCATGAATAACCAGGAATTTGTTAATAGAAGAGTGTAACTTAACAAACAGTGCAGACCTTGATAAGAGGGTCCTCTGGAAACTCTTTCATCAGGGTTTACACTATTTACACATGCCATTAGTGATTTTTTAGAATTTTGTAATTTGAAACCATTGTGATAAATAGAGCATTTGCTCCTATAGGGGTTTATTAGCGGGGTTTTACTGTATATCAGAAAGTATGATACTATTATTATTATACTGATGAGTTATGCAGCGTACCAATTGGATAAAAACTATCACAAATTCCCCCATATTTCACAGAATTACATGAAATATAGATTGATATGATTCATAGGCAGACATTGCTCGCCATTATCATGCTGTAAGCTGTGATAGATAACGTTTGCAAACGTGATGGATCCAGATGTGACATACGGGTAACTTGATGTATTATTAGGACACAACATTCGGAACACTCACGCCATTTGTAGAAAGGAAACGGAGAAGAAACACTGATTCTTGAAATGATGCAGAGTATATTTCCCGCCAACCAGAATTTTCCAAGCAGTGCACGGGTTCATCTTAATGAGGATAGCGCGATATGACTCGTATCTGCAAATTGCTTGGATCCATCTGAGACGCCGAATAACTCGGCGTCTCATCAGGATCCAAGCTGTTTGACACTCGGTCAACAGTTTCGAAAACAATAAGAAGTTAGTAAAAATGCAACAGATCGGGGGTTTGCAGACATGATTTTATCTCAGCATGGTAAATGTTAAGAATGACTTCATACATACCACTTACACTGTTGTCCGTGTAAGGGACGGCTAGGTGCCGCTAGATTTAGTCATAGACCAAGGAGAAAAGAATAACTATATGGAATATGAATAGATTGTCACGTGATGCAATAATCAAATCAATGTCAGCACTTTCCGTCGCTGAGACATTGTCAGCAGCAGTCTGTGATTCACAGCTGTCTGATGAACTTTAGCTGGCAAATACCGTAGGAAAACATGAATACGACTGTACAACAAATCATTTGAGTGTATACTTGTACAGTAAAATCTCGTTAATACGACCACTCAAAAGAAGTATCATTCTGGGGTTTTAAATAAGGTGGTTGCCTAATACAGGACATATGTTATGCAATTAACTACTTTTGTCCTGCATTAAGCAACTACCTGTTTTGTTCTGTCTTTGTGCGTCTCTTGATGTTTTTATAGTTATGTACATTTGTTGTTTCCTTGTGTTGCTGTTCGGGCGACTGTTTGTTCTGTATGTGGTGTTTCCTGCACGATTCATTTTTGTGCTTTTACAGAATCACATGCAGAGCTACAGATAAAGATGCGTACCCAAATACAAAAATCGTAATTTTCCCACCAAACCATATACCGTGACCACTTTTTAGAACCGTTTTCGAGACGATTCTAAAGAGTGGACACAGTATAGGGTTTGGTGGAGAAGTAAAGGAGCTGTTGTTGAAAATGTTTGAATTTACGCACATTATCTGGATCCCTGCATATGTTAATTATATGGTCACATTATCAAGGCGTTACTGTATATGCTGTTATGATGCCCTTAGTATTTAACCCTTCACTCCATAAATACGAATTGCCTTTCTATCCCTTTGCAAACAGAGTAGACCCAGATCAGACGGCTCCTATAGAGCCATCTGATCAGGGTCTCCTCTGTTTGCTTATGATATAATATAGATATTATTTTAAACTTTCTGTCATATCCTTGAGCAATTATGAAATATAATGTAATTAATATTCATGACGTTATTATTACTTACATTAATATTTATAGAGTAAAGGGTTATAAGTAAGTGTATTCCCAAGTAACCCTTGTTCGCCCATCCTTCATTCTATCCATTCTGTCGGTCGGTCGGTCACACATTGTGGGGTGTTGGTAGGTTCAATTCCCTCTTGGACTATATTTAGACCCAACCTCTTTGGATAAATCTTCTGAAAATGAGAACTTACTAGAAAAAGGAAAACAAATAGCTGTCTTTAAGTGTTGTCTTTAAACCATTGTGGTAAAAAGAGCATTTGCGGCCATTGGGTAAAATTATGCTTTATTTATTACAGATGTTTCAAAATATGTCTTTTACAGAATTGTGGAAAAGCGTCAATATAAGGGACTGGATTAATTGTAATCAAATTGTAAGATACAAGCTGTATACCTCATATAATATGTTTGAGATAAACTAATTGTAACAGCCCTTTCCATAGACACAGCCACTACTTCAAGCATATAATTGAACTCAGCCATGCCACACACATATAAGCTGTTTCACAAGGAAAGAAACTTTATGGCTTTGGCATATTGCAAACAAGGCATATACAGACTAGCTTCCTTGTCATAGACGAGTATCACTTTATTTGGAATGCCATTTGTTTACCCCAACAAAGGAAAAGTTCATTAATTTAAGAGGTATTGTGCTTCAAGCCCAAACATGTTTAAAGTCGTCCAGTTATTTAATTCAACCAAACGAAATATGTTAAATCTAAGACAATTCATCCACGAAGCCTTCAGATTACGTAGATCCAATCAAATTATGCAACTCTTGATCCATCCTCATATGTTGTATGGTATACAACTGTATATTGAGATTATATAAGTCTTAGGATGTCTTGGTTATTGAATTTTGGATGTTGTATTAATATGAGTGTCATACAACCTATAACATGTACCAATTATTATTATGCATTCTAATGCAACATTTTTGTAACACGCATTCTGATTGGTCCACGTGACAATAAAGACTCTTGAATCTTGACATTCCAGGGTGTATAATATTTCTTCTGATTGGATAATGGGTCACATTGGGTACTGACAGATGACAAACAATGTAGACATCGGCGTGACGTCTTTACTAGTATGCCATGCCACAAGGGCGCCTTTGCTAGTTGTGGTTTTAAAACAGTATCATAATTCCTCTGATATTTGTGGCAAACACACATAAAGGGAAGCGACTGTTAGGTGCAATATGTTTAAATATCCATCATCTGTGTCTAAACAGAAACTCGAAGGGATTGGCAGGAAAGCTCATCTTAAATCAATGGTACTTTTACTATGGTAAATTCTAAATATGACCACTCAAAAGAAGAAGATGGATTTTAACATATGGTGTAGCTTAATGCATCTAACAAAAGTTATAAAGAAATGCCATATTATATTCCTTTTGCCCTGTATTAAAACTCCATTGTGTTGTAGTACCACTTTTCCATGAGAAAAATATGATATCGTTTCCAAAGATGGTTTTAAATCACTAGCAAACAGGTCGCGATGCTCGAAAACTTCTTAATTTGATGACCAAGGTAAGCCGAAACGGCAAGTGATAAGCCGCGAATGGCACGGGGGAGTCTGGGTTCAAAGTTTATATCATAGGAAATATGCAAGAACAGAATACAGTGATTTCAGTCGAGATGCATTGTCGTTTTAAACCAGGGACTGTGATAAAAGGAAGCAGTTGGTCGTATGATTTTCAGTTCTAGTGTCTCTGTTGTTGTTTTGTGGCACTAATCTACTTTATAGTCCAATAGTCCATGGTCATGTGATTCACTGACGTCATATACGAACTAAATGTAGCTTTTTCTGCTTGTTCTGCGATAGTTGTTTTTTTTAGCAAACAAAATGTAAAATCATGTCATTTTCTACACAAAGCTTCATGTGTAGCAATTTGACAGCCACATGGACGTAGAAAATCATTCATATAAACTAAAATGGAACTTTAAACAACCTACTGTTTTTACAAGCCCCTTTGTTAATACAGTATGCTCTCGCATTGTCTAAAATTTACTGTAAACAATATACAGCCGTTGCCTGCAAAGGTACGCACCATAACGCGACAGTAAGATAACCATCGGCATTTCATACTTTTACACTGTTTGCACAAACTTGTCATAAAAGCACGTACGACAATGGAAGTCAATCAATAATAATTTCAAGAAGATAAATATGCACAACTAGAACACGTATCAAAGACAAATCACATGCTATGAGAAATGTCAAAAGGGTAAATTGACAGTTTAATCTGACGGTTGTTCATCTTGCTCACTATCTTTAACTATTTATATGTACAGACGTGCAATTTATACGAAGAGAAACAAAATGTCAAGATATATGACCTTATCTCCACCCAGTATCTAAAAGAAATCCTGTAAGTGAATTGGCACAATATGGCGATATTTTGTTTATAGAAATAGCTCATCAAACGTCAAACTTTCAGCTACAACAATTGTACATGCTATATCTAACCTTTAGCAAAGATATGAAGCAACTTGTAAACTAACCCACATACAGTCAGTATATCCTGTGTATATGTTTCCATTGCAGTACTCCCCGCCCACTTAACCCATTCCCTCATATTGACGACTTTTGATGACTCTGTAAAAATCACTTTGTGAAACCATTGTGATAAATAGAGCATCTGCTCCTATAGGTTTAAAACTACAGAATTCTATTTTTTTCCTTTTCTTTAGTTAATGTTCCTTTTCAGTAGATTTATTCAAAGAGGTTGTATCTAAAAATAGCCTATGAGGTAATGGGTTAAACCGCGCGATCTGTAAGACATGTAGCAAGGAGCTTTCTGTATGACTTTCACCCTGCATTAAGCAGCTACTTAAAAAGACATAAATACATATGTACTAAAAGTCTAGTTTAAACAGGTTTTACTGTATGTGTTTAGTAGCTAGGCGGCACCAATACTACAGTGAAACGTCTCTATACCGACCACTTAAAGACGTCTAATTATCCAGTTTTAAGAAAGCTAGTGGCTTACCTTTTACTCAATGAATATTCATGTAAGAAATAATGACATGAATATCAATTAGGGATTAATTGTTATAATAGCACATGGACAGATGATGTTTTGCCATGACCGGTGGCTGCTTAATACTGGGTAAAAGTCATGCAGAAAGTTTCTAAAGGAGATTTCAGCATGACTTTCACCCTGCAGTAAGCTACCACCTGTCTCCAAGACCGATATATATATGTACTAAATTTAAAATCCGTTTTAATGGGGTTTTACCATTTTCAATTCATCTACTTGCTTGATCTTCACGAATATTTCTTACATAAATTGTGAAGTAATGTTTGATAAAAAGGAAGTCTCATTCAATATTGACTGCTGTCGGTAATCGAGCTTTATGTATTCAGTAGGTCAATGCTTAAAATCTCACAGTAATTCGCTCATTTATGATGACACCAGACTGATGAAGCTCGGAGCAGAATCTAATTTGCTATCTTGGAGATTAACCGTTCCAACGTTGATTTTTGAAAAGGACTATTTCAAAATTCAAACCAGGTCAAGTTTACTGTGAATATTCAGTGATTTTTTTTGTAGGGGGGGGGGGGGTGAACAAACAGCTTGAACCCTGATGAGAGGACTTCTCTAAGAGACTTCTCATCTGGATCTACCCTGTTGCAAATGACATAAGTGACTCGTGCCCCGGACTAAATGGTTTCACCAGGCATGCATATGCAACAGCTTGGAACTAGATAATACGCATTCCATGAGGATCTAAGCTGTGACGCGCGGTCAGTAGTTTCTTTAACCCCTTACCTAAAAGGCTATTTTTAGAAGACCCAACCTCTTTGAATGAATCTGCCCAAAAGGAGCATTTACTAGAGAAAAGTAAAATTTTAGAAGTTTGTAGCTTGAAACCATTGTGATAAATAGAGCATTTGCTCCTATAGGAGCAAATGTTCTATGTATCACTATTGTTTCAAGAAGGGGTTATTACAGAGACGTAGGAAGGCGAATTTATGGAGGAAAGGGTTAAAACCTTCAACGAATCGGAAATAAGGGTACATGCTAAAATAGAGATTGGGCAGATATAATATTTACAGTAGAATAATGATTAACCCATTTGCTCTTAGTGGATTCTTCCATGTTTATATATTGGATTAGTCCATTTTTTTTATCTTTTTAAATTTTCAATTTCGTTTTGTTTTATAGTGAAATTCCTATCAGCAAACAGTGTAGACTTTGATCAGACCCCGCATCATGCGGCGTCTGATCAGAGTCTACACTGTTTGCCTACGTCCTATATATGGGAGTGTGGAAGCAAATGGGTTAAAAGACATATCCGTTTTTTATTAGCCTGTGTGGGAGATGATACAACAGTGCTAAATTGTAACGACGTAATAGAACTTCATTTCCCCCCTGATAACATGATTGAATATAAATCTTGCTAACTGTTGCGCTCGTAGACAATCAACTAGGACTGTTAAAATAAAAGTGTTTAATCGAGTCAGATAGAATGATACCAAGGAACTTTGCGTACATGTATACCAGAAAGCAAGGTGTCCTAATGCAGGATGAAATCCACATAGAACACTCCTAGAGGCCCGGACTTCCGTAAAATAACTGCCGAGCTTATATATTTCAATGCCTAATAAAATAGGATGATGTTAGATTACAAACTAAAGCAATAATTCAAACATGTTGCTGTAACAATTCTGGGGACCAAGCAGTGATGTTTAATCATTTCAGTACTATGACGATAGGTATGTGTCATCATGTGCAAACGCTTTGGATCCAGATGAGACGCCGAATAAATCGGGGTCTTGTCAGGATCAAAGCTGTCAGACACTTTGTTTATCTTTATAAAGAAATAAACACCACTCCAACACTTGAAGCAAACGAAAATGTACCCAGCAGACGACAATGTTGGCACTGAAAGTATTAAGAATCCTGCTTACCTATACCCACAACAATATCACGAACACAATTCATGATTAGAACATGTCGAAAGATTGTGAACGTTGCTGTTTATATTATGTCATTGATTTGCCAGTGTGTCACAAAAGTACTGCCTTTCCTTTTTGCCTTTGTTCGGACGAATTTAGATACTGTCAATCCCTTTTCATATTCCTGTCAATGAAGTTTCTTTTGTGAAGCAGTGTTGGATACTTTTCTAACTCTATTTCAAGCATATATTTCTATGAGAGAAAATCAATTGAACTATCTATAAATACCTTTGATTGAAAAATAGTATAAGCAGTTGCCGGTTGTTTGTCATTCTGTCGTCATGTCCGGTTTCTCATTAACACCAGTACCCTTATACCACCACCACTTATGAACCACACATGTCTTTGGCAGCATGTGAATATTGTGGGAGCTTTTGGCATTGTTCCGTCCTACGTTAAGCTACCAACATCCTCTAGGACCTAGATTTAGACCTCTTTTCTGTTGGCCGCATTAGAAGTTGTTTTACTGTATTGTAAGGACGTGGATATCGACCAAGTCATGTTCTAGTGTGGGACATATCTGAGTCGATAGACGTTTGATTAGGACATTTCATTTAAAATAAAGTAGAACCTTTCTTAAGCAACCAATCATTTATTGAACACAGGAGTCTTAAAAAGCACATGGTGGCTTAATGCGGGTCAAAAGTAATGCAGAAAGCTCCTATAAAAGTGTTGCCATTCAGCCAATCTACAAGACCAAAAAATCATGCCACCTCTCCTCCAATTGGTGCCAGCCTTTAGTTTGACCTTTAATGTGACACTGACCTACTAACCTACTAACTTTTTATCACGCCCAACATCCCTACGAACTCCGTAACTAACACGGTAAATGAGTTCATAGGAGAGTATTTAGTATACCGACACAAAAAGTATTTGGTACGCACAACTTCCGAAGCTTTAGTAATTAAAGATGTGAGAACTGTTTAGGCCGGTGGCTGTTTTGCAGGGTAAAAGCTATACAGAAAGGTCCTCTTGAAGCTTTCTGTGTGACATTCACTCTGCATTAAGCTGCCACCTGTCTTAAAGACGGATAATGCTATTTGTTATACTTTTCTAACTATCACGACTTTACTGTATATATAAAATTGCCATATACATGTAGTGTATGTAGTGTAGGTTGACATGTGTAATTAGTTTGGATCCTGGTGGAACGGCGAGTGACTCATTGTCTCATCAGGATCCTAGCTATTTGACACTTGGTCAAAAGTTTTTCAAAAGCTTGATAGAATCGGAAGTCAGTTTAAAATGCATCCTTGTTACAACAGGTTAAGGGTTAAAATTGTAACAGAATACAGTTGAACAAATCAAAAAGAGGTCTAACTAAGACTCTGTAGGACAGGTGGTAGTTTCATGCAGGTCAAATGTAATGCAGAAAGCACCAATAGGATTGCACCAGAGCCAACGATTTTTGAATTTCAATTTCAATTTCCCATTGCAAGCAGTGCAGACCCTGATGAGAGGACTCCTACAGGAGCTCACTCATCTGGGTCTACACTGTGTGTGAAAAACAACAACACCCCCCAAACCCCCCCCCCCCAAAAAAAACCCAAAGAAAACCAACACAAAACAAACAACAAACATACAATCGTCGCGCTTAGCACTTTATGGGTTAACTGAGATCTGTCTATCACCAGTGCAAGGTTGGTGCTTATGGAAAAGTGTTATGATAGCATTGCTACTTTATTACAAATTGTATATACGTTTTCTCTCTGTTGAGGGCCTTATGGAAGATTGGATATAATCAAGTCTTTATTATTATTATTATTATTAGTAGTAGTAGTAGTAGTAGTAGTAGTTGTAGTAGTAGTAGTAGTAGTAGTAGTAGTAGTAGTAGTAGTAGTAGTAGTATTGTTCTGCATTACTTTTGGTTTGTGTTAAGCAATCATCTGTGTTTGTTTTAGATTCCTATGTTCAATAAACGAACAGTCGCTTATGACAGGTACAACTGTATATAGTGCGTCTTAGAACAGGTACTACTGTATACAGTATGTCTTAGAACAGGTACTACTGTATACAGTATGTCTTAGAACAGGTACTACTGTATAGAGTATGTCTTAGGACAGGTACAACTGTATACAGTGTGTCTTAGGACAGGTACTACTGTATACAGTATGTCTTATGACAGGTACAACTGTATATAATGCGTCTTAGAACAATTCAATTCAAAAGTTTATTGTGTTTATGGCCTCTGGCCCATACACAAAACGATGCATATATAAAGTATTCATATGCTAAGTGCAGGTCGTGCATTCCAAATATAGTTACAAATGTCAGCTACGTTCAGCCGTGAAAGTGGCTAACAGCATATATATAGATATATATATGATAACAATGTACGAGCTATACATGCTAGAATACAGTAGATGTATAATACCCAGTACATACACTCAGCAAGACCTTATGCATATTCTGACGTATATATCATATGACGTATACATAGAAAAAACTGGTATGCCAATTCCCTAACATTTGTACTACACAACCACGTATATATTGCTATGATACACTCATATGATATGTGATAATACATCAATATATGAACAAATTGCATTTAAGAAAACATCCAGAAAACATAGCGACCACATACTAGGATGTTTACTCATATATGTTCATGAATTGCTTTCTTTCTGCAAAAGCTCTATAAATATACACAGCAAGATTTCTAATCACATCTTGACTTTCGCATGACATCAGATTATAGAATTTCTGCATATTTGGATATTCATAGTAACACGTTGGAATGTACAAAGACCGTAGATTTGCAAATAATGGACACACAATTACGAAGTGGTATTCATCTTCTATACAACATTCACAGTATGTACAGTATCTGTAATCCCTTTCAATATTAAAATACCGGCCTGTTTCAATTTCGAGACAGTGCGAGGAACTTCTAAAGTTTGCTACACATTTCCTGTACTTATTAATATCAACAGAGGTGACATATTTTTCAACAGAGTAATGGGGTTTGAAGTTATAATAATGAGATAGTTTCCTATTGTCCATACATCTTGCATTCCAGTTTTGTATATATTGATCTTTCATTCTTAACATATACTGTGAAATAAATTCGCTTGAGTTTAAAACTTGTTGTGACTCCCAAATATATCCATAACCATTTAAAAATAAATTAGTTCTTACCTCTGTAACCCAGTTCTTGTATCCAATACTATCATAGTATTTCATCATATTATAGCATAGTTTGACATATCTAGTTTTTGGTAGATTTAACAAACGTATCCAATATTTAATACATCTCTTTGCACTAAATAGTTGAATGGGATATCGTCCAAGATCTCCAAGTATTGCATCATTACAAGCTTTATTGCTAACATTTAAAAATCGTTTACATGCATTAACATGGACATTTTCAATTTGTTTTATACTTGTCATTCCCCAAAGTTCTGATCCATATAACATAACTGGAGCTATTTTAGAATCAAATATTTTGAAGTAGGATTTATATGGCAGTGGAGACAATGGAAAAAGTGTCGCATAAACATAATTAAAAACCTTTTTTGCTTTAACTGCAACTGCCTCTGCCATTTTATACATAGAAAGCTTAGGTGTAAAATAGACCCCAACATATGTGAACCCATTTACAACTTCTAATTGATTATCTGAATAATACCAAACTTCTCTTTTGGCTAACCGACCACCCCTTTTAAATACCATTATCTTTGATTTGTTTATATTTACTACAAGCTTGCTGTCTTCGCAAAACGTATGCAGCAATTTTAGTTGTCGTTGTAGACCAGCAATAGTATCTGATACCAAAGCTATGTCATCTGCGAATAAAAGCAGGAATATTTCGACCGTATCTGGAAACAATTGTATACCACGAACATTCTTGTCACAGAAATATGAATATAATTCATTAATAAAAAGTGAGAAAAGTATAGGACTTAGGTTACACCCTTGTCGTAAACCAATTGGACAAGAAAATACTTTAGAATATCCTTTCCTAGCCCTCACACAAGCTTTAACAGATGTATATATGGAATGTATAGCTCTATACAAATGACCTTTTACACCATTTTTATGCAAAACATCATACAAAATAGCCCTGTCTACAGAATCAAATGCTTTCTGAAAATCAATAAATGCTACATATACAGGTTTTGCCTTCCTACACAAATATTTACTAACATCGCTTGATATTAGGTTTCTTATTTTTATCTCTTCTTCTCCTTCTAAACTGTTTGCAACTATCTAAAATGGTTGTTTCAAACTGATCTATTATAGCTCTTATATCGTTGTTCCTGTCTCCTAACATTGAGTCAATGTGATCAAATTTTCCACTATGCAATTTGCTAAGCAATCTATTAAAATACAATTCCGAATTCTCCTTTTCTATCAAATAAAATGACGATTCTTTCTGCACCTTTGCATCATCTGTATCATGTACTATAAAGGGGTATTGTAACTGTAAACTAATTGGCATGTGGCAACTCTCAGGTTTCGAAATAATTTTAAATTGTGTCACCAGATCTAATAATGTTTTGGACAGTATGAAATAGTCAATAATGCTACTACCATTTCTATTGGTAAAAGTATATCCGGTATTGCTTTCGTCATTCCCAAATCTCCCATTAACTATGTAACAGGAATGTGTTTGACAAAATCGTATTAAATCCCTTCCAAATTTGTTAACAGTAAAATCAATAGTTAGTCTGTCAGAGCCTATATTTCCATCAATGATATCACTCACATCATATAGTTCAGGTATGTTATCTTGCATTATCAAATAATCAGCTAGGTTTCCAGTGCGTGCATTAAAATCACCATTTAACAACAATTCCATTTCTAATAAATTGTTCTGTATAATAATATCTTCTAAATCTTGCAGACCGTTCTCAGTGCTGCTGTCATAAAATGGCGAGTTCATTGGTGGCAAATATAAGGAGACATACAAAATATCTCTATCCGTTTTGAGAAGACACTTGTCTATGATCAGTATAACACCAAATTTGAAATCATTACATATTCTAGTAATACAATTAGATATATACTTTTTTACCAAAATACTTACCCCACCCATCGGTCTACCTCCTACTCTTGACTTTTTGGCATTGCATGTGTAACTAAGAAAACTGGGGAAAAAATGTTCATACCAATCTGAGTTAATATCCCAGGTTTCTTGCAACCCTATAATATCATACCGTTCAAGAAAACTACTAATATCAAAATTTAATGCCTTATTTTTCATACCCTCTATGTTCCAACTTAAGGAGTTCAAAAACCCATTATGCAGTGTTGGGCGTCGGCCAGACACCTATCTGTTTTGCGTACTGTTATCATCACAAACTGTGTCCATAGGAGTATGAACCTGTGTCGCTTGCCCCTTATCGTTTGCGCGGGCAGCACGTCTGAACACTCTTGTGTCAAATTTACCATCGTTATTAACTTCAGTATCAGGTTTTCGGTATGTATATAATACACCGTTCTTAAAGTACCCTATAAGACCCTTTGCACGAGCTGATTTGATTTCTTGGCGTTGACGATATGTCAGATCATTTGAAATGCGTATACCACTGGCCCGCAATACGTCACGATACTTGAACAGTCTAAACTTGTCTTCACTTTTGCAAAATTTTAGTATTACCATTCTAGTTGAACCAGGAACCATATCACCAACTCTCTGTGCGCTATGAATACATGTTTCACCAAGCATTTCCTCACCACTAACTACACCAAATACCTTTTCATTTACCAAACTTTTCAGATCTAACGAATCGGATTCATTTTCTTCTAAACCAAAGATTCTTAGGGACCGTTTCAATTCTCGGACTCAACTGTATTCAGTTGCTTCTCCATTTTACATAATCGATCTTCGTTTTCTTCATCGCGCATTGACATCGCCGCAAGATCACTTTGTAATGTATCAAAATTATACCCTATTAAACCAATGTCTTCCTCAACCGTTTTAAGCCTAGCATCAAAATTCTGCTGATTTGATTCGATACAATTTAACCTAGACTTAAAGGACTTCATCTCAGTCTTCAGCTGTTTCACATCAGATCGCACCGCAGTAACCTGCTCTTTAACACTTAATATTTCGTTTTTGGTGTCTGTAATGGCATTAAGTATCATACATGTCTCCTCAGACGGACCTGGATTCTGTTCAATGTCAGAAGACAACATCAACAGGCGTTGCTGATATGATACATATTGTCCACCATACAATGCACATGCGGGTACGGTCCCTGCCGTAGGGATTGATGACATGATGCATGGATCTAGTTCGCCTGCAGCATATGTATCAACTATATACCACTTCCCCTGCATAATACCACAGACTGCAACCGACACGAACAGCATAAACATTCCAACCACAAAACATCTCAAGTGTATATCAGTCCCAGGGTGATGGCTTCTATACTTATCAAATTTAGGTATTTTGGCCTTGCCTTTATAGCACCGTAGAAACGTACCAATTTTCGCGCGATACATCGCAACATCTATACCCATAGTTAACAAGGACGAGAAGACTTGATTCAATAAATATAGGCAAGTCACAAATTGGCCACCGTAGACAAGATTTCGAAAACACTGTATACCGTTCTCTATAACACGATAGGCATACTCTTTACACAGTGCACACAATGGTATCAATAGATAACAGGTACTACTGTATACAGTATGTCTTAGAACAGGTACTACTGTATACAGTATGTCATAGAACAGGTACAACTGTATACAGTGCGTCTTAGGACAGGTACAACTGTATACAGTATGTCTTAGGACAGGTACTACTGTATACAGTATGTCATAGAACAGGTACTACTGTATACAGTACGGCTTAGGGCAAGTACGTCTCGTGACTAATCAAGCAAAATTGATTTGATTGATTCTTAGTAATACCGACTAGCAATTAAATTTCGAAATGTCAGTTAAATCACGAAACTCACGAAACGGGTCTCGTCTAGATATTGACATATCGATACTGACGCCATTGGAAGCGCCAAAATTGTGTATCGACGTCATGACGTCATTTACGTCATTTACGTCGATTTGCGTAACTGTTTGCTATAATTATTACTATTATTGTTTATAAATGAGTTTTCAAGTGTGGTCAGCCATCCTACAAAAGCGACATGATATGTATTTGCAAATACAATAAAAACTCGATAAGTACGAACACTCGAATACGTACCATTATTGACCTTTAACACAGGTGGCAACTTAATGCAGGGAGAAAGTCATGCAGCTTTCTGCATGAGTGTCACCCTGCATTAAGCAACCACCTGCCTACAAAGACATATTAAATTCTTCATTACTAAACTTTCGTAGTATCGACGTTTTACTGTAGGTGCCGTCCAGCTCCGATGTCGAAGTACCCAGCGTCTCATCAGGATCCAAGCTATTTGGCGCTTCGTCAATATTTTCTAGGCTTTTGAACGATTAAGCAAGTCGGAGTTCATCATTTTTACGACAAGATAAGTGTCAGTTCTTTCCTTGTTGTATATTCATGTAAGAAATAATGACACCGTGAATCTTATAATGGCAAATGTCGAGTTCAATCAGAAACGAAAACTTTAGCAGAAGACACATTTTGCGGACGACAATATTTTGCACCAAAATTGTTAAAGGTGACTCAATAGAGGGATTATTCCGTAATTTAATAGCGTAACAAACGTGTTAATTGCACCGAATATGTCTGTGTATGATTACGCACGAGAATCAGGCCAGTGTGCTTGTTTGACAGTTCATTGGTCTAAAAGCATGATAGGAAAATTATGTATAGGTTAGTGTTTGTTAGTCAGCATTTACAAAAATAAATCGGTCTAGCGGTGCGCAGCCCCGCGACCGATTTATTTTGTAAATGCTGGCTAACAAATACTAAACAATTTAGTGATTGAAATTATGTTTTGTTCACAAAATGTCGCGCGCCCTATGTAATAAACATACCTGTCACCACCCGTCATCTCTTTCATAAGAGTATCGTGCGGCAAACGCTTGGATATACCTGAGACGCGATACATTTCCGACAGCAACACCATAGTTTTCCGAGAATAGCAGTGGATATTCAAGCGAATTATAAATGGAGGATTTTGATTTATTGAAATACATTTGTATGTATAAACCAATACTGTCCAAACATGAGGTCACAGCAACTCAAGCTCTCAATAAGCGCTTCAGAATTTCACTAATAAAACCGGTAGGTTATTACATTGTACTTTGCAGAGATTTCCTGTGATTTCGATTGGATTATCAAGAATTATTATCTATTCATTTTCGTCAATGCACATGTCTACAAATCGTTTAACCCTTTACTTCATATAAACGCGTTTCACACATTTGCAAATGGAGTAGACCAACGTTTGCAAGTTTATTTGTATAAATGCAAGAACAGACGACTTCTATAGGCAGAACTTGGTGGCCCCATCAGCGAAACTGGCAGCAACACAACTCTGTCTATATTCGATCGAGGAAACACCGGTCTTAACCATTTCCCTCATATCAACGCTTTATCGCGAACATAGTAGACAAATACCAGACGTATAATATCAGGGTTCGCTCTATTTCCGTATAAAAGTATATAGATCTGATCTGATCCTAGAGTTTTTGTTTGAACCAAAAAATGAATAGATAATCATTCTTGATAATCCAATCGAAATCACGGAAAATCTCTGCAAAGTACAATGTAATCACCTACCGGTTTTATTAGTGAAATTCTGAAGCGGTTATTGAGAGCTCGAGTTGCCGTGACCTTATGTTTGGACAGTATTGGTTCATATATTTGTTAGCCAGCATTTACAAAATAAATCGGTCGCGGGGCTGCGCCCCGCTAGACCGATTTATTTTTGTAAATGCTGACTAACAAACACTAAACCTATACACAGCTGTCATTTATCGAAGAATTAGACAGAAATTTACGCAATATAGTATTGAAGCCAACGCCCTGAAATCGCGCAACCTTATTGGTTAATAGCACAGCAACGATGTAGAGCATGTGCTAAATTAAATTAGCGCATCGAATACGAGAATGATTCATCACTAAAATGTATACTCTAACGCTTTTGAAAGACATGTTTCTTTACTTTTTAAAATGGCTGCAGTGTTCCACCTTTCATATTTCCTTGTAACTATTGTTGCCATGAATATTCAGTAGGTTTTGAAATTTTGAATAAATATAGAACAAATAGTCAAATTCGTGACTTATTCGTAGTCATATGTGTGTATATGGTGTAAAGTGTTATACTCCGATCAGTTAGAAATTCTAAGATTCTTTCAAACTTTTGAGAAACAATCGACCGAGTGCCAAACAGCTGGGAACCTAATGAGCTGCCGCGTTATTCTGCGTCTCATCTGGGTCTATAGGCTGTCTGTAAATACAAGCCAGGTCGTGATTATCTGACAAAGGATTGTCAGTACATATCAGTACATTTGTATTTGCTTCGTAACACGTCTTAATCAATATTGTGTATCCCTCATTTGGGTGGATAACCAAAAAAACATTATAAATATGGGAACATCGATTGTGTATGGTGTCCAATTTCGGCCACCTCTATCTTCAAATATTTGGTTGTCGCGTATCTAAAGCGATAGTAATTTAAATTGGCACAAGTAGGACTCCATCATTTGATATACAGTAGAACCCCGCTAATGCGACCACTTAATGCGACCACTTAAACAAACATGGCTGTTTTCATAAGCAGGTGGTTGCTTAATGCAGGACGAAAGTTATGCAGAAAGCTCCTATAGGAGCTTTCTGCATATATAACTTTCGTCCTGCATTAAGCAACCACCTGCCCTTGCCACTGTTAATTATGCCCCTTTTTGGTGGTCGCATTAGTGGGGTTTTACTGTACATGTCAAGGTTCAAATTAAAATAAAATCTTTATTAGTAACGTAAACATTGACATGATTCTCATCCCATGATACAATTAATTCTGAAGGTAATTATAAATATGACAGCACAGTAATCAGTATTTAAAATTTACATGTTATAAAATTTAATATTATATCTCATTAGCCTTTAGACCATTATCCGAGTTTTGCAAACAGTTTGGACCCAGATAAGACGCCGAGTAACTCGGCCTCACATCAGGATCCAAACTGTTTGCCATTTTGTCAATAGTTTCTCAAAAGCTTATTCGAATCGGAAATAATCAGAATTGCACTAGTTGCAAAATTGAAATCGCTTTTTGACAACGTGATAAGTGTTAACACTTCGCTTGCTATTCACGTCAATATACCTACCTGTAAATAGTGAAGACCCAGATGAGACAGCTCCTGCAGCTCATCAGGGTCTGCACTGTTTACAAGTTGATTGTGCAACCAGTGCACTCCACAGCAGTGAATGCACAACGAAATAATTGTACACAGTGAAGATATATGTAATTATACAACAGGGCATGGGTAAAGAAGGAGAAATGTATTTCTAAATCCAGCAAGTGAACGCTTAATACATACAAACAGACGGATGTTTCAGTCAGGAGAACGTGTGCATATTATTACACGAAACTGCTTCATCATTTAAAAACAAGGGTTTGTCTTCAGGCCGTCAACTTCAAAAACGATATTGTCAGTTATATGGTCTGTTTATTTCTCCATTCGGAGCGCCAGATGTTACGGGACAAGGTTTAGTTGTCATATTTTCGTTGTTACGGGTTCAAGCGAAATGATGCCCAACTCTAAGAAGTAAACTTGAATTGAGCTCACTGGTTAGCTGGTTGTTTAGTTATTTAATTAGTTGGTTGGTTGGTTGTCTGGTTGTTTCATTAGTTGGTTGGTTGGCTGTCTGGTTATTTAATTAGTTGGTTGGTTGGTTGTCTGGTTGTTTGATTAGTTGGTTGGTTGGCTGTCTGGTTATTTGATTGGTTGGTTGGCTGTCTGGTTGTTTTATTGGTTGGTTGACTGGTTCACTGACTGTTGTTTTATTCATCAGTTGACTGACCGGGCACGCACTGAGGCACTTAAACATCATTTAGCGACTTATTCTTGTTAATATATTATTCATGACACTGACGCTGAGGGGGCCATCAACTTCAATTTAAAATGTCTTGATAAAGAAATAATGACATCATGAATATTTAGAAGCTGCATTTTTATTTAGGCATATGTATGCATAAATGTTTGGTATCAAAGGAAACCGTAGATCCCAATGAGACGCTTAGGTAACCCTTTCCCTCATATAAACGCATTTATTTTTACGCAATTGTAACTTCGTAGATCCATATCCTAAAGGAGCCGTCTGATCAGAGTCTGCCCTGTTGACTTATAGAATACTATAGACCTGACTCTACGGTTTCTTCTAATACAAAACATTTATGCATACATATGCCAAAATAAAAATGCAGGAATGGTGTGTGAAAACATGGGATTTGATCCAGGGACCCATATATTGCAAAGTGTACCACGGAACTTATCGTATATTCGAACATACGATGGTCACAACTTCAGTTTTTCGATCGCCATATATTAGAACTTACAATAATGTGTGTGACTTTACACACAGGTGGCCGAATCATACTGATTCATACGAACTTTCAATATCGATATTGCCGACGTTTACATGCAATATCAAAAGTTTGTATATACAGTAAAACTCCTCTAAACCGGAATTCTAGATACTTTTAGGCAGGTGACTGCTTAATGCAGACTGAAAGTCATGCAGAAAGCTCATAGAAGAGCTCCCGATATTTATAATATATTTAATGTCCGGTTGAGAGGGGTTTTACTGTTCATAGTAGATCGAATGAATTTTATACAATCACTCTTCATAAATTTTAGTTTTTTTTTTAAATCAGCAGGCTTTAGTTTGATTTTCCATATGTACTCGTACATATATCACAACATCTATTGACACGGCTACCTATGCAAATAATTGAGTTAATTCTAAAACTTTAAATCTGCAGTACACAATCACTGATTAATTGACTGAATTATATTTACGATCTAAGAAATAATTTATTGAAATATTTATCTCTCAATTAGTGTTTCAAAGTCTCCTATTTCAACAAATCTGATGATGATATTTTAATTACGTTCAATTCGTAAGGCAATTAGTCATTTAATTAGACATGTGTATGCAGCTGCTTCAGAAGGTCCTTTCCTTGCATATTATGTTGTAAATGGAAGTGTAAACTGCTTGAATTCAGATCAGATGAAACTGACAGGAGTTTGTATAGGAACTTTATAATCAAGGTACCTACGAAAACAGCACACTCAAGAGACTTCAGTCTCAATCAAACACTTTAGCCGAACACATCATGTTTGCTTATACCATTAGAAAGAAGTCAGATGATAAATACCCATTAGTACATAATGTCTTACATTAATATAACGAGGAACAGTGTTGAAACATTAAAAAGGCGTTTGCCGTGTCTTTGTAAACACCATGACGCTGAGGTATAACTCATAAGGCACGTGGCTTGTCTTTTGTAAACACTATGGCGCTGAGGTATAACTCATAAGGCACATGGCTTGTCTTTGTAAACACTATGGCGCTGAAGTATAATTCACAAGTCACGTACCTTGTCTTTGGAAACACCATGGCGCTGAAGTATAACTCACAAGGCACATGTCTTGTCTTTTTAAACACCATGGCGCTGAAGTATAACTCACAAGTCACGTGCCTTGTTTTTGTAAACACCATGACGCTAACGTATAACTCACAAGGCATGTGCTTTGTCTTTATAAACACCATGACGCTGAAGTATAACTCACAACTTATAACTCACAAGTCACGTGCCTTGTGTTTGTAAACACCATGACGCTGAAGTATAACTCACAAGTCACGTGCCTTGTCTTTGTAAACACCATGCCGCTGAAGTATAACTCACAAAGCAGGTGTCTTGTCTGTGTGAACACCATGACGCTGAAGTATAACTCATAAGGCACGTGCCTTGTATTTTTAAACACCATGATGCAGAAGTATAACTCAGCGGCTAATGATGAGAAAAATTTTAATTGTTTACATAGATGTGTTTACAAAGATATGACACGTGACTTGTGAGTTATACTTCAGCGTCATGGTATTTACAAAGACAAGGCACGTGCCTTGTCTTTGTTAACACCATGACGCTAACGTATAACTCACAAGGCACGTGCATGTACCTTGTCTTTGAAAACACCATGACGCTGAAGTATAACCCACAAGTCACGTGTCGTATCTTTGTAAACACCATGCCGCTGAAGTATAACTCACAAAGCAGGTGCCTTGTCTTTGTAAACACCATGACGCTGAAGTGTAACTCACAAGGCACGTGCCTTGTGTTTGTAAACACCATGACGCTAAAGTATAACGCACAAATCACGTGCCTTGTATTTGTAAACACCATGACGCTGAAGTATAACTCTACAGCTAATGATGAGAAAAACATTTTAATAGTTTGCTCGCGTTACCCTTCTCTCCTTTTTTACACCTTTGTAAACAGAGCTAGATCAGACCAGGAGCCGTCTGGCCAGGATCGATTCTGTTTGCTTATAAAATAATATAGATCTGATACTACGTGAATTTTGCTGTCGTGTGTTCATAGTCCTGCTTGCATACGTCATTGTAAAAAATCATCTAATTAATATTCACAGTGTCATTCTATCTCACATGAATATTCATGATGTAAAAAGTCACAGGTTATTTCGAGATTTTAGTAAGCATCAACTATATTTGCTATGCCAACATTACTAATTTAACTTGAACTTGTATCGGACTGTAAACAGTGATGTCTAGACACTCTTTTATCTGCTTGCAAGTAGAACTTAAACATACAAACTGATCTGGCTCCAAGCTATCTGCAAAGGAGAGACCGGTCGCAAATAGCTGAACAAGGGTTCAGGTCAACCTTAACCCTTCGCTTGCTATTCACGTCAATATACCTACCTGTAAATAGTGAAGACCCAGATGAGACAGCTCCTGCATGAACTGTCTCATCAGGGTCTGTACTATTTACAAGTTGATTGTGCAACCAGTGCACTCCACAGCAGTGATTGCACAGCGAAACACTTGTACACTGTGAAGATACATGCAATTATACAACAGGGCATGGGTGAAGATGGAGGAATGTATTTTAAAATTCAGCAAGAGAAGGGTTAACTCGCTGTGAATACAAATGCATGCTCAAATTTGGATCTGATGCATTTTTGAATACTTCCGATTCGATCAAGATTTTCAGAAACACGTGTCAAACAGCTTGAATGCTGATGAGACGCCTTATTTCTTGGTGTCTCATCTGGATCCAAGCTGTTTGTAAATGCAATGCGAGTGAGGTCACAGCAGCGGAGTGAAGGTTCTGTTAATAATACAATTAGCCCGTTGTCTTAATAAGCGTGCCGCATGATTGATCACTGAATATCAATCTTCGTTAAGCATAAATTCATCTTTCAGGTATCCTGATGTTTCTTTTGTTGTTCTTGTCTCTCGGCTAAGCCCGTGAAAGACCAGCAATTTATAGGGCACTTGCGCGTGACAGTACGACTCGCGTGCAGTTGAGTTATGTAGTCTACAACATACAGTGGAACTTCGATATCTTGACATCGGATAACTCGAACTTCGGGTTAATTCGAACTAAAAGTTCGGTTCTTACTGTACAGATTGTTCTAAAATGTATCACTACGCATATCTAGAAACACATATTTCAGCTGAATGTATGTCTACAGGAGCTTTCAGCATTACTTTATACCTGCATTAATCTGTGAACATGAGAAATTGTCCAGATTAGAATTCGGATGATTCGAACCTTTGTTTTATAGAAGTAATTATTATGGTCCCTTGAAGTTCGATATCGAGGTTCACCTGTAAATGTAATATGCTGCAATGTGCTACGTAATTGGTTGCTACATATCAACATAATTGGCTGTTACATATCTTCAGAGAAAAACAAGTGCTTAGTGTGATACAAATTGGATCATAATGAGATTCCGAGTAACTTGTCTTCTTGTGTATATGTCTTTTTGCAATTATTACCAGTGTTTCTCTAAAGCGACTACTTTAAGGATTCATAAAGTAAGGTGGAAGCTTAAGCAAGGACGAAAGTTATACAGAAAACTCTTATAGGAAATTTCTGCATTACTTCCAAACTGCATTACGTAATCGCCAAATAAAGACACCATTATCTATTTATTAAGTGGTCGTTTTAGATGAGATTACTATACTCAAACACATGCAGCAAAACACCTCTAATGCGACCAACCAAAGGGGGAATAATTCCCAGGTGGTACCTTAGTGCTTGACGACAATTATGCAGAAAGCTCCTATAGGAGCTTTCTGCATAACTTTCGTCCTGCATTAAGCAACCACCTGCTTATAAAGACAGCCATGTTTGTTCATTAAGAGGTCGCATTAGAGGTGTTTAACTGTATCGGGGTTTGACAATGTTACTCCATAAATAATATGCACACAGGACATAAGCATGCTATAACATTACTATTACGACTTTGATTATAACATGTAAGATTTATATTGATTTACGAAATCAAATGACTCTTAAATATATGTCTCGACCAAACATTCTGGAGCGGCAAAATTTGGTGCGAAACTAGATCATTTCAAATATAGTCAGCTGACAGATTCCCGCGCTTGAATGTATGGCCGAGATAACAAAAAAGCCAAACAGTGGTGTGTGCTGTGTATACTACCTTAACGTCTGTAGTAAAATACAATAAAACCTCGACATTTTAATACCTAAGAAGTTAAAAACTGTGTAGGTAGGTGGCTGCTTAATGCAGAGTGAAAGTCATGCAGAAAGCTCCTCCCCGAGCTTTCTTTCTGCGTGCCTTCATTTTACATTAAGCTGCAACCTGTTTTACAGACAGATAATGATACGAGTTTTAGTGTACCAGCTATCGAGGGTTTACTGTATATTTTGATAAGCGCAATGTTTTAACATACATAGGTGAAACACATATGCATGCTACAACATTGCGCTTATCGCAATAAGTAATGTTAAAAATCAAATTCCAAAGTCTTCCTTTAAAGATATAAAGTAGAGCTTGTCTTAAGCGGCAATCAAAAAATGTGTAAGTATGGGTTTGTAACGCAGGTGGCAGCTTAATGCAGGACACGGAGTTTTCTGTATTACTTTTGTCCTGCATTAAGCAGCCACCTGCTTCTTAAGACCCTTGTGTTCAATGAATGAATGGCCGCTTAGTACATGTTCTACTGTACGTATAATGAATGGTATTTCATATGTTATTAGCATGGTAATTTACAAGAGTGATCAATCATATGTATTTATTAATTAGACAAGCAAATTCCACATGATTACTTGTTATGAATGAAATATTAAGATTCTACGCTGATTAGAATAAATGGAATACATTTCATAGTTTTATGAATTGCTGTTTTTATGGTTTTTGTCATTTTATCGAAATTCTTGTTTATTAAGTCCACTAAGTTTGGATTTTAAAAAACCCCAAACCAAATTCATTTACTTCATAGATATACCGTTGATGCCTTTGCAAACTGAGTAGACCCAGAACAGACGGCTCCTATAGGATCCGTCTGATCAGTGCATACCCTGTTTTGGAATAATATAGACCTGCTTCTACAGTTTCTGCCATGATAAGCGCTGAAATCGTTGAAAGAATTGCGGAAAAGTAGCCCCGCCCCTTGCAGTCATGTGTTTTTGAGATATCAACATCATTTTGAAAAACAAATGAAAGAGGTTTAGCAGAGGACTATTTCAGTCAAGTATGATTCAAATCTGAGCCCTGGGTTTGGAGAAAATTTCTTAAGATTTGTTTTTGTTGCCATAGCAACCAGACTTCTTCATGGGTCCGGATTCTTTTAGCAATTCTGATAGAGTCTAATACTAAGATCATTTATCTGAAATTTGGTTACATTCTACCATGCGGTTTCAGAGATGTCGTTTAAAGCAATTGCCGACAAAAGGGTGGACAGACAGACGGTTGGACGGACCGACCCCGTGGTAACATGGGTGAAAATTGGGATTATAATAAGAAAATAAAAATGTATTTTTCTATTCAACTGTAATCTACAACATCTGTATGACAACTTGAACACATTTCATGCCACAATGTGTCATAAAATTACACAGAAAAAGAAATATGCAATGTAAACGCAAGAGTGACTTACATAGGAGTCTTAAAAAGCAGGTGGTTGCTTAATACAGGGCAAACGTAATGCAGAAAGCTCCTATATGAGATTTCTGCATTACTTTTGACCTGCATTAAGCTGTCACCTGCCTTATAGGTCTATAGTTACACCTCTTTGTGGGGATCGCTTAAGACAGGCTCTACTGTAATTATATTTATCTGGAAATATCTGCAACTGATAAAAATTATTTTAAAAACAGTATCGCTTTACACGAAAACTCATTTCAGAGTTACACAGACAATACACGTCTGTAAATGTAACAGAGCAATACTGAAATCTGGGTCTGCCGTATGCCGTATTTCACATCACAATTGTAAAGAATCACCCTCAAGAAACACGCAATACTACTGATGACAGCGTTTGCAAACCTAGAAATATTAAGACGACGCTTAACCCTTTACCCAATAGCCTGTTTCTAGTTTTGAAGACATATGACAACTTAAAGCAGGTTGAAAGTAAAGCAGAATGCGCCTTAAGGCGCATTCTGCTTTACTTTCAGCCTGCTTTAAGCTACCACCTACTAGGATATAGAAAATATTTATTATGCAATATGTTCATGACTGTATGAATTTTAACTATTTTCTTCAGCGGATGAATAAATCAAACACGCTAAAAGCCGCTTCTGTCAGGTAAAGGGTTAATTAAAGACGATACTTAAAGACTTAAACTTTGTATTAATCTTAATATGATAAAATACTTCCTCGTTTTGGATGAAAGGACTGTCAATTCAAGCGCGTGTGAAACGCATTTGAAAACAGTTTGGATCCTGATAAGACACCTGGGCCCATGCTTATAAAGCTTTTTAGTTGAGTCTGAGTTTGTTCTCAAGCTTTTGATTGGTCAGATTTGAGCCAAAGGCTAAAATCTGACCAATCAAAAACCTGAGAACGAACTCAGACTCAACTAAAATGTTTTATAAGCATCGATACAGGTAACTTGGCGCCTTATCAGGATCCAAACTGTTTGACACTCGGTCAACAGTTTCCTGTGTAAAAATAATCTTCGGCGTCTTATCAGGATCCAAACTATTTGTTACATTGATTGTTTTTGAACAACAATGAAGAACAATGAAAATTAACATTTTAGCAGAAGTTTGCAGACGACAATAAACGGCGACAAAAACTTTCAAGATTATAGGAAACTAATGTCAGATTGTCCAACAGTTTTAATCCTGATGAGATTTGAGATTTGTATTGCAATTCATGAAATTGTATGGGGCTGTCACACTGACAATTGCACACATTCGGTGACTCATCTAGCTCCAAGCTGATGGCAAGACAGATTGTGTTTAGCACATAGAACTGTTAATTTCTTGTTCACGATTGTTAAGTAAGAAGGCTTGGTGATTCGATGAGTTTTTCTGGAAATGTGGAAAACCAATCAGCACTTACCGGAGTTACTAAGCTGGAGAAATACCAGTTACCGACCTATATGCAGACGGCGACCTATATACTGATCGTTAATCCCTTTTTGTATGACCTATTTATTTTCAAGTGTCTATCAGTACACTATTATATCAATATGTACCAGGGTGAAATGGCTCCTCTAAGATCTGAGTAGACACTGTCTGGATTATAATTCAACAATGCATTTGTAATATAACAATTCATCTAGCATCTCTTAACAAGACAAGAATGAACTTGCTTCATAACTCCGCTTTGACATTTCTCTTACATGTTTCCCGTAACACATACCTAGTGTCTAATTACTAAAACTACTCTGGCGGCTATTTATCATATTTTAACCTTTTCGGTACCAAATTACTAATTGTCGTCTGCAAACCAATTTTGTTAAATCATTCGTTAAAATAAGGACATGAGAGAATAGATAAATGTAAATTTCAAAGGAATAAAGCATAGATATAGAAATAAAGTTTGAAAAGGCAGCGTCTGATCTGGGACTGCACTATTTGTCGTGGTGCATTTTTGCGACAGTAGCGGTAAAAGGATTTACCATTATCGTTTTGAGAAAAAAAATGAGATCGGCCAAAACTCTGATCTGGTGCATTTTAACTTACTTCTGATTGAGAACTCACAAATGAAATATTGGCAGCACATAATTTAACCCTTCTCTTGCTGAATTTTAAAATACATTTCTCCTTCTTTACCCATGCCCTGTTGTATACATGTAATTACATATATCTTCACTGTGTACAAGTAGTTTGCTGTACAATCACTGCTATGGAGTGCACTGCTTGCACAATCAACTTGTAAATAGTGCAGACCCTGATGAGACAGCTTCTGCAGGAGCTGTCTCATCTGGGTCTTCACTATTTACAGGTAGGTATATTGACGTGAATAGCAAGCGAAGGGTTAATACTACTAAGTAATGGGTCGAATTATACAGAGCATATACGATTTAGATTGGGTTAATAATACTAAGTAATGGGTCGAATTATACAGAGCATATACGATTTAGATTGATTGATTGATTGATTGATTGATTGATTGACTGACTGACTGGCTGACTGGCTGACTGACTATAGAAGCTTTCAGAATTACTTTCTACGTGCATTAACCTGTCTTGCATGTTTATAAATATACGTAGTGATATATTTTAGAAATATTCTGTATTGTAAAATTTGGAAGGACCGAACAGTTACCTCGAGTTATCACGAAGTTCGAGTTATCTATCTATCTATCTATCTATCTATCTATCTATCTATCTATCTATCTATCTATCTATCATCTATCTATCTATCTATCTATCTATCTATCTATCTATCTATCTATCTATCTATCTATCTATCTATCTATAGTACACAGTAGAGTGTATGCACAGTAAAATGCACAGTAGCGAGTGTATACAGTATAGTATACAGTAGAGGGCGTACACAGTGCAGTACACGGTTAAAAGGCTACACAATGCAGTCCACATTGAAGGGTGTAAACAGTACAATACACAGTAGAAGATGTACACATTATAGTACACAGTAGAGTGTATACACAGTACAATACACAATAGAGGGCGTACACAGTGCAGTACACGGATAAAAGGCTACACAATGCAGTCCACATTGAAGGGTGTAAACAGTACAATACACAGTAGAAGATGTACACATTATAGTACACAGTAGAGTGTATACACAGTACAATACACAATAGAAGGTGTACACATTATAGTACACAGTAGAGTGTATACACAGTACAATACACAGTAGAAGATGTACACATTATAGTACACAGTAGAGTGTATACACAGTACAATACAAATTAGAGGGCGTACACAGTGCAGTACACGGTTAAAAGGCTACACAATGCAGTCCACATTGAAGGGTGTAAACAGTATAATACACAGTAGAAGGTGTACACATTATAGTACACAGTAGAGTGCATACACAGTACAATACAAATTAGAGGGCGTACACAGTGCAGTAAACAGTAAAAATACTACACAACGCAGTACACATTAAAGAGCGTAAAAAGTACAATTCACAGTATAGGATGAACACATTATAGTACACAATAGAGGGCGTAAATAGTGCAGTACACAGTAGAGGGCGTACACAGTGCAGTACACAGTAGAAGAACTACACAATACAGTACACATTTAAAATAATGTACACAGCAAAGGGTGTACACCGTATAATACACAGTAAAGTGTGTTCACAGTGCAGCGCACAGTAAAATGTGTACACAGTACGAGTATAGTACACAGTAGATGGTCTACACAGTATGATGCACAATAGAAGGTGTACACGATACAGTACACATTAGAGGGTATATACGGTATAGTACACACTAGAGGGTATACACGATACAGTACACAGTACAGGGTGTCGACGGTACAGTACACATAAGAGGGTGTACACGATACAGTACGCAGTAGAGGGTGTACACAATACAGTATACAGTAGAGGGTGTACACGGTATAGTACACAGTACAGGGTGTACACGGTACTATACACAGTAGAGGGTGGACAAGGTACAGTACACATTAGAGGGTTTACACGGTATAGTACACAGTAGAGGGTGTACACGGTACTATACACAGTAGAGGGTGTACAAGGTATAGTACACAGTAGAGGGTGTACACGATACAGTACACAGTAGAAGGTGTACACGATACAGTACACAGTAGAGGGTGTACACGATACAGTACAGAGTAGAAGGTGTACACGGTACAATACACATTAGAGGGTGTACAAGGTACAGTACACAGTAGAAGGTGTATACGGTACAGTACAGAGTAGAGGGTGTACAAGGTACAGTACACATTAGAGGGTGTACACGGTATAGTACACGATAGAAGGTGTACACGATACAGTACACATTAGAGGGTGTACACGATACAGTACACGGTAGAGGATGTACACGATACAGTACACAGTAGAGGATGTACACGATACAGTACACAGTAGAGAGTGTACACGATACAGTACACAGTAGAAGGTATATACGATATAGTACACAGTAGAGGGTGTACACGGTACAGTACACAGTAGAGGGTGTATACGGTATAGTACACAGTAGAGGGTGTACAAGATACAGTACACATTAGAGGGTTTACACGGTACAGTATACAGTAGAGGATGTACAAGGTACAGTACACAGTAGAGGGTGTACACGGTACAGTATACAGTAGAGGGTGTATACGATATAGTACACAGTAGAGGGTGTACACGGTACAATACACAGTAGAGGGTGTACAAGGTACAGTACACATTAGAGGGTTTACACGATACAGTACACATTAGAGAGTGTACACGGTACAATACACATTAGAGGATGTACACGATACAGTACACGGTAGAGGGTGTACACGGTACAATACACAGTAGAGGATGTACACGATACAGTATACAGTAGAGGGTGTACACGGTACAGTACACATTAGAGGGTATACACGGTACAATACACATTAGAGGGTGTACACGATACAGTACACGGTAGAGGATGTACACGATACAGTACACAGTAGAGGATGTACACGGTGGAGTACACAGAAGAGTACACAGTAAACATTAGAGCCATTGTAAAACGTGCGTACTGAACTTCTAAAGTACAGGAAGTTTGGGATATGGCAGCAACTGTAGAATCATATCTGTATTATTTCATATGCAAACAGAGCAGACCCTGTTAAGAGCAGACGTCTTCTAAAGGTGCCATCTGATCAGGGTATTCTCTGTTTCACAAAGACGTAGAAATAGTATGTATGGAGTAATGTATTAAGCATAACCCCCATACTTCCCTTGAGTTTTTGAACCGTTTCAAATGGATTCATCTAGAAATTAAAACAGGTCAAGCTTATGCTTAATGTTTAAGGATGTTTTAAAACGAAAATTGTAACATCACTGACAATGCATCCCTTGTTGAGAGGACTCCTCTAGGAGCCCTCTCATCAGAGTCTGCTCTGTTTGCAAAGGACATTAGTGAGTCGTGTCCCGCACAGTAGGGGTCAATGTGCACTCCTTGTGGTCACACGATGGTTACATACAAAACTCCATGAAACAAACGTCACGTCCACTTCACCCTTAACTCCAAGAATGACTGACTGACCTCATGTCAGGCATGATCTTTATAGATGATGTCAATTATTTCAATATCTATAACGGCATATGAACAAAACAAGACTTTGGTCCTAGTCAGATTTATATAATTCCATAAGCAAACAGAGCAGACCCTGATCAGACGGCTCCTGGCCTGGGTCTACTCTCTTTGCAAAGTCCTTAATAGGCGTATCTATAGGATAAAGGGTTAATCAAATTAAAAGTCGATCGATTCAAAGTTGGCATGTATTTGATAACCACATCAAAGCTGTTTTGGAATTCGTGTTTCACCACAAGATAATTATCTCGTATGATAATGATGACACTTCCGGCGGTCCATTCTGTCCCACACCGTTATCCTGATATGAAGCTAGTCTGTCAACATCCTCGTCACCTGTTGCTAGTTAACCATTTACGAGATAAATACAGTAGAACTTGTCTTAACCGACCGTCAAACAGATGTCTAATTATGAGAATGTAAGGCAGGTGGTAGCTTAATACAGGTCAAAAGTAATGCAAAAAGCTCCTGTAGGAGCTTTTTGCATTACTTTTGTCCTGTATTGAGCAACCACCTGCTTTTTAAGATTCCGATGTCCAATTAATATAAAGTCGTTTAAGGCAGGCTCTGCTGTATGTCCCTTTCATGTACAGTAAAACCTCTCTATAACGGCCACTAAATTACACCAAGTATTTTGTGTTAAAGGCAGGTGGCTGCTGAAAGCAAGGTGAAAGTAAAACAGAACGCTCCTATAGGAGCGTTCTGTTTTACTTTCTCCTTGCTTTAAGCGGCCACCTGTCCTAAATACCAAATAATTAACACAAATTAGTTTCCGTTATAGAGTTATAACCGTATTTGCAAATACAGTACTTAGACTCAGATCAGGAGCAGGCTGATCAGGGTCTCATCTGTTTGCTGTTGAATGAATATGGACCAAATTCCAAAGATTCTGCAATGTCCGAAAATTCACATGCTTATATAGAAATGTATCTAATTAATATGCATGATGGCATTATATGATGTCATTATGTACGAAATAAAGTTTTAACAATTGTTTCCGATTAGCTTATCTGTTGGTCGAGTGCCAAACAGCCAGGATCCTAATTAGACGTCCATGTTACTCGGCAACTATTCTGGATCTAAACTATTTGCAGATTCGAGACTGGTGTAGGTTTGAAGGAAAGCATGTAAGCGATAATATACTTACTATAAAGCCACATAGTTTATATCCAGATCAGTCGTTGAGTACACCGATTGTCTGACTAGGACCAAACTCGTTTTGATATTTGGTCCGTAGGTTGCCCTGTATCCGAAATGTGATCATTTCTCTGCCAAGAGCGACCCGCCTGGCCATCTGCAAATAGCTTGGCTCCAGAACAGAGGTCGGATAACTAGGTGTGTCCTCAGGGTCGAGACTGTGTGACATTCGGTATCTAGATGCACGAATCTGAAGTACGTAACATGCAGTAGAACATAGTTTGAGGAGGAATATTCTACAGCCGGATAACACTTGAATGTTGCCATGGCAACAGTTGAGATACAGATGTAAATAACCGCCTTATTTAGATTCTTTAAGCAGGTGGTTGCGTGATGCAGGGTGAAAGTCATGCAGAAAGCTCCTAGACTGCATGACTTTCATTCTTCATTTAGCTGCCACCTGTCTAACAGACCGGTATTACTACTAATTTGAGCTTTCTGCATTACTTCCACCCTGCATTAAGCAGCCACTTGCCTAAAAGCATCTAAATTCTTCTCTACTAGAATTCCGATGTAGAGGGGTTTTACTGTATATTACTTCAACTAATCAATATTTAACCCTTTCCCTCATATAAACGTGTTTTCACGCAGTTGCAAACAGAGTAGACCCAGATCAGACGGCTCCTAGAGGAGTCTACTCTGTTTGCTAAAAGAATTTGATAGATCTATTTCTTTAGTTTCTAAAATAGTTGCAATGTTCCATCTTCCATATTTCATTATAACTGTTTTGTCCATGAATATTCAGTAGACCGTATTGAAATTGAGAAAAAACATAGAACAGGGAAAGGGTTAATAGAGTCTTGCTAATGTGACCATATAATCTATTAATATATTAGTCTATAAAATGCAGGTTGTTGCGTAATGCACGGCCAACTTAATCAAAAAACGCCTGTACCAGCTTATTGCTAATATTTGTCCTGCATCAACCCATATGTACCCTGTGCCCATAAAAGGAAATAGACAACAGTGTAGACCCGGATGAGAGGGTTCCTGTCCTCAGATCAAAGTCTGCACTGTTTGCTTAACCCACCCATGTTGGTGGCTTAATCATTGTCAATGGCTTATTCCAGCAAATATTTTGTTTGCGGCGCCCTCTAAACATAATCAAAGTACTGATAGTACTGAAGGGATCTGTGTTTTTGGAAAGAAAACGTGTGTTATTCAGTAGAACCTCTCTAAACCGGACGAATATAAACATTATGACTGGGCATTAAAGACTGCTGTATGCTGACCAACTATACAAAAAGCTCCGGCAGAAGTTTCCGTATCGCTGTCAGCCTGCATCAAGCAGCCACCTGTTTTGAATCCTCGAAAATAATGTTTATTTTCTGTTCGGTCTAGAGAGATTCTACTGTATTTGGGTGTTTGTTTGCGAGTTATTTTTTATGTTCCCAGATGCTGAAATCTTATCTGGTGGTAGCTGGCATTTTGCATGTTTTATGTAAATATTTCAAACCCAATTTCCAAATTTGAAGTATAATTTAGTAAAGGTATAAGTTGAACAGTGTCAAGAAATCTTGATCTTCTGAAAACATTATATATAAATATATTTATATAAATGTATACAAAAATAAGTTTAAAATTAATTAAATATTGGAACCTCGCAAACAATTCATGTAGATAATCAAGAATGGTTGTATAGTTTTACAATCTATAATGGCAATCACCTGAAATTGTTAACAGATTTTGAAATGGGAGAAAAAAAGAGTAAATGTATTTATGATGAAAATTTTATTGTAGACAATGTCAAGAAAAAGTATAAAACAGCAAATAAACATATGTTTGAAAGTAATTAAACCAGAGCACAAGCGGGTGCCAACGCTTATCTGTTCCATAACCCTGTAAAGACAAACTGAATGAACTTCAAAATAAACTCAGCTTCAAATTTTGTTGCTTAAAACATTTGTATTAAGTTTCATTTATATCATTTTAATATTTTTCCCAGAAAACCACAGACAAACTAAAAGTTGACCGACTAACAAAGCAATGAACACACGAAGTTCAAGGACCATAACTTTTGAATAAAATGACATATCAAAATCCCCGTAATATATGTGAAAATTCATATTAAGGCTTAACCATCTAAAAAAAATTGAAGTAAATATCATTTCAAATGAAAAAGTTATGGCCATCCTCATATTTGCATAGATTTGCATTATTTTTTTAAGTGCAAGGGCCATACACGTAACTCCGAAACATCAAATCAAATGATCTTCAGAATCAACTTAGCTTCAGGTCTTGATGCATTAAACATGTTTATGAAGTTTCATTAATACCGTATAACGGGTTATTTTTACCTGCTGCTAATTTTTACTTATTTTTACGACCAAAGTCATTTTCGTAAAAATATTCCTCATATATTTTCGCCGCGTAAACTCTGGTAAAAAGATCTAGTACCTAGAACTTGAATTTAATCGTAAGCAGTGTAATCTTATCAAAGGCACCCTTATCTTCCGATACACTAGAGCGACGTGTTATTGTTAATACCTATGCATGTAGTGTACAGGTGTTTCAGTGCATTGTGTAATAGGCTATCAGCATCAAAACAAAATATGAAGAAACAACACATTATCTGACAAGCGTTTCTATTGGCCGGAATCAAAACACACCGAGAGGAAATGAGACAATCATCCAATCAGATGCACGGTTACTAACTGATTACGATACTGTAACTGGTTTCAGTCACTTACTGAATTTGTCAGATAAAGCGGGGTACCATTCCTGCATCAGTTTCGTCCTTATTGCTTTTGGACTCATCTGACGTTTTTCATGGCGCTCATAACGTATATTTTATTTATGAACTTCATTTCTGCGGCAGTGGTCGTCGTTGGCAGAACACTCGACCATAACAAACTTTGGGACAAATATGTACATGTAGCACATAATGGTCAATTACGTTAATTATGATGTTTGATGCCCAGGGCGATAGCCGGTACATGTGTTTACTGCGCGGTTACCGTGGTAGGTGTGAACACTTTTCTAACTGCGAAATACAGTTGAATTTGTATTAACAAAACTATTTGCTGTGAATTTTTAATGATGTAAACTTTTGATGAGCTAATTTTTTACGTGTCTTCATGGATTCGTAAAAATAAAAGTCATATAAAATTAAATCATGTGTTTTTACCGCAAATCCGTAAACTTTTACAGCAGTAAAAATAACCCGTTATACGGTATCTGTCAAACAGTTTTGCCAGAAAACAGTGGACAAACTATTTGCATATATTTGCATTTTTTTTAAGTAAAAGGGCAATAACTCCGAAACAACATATCAAATAAACCTCAAAATCGACTCAGCATCAGATCATGATATATTAAACATTTTTGTGAAGTTTCATCAATATCTCTCAAACAGTTTCCCAGAAAACAGCAGACAAACTATTTGCATTATCTTTTAAGGACAAGGGCCATAACTCTGAAACGAAAATTCAAATGATCCTCAGAATCAATTCAGTTTCAGATCCTGATGCATTAAATATTTGTGTGAAGTTTCATTAATATCTCTCAAATAGTTTTCCCAGAAAACGGCGGACAAACTATTTGCATATTTTTTAAGGACAAGGGCCATCACTCCGAAACGACAAATAAAATGAACCTCAGAATCAACTCAGCTTCAGATCTTGATGCATTTAACATTTGTGTGAAGTTTCATTAATATATGTCAAATAGTTTTCCCAGAAAACAGCGGACAAACTATTTGCATTATTTTTTAAGTAAAAGGGCCATAACTCCGAAACAACAAATCAAATGAACCTCAGAATCAACTCAGCTTCAGATCTTGATGCATTAAACATTTGTGTGAAGTTTCATTAATATCTCTCAAATAGTTTTCCCAGAAAACAACGGACAAACTATTTGCATATTTTTTTAAGGACAAGGGCCATAACTCTGAAATGAAAAATCAAATGAACCTCAGAATCAACTCAGCTTCAGATCTTGATGCATTAAACATTTGTGTGAAGTTTCATTAATATCTGTCAAACAGTTTTCCCAGAACACAGCAGACAAACTATTTTTCAATGTATTTGCATTATTTTTTAAGTAAAAGGGCCATAACTCCGAAACGACAAATCAAATGAACCTAAGAATCTACTCAGCTTCAGATCCTTGATGCATTAAATATTTGTGTGAAGTTTCATTAATATCTCTCAAATAGTTTTCCCAGAAAACAGCGGACAAACTATTTGCATATTTTTTAAAGACAGGGGCCATAACTCTGAAATGAAAAATAAAATGAACCTCAGAATCAACTCAGCTACAGATCTTGATGCATTTAACATTTGTGTGAAGTTTCATTAATATCTGTCAAATAGTTTTCCCAGAAAACAGCGGACAAACAAAATGTTGACGGACGAACGAACGAACGGACGGACGGACGGACAGGGCCACGACAATATACGACCACCTTTATTAGGTGGGCGTATAAAAAAGCTTTGTTTATTAAAACAAGCCAATTTTTGACAAAAATAACAAAAGGCAATAACTCCAAAGACACTGAAGACAGAGTTATGGACATTGTGCACTGCACTTGTGGTCAATGTGTGGTCTATCTGTATGTGAAGTTTGAAGTCAATAGCTTTTATACTTTGAAAGTTATGATCCGGACAAGCCAGATTTTAAAAAAAAAAATAACAAAGGGCAATAACTCCAAAAATACTGAAGACAGAGCTACTAACCGTGTGCACTGTACTTTTGGTGAATGTGATCTATCTCAATATGAAGTTTGAAGTCAATAGCTTTTATATGTTTGAAGCTATGAGTCGGACAAACCAGATTTTCACTAGAATAACAAAGGGCAATAACTCCTGAAATAATGAAGACAGAGTTATGGACCTTGTGCAAAGCATTTGTGGTCAATGTGTTCTATCTGTACATGACGTTTGAAGTCAATAGCTTTTACACTTTGAAAGTTATGATCCGGACAAGCTAAATTTTGAGAAAAATAAACAAGGGCAATAACTCCAGAAGTACTGAAGACAGAGTTACGAACATTGTGCAATGCATTTGCAGTCCATGTGATCTATCTGTATATGAAGTTTGAAGTCAATAGCTTTTATACTTTGGAAGTTATGATCTGGACGAATGGACGGACTGACAGACAGGCGGATAGATGAACAGACGGATGGACATGGTTACTCCAGTAAACCCCCCAAAACTTTGTTTGTGGGGATATAAAATACAATGTTCATTATTTTGTAGATTTTAAACCATTAAGATAAATAGAGCATTTGCTCCTTTGGAGCAAATGCTCTATTTATCACAATGGTTTAAAAAAGTGACTTTAACATACTTGTATGCGATGGCAATCTGTCCTAGGAGAATCGGCAATTGTCCTGAATCGCAATTAAATATATTATTTCATGAGCGAACAGAGTAGATCCTGATCTGGACCTACTCTGTTAACAGTTTGCAAAGCCTTAGCCTTATGGAGGAAAGGGTTTACCAAATGCCTTTTCACTTTTGCGAACAGAGTAGATCCTGATCAGACGGCTCCTATAGTTGTTGTCTGATCAGGGTCTGCTCTTCTTTACTTGACCTGACTGTCAGACATGATATAGATATGATTCTATAGTTCTTTTCAGAGTAAAAAATTCCTTAGAAGGTTTATATTAACATTCAGCTTATATAAATATTCATGATACATCAATATTTCTTAAATGAATAATGAACAGGGAAAGGGTTTAGATATAATATACATGTAGATCTATACGGTTATAGTTTCTGCCATGGCAAAATATTCCAGTGTCCATGTGCTTTTACAAAAATTAACCTAATTAATATTCATAATCATGATGATGTCACACTTTCTTACATATAAATTAATATTAATATTCATGGAATAAAGTCTTTATTGACATAAAGTATTGAACATTGTCAGATAAATTATGTCTCTAAACCCATTGCTACATGAAATAATGACAATATGAACATTGATTGTAATATTATTCTTGATATAACGTTTAACAGGAATTTTGGTAATGGCAGAAACTTTAATCTATACATTATTCTATTAGCAAAAAGAGCAGACCCAATCAAACGGCTCCTAGTCTCCCACATCTGTCTGCTATGGGTATACTCTTTTTGCAAAGATATTCAGCTCATATATATATATATATATATATATATATCACCATCTGGGTGTTGTCAGTCTAGTTCCTTATATACCACTCATACTGTGTTAACCCCTTACTCCATAAATGCGCCTTTCTACACCTTTGCAAATAGGGTAGACCCACATCAGACAGTTCTTATACAGAGCTCCAAATAAGATGCCTTTACATTTTCAAGAATAGCTCCTTTATTTATCCACCAATTAAACCTTATATACTGTGACCACTCTTCAGTAATTTTCTAGACGAGACGATTGTAAAGAGTGGTCACAGTGTAGGGTTTGGTGGTGAAATGACGATTTTAGTATTTGGGAACACACCCTTATCTGTACCTCTGCCTATATGAGTCATCTGATCAGGGCATGTTCTATTTGCTTCTGACATAACATACATTTAGCTCTACAGTTTCTGCTGTGGCCAAAAACCCCTGTTTTAAAAATGCTGTTGCAAAATTTTAAAACTCAACCCATTTATATTCATGTCATATGATAATTTCTTACCATGAATATTCATGGAGTAAAGGCTAAACTGCTATGATCAAGTTTTGATCACTGTGACCATGGCATGACAACTCTGCATGGTTTTACAAACTGAGCATCATCTACAGGGTCGACAAACAAATACTGATTGCTTGTATCCCAAGTAGTTCATTAGGTTCATTCTGAGACATGTTGGTTGCTCATTTTACAAAACGTTGGGATAGCTTCTGATAGTCCTTTCTGCTTTTTAATATGTCCAAGTTGTTGACAAACATCATGCTTCAGAGTCCTGCCCATCTCTCTCAGCATGCCAACATATTCTATTTAATTATCCGTTTAGAATTACCATCATACTGTCTTTGACTAAATTGTTTTGCAATAAACTGGTACATGTGAAAAAGTTGTGACTCGACTGGGACTTGAATCCAGGGCCTGTGGCTTACCATGCTAACACTCTACTGACTGCGCTATCAAGTCACACAGTCTAAAGCTTTTCAATGTTCCGACAATCTTTAACCAACTACTGTTCCATCTGGAGATCAGCAAACACTGGCTGCTAGTATCTAAAGTAGTTCAGTAGATTTTAACAATTCGTATATCACAAAGTCAGCACCAGCTGATCAAGCTTTTCATACTTAGATCAGTATTGGGAAATCTTGTTTGGATGTTGATAAAAATGTTTCATTGATTTGGTCTTGCTTTGTGGCGACAATTACTGTGTTTCGACATTGAAAGCTCTTTGTCAATAAAGCAATATTATTCTCCATTTCTGTGGCATTTAAAGCATAGTGGGCTTTGTTAGAAAACTGGCGTGTCAGGTCCCTTGTTGTTTGGAATCTTGTCGAAATTACTGTCCCCTGCAAATAAAATTAATGTTTATGATTAAAATGTATTTCTGGAAATATTTCTTAATCCCCTACACCATAAATATTCATATAACAAATAAATAGGGGTTATTACGCAGGTGACTAGGGCCGCAACAAACAAATAGCGGTTATTACGCAGGTGACTAAAGCTGCAGCGTGATATATTGGCCCGCCACCTTGCAATTGGCCCGAGGGCTTAGCCCGAGTTACTATATCAAGGTAAGGGACTATATCACTCTGCGGCCCTATAGTCACCTGTGTAATAACCTGTTTATTACATTTATGGGTCAAATTGGATCTCCATGTACTAGGTGCAATAGATTCTCAAAGGATTGAAAGAATCAGCACTATCAAGTCACACAGTCATTAGATGACGTCATTATGACGGGTTCATATTATTCAAAACTTGGCGTTGGAAAGAGCGGACAGAGTGCTCTTTTTATTCACCGGTACGTGCACATGTATTGGGCATGTAAATTTGAATCGAATCGGGTGAGGATTGTCTTTGTAAAAGCCATGGTTTGGGGACTATTCGGTATACTGTGTACGAGAACTTTGATAACATTTGCATCATCGGAGCAAAATTAGACCTTCATCGCATATCAGGGTTCTGTTGATATAGATTTAGAATGATTACCTTGGCAGCGGGCACAATATCTGTTATTGGTCCGTTGCTAGGTCTGTATTGGTCTGCTCAGACCACACAACTCTATTTTTTTAAATGATATTGGATCATTTATAACGTAAAAATGTTACTATTTATAATAACAAATGTAATAATTACATTTATAGTTGATATTAACTGAATATTTATAATGACACTACAGACAATTCTGTTTTAAACATGCTAGAAACTGTATTATCATCTTAATTATTTCATAACTTAAGCAAACATAGCAGACCCTGATCTGAGAGCTCTTATATTGATATAGATACTATCTGATATGGATATATATGCTCTTTGCAAAGGCATTAACCCGTTTCCTTATATAATGTGTCTTCACGCATATGCAAACAGAGTAGACCCAGATCAGATGGCTCCTATAGGAGCCGTCTGATCAGGGTCTGCTGTGTTTGCTAATGGAATTTTGTAGACCTTTTCCTTTACTTTCCAAAATGGCTACAATGTTCAACCTTCCATATTTCATATAACTATTTTGTTCATGAATATTCAGTATAGGTATTTAAATTTGAAATAAACATAGAACAGGGAAAGGGTTAAGAGGCCTGTTGATTGAGTAAATGACTATAAAACATTTTATATTTAAAATTGTACACATCATTCACCTTTTTTTTCACAAGCCTAAACGCATATAAATGATACTAAAGCACCTGGCTGGTCAGAATGTCTAACTTTCTCAGTGTGTATTACCAGGATAACAACAATATAGGAAGGCCTTGTACAAATTTTCTTCAGATTTCACTATATGTCCATAAATTAACCCTTTCTCTGTTTAAATATTCATTTAAGGGTTAATGACATCATTGGTATCATATTATTGGATAATTTTTTTAAATTGCATATTATTAACAAAGGATATTTTGGTACAGACAGAACCATAGAATTTGATCTATATAACACAATATTATTATAAGCAAACTGAGCAGACCCTGATCAGACAACTACCATGAGAAATTAGTGCAAAACCATTATAACAATGTCTACGAGTAGATCCACGAAAATTACCATTGTACAGTATAAAACCTCTTTAAATTGACCACCAATTTGGCAAAGCATGTCTAATTATGCCTAAAAGTCAGGTGGTAATTACTTGCAGGTATGATAAGTTTAATTCTTTATGCCTTTGCAAACAGAGTAGACCCAGATCAGATTGCCCCTGCAGAAGATACTGTTCATATTTTTGTTTGCCTTGTGATGATAATACATATTATTTCTAAGGTCTAAAACCCCCAAGAAGAATGCCGGCCCTTATAAGTTGAAAAAGTACTGAGACGAGTTTTATTTGTTATTATAACAAATAAAACTGTCATCCCTGTAAGTTTTCAAAACTGGTGCGAAAAATTTACGGGTATAGATTTAATCCAATTCTGTGTTCCGTAATAACAATTTATAATGATGATCTGTATCCACCTTATAAGTTCATTTTATTGCTTGATTGACAGGGAAAATGTAAATTTGATAACAAAAACTCATGAAAATAAATAGGTACCGAATCGTCTAGGGTAAATTTTTGGGAGGGCCGAGTTGACCATGGTGTCGAATCATTTTGGGGCCAAATTGTCTAGGGACCCGGTTAGTTTGGTGCCGAGTCGTTCAGAAACCTGTTGTGCGTCAACTTTGTTTGCAAAGGCGTAAAAAGGCATATTTATGGAGGAAGGGGTTTAACTTAAAGTATCAGGGATGAATAAGTTAAAAACTTAATAGCGCAGGTGCTGCAGATATTCTTTCACAGCATTGTAATAACTCGGAAGATTCAAGATAATAAATCGTGTTCACGAAAGTCATAGCAGAACTATAAATAGAAGACAATGATAACCTAAGCGTTAATGTTTGTATGTATATGTACTTACGATTTTCAAACTCATCCAAAATGCGTGTCTGGTAAACAAATTCTGCGTAAAGTTTTCATTCTCCTACTCGATTTGCAAACTCCTCACAGTGATCTCCCTTGTCACCACGCCTGCGGTCTATTAGGGGAGATAACTGCGTTGGAGGTTGCGTTTCCCTATGGCGTAAAGTCACGTGATATTCAAAATGGCGGCGATCAATTAATCAAAAATTGATTCGTGTATAAGTGAGCATAAATACCCCAATATTATTAATATCGCCTCATTTTAAAAATATTCGTCATATTTGTTGAAAAAATGATCAAATACAGTAACTGCTTGTCTTAAAAAACGGTCCACGATAGTACTTTTTGTAATAAGTTCAGCTGATTACCTAACTACATTACACATCTGAGTAAATCGTTTCGTGAGGACCGGCTGATTTGCTCTCGCCGTTTAGGTAGATTTGGTATCTGTGTTAACACACAGATCCCAAAAATGGATGTGTTCCAAAACATGATCTTAACGGGCTTCCATAGCCGTTTCCTTCATAAAAACATTGTTTTCACGCATTTGTCAACAGAGTAGATCCAGATCAGGCGGTTCCAATAGGAGCCGTCACGCCAGGGTCTGCTCTGTTTGCTAGTGGAATTTAAAAGATATGTTTCTTTACTTTCTAAACTGACTTTCTCCATATTTCGTTTTAAGTATTTTGTCCAAGTATTGAAATTTGGAATAAACAAAGAACTGTTAAACGGTTAAATGATATAGGAATAAATTGGTTAAGCTACCACCTGTTTAAAAATCCGGAAGTATACTTCATTTGAATAGTCGTTTTAACAAGACTCTCCTGTATGTATAAAATAATCATTGCTTGTACATGAATATTCATGATGTAAAGGGTTAAACGACCTTGAAGTTGTAAGGTACTCGGCGAATCATCTAGATGCAAGCTATAAGTATCATGCATTCACCTGACATTCAATAAACCGATACAAAAAGAGTGTCGCATTCCATTTCGAGAAGGAAGTACGTGTAAAGATCAAAGGGTTTCCGAATGTTACGTAACTAGACGATTTACTACTGTATCGAATGGAATGAGGATATTCCGGCGCAGTAGTGTTTTAACCCTTACCTCCACTGTAAACAAACTAATGGCTGCTCAAACTTGAATATGTTCAAGGTTGGCTACGTCTGATTCGATCGTGTTTTTGAAAGTAAGCTATTGGCCGAGTGTCAGGCAGCTTGGATCTTGATCAGATGCCGAGTTACTCGGCGTCTCATCTGGGTACAATCTGTTTGCATATGCAAATCAAGTGCCGGATAGAGGGGTAAGTGTTAAGATGTAATGACATGCATTAATGCACTATTACTAAGATGTAATGACATGCATTATTTCACTATTACTAAACTGATTTACTTTAAAATTTGCTACAATATCCGACCAGCAAGGCGCACCACTGTCTGCTTAGATTTCATTTTTTCCTGAATATGTAAAATGATATCATGAATATTAATTAGATGAATAGTGCCATACACGCAAAGGGAATGTTGACCATGGCAGAAACTGTAGAATCAGATTTATATAACTCCGTCAGCAAACACAGCAGACCCTGATCAGACGGCTTCCATAGAAATTGGCTAATCTGGGTCTACTCTGTTTGCAAAGGCGCCAAAACGTGTCTCATCACGTAAAGGGTTAATCATGCGGCATATCATACCTTCGTTTTCCTTTACCACCCTTCACTTCATGAATATTTATGTAAGAACTAATGACATCATGAATATTAATGAGCTGAAGTAATCTACAGTTATATTTGGTGTGTTTGTATTCCATCATAACAATTCATCTAGAGTAAACTCTCGATAGTTCTAGGTTTTAGTAATGAATATTTTGAGAAACTTTTAGGTAGATGGATGCTAAATGCAGGGTTTAATTCATGCATAAAGCTCCTCTATAAGCTCCTCTATGAGCTTTGTGTACGACTTACATCCTGCATTCATGATATTTATGTTATTCAGTAAAACCTCTCTATAACGGCCACTAAATTGTGTTAATTAGTTGGTATTTAGGGCAGGTGGCAGCTTAAAGCAAGGTGAAAGTAAAACAGAACGCTCCTATAGGAGCGTTCTGTTTTACTTTCACCTTACTTTAAGCAGACACCTGCCTTTAAAACAAAATACATGTATTTGATGTAATTTAGTGGTCGTTATAGAGAGGTTCTACTGTTGTTCGAACTATCAGGGGTTAACTGTAACTAATCATATCCATAGTTAAATTATATCTTGAATATTCATGACGTAATTGGTATAACCCTTTACTCCATAGTTATGACAATCCACGCCTTTGCAAATGGAGTAGATGGATCAGATGGCTGGTCAGGATCTGCTCTGGTTTACTTATGAAACAATATAGGTCTAGATATGATTCTACAGTTTCTGTCATTGCCAAATATGCCTGTGTCCCTGAGCTATTATAATATTTAAACTTATTAACATTCATTATTCTTCCTTGGATGAATAGTCATGAGGTAACTGATTAGGACAGACTGTGGATTACAAATAGCTTAGAAAACAGCTGTTTTGACAAGATCTAAATTTAGGCAATTTATGGAACGAGTGATTACAATAAAATAACAAATTGCATTACAATCTATTTAAATAAGTGAATCTCAATATCTAAAGTTTGGTTAGTTTGATCCATGTGATATATGAAAGATGAGGGTAATTATCTTACAAGATGCATTGTTATATCTAACACTTTCCTTCATATAAACGTGTTTTCACGCATTTGCAAACAGAGTAGACCCAGATCAGACGGCCCCTATAGGAGTCATTTGATCAGGATCACGACAAACGTATCATAGTAAAGCACAGTCACGACAAACTTATCATAGTACTGTACAGTCACGTCACACGTATCATAGTACTGTACAGTCAAAACAAACGTATCATAGTACTGTACAGTCACGTCACACGTATCATAGTACTGTACAGTCACGTCACACGTATCATAGTACTGTACAGTCACAACACACTTATCATAGTACTGTACAGTCACAACACACTTATCATAGTACTGTACAGTCAAAACAAACGTATCATAGTACTGTACAGTCACGTCACACGTATCATAGTACTGTACAGTCACAACACACTTATCATAGTACTGTACAGTCACAACAAACGTATCATAGTACTGTACAGTCAAAACAAACGTATCATAGTACTGTACAGTCACAACAAACGTATCATAGTACTGTACAGTCAAAACAAACGTATCATAGTACTGTACAGTGACGACAAATGTATCATAGTACTGTACAGTCAAAACAAACGTATCATAGTACTGCACAGTGACGACAAATGTATCATAGCGTTCTATTTATCGAGATTTTACTGTATCGTTATAAACAATCATCTACATGAAACACATTATTTAACACAATTGTTCATCAGGTATACATGTAAATGTTTAAACTGGTCCCAGCATTTAAGCTTAGCCCTGTACTCCATGAAAACAATGACATCATCAATATTATTTATGGAGGAAATGATTAACCCTCTACTCCATCAATATTCATGTAAGAAATGATGACATCATTAATATTGATTAGATACCTACAGGAACTTTTTCACCTGGGTATGCTCTGCTTGCAAAGTGATCTAAAGTCATTTTATTATGGAGTAAAAGGTTAAGAACATTTATAATTCACCACTAACGTACCAAAACTTGCCAGAAAGTTTTGCTTTTGAAAACACGGTCTTACAAATTTCACCATATTGCATCATAAAATCACAGATTGAAAAACTTAAATATTTCTAATTTCCTTTTCGAAAGTAATTAGTAATGGGAGCGGCCCGACTGGTTCAAATGTCTTAATCACTTTAACCCTTTACCCCATGTAACATTCGTGTAAGAAATAATTACTGTATGAATATTAATTAGCCGGTTCTTTATTCAGGCATATTTTTTACAATGGCACAAACTGTATATATATCAATGTATGTTATTTCATAAGGAAACAGTGCAGACCCTGACCAGACAGCTCCTGCAGGAAACACGTGTTGTCCAGGTGTAGTAAGTACGCAGAGACCTCCTTAACCCTTTCAACGCTGACTTTTCAGAGTGGAATAGTCCATCCTTGTTTTATTGGTAGAGTCCATACAGTATGAAATAGTCATATTTGCAAGATTATTTTGAATGGCAAACAGTGCAGACCAAGATCAGAGGGTTCCTCTAGGAGTCCTCTGATTTGGGTCTACACTGTTTGTCAGTGACAGCCAAATCGTTCCCTCATTCAAAGGGTAAATGGTAAGCAGTCGTCAATTTCATTTGACAGTACAACATATTTTGGTCGAGTTTAGACATTGTGTACCCCAGCGTCGAATCTGGGTCCAAACTGTTTAAAGAAATGGACGAATACTTTGTCTTTGTGAACTGGTGTAAACGATGTGTTGTGCCGACGAAATTTCCCCGATATGAAGCGTTATAAGTTCAGGTATTTCGTTTTGAGGAAGTAATCGATATTTTGGTTACCGATGTTAATACCACGTGTGTTGGGCGCATTACATAACAAGGAAAGGTGAGTGCAGTTCAGGTAATCGAACTTTGATTACATTCTGATACAGGTGAACTTCGATATCGATATCTCGAACTCGGATAACTTGAAATTTTAGATAATTCGAAGTAAGAGTTCAGTCCTTCAAAAGTAGAGAATCGTTCTTAACTGTATTACTACGCATATCTAGAAACATATGTGACAGCTTAATGCAGCTCCTACAGGAGATTTAAAGATTATTTTTGACCTGCATTAAGCTGTGAACTTGAAAAAATGTTCAGATTAAAAATCGGATGAATCGAACCACGGTTATCTCGAAGTAATTTGTATGGTCCCTTGAAGTTCGAGATATCGAAGTTCAACTATATTTGCACAGTAAAGTCCCGCTAAACACGACCATTCAAAAGAAGCCTAATTCTGTATTTTCTGAACATGTGGTAGCTTAATGCAGAACTAAGGTGATACAGATAATTCTGTATCACAGTTGCCCTGCATTTAGCATCTACCAGCTCCTACAATCTCCTATGCAAATAAATCACGTGGTTGGTTCAGCGAGACTATAATGCCATAGACAATTTTACCGTGATGACATATTTCTGCTTAACCTTAAACGCTCTACTGGCAACTTCGTCAATTGATATCTTTGCAAACACTTTGAGTAACTCGGCGTCTCATCAGGGTCCAAACTGTTTGTCGCTTTGATACTGCTTTTTGAGAAGAAATGATAGAAACAAGGTATATTGAAGAACTGAAGAAAGTTTGTTGACAACAATTACTCAGAGTGCAGAGAGGTTGTTGACAACAATTACTCAGAGTGCAGAAAGCTTGTTGACAACAATTACTCAGAGTGCAGAAAGCTTGTTGACAACAATTACTCAGAGTGAAGAAGGTTTTAAAAGGGAACACGTTGATTACTTAATTTTCAAAATGGAATGATCCGTCGTTGTTTAATGATATAGTCCATTCCACATGAAAGGTTTAAAGGAGTATGAATGGCAAACATTGACGATCCTAATCAACGGGCTCTCGTAGGAGCCCTCTAATTCGGGTCTACACTGTTAGCAGATATCAATGCACCTGCTGCCCGCATTCAAATTGTTTAAAAACCCGTCCTGCATTAAGTTGCCATCTGTCTTAAAATCTCAGAATTAGACTTATTGTGACATTCGCTGTAGACACGTCTTTCTGTAATACCAATGCTGCTGTTCAAGGCAGGTAGAAGCTTAATGCAGATTTAATTTTCATCACCACCATCATCATCATCATCATCATCATCATCATCATCATCATCATCATCATCATCATCATCATCATCATCACTATCATCATAATGAATCATAATTACAATTTTAGCATAATAGTTATCAGCATCATCATTATCATCATCATCGTCGTCATCATCATTATCATCAGATTCAAACTTTACTTTCCTGCGAAAAAATCAACTTTATTGCCCATCAATGTTCTTTAACTCACTCGTTTTGTTTTTGTTTTACAATGCAGACTCTGTTGGCACACCCAGTGGATTAAGTCTTTTGTTGTCACGTACTTGTAATCTGCAAAACGTCGACTTCAATATCCTTGTCATCTGTTCTTTCCGTTCGGTTCAATAAAAACACCCAGATGAACAGATAAGATACACAAAATATTTCTTTTTCAAGAATATCTCCTTTATTTGTCCAACAAGCCCACTAGTCTCACCGACAGTACCACACAATTGTGATCCAGAGAAGACGATTAGAGTCAAACTGAATCTTCTAAGGGCACCTACATGTATTCCTGATCTACACTTAACCTAAAGTTTGAGTTTTAGACAACGACCAGTGCCATCTGATCTGCTACAGTGTTTGATCTAGATAAAAGACAAACCAAATGGCCCGACTCAACCAAATTTACGAGAAGTTCGCTCGGTAACACGCAGAGATTGTTTCTAGTTTAACTTATCTTAAGCGGTCATCAACAAAGCGTCTCATATAGGTACGTAAAACAGGCGGTAGCTTAATGCAGGTCAACAGTAATGCATGCAACCAGCTTATATAGGAGCTTTCTGTATTGCTTTTGCCCTGCATTAAGCAATCGAATGTTTTTAGTCGCCTATGTTTAATTATAGACCGGCCGCTTAAGATAGGCTTTGCTTATCTGAATTATAAAATGGATAAAACAATAACTCTGCATTAAGCTTCTACCTGCCTTGAACATCAGCAATGGTATAACAGAAAGACGTGTCTACAGCATGTTAGTGAAGCCACCCACATTGGCGGACATACGCTTGATGTCATTTTTACGAGAGATGATGATGACTGTGTGTTAAATATTGAAGTCACCGACCCAGGACTTTCTGACAATAGTGGTAAAATTTCGCGTGATCATTTCGCTGTAACTTTCTAAGCAAAGGCTGCAAAACCTCCTACAAAGCAAGTATGCAAATGACAGATGCTGATGAGCTGGTCAACACATACGCACAGACACTGACGGCACTTGCCGATAAACATGCACCATTGTGTACTAAAACAATAACTCTCAGACCTTCTTGTCCGTGGTATACTCAGGAACTGCACGATGCTAAACATGTAAGGCGCAAGTTGGAACGGAAATGGAAAAATTCCAGACTCACAGTAGATCATCAACTGTACAGAGAACAGTGCGCCAAAGTGAACAAACTGCTTGCAAAGTCAAAGGTTGATTTCTACTCAGAGAAAGTAGAATCATACCAAAGGGACCCAAAGAATCTTTTCAAAGTCACCAAGCATCTGCTGGGTGCTACTAGCGTCATCACATTGCCTGAAACGTCTTCTTCAAAAAAACCTGCGCAAGATTTTTTCATTGACAAAGTAGACAGAATACGGGCAGATATTGCTTCAGGCTCTGTACCCAATTGTGGTCCAGTTACCACTGAAACGCAGCATTCAACAAACTCTTTAGATAGTTTTGATCCAGCTACACCAGCAGAAGTAGAGGAAATAATTAAGGCATCCCCCTGCAAGTCCTGTGAACTGGACCCAATACCTACATGGCTGTTAAAGTCATGCCTTGATGAACTCCTACCGTTTTTGACAAAAATTGTAAACTCCTCTTTAGACACAGCGTACGTTCCCGAACAGTTCAAGGTGTCACATGTCAGGCCCCTTCTAAAGAAACCGGGTCTCGATTCAAATGAACTTAAAAACTATAGGCCTGTATCAAATTTGCCGTTTGTCTCCAAGGTGTTAGAAAAAGTGGTCGACAAACGCATAGAGTCACATCTGACCTCAAACAATCTGCATGAGCATCATCAGTCTGCATACCGGAAACATCATTCAACAGAGACTGCTCTTCGGAAAGTTCAGAACGACATCCTTCAATCCCTGGATAGAAACGAAATTACAATTCTGGTGATGCTGGACTTATCGGCTGCGTTTGATACTATTGATCATGAAGCGTTGCTAAAACGCCTGAAACATGACTTCGGAATAATTGGAAAACCCCTTGAGTGGATGACCTCCTATCTGAAAGACCGCTACCAAACAGTCTCAATAGATGGAGAATTGTCCACCCCAGTTCACATGAAATTTAGCGTGCCACAGGGATCGGTCCTAGGACCGAAACATTACATCATGTACACAAAACCTGTCGGCTCAATCTGCAGAAACCATGGACTTAACCACCACTTTTATGCTGATGACTCACAGTTATACATGTCCTTTAAGCCAAAGGACATTTCCTGTCAAAAAGTAGCTCTAACACGAGTCGAGGACTGTCTGAAAAGTGTAGTCTCTTGGATGCATCAGAACATGCTGAAGCTCAATACCGAAAAAACTGAGGTCATCTTGTTCCACACAAAAAACACAAAAGTACCTGAAGACTTGCATGTGCAAGTAGGGTCCTCTAAAATCAAACCATCGCTGTGTGTGAAGAATTTTGGTGCAAGGCTTGATTCACAAATGGATATGACACCGCACGTGAATTCCGTGTGTAGATCTAGTTACGCACAGCTCCGGCAAATAGGTCATATAAGACAATACCTATCACCTGATGCTACCAAGACTTTGGTAAACTCCCTGGTTACATCAAAACTTGACTACTGCAACTCATTGATGCATGGGATTTCAAAAAACACACTGCGAAAACTTCAAAGGGTCCAAAACACAGCAGCACGTATCATAAAAAAGACTTCTCGATATAATCATATCACTCCGGTCTTGAAGGAACTTCATTGGCTTCCGGTTCAACATCGGATCGAATTCAAAATTTTGACACTTACGTACAAAGCCATGCACAATGAATCCCCCAAATACATTGTCAACATGCTTGACGTGTACAGGTCTCGCAGAGAGTTAAGGTCAGCAAGTAGATCAGTGTCGTTAGTTGTACCAAAAAAAAAAGATGTCTAAAACGCATTTCTTCAACATATTTTACTAGGATGGCAGATATTAGTCGAGTAATTACCTGTCAGTTATTTAGTTGGGCACTGTTTGAGGGCACTATGTGTGTCACATTGTGCTGTGTGGTGGATCTTGACGGTAGGGACAGCCCAATCTCTTTTGAAACCATTCGGATTTCGTCTCGGGACAGCATTGTGTGTCTCACTCAGTGTCAGTTGATGTAGAAAAAAACGCTTGTCTTTGGCATATTTCACTAGGACATTACTAGGGAAATTAATGGGTGTAGCTGATAATTATTAATCGCGATGACTGTCGCCTTGGCCACGGAGTGTTGGATCTTGACGGTAGGGATAGCCCAATCTCTTTTGAAACCACTCGGATTGCGGCTCGGGCCAGCATTGTGTGTCTCATTCAGTATCAGTTGATGTCTGAAAAACGGGTTTCTTTGGCATAGTTTACTAAGGAATTATTAGGGAAATTAAGAGATTAAGAGAACGTAGCTAATAATTATCAATCATGATGACTGTTGCCTTGGCCACTGGACATTTTCGAATCCCTCCCATATCGAGCATTTTGTTACTTGCAAATTATAGGTCAGGGAATATCCTGTCAGTTGTTTGGATGGGCACTGTTCGTAGGCACTTGATGTTTGTGTCGCTTTGTGCTGGCTGGTGGATCTTGATGGTAGGGATATCCCAATCTCTTTGAAAGCACCTGCGTCGCGGCTTGGCACGGCATTGTTTGTCTCGTTCAGTGTCGGTTGGATTGATATTACGATACTCCTTTGCCAATTTTGCACACGGGGTGTATATATTGGTGATTTGTTTGTAATTGTTGTAATTGCATTGTGTTTGTTTATATGCATTAGCTACCAAATTTGACCTATTCTGTTAACCCATTGTCCTACATGTTTAAGGCAATATCTTATTTATAGTGTTGTATGTCATACATAAACCCGATCCAGATGTTTCTGGGTCGTAACTGTATGATGTACTGACACTGCACATATAATGTTTCATTTGAGTTTGGTAACATAAGTGGGCGGACACAATATACCGGTAGTCACGGTGTGCGTCTGTTTCCCTTGAATTGCGGACATAAAATGTACAGAAAAGGATGATTTTGTTTTTATCTATAGTTCTTAAATTAATTCAATTTTTGATAGTTTTATTGATATCTCTATCTTAAATTTCATTATTTTAAATATTCTATATGCATAATATATACTCAATTCTGTACATGCAATTTAATCATGTGAAGCGCTTTTGAACGCACACATCCTGTGTGAAAAGAGCGCTATATAAATGTGGTATAATAATAATAATAATTCAGATAAATAATGTAATACATAAATATAATAGAACCATTCTGAACAGATAGTTTAGGCAGCTGGCAGCTCAATGCAGGGTGAAAGTAATGCAGAAAAAAACCTTCGGGACTTTCTGCACGGTATTCACGGTGTATTTTAAGCAAAAGGCCGACGTTTCCAGAAAGTGACCGGTTTTCGACCCTTCTGTACCAATCCTTCTTAACTTAATACATATGAAAAACAAATCAAGCGCATCCTGTTTAAGATTTGCAAACTTACTTGTATCTAGGTCACTGTTTGCTCTTTCAGTTGTTTATGCATTATTGTTTCGATAGGTGCGGGTTGTTTTCTCGGTGTTCAGTTCTTCTGCACCAAGTCAAATTAACAAACGGGAAAAAAACTAATCGCTCTCATGCTAACGCACGTGACTTGTGTCACGGCTTCAACTCAGCCGGAAGGGTCAGGCCGTTGCCCCTCTGAACGTGACAACAAAATACACGTATATGGGCCCAGGCCGCTTTGGTATGGAGGCTGTGCAATAATGACTGAAAGATACAGAGTAACCTCTATAAGTTTTTAATCAAGTAAACGAATGACGTGTCCACAATGACACACGAACGGCAAATGCAATGAAGCATTGCATTGGTAATTCCAGATCATGCGGACGCATCATGTGACCGGTTAGTAATTAGTAAACGGAACAAAGAAGGAAACGGATGGAAAGTACAAGAAGGAATTAAGTATTGAAGTTATAATTTAGATGACTTAAGAACCAACACGCGGAAGGGTAATTGTAAATAAAACAAAAACATGTATATACTTGCTCACATATTTATTAGTCCTGTGACACTAGCTAGATGAGTCACCGAAAACTATTGTCGTATGATCAATGCCCAATCTGTTTACCCCTCAATGGTTAATATTTTCTCTAAATCTTGAAATCATTTCAATATACAAGCGTTGCTTGTTTTGTCAGGAATTGCAATTTGAACGTCCGCTCTAGGGGGACGTTACTGTATAGATAATACAGTAGAAACTGCCTTTAGCCGTCATTCATTTATTGAACATAGGAGTCTTAAAAACAGGTGGTTGCTTAATGCAGGACAAACGTAAAGCAGTTAGCTCCTACATGTCTTACATATCCATAATTAGACCAGTTTTTTTTATTGCCGCTTAAGACAGGTTCTACTGTACATGTCTGTTTTCTATATGTATATACAGTGAACATTCATTACAACAGAGGTGTTTGTTTCCAGACATTGTGCTGGTATAACGAGGTTGCAGTTATAACGAGTTTAAATATGAAAGGAACCATATGGCCAGCTTTAAACTAGTACCAACAGGTGATCGCTTAATGCAGAACACAAGAAGTGCAAAAAAACTCCCTTAGGGAGCTTTTTGCACTTCTTGTGTTCTGCATTAAGCGATCACCGGTGTTATTGGCATTGCACCTATTTATTCAATGGTTGTCTCAAAGAATTAATAATACTGTTGTTTGAATGCATACTGCCGGTATAACCAGGGTGCCATTGTAACGAATGCCGGCACAATGAGGGTTCACTGTATAAGGTAATACGGTTATGCATTACGTACTATGAGACGTACTACAATAAATAGTTAAACGCATTTTCTTCTTTAATTATAATTATATGACATGTATGTTTATAAAACTGCTGCCAGACACTTACTACACATACCTCTACCGCTGTCGTATTTGAAACATGACACATTCAGCATAATCGTAGTGGACGAAATGCATCTTGAGGCGAAAGGGTAATAGTTATGAGCAAGATTTCTGTGTCATTATGATTATACGCCACGTGAGAAATAACATGTTTTTGTGTTGTTGTTTTTTTCATTAATAAGCCTTTCTCAAATTGCCAAATGGGCTATGCCAAAATTCATTGAAGCTTCAGAGAATGTTTATATAAGAAAGTGTAACTCGACATACAATAAAGAACCTGGTGCGATGATTGTTCTAGGTTCTCTCTCTCTCTCTCTCTCTCTCTCTCTCTCTCTCTCTCTCTCTCTCTCTCTCTCTCTCTCTCTCTCTCTCTCTCTCTCTCTCTATCTCTCTCTCTCTCTCACTCTCTCTTGTTCTACACTGTTTGCAAATGACATTAGTGACTCGTTTCCCGCACTGAAAGGGTTCCACTTCCTCTTTGATGCATACATTGTACATATAACCCTATACATGCCGAACCTTTGACCATCTAACCCTACACAGTCATGCCGAATCATTGCTAAGTTCCACTTCCTCTTTGGTGCACACATCGTACATATAACCCTACACGTGCCGAATCATTGCTTGGTTCCACTTCCTCTTTGGTGCATACATTGTACATATAACCCTACACATGCCGAATCATTGCTTGGTTCCACTTCCTCTTTGATGCATACATTGCACATCTAACCCTACACATGCCAAAGCATTGCTTGGTTCCACATCCTCTTTGGTGCACACATTGTACATATAACCCTACACATGCCGAATCATTGCTTGGTTCCACTTCCTCTTTGATACATACATTGTACATATAACCCTAAACATTCCGAATCATTGCTTTGTTCCACTTCCTCTTTGGTGCACACATTGTACATATAACCCTAAACATTCCGAATCATTGCTTGGTTCCACTTCCTCTTTGATGCACACATTGTACATATAACCCTACACGTGCCGAATCCTTGCTTTGTTCCACTTCTTCTTTGATGCACACATCGTACATATAACCCAACACATGCCGAATCATTGCTTGGTTCCACTTCTTCTTTGGTGCACACATTGTACATATAACCCTACACATGTCGAATCATTGCTTGGTTCCACTTCCCCTTTTAGTGCACACATCGTACATATAACCCTACACATGCCGAATCATTGCTTGGTTCCACTTCCTCTTTGGTGCATACATTGTACATCTAACCCTACACATGCCGAATCATTGTTTGGTTCCACTTCCTCTTTGGTGCATACATTGTACATCTAACCCTACACATGCCGAATCATTGTTTGGTTCCACTTCCTCTTTGATACATACATTGTACATCTAACCCTACACATGCCGATTCATTGCTTGGTTCCACTTCCTCTTTGATACATACATTGTACATATAACCTTTCACATGCCGAGTCATTGTTTGGTTCCTCTTCCTCTTTGATGCATACATTGTACATCTAACCCTACACATGCTGATTCATTGCTTGGTTCCACTCCCTCTTTGATGCATGCATTGTGCATCTAACCCTACACATGCCGAATCTTTGCTTCCTGTGCAAGCAGTTGAGACTCAGATCAGACGTCAAGTAGCCCCGGTATCTTGTTAAACTATGACCTGACTCGCAGTGTCCTTGCAAACAGTGTAGACTCTGATCAGACGGCTCCTGCAGAAACCTCTGTCCAGTGCCAGCCATGTTTATGAAATAATACTGTTTCTGTCATGGTCAAGCATTTCCTTGTCCATTTAATGTAACTATAATTAATGTCCATTATGTCACTACTGTTGTACATGGATATTCACCGGGTACAGGGTAAAGCTATGAGTTGATGGACCTTTGAGCAATCACAAGTGAACGATAGTTTGGGCAGACAGCAGTTCCGACAGACGACAATTCCGACAGACAGCAGTTCCGACAGACGACAATTCCGACAGACAGCAGTTCCGGTGGACGACATTTCCGATAGACAGCAGTTCCAACAGACGGCAGTTGAATGCGACAGTATCCAAACCGTTTCCAAGTTTTACCGTTTTGGATAATATTGCGTCTTCATCAATCTGCTCTGCTGAGGATATCGGTTGTTTCCGGGCTCTGACGGACAGATTTAAAGCCCGATCATTACAGGCACAATAAAATTTGAAACATTTATTTTTCATAATAATTAAAACACAGTCTGTGTCATACAACTTCTTTTATACGTTGACGCCTATGACGTCAGACTATAATTTAACTCTTTAAACGTTGGGGTCAATTTGTGTTGACCTTTGAATAAAGCTTGGATCCAGATGAGACGCCGAGACATATGACGTCATCATGCCTCAAAATGTTTGATACTGTGGTTGTAATTTTGAATGTAAATGGATGGCAAACATAAAGTGTAGCAGACGACATTGCATTGCAGACGACAATCATGTGGTGTGCTGGGAGTTAAGACGTTAGCTGTTGGACTGTTTATTGCGAACGGCTGTCAATGACTGGGTCACGCTCTTTAGTTCGTTATAGACACAACAACTGCTCCCCAGTCACAGTTTGCTGCATCACGTCAATTTAATATTTAGCACACAGCGTAACTGTCGTCTGTCCTAAAAACATTTCAAGACTGTTCTAATGTGTAGTTTTGGGTTTGAACCATTTCCTTCGTATAAACGCATTTTCATATTTTTTTTGCAAACAGAGTAGACCCAGATCAAACAGCTTCAATAGAGCCATCTGATCAGGGCCTGCTTTGTTTGCTTATGAAGTCATAACAGTTCCGAACCTAGTTTCTACCAGAAATGCATGAGTACAAATACCATCATTTCGGCTAATACATATTCATGGTGTTAGTATTTCATGCATGAATATTCAACATGGGACCGACATGATAAAAATACGACCAGCTTATCAATCCATCTAGATCCTGTTGCAACACAGATGAGATTCCGTGGCTAATCTGGATCCAAACTGTTTTCCAAGGTTGAATATTATCCAACGTTAGACCCTGGGCAATGCACATGCAATCTGATTATTCATTTCAATGAAGTCCAACTCCTGTTCAATACTGAGAATTCTTAGAATCTGTACAAGGAAACAATGTCACCGTCCAGCCGTACATTTGGATTAAACCTAAAGAGGGAAACATGTTTATGAATCCATGATGAAGCGAATTAATGAGATAGACAACAGTGATTGCAGCAAAAGGCTCTTATTGCAGCAGATGAAATCATAATGTCACTACAAAGCGTTAACAGCTTCTCAGATGATTCGTTCAGATGAAATAAACGCCAATTTTAATGACCTCCGAAATTAACTCCAGCACGCGGCGTTGTCATAATAACGTTGTCATATTAAAGCGTATTGAAGTTCCTTGGGGTGTGGTGTCGCGAGGTTTCATTGGACGAGACAGTTTGATATCTTTTTTACTCTTTCGCAGCCACGTATTGTCGTCTGCTTCAGTTTTCATTTTTGTTTTTCTCCTTTTTGTTACATCCCAACATAACCACAGTACATGTATATAATGATGTTGATTCTAATGAAACATCGGTTTCAGACCTGGGTCCAAATGGTTTGAAAGATAATCACAGATTCGGCAATGACAGCTACCGATTTAACCCTTCGCTTGCTATTCGCGTCAATATACCTACCTGTAAATAGTGAAGTCCCAGATGAGACAGCTCCTGCAGGGGCTGTCTCATCAGGGTCTGCACCATTTACAAGTTGATTGTGCAATCAGTGCACTCCACAGTAGTGATTGCATAGCGAAATACGTGTACACAGTGGAGATATATGTAATTATACAACAGGGCATGGGTGCTAGAAGGAGAAATGTATTCTAAAATCAGCAAGCGAAGGGTTAAATCCCTTTCCTTGTTTACGACTCTGTAGAAATTTTGACAGCAAATAAAACACGTGAAGCGCTTATAGAGATGATTTCTTAACCTTTTCTGAAACAATGACTTTGACCTTGGCCTATTTACATGTCAACTGTCAGACGTCATTGCTTATGATATCAATACCTTGTGGATATATCGTTAACCCGTAAAACATATATTATACAGAGATACAGATAGAGGCGCATCCTCAGTTACTAAAATCATAATTTCTCCACCAAACCCTATGTTGTGACCACTCTTTAGAATCGTCTCTTCGAGACGATTCTAAATAGTGGTCAAAAATAGAGTTTTGTAGAAAAAATAAAGAAGTTATTTGAACATGTTTTAATTTACGCATCTTGTCTGAACTTGTGAGTTATAGGAGTCGTTATACAACACTATAGAGATTACTCAAACATGTCAAACTAGCCATTTACTTGATAATTTCGCCTTGAAAACAGTGCATACCCAGATCAGACAGGTCATGTATGAGTTGTCTAATCAGGGTCTACACTGTTTGCTTATACATACATTGCATATGGAAAAATAAACAAAAATCCTTTATTTTTAAATGGTTCTTAATTTCATAAAATCAATACAGTTAATATTATTTGTGGAATGTAAAGCTTAAACATGTATTTAATACAATACAGTATATCCTCTCTAAACTGAACGTTAAATTGGGTATAAATATCGATATTGAAGACAGATGGCAGCTTAATGCAGGATGAAAGTCATGTAGAAAGCTCTTCTAAAAGTTTTCTGCGTGACTTTCATCCTGCGATAAACAGCCATCTGCCTAATAGTATCTAAATTATTCCCTACTATAATTTCTGTTTAGAGAGGCTGCACTGTATTGTAATTAAGAAATGAATGACGTGCTTGCGGTGTTCATAAGGTTATGCAACGCATAACTTTACGAGCAAAGTTAGTGAAGCCCGAAGGGCTTCACGTGAATCTTTGCTCGTAAAGCTATGCGTTGCATAACCTCATGAACACCGGGAGCACGTCATTCATTTCTTATATTTATATTCCATTGTATTTCTTATATATTCAACGGATTGGTATTGAAATGAACGTTCATGGGAAAATGCAACTTTCTTTTTAGAATAAGGTTATATAAGGACGTTGCAGGGCGAATGTAAATATTATCCATTGAATGCATATAAATTTACTATTTAGTCTTGCTACTGATTATTCTTAGCTTATTTTTTTTATCTAAAGAGTTTTATGAATGTGGGTGCTGCTTCTCTACTGTTTGCCGTGACAATGTATTTCCTTCATTCATACTTTTACAACACTTATGAAATAGATTGATATTCATTACGATCGGTGTATTGTATGAATATTTCTCAGATAAAGCGTCACGATGTAAGGCGAAGAAAAATTTATTCATTTGGATCTGTATTAAGTGTTTCAACAATTCCTTTTCGTTCTGCATTAACCCATCATAGGCCATTGTGAGACCCAACCCCTTTCAATAATTCTACCGAAAAGAAAAAAATACTATGAGATGCTGGGTCACCCGACATCTCCCCTAGATCTTCATGAGATGCTGGGTCACTCGGCCTTTCCTCTTGGGCTCATGTTTGCTTACATTTTAATAAGTTACTTATAGTGTGTACAGAGTTTTATTCTTTGTCCAATAAAAAAATGCCATGCATATATATATATATATATATATATATATATATATATATATATATATATATATATATGCAAATGAATAAATGATGTTTTAAAACGGCAGAATCAGATCTATAGTAAAACCTCTCTATAACGGTCACTAAATTGCGTGAATTAGCTGGTATATAGGGCAGGTGACTGCTCAAAGCAAGATGGAAGTAAAACAGAACGTTCCTATAGGAACGTTCTGTTTTACTTTCACCTTGCTTTAAGCAGTCACCTGTCTTTAACACAAATACTTGATGTTATTTAGTGGCAGTTGTAGAGAGGTTTACTGTATATCATTATATAAGTAAAAGAGCAGATCCCGACCAAACCGCTCTCACAGGAGCCATCTGGTATGCACATGTAGTCTGCTGTAAGGACGTGACAATCCGTTTTTACCTGGTAAAGGGTTTGTCATAAATGAGGGACAATCGAATATGTAACACTTTTGCAAACGGTGTAGACCCAGATCGATGGGCTAACGAGGGAGTCCTTTGATAAGGGTCTGCACTGTCATTTTCGTCAATTATACATTTGATACAACGTTTTGTCACTAGTGTCATTTGCCAACAGTGTAGACCCAGATGAGAGGACTCCTTCAGGATCCGTCTCATCAGGGTCTGCACTGTTTGTCACGTGACACTTTTCTTTAGAATATTCCCTAAATATTCACCAAAAGCTAGAGCTTTTGAAGTTTGGAATTTGACAATTCATCATTGTAATGATTCGCTGCTACATACTTGCATTCTCATATTCATCAAATTTATTGTTTTGCCAGTTTCTTCCTTTTTCTTTTAAAACAATATTTTAACATTCACAAACAGCTTGGATCCTAATCAGATGTCGCGTTACTAGGCATGCCATTTTGATACAAACTGTTTCAAGGGTAATCCTAGATTCGCCACTGTTGTTTTTTAATTACAATGGTAACAGTGATTAGATACATACTCGCATTTTGCAATCTTGCAATTAATGAGCTCACAGACCATACTCTAATATTATAACAGATTTTGTTTGAGTTAATTCTCAAACATCTGTGAAAAATCTGATCAGTTACTGAGATGAAGCTTTAAAACCGTGGAATGCATCGATCAGAATGTTTATTGAAAGTCTTTGATCATTTGAACGTTAGATAAGAAAAATAAAACAAAACTAATATATACTAAATGAAATAAGTGACCTTGACATTATCAAGATGTAGCAAAAACATAAATATTAAACCCCGAATCTGCTGAATAATTAAACTGGCTCCACTCTTTTTTAATATTGATTAAACACAAACCTCTATCAAATTGATTACTGATGAAAATAATTTCTTATGACAAACAGTACAGACCCTGGTCAAAGGACTTCCTCGGGAGCCATTTGAACTGGGTCAACACTGTTTTCAAGAGTCGTATATACTCGGCCCGTCACTTTAAGTTCTAAACGTCATGTCTGCAAACACCAGTCTATCAGCGATAATCAGGAATACGATCTGTGTTTATGCTGACCCCTTATCCAGCAATTGGTGACTTGATTCGCATTTGCAAAGAGCTTGTAACTTGGCGACTAATCACGATCACGATCCAAGCTATTTGACACTCGGTCAGTAGTATTAGGAATATTGAGTGAACAGATATAATATATATATATTTATTTCAAATTTAAACAGACTTAATGTTTATCTAATGGGATACGGGTGTGTAACAATAACATAACATTTGAAATTATAGATGTGAAATTTGTACGGAATTTGAGAAAATAAAAGTGATAAGACAGGTGGGGATGACGTTTAGCGCGACATATGAAACTGTGACATGTACCAAATAATAGTGTTTATGTCAACAACGTTTGATGCCAACAGTACACCTGCACTGGTTTCTAGCGAAACATGACAATGGTTGACATTTAAGCCTTACACCGCTGTGAAAAAAAATACCGTCTCAAATTTGAATCAGGTACATGTACAATTTTGACATAAAATTTATCCAGGTAATAATCAATTGCTCTGAGCTTTACTTATGTTTTTACCCATTCATATGTCTGTAATAACACCAAATGGACACGCACAATCCTTATAACAGCAAAAAGTAATATTTACTGAAAATTATTACGCAAAATGTATACTTTATTACCTGAAAAATACGATTTTTCTTAAGATTTTGGGCTCGAAATCAATGAAAAAACTCTAACAAAATCTAGCAGTAGGAAATTGATCACAGCTTATTTTTTTCCTAAAGAGTATATAAAGTTTATCTGGTAAAAAGGCATATGTCACTATGCTTTTTTGAAACTATAGGCCCTTTTATGTATAAATATAATACTATACTAAATGAGCAGTGGGCTTAATGCACAATATAAGGACTATAACTTAGTATATATACATGTAGTTATCCTTTGCATAAGCCACACCAAAGTAAGTTATGTTATACCAAATGTACACTATTATTCACAAACAGTGACTCTAGAGCAAATACAATTGAACCATCACTCTGCTCTGCGACGACATAAACATACAAATTCCCTATGCAATTTCAGATTATTTTCAACATCTAAAAACAGTTCTTATAGAACACAAACAAACGCCATTATTACCAATACAACAAATTCTATTCCTTCAAGTGTGAATGCTCATGAGACTCATCTTAGGTATTATTCTCATCTGTAGTCAAAACTAGTGAGTTTAGAAACAAATCATAATAAAATTACATGTAAGAGTCATCCTGGAAACACCGCATACAAAACACACAACCACCCAAACAGCACCACGACAAACAACAAATGTACATGTATATAATAGACACAAAGAGACACACAAAGTCAAAACAAGCATACAATAGTGGAAGATGGAAGTACCGCCTTGGAACGGTCAGTGACAAAGTCACTTGGGGTTTAACCTGGTTTTTGGGCACGCAACCTCACACTTATTCCACTCTCACCCTAAAAGACAAACAGTGTAAATAAACGTATCCCCTCTCCGACTAATCTACAACAACAGCGATGGCAAATACAGTGGTAAAGTGCATGTAAAACGAAAATGTATTTAAGTGAAGTAACTGTATCCTCCTATCGCTACTGTACTCAATGAATGAGCTGCAAACCGAGTAACTGTAGAAAAGTAATAAAGGGTACGACAAAAACGAGATAGTACAAATATCCGGCATCCTCCTTTCGTTTCCGGATTTAAGAGGTCGTCTGCATGGAGTACTAAATCTTTCTTATCGGCGTACATGCAAAGAGGCCAGCGTGATTGCCAACTGTAAAGGGGTTGACAACCAGACATGCAGTATGCTATAGTACCATAGGATCATGTCCCTGTTTAATTTATTTTTAATGTATTTAGTGAACAAAGTGAGAAATGGTTATGTCCAATAATTTTCCGAAGTTTGTAAATCACATCACCACAAAATGAAGGATGTGAAACACTGTGTCGCAGGAGCGCCTTAAGATTACATTTGTACTTGCCAATAAGTGAGAGAGTTCGATAATAAAATTTAGAGAATGTTTTTCTTAGTTTATGGTATCTATATCCTTGCTTAATGAGATCCCGCCAGGTGGCGCATGAATTCGGGTGTATACCTTTAAGCTGCTCACTGGCATATAAACCGGCATTGATACTTAGATGAACGTTCGGTTTAGCCGACATACCGTATTGTATCTAATGCTAAATCTACAGACAGTACACTCTATCTATATTCATTCCCTCATCAGATATTTTAGACCAAAATCTACTGAAACTGAGCATTTACTAGAAAAATGGAAAATATAGAATTGCATAGTCTTGAAACCATTGTGATACATAGATCATTTGTTCCTATAGAGCAATGCTCTACTTATCACATTGATTTCCAAAAGGTGAGGATTACAGAGGCACCAAAATGTGTCAATATAAAGGAATGGGACCAAAGACTATAAATAACTAATTATTGGTATTTAAGGCATATAGTAGCTTTAAACCGAACAAAAAGTAATGCAGAAAATACCCAACAGAGGTTCCTGTCTTACCTTTACCATGAATTGAGCAACAACCTTTTTAAGGCATATATTGGTGTTTAATGTCAAAAACTTAATTGATAAATTGCCTTCAGGAAACAACATAATAAATTACCTTCAAGAAACAATTTAATGGATTACCTTCAAGAAACAACTTAATGAATTACCTTCCGAAGGAAACAACTTACAGTGCTAAAACGTTACTATGGCCACAAGAGCTTATATTTAAAAACCAACAACAGCATTTTTGTATTGTAAAATAAATATCAACGTTTGCCTAACTAAACTAACGTTTGTCTCGGACATAATTAGGCTATTGGAAATCTGACATGATACTCACAGTTGAAAATAAAATACATACGTTATTTTCCCGTCCTATAAGTTTGACTTAGACAAAACTTATAGTGCCAACTGTTGATATGTAATTAATTATAAAGTACTGATGCGTTTTGAGAATGCAATTTATCGAACATTCTTCCAAATCAAACTCTAATATATGACTAAGTTTAAACCTTCCTTTCATATAAACGTTATTTCACGCATTTACAGGCAGAGTAGACCAAGATCAGGGTCTGTTCCGTTTGCTTATGAAATTATAATATATCCGATTCTACAGCTTCTGTATGAGCCAAAATGTCCCATATATGTGTTCATATGTCATTATAAAAAAGGTATCTGATTAATATTAATGATGTCATTTCTTAAATGGATATTGAACCGGGAAAGGGTTAAAAGGTCCATAGTCTCTGAATCTTTTACTCCATGAATATTCATGTAGGAGAAATGCAATCATGTGTATTAATTAGATTACTTTTCAAAATGACACGTGATCACGAGAACGGTTGGTTAAAATACAAACTGTACAATCAGATATATACAGTAAAACCCCACTAATGCGACCACCAAACAGTCAGATATATACAGTAAAACCCCACTAATGCGACCACCAAACAATCAGATATATACAGTAAAACCCCACTAATGCGACCACCAAACAGTCAGATATATACAGTAAAACCCCACTAATGCGACCACCAAACAATCAGATATATACAGTAAAACCCCACTAATGCGACCACCAAACAGTCAGATATATACAGTAAAACCCCACTAATGCGACCACCAAACAATCAGATATATACAGTAAAACCCCACTAATGCGACCACCAAACAGTCAGATATATACAGTAAAACCCCACTAATGCGACCACCAAACAATCAGATATATACAGTAAAACCCCACTAATGCGACCACCAAACAATCAGATATATACAGTAAAACCCCACTAATGCGACCACCAAAAAGGGGCATAATTCACAGTGGCAAAGGCAGGTGGTTGCTTAATGCAGGACGAAAGTTATGCAGAAAGCTCCTATAGGAGCTTTCTGCATAACTTTCGTCCTGCATTAAGCAACCACCTGCTTATGAAAACAGCTATGTTTGTTTAAGTGGTCGCATTAAGTGGTCGCATTAGCGGGGTTTTACTGTAGTATTCAATTACCTAAAATGACAGACCCTGATCAGACGGATCCTATAGGAGCCGTTTGGTGTGGGTCTACTCTGTTTGCAAATGCGTAAACAGGCGTATATATAAATAAGCGATTAGTGCAAATAATTTTCAATATAACATGCGTTTTGTCAGTGACCACAGATCATAAAGTTTCCAAGGTCTCCAAATTAACCTTAAACACACAAGGGTGTACATTGTCGTATGTGCAAATGACCGCTTGCTATAACTTCTTTCTATTTTCCAACTAGCACTAACACGTCATCTTTTGAGGACACGTGGAGAAGCTTAGTGTCTCCCCTGGGTCTAAGGTGCAGCTTAATACTAAGTAAGGCTGCTAATTGTGTGCTGAACATTAATTGAATAATATAATTAAATGGATCAAATAATGAATGCTTAAACCGCTGTAAACTGTTCTACAGCTAGTGTCCACTCAGATCTGGATCCGCTGTAAACGTTCTACAGATAGTGGCCACTCAGATCTGGATCCGGTGAAATTCAGACTACTTCAAATTCGAAAGAAAAACTTTTGAAAAAGTATTTACCGAGAGTCAATCGGCATATCATCAATTTCAAGTGTGTTTTGTAATTGCAAGTCAAGTAGCGGATAGCGGGATGAGGTTTAATTGGATAATATAATCTGGTAAGTGTCTTTGAGTCTGCATTAGAAAGTCATTTTGATTCGTAATTTGCTTTGTTGGCGACACAATATATTGGCTGTTTATGGCTGTTTTATCATCAACCTTCAGTTAAATAAAGTGTTGATCCATCTGAAGTAAGATCGTGACGATACGGAGAGGAACAACCCATAACTAGATAAAGATTCATATTAACATATTTGCAGGTCAGTCCGCTAAGTACATGTATGTAGAAACTTTCTGATCGAGCTCTGCTCTGTTTGCTTATAATACATTTCCTTTCTCCAGCTAAACGAAACGAGCCTCAGCGTCTGATCAGGATCCACGCTGTTTGACAATCGGTCAGGATACAAAAACCTTGAAATGCCGATAGCTTTCGCACAGAATATTACTTGGCAGCTAAAGATTTTAACGTTTAGATGAATCAAATGAATTCGTCCAGATAGCTTGTATAGTTAAAACTGTTTCTTCGAACTTCGTATGTTTATATTAGTATGTTACATAACTATATGATATCTTACTTTAATGTGTCAGAGAAGCAGTGGCCCATTACATCATAGGCCAGTTTTAGATCCAACGTATCTGAATGAATCTACCGAAAAGGGGCATGTATTAGCAAAAAGGTTAATTTCAGGTAGTTTAAAACATCATAGTGATAGATACAGCATTATGGTTTTAAAAGGTGACTTTAACAAAGACGTCAAATGGCGTCAATATGCGGGAATAGGCTAAATCAATATATATGATGGGTGGAGTCTATGATGGGTGGAGTCTATGATGGTTGGGGTATTGTATGAATATTCATCAAATGAAGATTGTGAGAAAAAATGTTAATTTCTTTAACCGTTTACTACATATATAGATTCGTATCTTGACACCTTTGCAAACAGAGTAGGTCCTTGCCAGAAGTCCCCTGGAGGGGATGCCTGATCAGGGTTTGCTCTGTTTGCTTGTAATATTATATAGCTGTGATGTTACAGTTTCTGCCATGGCCAACACTATATTGTTTATATACCATTATTAAACTTAATCTAATTATTTTTTATTTATACATCATTTCTTATATTATATAATAACTCATGGAGTAAAGGATCAAATTGCTTTCTTGTTTTCCAGAATTCAATGTCCCCCATCTGGAAACTTTAGCATTCTGTGCCAAGGTTCATTAGATGAAAAACTGATTTTGAAGTTTACTTTTTTCTAGTTGTTTTCAAAGACGCCTCTTGATTGGCTAAACCTATTATAAGAAGATACCTGCTGATTTGACGATAGGGCTGAAGGTGTAGATAACCATTTATTTCAGGAGTACTCACATCAGAAAATTATTTTTTATGAGCTGAATGCTTATATAGGTATACGAACTCGGGACTGGTTGATCATGACATTAACAACAGAATCAAATGTATGCTAATTCGTAAACAATCAGAAGCACCTGATCAGGCGGCAGGTGCAGGAGCCGCTTGATCTACGTATGTTAGGTATTTGTTTGAAAAGGCGTAACTATGCGTTTCAGTGGAGTAAAGGTTAAATGCAACATTAAGTGTTGTACATTACGCAACTCAACTCAACTCACCGCAAACCGCCTGGTGATGACCTTCATCTCGATATCAAAGTCAACTTTGCAAACCCCATATGTTTGAGGACAAACATAACTGCCTAAATCAGCTGGCGACCTAATCAAATGAGGGCTTTTTAAACTTAAACCTTAGTTTGTTTAACTCTTTCCTTCATATAAACGCCTTTTCACGGATTTTCAAACAAAGTAGACCCAGATCAGACGGCTCATATAGGGTCTGCTCTGCTTGCTTATGCTATAATGTAGATAGGAGTCCACAGTTTCTGCCATGGCAAAACATTCCTATGTCCATATGCCATTATAACAATCATTTATTCTAATTAATATTCATGATGTAATTATTTCTTACATTAATATTCATGGAGTAGATGTTTAAGGACCTATCCACATTTTTAAGTTTCTAAACATGACCTGCTCCACACTGATAAACTTTTAATTTCCCCTGCAATCCCATACTCCTGATGTCAATTAGTTCGGTACCTGGTTGGATCCCAATAGTCTTATCTGGGTCTAAACTATTGGCACCGGTAATTGAATAATCGTGCCAAGCGTGCTTAACCGAATTTATTCCTGTATTATTTATGGACAATCCGTCCAGATCTTACATTGGTACCCATCCATTTTTCGTGCAGATCGGGCACAGCAAACAAAACATGTGCTGGAATAATCCATTGGCATTGAAGGGTTAAGCAAACAGTGCAGATCCTGATCAGGGGACTCCTCCAGGGGCCCTCTATTCTAGGTCTAAACTGTATGCAAAGGACATTTAATTTAGTGAATCGTATTCGGTACAGTAAGGGTTAAAGCTCACTTTATTACTACATGCATTATGGACACATTTTGGTTTGCGCACAGTGTGTATCGATATGAGATGCTGACCAATCAGGCGAATTATAACAAATGATACTATCATACCAGATCTATTAGCTTGAACAGACTAAGTGCCAATACGAGTTTCAAACGGCATAGACTATAGTAAGACGCCACTCACTCGGGTTTAACTTGCGGAAATCGCAATGGGTTTTAACAAATATTTAGTACCAACTATGCTTTTATTATATTCTCAAATGTCACTGTACAATCCTTATCCCGATAACCTCGGCCTGACCCGCATTTGCAAACAGCTTGGTTCCAGATGAGACGCCGAGTAACTCGGTGTCTCATCTGGATCCAAGCTGTTTGACACTCAGTCAGTAGTGGGTTTTTTTTCTTCAAAACTTTGATCGGTACTCAAAAATATATGAGATCTGACTTTTAAGAGACACTGATTTCTCACAGAGGGGCAAGACTTAAATCATAAAAAGTCTGTGGAAAAGGTCAATTTCAACAAGAAAGAGTCACCAGTGTACACTTTACTTCATTATATGGGGAAATGGGAAAAATATGAGACGACTTTATAAAACTAAATTTTTTGCCTGCTAGTGTAGAAATTATGATAACCAATACAAACAGATTGGATCCAGCTTGGACACCGAATATCTCGGCATTTGAATAAGAACCCCGCTGTTGGACACGCTATCCGCATTTATGTACTAGAATAAAAGCAAATATGCACTTCAGAATAGTAGCAGATGAACTATTTTGCAGATAAACCGTTACTTAGCGTGTTAATTATATTTACTTGCGCTCAGCTGTTGCTTTTCTTAACGGTTGATAAACCCGCCCCCACGATACAACCAGGTTCCGATATGACATTTCAGTAAAACAAATTAGTAAAGATCCGCCAAAAACCCTGACAAAAGAAATATTCCACCAAAAGGAGCGGGCTTGTAGACAAATCACACATATTTACATTAAACAACGAAAAGAAAGTATACATTCTAGGTGCTAGATGCAGGTGGTAGCTTAATGCAGGACTAAAGTAATGCAGAAAGCTCCTCTAGGAGCATTAAGCAACCACCTGCTTATTAAGACACCCATGTTTATTTATTAAGTGGTTGCATTAGAGGGGTTCTAGTGTATAAGAGTTGATACAGAAAGCTCTTGCATGAGCCTTGAGCCTTATGCATTACGTTCGTCCATATTTATGCAATCACCTGCTTTCAAATACAGAAAATAACAAAACAGAAGCTCGATTAGCAATTATTACATTGAGTACCTCATTGCAACACACGAGTATATACAATAACTTCGCGACATGCCATTATAACAGTATAGCGAACAAAACTACAACATCGATCTGATATGGACAATATAGGAAAAATGAATTTCTAATTGAACACAAAACATTCAATGAAAAAGTAGTAAAGTCAAGCAGGCAAAGCCACATACTCGTACAAGACGGAACCACCACAAAAACATCGATAGATACATGTAGCAAGATTCAAGATTCTTTATTGACTTAAACTATACACAGTTCATCGTCATTTAACAATATTCGCTGAGCACGACAGAAGCTGAGGAATCAGGTCTTTATTAGTTCATAAGCGAATAAAGAAGAATCGCCTGATCTGGTCTACTGTTTTTTCAAAGTCATCAAAGAGCGTCAGTATAAGGAATTTTAAATGGTGAAGATTTTGCTGTAACGCTGGTTTAAACACCAGTCTGATATCCATAAACACTTTGCATTTTTAATAAATTGATTAAAACCAAAAGTTAAGCATTTGTCAGATACGCCTTTTAAAATACTTTTGCAAACAGATTAGACCCATACATTTGTATTAGATGACTTCTGAAGGAGCAGTTTCATTGGCTCTGTTTTGTTTGCATATGAAATACCTTTGATCTGATGCCATAAGTTCAGCCAAGGTCCACGTTTTCCGTATTCATGTGCCAGTTTAAATCATCTTATTTATATTCACGATGTCATTATCTATTAACCCTTTCACCGCAAATGTTGCACAAATGCACCACGACAAATAGTGCAGTACCAGATCAAGGCGGCGTCTGATTAGGGACTTCACTTTTAGTCTCCAACTCTTATTTCTATATCTATACTTTTTCTTTTGAAACTTGCATTTATTTATCGTTATTCCTTATTTTACGGAATGATTTAACAAAATTCGATTACAGACGACAATTGAAAAATTGGCGCCGAAAAAGTTAAAAAAAATATTCGTCAGGTAAATAGTTAATTGAACTATTTTGCGTCCCTCTAATGCTACATATAGCTATCATTGAGTTATATAACCAGAATTAGACTTCGTTTTAACTAATCGCTTAAGACAGATTGTTATTGCACAAAATATCAAATCTCACCTGTATGTTATTATACAGTAAACACCTTCAGTGACATGAGGACGGGTTTATGATATCATATGTATACAGTTTGGATCCAGATGAGATGTAACTCGGCATCTCATCAGGACCAACACTGTTTGATACCCTACTAAGTATTTTATAAACAAATTGAACAAGAGTCATCTCTAAAATTTGGAGAAGACGAAACTGTCTAACAGACGACAATGCTGGTACTGAAAGGGTTTAATGAAATTATTAGGTTTGCGGGGGCGCTGTCATCCTAAACCGCACATAACTCCATCACTAACTGCCACACGGTTGCCAGAATGTGTCCAAAAACACTTTGAATTAAAAAACAACAGACGACAGTAATCCGAGTGATTGTCCTTCAATGTTGTGACATGTATCCCACCTTCTTCCGCCAACACCCTCGCCAAATTGTAGTTCATCTGTTATCACAGATTTTGCCTTTGAAATATGAGTTGTGCGGGAATTTGTGACATTATCTTTGCAGACATATTAGACCCATATGGTTCGTCGGCTAATATCAGGATCGAACTTATCTGACATTCTAGTCGTGATGACATTCAAGTCTAAACCGTTTGATAGCTTGTGATGAAGTTATGTAGAAAAAAAACGTAGAAGAAAAACAGACGACGATAATTGCTCAGCGCTCTAAAAGCATATACAGTAACACCACCCTAAACAGGACGTTCAATTCAATATAAATATCGTTCTTGGAGACAGGTGTCAGCTTAATGCAGGGTAAAAGTCATGCTCAGATTTCAGATTTTATTATTACACTCATCACATGTATAAACATGTGATATGAGGTACAAATGATAAAGTAATTACTTTAACCCTTCTCTTGCTATTCATGTCAATATACCTACCTGTAAATAGTGAAGACCCAGATGAGACTGCTCCTGCAGGAACTGTCTCATCAGGGTCTGCACTATTTACAAGTTGATTGTGCAATCAGTGCACTCCATAGCATTGATTGCACAGCGAAATACTTGTACACAGTGAAGATATATGTAATTATACAATAGGGCATGGGTAAAGAAGGAGAAATGTATTTCAAAGTTCAGCAAGAGAAGGGTTAATAATACTTATAACCAGACAGTGTTGACTTGCACTAAACATACGTAACATAATATAAAGATAAAGGCAAAGGCAAAGCTCAACCCTTTCCTCCACAGAGACGCTAGGGCCACCTTAAGGGTGAGGGCGAACATCGCCACTCCGAGGATAACAGCTATGGGGCAAAGGGCAAAGCATTACCAGACAAGCGATACAAAGCTTTTACAAAAATAATTTTACATGAATTCGATTTTTAAGCTGCAGTATGCGAGCCGGGTGGACGTTGGCACTCTGTAAGAATAATTCGAATAAATTATTACATATCTAACAGTTTGTTTTCATAATTCTCTGATATTAATTTGCAAAACGTTATACAATACCTATTTCTGTAATTTATTGACGGGATATTACGATTTCTGCTTTTTGTAAAATGACAGCGTTAAAGGAGATAATGAAATTCGCCACCTATTATGTTAGAGTTACAAAAACTGCACAATCGGTTGTGACGTTCTATATTTAACCATCGGCCTCTTTCTATTGGTAAATAATTATTACACATCCGAAAATTTATGAAAATCTTCAAATTGAATTCAGGTAAGAAGTCAAACTAATGCTCCAGTTTAAAGTCAGATTTATAAATCCTATAGTTTAAGCATTTAGGCGATTGATTACATTATTATTCCAGTTTTCTGTATAAACTAATCATTGCTTTTCTTGCTTGATCGACAACATGTTTTTCGCCAATGCAATGTGTCTATTGTTTGTAATCGTTTCAAGGCAGTCGACGGTTCGCACTCAGGGACGAGGTCATGTCCGACTAATTTATTTTGGCCGTTTTTCTCATTGTTTCTGGTTCCGTGTTAAGTTTATACTTTATTTGACCGGGAATTTTTTTGCATATTCGAATAAAATAATGTCTTTGCTTACTGAATATCTTTTCATCTGCTCGAAATCGTGCATTTCTTGCAGAACGAAGGGTTTAAAGTAGAGGAGTGGGTTATTTGGATCTTTTGAAGTCGGATCCCTTCTTTCTATATATACATATACTAACTCAAACGTGTCTTAACCCTGTGGTTATATCTTGTAACGTTACTGTTCTAGCATTAAAGTCACCCATTAATGTTACGTATTTATTGTTACTGTTTACGTGTTCTGTTTCGGCGTAGAACATCTCACATACATGTAAATGCTGGGATTGGTATTTCGAGTTTTCCGGGGGCACGTAGACAGCGCCAAATATAATGGCTTCATCAGTATTAAACATGGTTTTCGAAAGTTTGAAACATTGGACATATTTGCTAATAGTGTCGATAACTGAAAAATGATCCGATATATCAGATTTTACAAAAGTAGCAATACCTCCTGATGCAGGCAGCTCCTCTACGACCTTTCTGCATGACTTTCACCCTGCATTAAGAAGTCAGCCGCCTAAAAGTGGAGACCGGTGGCGGCTTAACCCTTCGCTTGCTAATCGCGTCAATATACCTACCTGTAAATAGTGAAGACCCAGATGAGACAGCTCCTGCAGGAGCTGTCTCATCAGGGTCTGCACTATTTACAAATTGATTGTGCAACCAGTGCACCCCACGGCATTGATTGCACAGCGCAATACTTGTACACAGTGAAGATATATGTAATTATACAACAGGGCATGGGTAAAGAAGGCGAAATGTATTTTAAAATTCAGCAAGAGAAGGGTTAATGCAGGGTGATAGCTTTCTGCATGACTTTCACCCTGCATTAAGTAGTCATCTGCCTAAAGGTATATAAATCTTCTCTTTTAGAGGATTGTTTTTCTGTATCTCTTGAAGAGATCGCCGCAGATAAAACCGTATACAGTAAAACCTCGATTATTCGAATTTTCGGTATAGAAGAATTTAGACCCTTTTAGGCAGGTGGCTGTTTAATGCATGGTGAAAGTCATGCAGAAAGCTCATAGAGGAGCTTTCTGCATGACTTTCACCATGCATTAAGCTGCCACCTGTCTTTAAGATCGATAATAATACGTATTTTAATGTTCGGATAATCGAAGTTTTACTGTATTTTCGTACTTTATATGGACTTTAATTGTGAAATACCGGCAAGGCATGAATAATAGTTTATTATTTCGACGCCATGGTGAAATCGCTGATTACCATGGCAAACTGTTTCGATCCAGGCTAGACGCTTGGTGTCTCCTCAGGATCCAGGCAGGTTTACATCGATTACATTTTTTAAAGAATGTCAAAAAACGCCTTTCCGAAACCCGAAACAGGTGACAATCTAAGCGTACATGTTTGACATTTGGCTCCGAAAGGGTTAAATGTAAATTATTCCGTTGAAATAAGACAAGAAGTGGTGGTTTAGTTAAAATTCAGAAGGGAGGTGATCCTCCGAAAGCAAAAATTGCAACACAAAACGAGAAAATTGCAGACTCGGTTTTATTGAGTCTGTTAATGAGCAGTAATTGAAAGTGCAACACTGCTCACGCCCCCTAGCACCGGCTTAAGCGGTGTTCAATTTTCAGAACAAGATGTACTGAAATTGGTGATCTCGACGGATCAGAAGATATAACAACACTGAGAATGAAGTACGGGGCGACGTTTTACTGCCGCCACACAAGTACTTAACACCTGATGTTTTGAAGATTATAAATTCTGAAGGGAGGTGATCACCGAAAGCAAAAATTGCAACACAAAAAGAGAAAATTGCAGACTCGGTTTTATTGAGTCTGTTCATTAACAGTTATTGAAAGTGCAACACTGCTCACGCCCCCTAACACCGGCTTAAGCGGTATTCAATTTTCAGAACAAGTACAAAAATGAGTCATGCAGGAAACACCACATACAGAACAAACACTCGCCCGAACAGCAACACAAGGAAACAGCAAATGTACATAGGTAGAAAAAACAACAAGAGACGCACAAAGACAAAACAAACATACAATAGGAGGAAGATGGAAGTACCGCCTTGGAACGGTCAATGACAAAAGTCACCGGGGGTTTAAACCGGTTTATGGGCGCCCAACCTCACCCTTATTCCATCCCCATCCTAAAAGACAAACAGTGTAAATAGATGTACTGAAATTCATGATCTCGAAGGATCAGAAGGTATAACACTGAGACTGAAGTACGAGACGACGGTTTACTGCCGTCACACAAGCACTTAATACCTGCTGTTGTGAAGATTATAAATTCTGAAGGGAGGTGATCACCCGAAAGCAAAAATTGCAACACAAAAAAAAAGTGAAAACTGCAGACTCGGTTTTATTGAGTCTGTTCATGAGCAGTAATTGAAAGTGCAACATTGCTCACACCCCCTAGCACCGACTTAAGCGGTATTCAATTTTCAGAACAAGATGTACGGAAATTCATGATCTCGAAGGATCAGAAGGTATAACAACACTGAGAATGAAGTACGGGGCGACGTTTTACTGCCGCCATATAGATAGTAAGTAACCTTGAACACTCTACTGCCAAACCTTTGCAAACAGTGAGGATCCAGTGAGATTCCGAGTAACTCCAATCGCAGATTTAAGAGTGTGTGTGTATGGGGCGGGGGTGTTGAGTAAATTTCCCAAATGCTTAACAGTAAAGTACGCTCTTTCGCAACATGCATCACAAAGACACTAGTCTTTAAAAATATATCCCCCATATGAAATCTTGGATCCGTTCCTGAACTCGGCATGTCATCAGGGGCAAACTATGCAGACGAGAATTGATCGAAGGAAGACGGCCAATGGTTAAGGCTGCGAAGGAAAGGTGCACATTGTGGTTTTTCGTTTCTGTTTCTTCATGTTTTATTATTTTTTTATTTCCTGAGAATTAAAAACACTCAGAACAGGTGGGTGTAAATGCAACGTGAAATTCCTGCCACGTCTGTGAAATCTGTAACTACGGCAACAATACCTGACCATGATCTAATGACGTACAAGTCGCCTCAATCTCGCCCGTATCATAACCCTATACCTCGTGAATATTCGTGTTAGACAAATGACTGTTTGAATAATGATAAAGTGCATTTATTTCATGGCCCAGTATGACGGAGGTGACATTTAACCATGGCATAAACTTTTGAAACAGATCTACGATATATATAATAAGCAACCAAGGCAGACCCCAATCAGGCAGCCCAACAAGATTTGTTTGATCCTGGTCTGCCTTGTTTGCAACTGCGTGAAAAGAGTAGTGTTAAATAGCCTACACCGACGTCTTCGAGGATAGTGTGAAAGGAAAACACAAAATATGTACTACAGACGGCTGTACATGGCTGTTTTATATAATGAATGTAACACTTAATATATATTGATATTTGCACTACTGAACCTGCTAAAATTCGTTGACAGAAAATGACGTCATACAACTAGAATATGTGAAAAAAATTTGTATCAGATCCATTGAAACAGCTTTGAAGCAAGATCGAATGACTTAACAACGATTTAGGTATTTACAAAAAGGTCAGACAAAACAAACACTTACAATAACTGGGTTCGTTTTAAAGCACATCGTGATGAAGTTGTTAATTTGATTCGTAATTCAAAAAGGTTATAGTTTGAAAATTCAGTACCAAAATCTGAAATGGGATAATGCCTCTTTCAGAGTGGAAATTTCTCAACCCTTCGCTTGCTATTCACGTCAGTATACCTACCTGTAAATAGTGAAGACCCAGATGAGACAGCTCCTGCAGGAGCTGTCTCATCAGGGTCTGCACTATTTACAAGTTGATTGTGCAACCAGTGCACTCCACAGCAGTGGTTGCACAGCGAAATACGTGTACACAGTGAAGATATATGTAATATACAACAGGACATGGGTAAAGAAAGAGAAATGTATTTTAAAATTCAGCAAGCTTCATAACATATGAAAATAAAAGACAACTTACCCCTACACATGATGACAACGTGGCTGTTGAAACATATGGATAACTCAGACTGACTTAACTCGTTCCTTCATATAAACCAATGTTCACACATTTGCTATTAGAGACGACACAGATCAGACGGCTCCTCTATGCGGTGGCTGAACTGCGTCTACTCTGTTTGCTAATGGACTTTGACAGACCCGTTATAGATAAGATTTATTTCGGCAAGGAATGCATACATAGTCATTTAAAAAAAACATGTACAAAACATAACAAATATTACACATACATGTGAATAAATAAACTATGACATGCACACCCACACCGAGGATAACACAAAAAAGAGCTAACTCTTATTTCCATTGTGGTCCTCTGTGCTGGCGGCATAACATATAGAGGCAAATGCATCCATTTAACCTTTTTTTTTATTTTGCACTATATCTAATAAAAGTAAATTCCGTCACTAAAACGTAATTGTATATTCATATAAAATTAAGATACATTGATAGTATTATGTGAAATATAACTGTATATTAATATCCATTGATAATATATGCGATATATAACTTTGTGTTAATACTAAGATAATATCATCTTTAAAAATATATTATAAATATTATCATATATGAGCATCACAGATGGAAAAATAATGTGAAATCTATCACAGAACTTAAAATAACGTCATGTAACTGTAGTACCATGCGGACGATGCATAAATTTAACAACTTATAACTCTCATATAAAATGAATCCCCTATGTACAATGTATATAATAAAATGTTTTAACTAATAACTATGCTTCCAATGCCAAAATAAACTTGTAAATTGATTATTAAGACAAGTGTTTAAAAGCTTATAATTGGTCTTCCAGCCAGGTCTTTACAGCTGTTTTGAATACAGGCAACTTGTCAATCTGTGTACTATTAAAAGGTAACCTGTTCCAAAATGAGCAGCCTAAAATCCAAATCCAAAACTTTTCACGTTTGGTATGGCATAGGCACCTTTTTCGGCTAACCTAGTTTAATATGAGTGAACAGAATCCTGAAGAACAAAGTGTTCTCCCATGTAATCAGGTGATAAACCATGCTTAATCTAGAAAACATGACATAGAATAATCTGTTCTACACGTTTATCGACAGGAAGCCATTTAAGTGAATGAAAATGTTCTCGAACAATATGTGACATTACATCAAGGTCAAGAACATACCTGATCAACTTATTCTGAGTGTTTTGGAGCTTATTTTTCAACAGTTTTGGAAGACCATGATACCATATAGAACAGGCATAATCATAATGACACTGAATCAATGATGTAATAAGAAGTTTCTTTGTCTGCTCTGTGAGAAAATCTTTCTTACGGTATAAATATTTCAATCTAGCATCAGCTTTCTGTAGAATTGTGCGTGCCATTATTATCAAAAGACAAATTTTAATCTAGAGTTGCACCAACATACTTAATGGAGGATGTAGGTTTTATCACAGATTCATTACATGAGATATCTAAACTAGAATCTTACCGTGTCTTATATTTAGAACCAAATAATATGGATTCAGTTATACCTAAATGAAGAGACAACTTATTGTCTATCAACCATTGACTTACTAGATGAAGATCCTCTTTCAATGATGTTTATACATCACGCTTATTTTTAACTGCCACAAGAATACCAGAGTCATCTGCATACAACAGGGGATTATTTTTGACCACTGCAGACATGTCATTGACGTAAATTAGATATGAAAGAGGACCGAGTATGGAGCCTTGTGGGACTCCGCGTGATATAGATGCAGAAAATGAATGTGTTCCTGAAATAACCGCAAGCTGATGTCGGTTGGAGAGATATGATTGAATACAAATTAAAATAGCATCTCCTAGGCCAGATGCACTACGTTTCATCAGAAGAATTGAATGGTCGACTGTGTCAAATGCTTTTTGAAGATCTAAAAGAACCATACCTATCACATGGCCTTTGTCCATTTCCATTCTTATATAATCTGACAGATGAATCAAACATGTATCAGTAGAAAACCCACTTCTAAATCCAGACTGAAATATATATAACAATTTATTGTCCTTAAAGTATGACTCTACCTGATCATAAACTACTCTTTCAAATATTTTAGACACTACAGTTAATGTTGGAATAGGACGGTAGTTACCCACTGAGGTTTTGTCGTTTTTTCTTAAATAGGGACGACTCTAGCCAGCCTCAGATCATCGGGAATTATGCCTTGTAACAAAGACAAATTAATAACATGAGCAATAATGGTTGACCCATCTTTCAAAAAAATGTGAGGGAACGCCGTCAAGGCCAGTTGCTTTCTTGATACTCTAAAACCAATGAGAATTAACAACTATTTGGAAAACACCAAGTTTAGAATAAAAACTTGTGACGAAAGATTTACCAAATCTATTAACACAAGGCGGTAACTTTTCAGCATGCTTTGTGGCAATAGTTGTGTAGAATTTGTTAAAACAGACGGCTACCTTCCCTTTATCAAAACAAATATCACCATCAATATTAAGACACAAATTTGAACGTTTTGAAGACAAACATTTCTTTGAAGGTATACCAATATGTTTCGATATTTTCCAAAGTGACCCTGAGTCAGATTTATTTGCTTCCAGTGTTTCAGTAAAGATTTTTTTCTTGGCTTCATCAATAATTATGGAAAAATAGTCAAACAGGGAGAGCCACACATGAAATGACATCGCACCAGACACCATCAAACAAGAAACGGTATAGCCACAAGACAAAACATAACATGACGCATATCAAGACAAATAACATTAAACATTAAGCATATTAAATATCAAAGTTGACCATAGGCTGAAAGCAGGAGTACCGCCTTGGAACGGTCAGTAACTAAAATAAGCTACTAGGAGACTTAAACCTGGTTTACGGGTACCCAACCTCGTCCTTATCCCACTTTCACCAAAGTCAAAATGTAAATAAAATTCCCCCTCTGGACAACTTCACAACATTAATAACGATCTCTGCCTAAATGAAATGACTTTAAAATAAACGTTAGAGGTAAACAAGCGACGTCATCATTTAAATGACGTCATAATTCAAAAGTACGGGAAAACTATATGAAACACTTCTACATCGACATTTTAAATACTAGTGGATATTAAGTATGTACAACTGTTTTGTTTGAAATAGAATAAACTTGATATCGTAGACATCGTAGACATGTACTCGATGACTATTCAGAGGTCAGAGCAGCTGTGGAGAAGTCATTTGGGGTACGACAGAACTGGCAAAATACAAATATCTAATTTCCTCCCTCCGTAAACGGGTTTAGGAGGGAATCTTCATAGAGTATTTAGTCTTTTCCGTCGTCGCACAAGCAAAGAGGAAAACATAATGACCAACTGTAAAGGGGTCGATCACCAAGCATGTAGTGTGCTGCAATATAGAGGGGTCATATCCCTTTTTAATGAATTGTTTTATACGTTTGACAAAGTATCAAAATATGTGTGTCCTATAATTTTTTGAAGTTTGTAAATGACATCACCGTAAAACTATAATTACCGTAATACCATGTGTCTTATAACGTATGGATTTAAAAACATTAAAACTTTCCTGGGTACTGTCTTTTCTATATACATTAAAAGCTTTGTCCCGTTGGTTAATTGCCTGTAATATATTACAATCTATCCAAGGCTCCGTTCTTTGCTAATACGGATTTGTTTGATTGTAGCAATGCTGTCAACAATTGATAAAAGAAACATTTAAAATTTGTCCAAGCTTCATTAACACTGTCACTTAAAAGAAAACTATTCCAGTCTGCAGCTAACAAGTTGGCATGAAAATCTTCCTTGCAATAGTTTTTCATTGAGCGGATTGTTATATTGTTGTGAGATCCCATGAATGTTTCTTATGTTTCTAAAAATGCTACAATGTTCCACTTTCAATATTTTATTATAACTATTTTGTCCATGAGCATTCAGTGGGTATTGAATTTTGGAGTAAACATAGAACAGGGAAGTAGTTAATTACGGACCATTGTGCTTGCCGAACTGTCACTGAAAAGGTTTGAATCCAAAATCCGAAAACATAAGCATATATAATCCACAAACTGTGCCGGCAAGCACAAGTTTGTATTCCCAATCTTTCCTGTAACAAAATGTGCGGGAATAAATAGCTCTGTTATTAGAAGTGAGAAATGCATCATCTGTGTCTTCTTTCAAATCAGCAATAGGTCGTCAGAATACAAACACTACCCCTAATTATTACTACACTGGTTTCGAAAAGTAGTGTTGTCTGTTTGTCTCCTATGTATTTGTTGTGAGAGATTGAGAGTACCAAACAGCTATTTTCTAATCTCTATTTTAATCTCATCTATCTCATTTTTATCGCTTGGTGACCCATCACTTGATGCTGAAGAATCCTACATATTTTACCAAAACTTTTGAACCCACTCTAATTGATGTTATACTCGCTAATACTAAGAACCTTTTATGTAATACTACAGTTACAAACTGCTGCATCAGTGACTGCCACTGCTTTATTCTTACATGCATTAAATAACAGGTAAACCAGTATTAGAAGCTAAAGTTTTGTTTAGGAGCTAAAAATTGTTTGATAAAGATCTGTCTCAAGTACCATTTCACATGTTATATTTTTCACAATACAGATGACAAATACATCGTACTGGACTTTCGAAACAATTTTGAAAGATGTTATAGATTTTCATTCTCCAATGAAACAGAAGATCCCAAGAAAGGACCCACCACCTTACATGAATTATTATTATAGAAAACATAAGTTCATCATAACACATTCTTAAAAAACAGATCTAAAAGAAATTATGAATTATATAAAAAAAAACCTTAGAAATGAGAAGACCAAGATCATGCGGACTTCTATCCGACAGTACTTTGTAGAAAGATGTGGCGGTGGACCCAAATCTAAGGACTTCTGGTCAACTATAAAACCCTTTCTAACAAGCAAGCAGTTGAGTAAATCCAGTAGTGAAATTTTGTTAAATGAAAATGGGAGTCTAGTATCTGATCAATCTGCAGTATGTAATATATTAAACAACTTTTATGTGAACATTGCATAATACATATGTATATCTGGCAATACAGAAATGAATGAACATCATCCGAGTATTTGCAAAATTGCTACTGTAAACAATAGCACACAACGTTTTGGGTTTAAACCTGTAGAAGCTGAACAAATAAATAGATATCTGCAACAATTGAACGTAAAGAAGGCTACTCGAACTTACCCAATGCCTCCGAAAATATTGAAATATGCAGCCCAATCTCTCTCTCTATCTATCTGCTTTTGACTAAGCTATTAAATGACACAATATTAACCTCAACATTTCCTGAAATTCTTAAATTAGCTCAGGTAACTCCAGTTTTTAAGAAAGGATGCTCCTTAGAAGCCACAAACTACAGACCAGTCAGCATTCTTCCTGCCATGTCAAACATATTTGAGAAAATCATAGAAGATCAAATAAACTCACAGTTTGATAACATATACAATGACTATTTATCTGCTTTCAAACCTAGATATACCTGTCAGACAACCCTACAGCGCTTGATTGAGGATTAGAAAAACAAAACATTAGATGATAGGGATCATGTAGCAGCCATTTTGATGGACCTCTCCAAGCTTTTGATTGACTGCCACATGATCTGGTGATCCTTAAAATGAGGGCATATGGGCTGTTTGATGGCGCTTGCAAACTGCTTGGAAGTTGCCTTAGTGGCCGCAGGCAGAGAGTTAGAATCGCGCAAACCTACAGTGAAAGGGGTCCCCAGGGGTTTATTCTTGGGCCAACAAGTTTGAACATATTCCTAAATGAAATATTCTATTAAAGAAATCGTATATATTATTATGTTAATGACAATACTCTCTCATATAACCATCCAGATCCATCAATTCATACCACTGTATTGGAATCTGAAAGAAGTGAGAGTCTAATAGAGTGGTTCAGAATTAATCAGATGCAGGCAAACCTGAAACGTTCCATCCCATTGCTGTGGGCAAAAAGTCAAAAAACCATTGTTAATAGTTTAAATATCTGTAATAGCTCTATAGATTGTGATGAACATGTTACACTTCTTGGGGTAGAACGTGATTTCATGTTGAACTTTAACACCAATATAGGCACTACATGTAAAAAGGTAGTCAAACAACTGAATGTTCTGTTCAGACTCAGTACATTCCTGGATTTGAAGAACAGAACACTGGTGTATAAATCTTTTATTAGATCTAATTTCTATTTCTGTCCCTCGCATGGCACTTCTGCAGTCAATCAGATACAGAGAAACTGGAGAAACTCCAACACAGGGCCCTGAAAATAACTTTTAATGACATTTCCTCATACTATGAACAACGTTTGACCAGGGCTGGTATGCTAACTTTACACCTGAGTAGGATTAGAGGAATAGCCCTTGAAGCATTTAAGTGTTTACATAAAATATCCCCACCTTACCTACATAATCTTGCCAAATTTAGAAATACAGACTATTCTTTCAGTTTGAGCCACACAGTTGAAATCCCAACAGTGAGTACCTCAACTTATCAGTTATGGCAAGAGGTTTTTCAGGTTTAAGGCTGCCCAGCTGTGGAATGGCCTTCCTAAAGACACAAGGCAAGTAGAGAACTATACAAATTTCAAAAGGCTGATCCACACCTGGGTGGGCCCATCCTGCAAATGCTCCTTTTGTGCTGCCTAACCCTTTGTAGGTTTGCTTGTTAGTTTTACGTACTCCTCTGTTTTTCACAATTTATATACCCATGTCTTTTGCCTAGGCTTTAGTATATGTTTAGCTTTTAAACTTGCTAGATGCATGCTCCTTTTGTTTGCATTTATCTGTGTCCTGCTTGCATTTTGTTTAGATAGAACGTTTTGTTTTCGCCTGCATGCTATTCAGTATTGTCTAAATGTATTTGTTATCAAACTCTCTAGGACTTACACAGCAGACCGGGCTGGGAATGATCTAGCACGAGCCATCTTAACTCTTTCTACACTGGAAGTTGTTTTTAGGTATCTGAGACTTTTATGTATTTTTCCTCTTTGTATGGAAATTTGATTTTTATTTGAAACAAATAACCTCTTTATCTTAATTAGCAGAATAGCATCTTGTGATAGCAAATATGTGATAATTTTTAGTAATACTTGTGCTTTTGCAACTCTTATACCATATTACACACTCTAGATATGACATTTTAACAAATTCTTATGTGTTTTACCATTACTTATTTTTCTGATTTTAATTTTATAATGTGTTTTACCCATGCTTTGAAAACATATCTTTTAACTCCACAGGTTGATATGCTAAACTGCTATTGTCTTTGTTATATAGTCGGTAAATAGCTTATTGTAGCTGTTATGTGTTGTACAACCGACTCAAAATAAAGATTCTTGTATCTTGTATACACCAGCTAACCCATTTGTGTTTTTAAAGCAGTGCATGGATTCATCGTTGACAATCCAGAGCTACAGATAACGGTGCGTACTCAAATACTAAAATCGTCATTTCCCCCACACATTCCTATGTTGCAACCACGCTTTAGAATCGTCTCTTCGAGACGATTCTAAAGCGTGGTCACTACATAGGGTTTGGTGAAGAAATAAAGAAGTTAATTTATGCATCATATCTTGAGCTCTGGTTGACATTAAACACTCCTTAAACTTCTAACTACAAGTTCACTGAGACAGCCTTTTCCCCTTTTTTGCACCTATTCAAACGACCACTATCCTACATTCTGAGTTGTCTTTTTTTTCTTTTGATTTGCAAGAATTAGTTATGTTTCGGGACACTTACAAATTCCTCATATATTTGTATTATACAATAAAAGTATTTATGAACTAGTGTTGATGTTCTCTCAAAATCTTAAACTAATGTTATTCAACCATTTTTAATGCTTACATCCATTTGACTTATCAAAATTGATGAGGTTAAAATGTTAACAATTGAGATATGGTCCTGATCTAAACCCGGTCCATTTAATCCATAAATCCATGAGTATTCGTGTAAGAAGTAATGACAATTAATCATGTATACTAATTAACTTATAATGCATAAACACAGAAATATTAGCAAATGCAGGAACTGTAGAATCAGATATATATATACTATATAGTTCATAAGCAAACACGACAGACCCTGGTCAGACGGCGACAAAAGGATCTATCTATTATGGGTCTACTCTATTACCAAATCCGTTAAAAGGCATAAAAATAGAGTTAACCCTTCGCTTGCTATTCACGTCAATATACCTACCTGTAAATAGTGAAGACCCAGATGAGACAGCTCCTGTAGGAGCTGTCTCATCAGGGTCTGCACTATTTACAAATATTCTGAAAATGGGTGATACCTCGAAAGCAAAAGTAGAAATGCAAAAAGGGAAAATTGCAGACTGTTTTATTGAGTCTGTTCATGAGTAGTAATTAAAAGTGCAACACTACTCACGCCCCCAGCACCGGTTTAAGCAGTATTCAATTTTCAAAACTAATAACATCAAAACGTATGATTCCGAAGGACCAGAAAATATAACAAGACTGAGAATGAAGTACGGGGCGACTTTTTACGGCCGCAACACAAGCACTTACCAGTTAACACCTGCTGTTGTGAAGTACATATATTCTGAAAATGGGTGATCCCTCGAAAGCAAAAGTAGAAATGCAAAAAGAAAAAATTGCAGACTCGGTTTTATTGAGTCAGTTCATGAGTAGTAATTAAAAGTGCAACACTATTCACGCCCCCTAGGACCGGCTTAAGCAGTATTCAATTTTCAAAACTAATAACATCAAAACTTGATCGTGCAACCAGTGCCCTCCACAGCAGTGATTGCACAGCGAAATACTTGTACACAGTGAAGATATATGTAATTATACAACAGGGCATGGGTAAAGAAGTAGAAATGTATTTTACAATTCAGCAAGAGAAGGGTTAAAGGCAAATCTGTAGAGTTAAAGGTTGCCCTTTTGAATGAGGGAGCCTTCACGAGTTCATTGGCATTTGCAATTAATTTCCACACAATCCTCTTAAACAATTAACACTGCATAAACCCTAAATATTGTAGTATACAATTATACAAATACGCATATGTCAGTGACACTGATACATTCACTTAGTCCAACACTGGGCATCAACCGTGTGGCAAAACAATTGCTTATGTTTTCGTCTAGATCACGTTGGTATCATTTAAATGTCAATTCACCGAAGGTGGTCGAAGGATGAGAAAATGGGCGCTGTATCATTGCACCCGGGTTCTCAGGACATTTCTGGAGTAAAGTTCTTCTTTTAATGCATTTAACAAATTCGACCAAATAATACCAGATTTCATTTTATTATAAAGTACATGTAAAGACATACATACACAACCGCCAACGCATTTATCTCCCCTAATCGCTACACTGAAGAGATTACCGCACGTAGTGACAAGGGAGATCACTGTGAGGAGTTTGGTACATACATTGTGTCAATAACTGACTACTAACTTTTGTTGTTGTCAACGCCAGGGCGGGAAACACGCATGTGTTGTCGTAGCTGTCTGTTAAGTTGATTCTCCCGCCATATGTTTCCGCCTTTCTTGGTCGAGACAGAAACTAAAGATGTAGACAAGTTGGCTTCCTTTAAAACGCAAGCCAAGGAGAAGCCAACAGCTGTTATAATATGAATAGGAGAATCATTTAAAAGTGAATATTAATTGTAGGTTGGCATAAAACGGTAAAGATTTATAGAAAGAATGGTCGTGTGTTAGGTACACGTAGTTGAAAGCGTAAATCAGAACAAAAGTAATTGTAGAAGATATACATGTACTGGATTAAGCTTGCACTAGTATGTATAGAGTTACGTGTGGTTGGGTGATATGGGAACAAATTTCTTAATGGGAATTATGAAATTGAAGCAGACCCTGAGGGCCAAGATGATCCTTAATCGCTCACCTGATCACCATAGATTTAAGATTATAGCTGGGTAGCCCCGGGACAGGGTCAATATTGACCTAAGAGACAATATTTGAAAAATGTTGGTAGTGGATCATGAGCAGTGGTTCTGGAGAACAAGATTTCATGAAGATTCAGCTAAAAATGTGACCTCTAGGGTGTTCACAAAGTTCTACTATATGACCTAGTGACCTAGTTTTTTTTACCCCAAATGACCCTTTAGGAGTTTTAAAGTCATATCCGGTGTTTCTCTCACATAACAAATATGACTTGCTTTCTAGACTTTCCTCCTTATCTATATGTTCATTAAAAGAAATTGACGAGCAAGCCGATAAAATTATTTTTCGATCAGATCCTCTCATAGGAACGGCTAGTTTGATACAAAGCTTTACTCTACATGTTCTCAGACCGCACATCGACAAATTATCTGAACACCAAAGATTCTTCTTGAAAATTCCTTTTATTAATAAAGGTATTGATTTTATTGACCTCCAAAGTATTTTTAGAGACAAAAATGTAATTGACACTATTCCTAAATACTTTAAAAATACAGAACCACCTATCATTTGCTACAAATATAACAAACCCATCAGAAATACAATTTTCAACTATAATAAAATTGTGGCCGACCTTAATATTAATGATAATATTCCTGATAATTGAGATTGCGCCACCTCAAAATTTTGCTATTCTCCGGCTGGTCATGTGATTACTGGTAATTTTGAGATAATTAAAGATAAACGTCTACGATCTCTTTTGAATAAAGGTCCCAAATATAGAATACCATCCTTGATAGATTTTAACTCTTGTCGAGTTCAGATTGCGGAGGCTTTACAAAATTTTAGTATTAAATGGTGTCGAAGAGAACATGTTGAGTCTAATGCCCTTTCTTGTTGGAAAAAACTAATTTTTGATATAATAGATAAACGCATTTCCTTTTACAGCTCTAATAAACACCTTCTTCCACCTAAACCTAGAACTTCATTTAGACATCTTAAAAAGGGTTTACAGGATTTCCATTCAAAATACGTTTTTGTTCCTGCTGATAAGGCATCAAATAATGTGATTATTATTTGACGATTACATTATATCGATGTCTTGAAACAGGAAATTATTAATACCAAGTCATACATTTCAGTTACCACTGACGAAAAGACCATCATTTCAGACCATGTCAAAAAGTGTGAACAATTTGGAACCGATATTAAAATTACACAACATAAACTTCCTACTATGTATTGGTTACCAAAACTACATAAAAAACCATATAAAGCGCGTTTCATTGCAAATTCTAGTTCATGTACAACTACTAAATTGTCTATACTTTTGACTTCTTGTTTAACGAAGGTAAAGGAACATGTAAAATTTTACTGTGATAAGACTTATGAAAATTCTGGAATAAATCTCTTCTGGTCTATTAAGAACTCTTCAGAAGTCTTAAACAAACTTAAGAACAAAAGGTATCTTGCATCCACTGTAAGCACGTACGATTTTTCTACTCTGTACACAACTCTTCCTCATATTTTAATTAAGGATAAGCTTACTAACTTGATCCAGAAAGTATTTGCCCGAGAAAGAACATCATTCTTGGCATGTAATGCTGAAAAAGCTTTCTTTACTGACGAGCAAATGAAATATTACACCAATTGGACTTGCTCAGAAGTTTGCGAAGCACTAACCTTTCTTTTGGATAACATATTTGTACGTTATGGGAATGCTATATACCGTCAGGTAATTGGTATTCCCATGGGTACGAATTGTGCACCACTTGTCGCAGATTTGTTTTTGTACTGCTATGAGAGAGATTTCATGTTGAGTTTGAATCCTCAAACACAAGAAGATGTTATAAAAGCCTTCAATGAAACTTGTCGATATTTGGATGATATTTTTAACTTAGATAACCCTTTCTTTGATGCTCTGATTCCTACAATTTATCCTAAAGAACTCAAATTGAATAAAGCTAACCCGTCCGACAATTATGCAGCGTTTCTTGACCTAGACCTTAAAATTAATAATGGAATGATTTCTTCTAAAATATATGACAAAAGAGATGATTTTGATTTTAATATTGTAAATTTTCCTCATCTTGACGGGGATGTTCCCCGTGCTCCATCTTACGGGGTTTATATATCTCAACTTATGCGTTTTGCTAGAGCTTGTTCATCTATTGACGATTTTAACAGTCGAAATCTCATTTTAACTGATAAACTGCTTAAACAAGGATATAGATACCATAAACTAAGAAAAATTTTCTCTAAATTTTACTATCGAAATCTCTCGCTTATTGGCAAGTACAAATGTAATCTCAAGGTACTTTTGCGACACGGTATTTCACATCCGGAATTTTATGGTGATGTGATTTACAAACTTCGTAAAATTATTGGACATACCCATTTTCTCACTTTGTTCATCAAATATATAAAACAATTCATTAAAAAGGGATATGATCCTGTATTACTACAACATACTGCATGTTTGGTTGTGAACCCTTTTACAGTTGGCAATCACGCTGGCCTCTTTGCATGTACGCCGACAAGAAAGGTTTAGTACTCTATGAAGGCGACCTCTTAAATCCAGAAATGGAAGGAGAACGTCGGATATCTGTACTATTTCATTTTTGTCGTACCCTTTATTACTTTTCTACAGTTACTCTGTTTGCAGCTCAATCATTGAGTACAATAGCGATAGGTGGATACAGTATTTTCAATAAAATGTTTTTTTGTTATACATGCACTTTACCACTGTATTTGCTGTCGCGGTTGTTGTAGATTAGTCGGAGAGGGGATACGTTTATTTACACTGTTTGTCTTTTAGGATGGGGATGGAATAAGGGTGAGGTTGGGCGCCCATAAACCGGTTTAAACCCCCGGTGACTTTTGTCACTGACCGTTCCAAGGCGGTACTTCCATCTTCCTCCTATTGTATGTTTGTTTTGTCTTTGTGCGTCTCTTGTTGTTTTTTCTACCTATGTACATTTGCTGTTTCCTTGTGTTGCTGTTCGGGCGAGTGTTTGTTCTGTATGTGGTGTTTCCTGCATGACTCATTTTTGTACTTTCATATCCGGTACAGGCCGAATATTAGGAATTGTTATGCTTTATTTAGTTGAAACATGAGCACTAATTCAGTGAAGAGTCATACTGTGATTAGGCAGCCATTCCATAACTTTAACCTTAAGGTTTTATGAGATAATAGGAGTTTTAACGTCATATCCGGAGTGTCTCCCTCACAACGAATATGACTGTCATATCAGGTGGAGATAAATTCGATTATAACTACTTATTACGCACTGTGTTTTAAATTTTAAATATTGCAAATAATAAATCTAGACAACATTAGTCGATCAGCTCGATAAAAGATTTTTCTAATGAAAAGTAATGCTTTTGTGGCCGATTTTGGGCTGCAAATTTCATAGCCGCGGATATGAGAAGCATATCGGTCATATCCGGTGTTTAGACAGTGTTTATCTATGTAATTCGAGATAGTTAGCAGACCAGATTGACCTACTTTCGTTTTCAGTACGATTGCTTTGTGTAAAGACGCTACCAGAACACTAAGTGTGCATTGAAATCCTTGATTAAAAGTGTCAACACGAAAAAACAATCGTGGTGTCAAGAAACCCTTGATGCAACTTACCCCTACACTAAAGCATCATCTGTGAAATTATATGTTCATCACTCATGAATCAAGAAACAACAAAGAATTTCATTTCACTGATAATATAATTTAGGCAGATTCTGAAGTTACATATCAATTATTAATATGCAATAAGCATATGTTCAAATAAGTCAATTGACGGCTGTCAAATATATAATCGCTACAATTAATATCATGGAAAATATGACAATGATTAACATAACGTTTGCACATTATAAATAATCATTACATAATATTCATCATGAAGCAGGGAGGGTGCGGGCGGGCAAAATAAAAAAATTTCAACGTGTAACTTCGTCGTCAAATACAGAATGACGAGAAAAAGAATTCATGCCATGAATATTCAGCGCCAAAACTCAACAGCCAACGAGAATAAGGCAACAATATAATAACCAATGATTTGACATGTGTACATTTGGTAACCTAACAACCGGCGAGAACCAATCAGAATGAGAGTTACAAAACAACTCGTTCAGACTGCAATGGTTCCTGCTTCTAAAAGCAAACACTGTTGGAGAGACCTTGAGGGTCTCTCCAATAAAAACTTACCTTTTACAATCGAAATATTTGCTGTAAAAGTGATGTTTTAGCATGCTTAATAATAGTTTAATGATTATGATTTATTGAGTATGTTTGAAACATCAAACCACTTGTTTTTCCTTTCAAATGGGGATAAAGAATCTTAGGCAGTAAATTCTGAAGGGAGGTGATCCCCCGAGATCAAAAATTGCAACACAAAAAGAGAAAATTGCAGACTCGGTTTTATTGAGTCTGTTCATGAACAGTAATTGAAAGACCAACACTGCTCACGCCCCTAGCACCGGCTTAAGCGGTCTTCAATTTTCAGAACAATAAGTACTGAAATTCATGATCTCGAAGGATCAGAAGGTATAACAACACTGAGAATGAAGTACGGGGCGACGTTTTACGGCCGCCACACAAGCACTTAACACCTGCTGTTCTGAAGGGAGGTGATCCCCCGAGAAGTATTATTCAACATTAAAGATTGACTTTGATCTCAAACCTGATCTTAATCATGCTTTACTCCTTTAATATGTATGTAAGCGATAATGACATCATGAATATTAATTAGCCGAATATTTATAATGGCATGAACATGGGAATATTCTTCCATGATAGAAATTGTATAATCATATCTAAATAAATTCATATGCAATCAGTGTAAATCCTGATCAGATGAGTACCGTCTGATCTAGGTCTGCTCTGTTTGTTGCTAAGGCGTTTAAAAGGTATATTTATGGAGTAACGGGTTGCCCCTTTGAATGCGGGAACATCAACGAATGTTTTGGATGTTTCCAAACAATATGTGTGTCTGTCAAAGTCATCTAAATATTTCATACTGCAGAGACTCTGCAGTTAAACACTGACGGACAATTCCAAAATAAATGCTCAGCAACTAAGGGGTTTAACCTTATTGTACGGAGCTAGGTAGATGAGAGCTTGTAAATGTTGTCATGTGACTTCATATAAACCTATCTGTTTCAAATATCAGGAGGATCAGCATCGCATTGTTTAATTAAACATTCTGGTATGATATAACTAGAACTATCACTAAAGGTGATGAATACCCCCACATGGCAGCTTTGATTGCGAATCCAAGTTTGTGACACCACCTATCCATGTAACAGGACTAAAACACATAAATACTCAAAGTTAAAGGAGAGATAATTCTGTAATGCTTGCAACAAACATATGAACACTTTAAAAATGAAGGAGGATTTGTGACACGAAATCCCCATGTTTCATGCCAAACTGAAAATGTTCGCGCTGGTCCGATTTTGCAGAATGACACTGGTTCTTTTTTGTCCATTTCAAGGCCAGGTTTTAAGTTCAAGGTCACAGAGACCTGAATATCTACTACCCAATATGTATTGACACAACCGGTTTGGTAATGCTAGATAAGAAAATATAGGATATATGCTCCGGACAAGACTTGAAATTTGTGTCTTGCACATCTACTACTCCTGAGTAACATTTATGCCAAGTATCAAGTAAATCAGGTTGAAAGTGAAGGAGGAGTTCGCCGTACAATATTTTGCCTGCCAATTTTAAGACCAATTTCAAGGCCAAAGGTCAAGGTCACAGAGATTTGAAATTTGTGTCTTGCACATCTACTACGCCTAAGTAACATTTATGCCAAGTATCAAGTGAATCAGGTTGAAAGTGAAGGAGGAGTTCAAAGTACAAGATTTTGCCTGCCAATTTCAAGACCAATTTCAAGGACAAAGGTCAAGGTCAAGGTCACAGAGACCTGAAATTTGTGTCTTGCACATATGCTACTCCTGAGTAACATTAATGCCAAGTATCAAATGAATCAGGCTGAAATTGAAGGATGAGTTCAAAGTACACGATTTTGCCTGCCAATTTCAAGACCAATTTCAAGGACAAAGGTCAAGATTAAGGTCACAGAGACCTGAAATTTGTGTATTGCACATCTACTACTCCTGAGTAACAATTATGCCAAGTATCAAGTAAATCAGGTTGAAAGTGAAGGAGGAGTTCGCCGTACAATATTTTGCCTGCCAATTTTAAGACCAATTTCAAGGTCAAAGGTCAAGGTCACAGAGATTTGAAATTTGTGTCTTGCACATCTACTACGCCTAAGTAACATTTATGCCAAGTATCAAGTGAATCAGGTTGAAAGTGAAGGAGGAGTTCAAAGTACAAGATTTTGCCTGCCAATTTCAAGACCAATTTCAAGGACAAAGGTCAAGGTCAAGATCACAGAGACCTGAAATTTGTGTCTTGCACATATACTACTCCTGAGTAACATTTATGCCAAGTATCAAGTGAATCAGGTTGAAATTGAAGGAGGAATTCAAAGTACAAGATTTTGCCCGCCAATTTCAAGACCAATTTCAAGGTCAAAGTCACAGAGACCTGAAATTTGTGTCTTGCACATATACTACTCCTGAGTAACATTTATGCCAAGTATCAAGTGAATCAGGTTGAAATTGAAGGAGGAATTCAAAGTACAAGATTTTGCCTGCCAATTTCAAGACAAATTTCAAGGTCAAAGGTCAAGGTCAAGGTCACAGAGACCTGAAATTTGTGTCTTGCACATCTACTACACCTGAGTAACATTTATGCCAAGTATCAAATGAATCAGGTTGAAACTGAATGAGGAGTTCAAAGTACAAGCTTTTGCGAACAGACCAACGACCGACGACCGACGTCCAACGACCGACGACCGACCAACCGACGGGCTGATTCCAGTATACCCTCCTCAAACTCTGTTTGTGGGGATATAAATACAGTAAAACCAGTCTACAGCGACTCTCCAAAGGTTTTAAGGGTCTTAAAACAGATAGTTACTTAATGCATAATGCAGGATGAAATTTGTACAGAAAGCTAATCTAGGAGTGTTCCATATTTCTTTCGTCTAGCAATAAGCAACCACGTGACCTTCTATACGGTGACACCCCAAAATATGGTCGCTATATAAGCCTGTTCTATTGTATGTACTCTTGCAAGATTTTGAGTTCGGTCTGAGTGCATGCCCTTCATGTAGCTCCAATGGTCAAAACAAGTCAGAAATTGCTGTACATATGCAGCAAAGTGAATAAGTGCTGCGGCAAAACAAAGCTTACCATTTAATGTAAAGCTAATTATTTGCTTAATAAGTACAGTAGAACCTCTCTAATGCGACCACTTAATGAATAAACATGGGTGTCTTTATAAGCAGGTGGTTGCTTAATGCAGAACAAAAGTAATGCAGAGAGCTTTCTGCATTACTTTTGTCCTGCATTAATTATACATCATTTAGGTGGTCGCATTAGCGGGGTTTTACTGTATTAAATGATATTTTGACTGAATTGTAAAGTGTTTATTACTTGTGCATTGAAAGTACATGTAAAGTAGTTTTAAACAGTATTGACACTGATAAAATATCATTTTTATTTTGAGTATACTAGTATACGAAAGGCTAGTCTTCTGGTGCTGATATGAATGAATTATGCTAGGACGTACAGTGAACCCTCGTTACAACGGAGGTGTTTGTTTCCAGACATTTTGCTGGTATATCGAGGTTGCCGTTTGAACGAGTTTAAATATGAAAGGTACCATGTGGCCAGTTTTAAACTAATGCCAACAGGTGGTCGCTTAATGCAGAACACAAGAAGTGCACAAAGCTCCCTGTGGGAGCTTTTTGCACTTCTTGTGTTCTGCATTAAGCGATCATCTGTCTTATTGACATTGCACCTAAATATTCAGTGGTTGTTTCAAAGACTTAACGGTAATTTTGTTTCAATGCATACTGCCGATATAACCAGGGTGCCATTGTAACGAAAGCCGGTATAATGAGGGTTCACTGTAATACGAATAGCAAAAGTAGGGTATAGAAAAGGAACAGCAAAGTTAATGTCTTTATTTTAAAAAAGCTTCTAAATAGTATACAATAGAAAAGAAACATTTTTGGCATTGATAGCATAATTGAAACTACTAAGTAAATAGCAATGAGGAACATTAAAAATCGTGGTTCCTTTTATTTGAAAACCTTTATTTTATTCTTGATGCACATGTCGACCATGTAAAAATTGGCATTGGGTTAAATGAATAAATTATACGGATGAATTTAATTTTGTGAAAGGAAATAAGAACCTATCCTTCTTTAGTAGCAAATGGAAATAAACAATTAATGTTCCTCATTACAGCGTGTGCAAAATCAAGAATGATTAACCTTTTCTCCGTTTATCTATACAGAGATGAATAGTTTATTGAGTAAATCATTTGGTAAAATAGAAAAACTAAATTTCAGTGACATTAGGAGTGTTAACTGAGATGTACAGTATTTTAATATAAGTATATTTACATGTAGCAGACGAAGAATAAAACAGCTTCTTTAGGACCTTTCACATCTGAGTTTTCTCTGCAAATATATTTAAATGTATATGTGGGAGAAAATGTTGCAAACAAACATTTGTAACAATCTAATCTACAAAAAGAAAGCATGTAACATATGTTTTTACAAAGCAGTGAAAACAAAAGAGCAGTGTAATATACAAGACCTTTTACAAGTAAACAACTCAAAAACCTCTAATGAGATTATAGAAATAAGTAAATAATTTAATCTTCTCAAAACCAAGTAACTTTTATTTCCAATGCAAATATTTTTGACACCGAAATATGAATGATTTTACTAGGAACTACGGATACTTTACAGACATTGTTCTGATATGAGAGCTCACAAAGTATGCCCTAATGAACTTAATAGTCAAGCTATCATGACCAAAATGACAGATGTACAGGTTCATATCATATTGAATAAGTATTGTCCATTTGGTATTACTAATGCTTAGTCCAGATTCCTCCAAGAAACATTTGTCAAAATTCTCTGATATATCGGTCATGTGATCATGCCCAAAAATCACAGGTGCTCAATGTCATATGATGACAAAGAAATATACAAAGCTTGAGAAAGATTCATAGAAATATGACCGGGTAATGCTCCGAACAAAATCGGACAGATCTATGAACGGACAGACAGACTGATGAACAGACAGAGTGATTGCAGTATATACCCCTCAACTAGTTGAAAAGGGGGGGGATAATAAAAGTTAAAACTGTGGGAACAAACATCAGTATTTTGCATGTAATTTAAAAACGAATTGCACATAGATCATTGTGGTTGAATGGTTTCTGGGTCGTTATTCTCGCACCGCTTTCCAAATAGTAATGTACAGTTCATAAAAAATGGAATTAATGTTAATCCCTGTGTCAATGAATAATATTTCAATGAAGTCCAGACCTTCTTTGCTGAAGGAATCGATGACCGAATGCCCAAATACGTCATGGCGACTCGGGGGTATATATGGGGATATACACGCACACGCAGTTAGTTCCGTGCATCAGATTTTAACTGATGCAAAATACTTTACCTTTTCAGACAATATATCTATATTGTGCCATATTTTGCTATGCATGTACTTATATGTGTACATATGCATTTTAGCACCTTGACAAATAGAACAGACCAAGATTTGACACTACTGTAGGATCAGTCTGATCAGGGTATGCTCTGTTTGCTTATGAAATAAAAATATCAGATATATTTTATCATGTCACTATACGAGTATAGTTCAAGCATTACTATTTGTTCCTTATCTATTTGCTCTGTATATTTCTTGCTAGGTTGGTATGTTTGCTCATTCATATATGTTCGGTATACTTATTGTTTGATAAACTTGTGTTTTCTTATTTGTTTCGTATCACAATAAAATTCCAATTTCAAAATGAACCAAGTTTTGTTTTGTAAATTCTATGCCTTCACTATTTCCACAACTTTGTAAGTCAAATTAAACAGGATACTTACTGATATTATTCCCCATACTCGACAACCATAATACGGCATATACTGGTGTTGAAAGCCTATTTATCATCTAATCAAAAACATATATCGATTGATTTTAATTCAGCGTATATTGGTACGTTCCGTTCAATCATATCACAATAGCCATTTATATACATTTGAATGCAAATTGGTTGGATTAAATTTTGCGTAAAATGGCTATATTTTATAATGAGGACGAAACGACCAAGCCCGAAACGGATTGAGACCGAATCGTTCATAACAAATAAATTCTTTCGGGCAGACGGTAAAAATGTTTCTCCATTGCCAAAAAAGTAGGTCACGCGAAGCCATCACATACTCTGTGCTGCGGGCTACCCGCAACACAACTATGTAGAAAGTGTTGTTGTTGTTCTTTTCATTGAATATATTGCTGATATAGTCAAACAACTAGGTCTGACGTGTCAAATGTCAGCCGGGTCCATTGTTTAGGGAGAGCAGCATTCCGCATGTTCTCGGACCATTTTTTAAACGGCCGGGTTTAATATATTAGATAAAACTAAAGGCAGATTTATTGTCAGCAGTGTAGCGCAGTAAGTAAACACTAGGTAATCAGAAGGCATTGCGAGAGTAGTGTTTTATTAAGCGTGAGTTCGAATCCCGCATTGACCTTAAAAAAAAATATTCTTGAGTGAATAGTAAAGCATTATTTTAATTCATACTGTATAATTATACTGACCATTTAATCACATGTTCGTCAATGTACTATTCGCGTTGAGGACATTGAAATGACATATTTGGCATCAGACATTATTATAGATGAAATCATAGAACACTTCAGACCTGGCATGATAATTAAGTTGACGAATACGAGACGGACACTGCCAGTGAGGGAGAAATTATTTTTTTTATTGAAATGAATTGCAGTAAAACGTACGTCTATGAACCGATCACTCAGTAAAGACGAAAGTGAGCTTTTTAGACAGTTGGCTGCTTAATACAGAACAAAATCAATACAAACTGCTCTTAAGCGAGCTTTCTGCATTGCCCTTTTCCTAAATTATGCTGCCGCCTGCCTTAAAGGCCAACAATGGCTTATTTTTGGGTGTCCGGTTTAGAGATATTTCATGGTAGCTATATAACAATGAAAATATATGCTGTTTAAATGAAATCGGAAATTAAATGGCAAAAATCAATCAAAATATAATACTAAGTCATTTTAGAATCCTTAATATCTTTTTAGCAAAATAAAAATGTTTTAGGTTGATGCGAGACTCGAACCCGCGTTTAATAAAATGATCCCTACCATATGCTTCCTCATGGTCCTACGACTTATCCACTGCGCTGTTTCCGATAACTAATCCGCTTATTGTTTGTACCTCTAACTAAATATTTTCTTTTAAAAATGACACTTGGATGTCCGATATGCTGATCTCTCTTATAAATGGACTCGGCGAACCCGTAACCCGTCAGACCTAGTTGTTTGACTATATGAACGCCAAATTTTATTGTGTTTGACGTATAAGTAATCGTTTCAAGGCTGTCAGCGGCTCGCATTCAGGGGCGAGGTCGTGTCCGACTAACGGATTTTGGCCATTTTTCTCATGTTTCTGGTGCCGTGTTAAGTTTATCACTAATTTGACCGGGACTTTTTTTTGCATATTCGAATAAAACAATGTTTTTCTTACGTAATAGCTTTTTATCTGATCGAAATCGATGCATTTCTTGCAGTGTTTAAAGTAGAGGAGTGGGCAATTTGGCTCTTTTGAAGTCGGATCCCTTCTTTTTATATTTACATATACTGACTCAAACGTGTCCCCTGTGCTTTATACAGCTAATTTTAATACCCTTGTGTACATAATGTGTATTTAGAGTGTACGGTAGAAGCCCTCTAAAGCAATCACTTAATGAATAGAATAAAGCTTGTGTCTGTTTAACTGTACCGCCATTTTGTTATGCAAGTGATGCCGTCAGTATTCCAATCCATATGACGTGATTAACACGTGATCTGGTGAATACGAGTAGTGTCGTAAGAGATACTGACACCATTGATATTTAATAGCTGTGTTATTAAAACACGTTACCAGTACAGGCTATCACTTTAAACCTTTCCTCCATAAATACGCCTTTCTACGCCTCTGTAATAACCACTAATTGAAACCATTTTGATAAATAGAGCATTTGCTCCAATAGGAGCAAATGCTCTATTTATCACAATGGTTTCAAAATACAAAATTCTAAATTTTTACTTTTCTCTAGTAAATGCTCCTTTTTGGGTAGATTCGTTCAAAGAGGTTGAGTCTACAAATAGCCTATGGAGGAATGGGTTAAATGTTCATTAGGGACAGGACTAGTTTAATTAAGTATTACTGTATTAATATCCAGTCTAATTTTGTATAGTTGCATAATAGTTAAAATTGCAAATCTGGGCGGTAACGGAAACTTTAGAATCGGAAATAGAAACTTTAGAGTCGGGTCTATATTATTTCATAAGCAAACAGATCCAGTTTCAGTTTATTTCAAAATTATACGCTTTATGCAAGAAGCATTACATCTAAATATAGTATACAGTAAACTGGATCATAAGCAAACAGAGAATACTGAGTGCAAAGGTGCAACAGTCGTCTCTATATGAGGAAAACGGTTAACATATACATGCGTGCGTGCATACGTTTGCGTGCGCAAATGAGGTGTTTGGTATTTTGTTTGTTTGCGGTCGTTTCTGCTCACTGTGGGCTAATTGGACGCCCCCCAGAGAAGGGGGAGAATACAGAGAAATCCGGGCGTGATGCCCTACTCTTCTAGTCGACAGATTTTTCTCTGGTTTTTTAGATGCCCAGCGTAAAGCACTGATACACCGAACCTTGGTTTATAGTCTCGCCCGAAGGACTTGTTCCGACGGGGATCGAACCCAGGACCCCTGGTATTGTAGTCGAACGCATTAACTACACGCCAACATCCGCCGGTATGTGGTAGAATTTACTGACAAATGAGAGGGTTACAAGTAACAATAATAAAATAAATACGCCTTTCTACGCCTCTGTAATAAAATATTGTTGAAACCATTGTGATAAATAGAGCATTTGCTCCAATAGGAACAAATGCTCTATCTATCACAATGGTTTCAAACTACAAAATTATAAAAGTTTCCTTTTCTTTAGTTAATGCTCCTTTTCGGTAGATTTGTTCAAAGTGGTTGGATCTAAAAATAGCCTATGATGTAATAGGTTAAATTGCAATCAATTTAAAAACCGAGATCAGCCTTTGGTCAGTGGCTGCATTGTTACAGTCAATTTAAAACCGAGACCATCCTCTGGTCAGTGTCTGGATTGTTACAGTCAATTTAAAAACCAAGTCCAGTCTCTGGTCAGTGTCTGCATTGTTACAGTCAATTTAAAACCGAGACCAGCCTCTGGTCAGTGTCTGCATTGTTACAGTCAATTTAAAACCGAGACCAACTCTGGTCAGTTTCTGCATTGTTACATTCAATTTAAAACCGAGACCAACTCTGGTCAGTGTCTGCATTGTTACAGTCAATTTAAAACCGAGACCAGCCTCTGGTCAGTGTCTGGATTGTTACAGTCAATTTAAAAACCGAGTCCAGTCTCTGGTCAGTGTCTGCATTATTACAGTCAATTTAAAACCGAGACCAGCCTCTGGTCAGTGTCGAGACCAGCCTCTGGTCAGTCGCTGCATTGTTTGACACTCATTTGAATATGTAATAACTTGTCCTTAATTTGTCCATACAACATAAACCTTGATCATACACCTCATCTGAGTCCTATACTTTTTGCAATGAAATAAGATCTTTTTTCTCCGAGAGCGTCTTAATTGTTATGTCTAATTGTTATTACAGTTGTTATTCAGAGAAATAGATTCCCAGAAAATAGGAATCGCTTTAACCTCTCCTGTCCTACTGTAGGGTTGACCTTTATGTCGCTATTTGCGACTAGATACAGTACAACCCCTCTAATGCGACCACTTAATGAAGCATGGGTGTCTTTATAAGTAGGTGGTTGCTTAATGCAGGAAAAAAGTAATGCAGAAAGCTCTTTTAGGAGCTTTCTATATTACTTTTGTCCTGCATGAAGCTACCACCTGCATCTAGCACCCAGAATTATACCTCTTTTAGGTGGTCGCATTAGCGGGGTTATACTGTATTTGCAAAGACTGGCACATATTACTCAGGATCAAAGCTGCTTGACCCTCAGTCAAGATTTTCTAGATATATTGTAGCTGTATCTAATCGGAAGTAAGTAAAGATGTAACGAAATGATGAGTGAGATCATTCTCAAGTATCGGATTGACCAATCAGTTGCTTGAGAACATGGCCTGGTTTATATCGGGACAAGGGTTAGAATACCGACTCAATAGAGTTGATATCTTGAACAAAAAACCTTCATCGGTGTGGGTTCGAATCCCGTGTCTGGGCATATGGATTTTTCATGTGATGAAGCCTTCCAGTTAACGTGCGATAGACCGGTAGTTCTACTTAGATGTTCTTCTGTGCACGAAACAATGCTCCTGGGTCTTCCTCCACCTGTAATTAGCTGGACGACATGATATGAATGTAATACGGTTAATACGACGAAAAACCTTATAAAACAAACAAATATCTTGAAAAGTGATTGCATTTTCGGTCAAAATGAGACATACAACCGCTCGGTGTCTCAGCAGCATATCTGTTTGTGCAAATCCTTTAGTGAGACATGTAAAGAAGTTGAATAAACATAGAATTTACTCTGAATAGAAGCAGATGCCTGACATGCCTTTGCAAACAGAGTACATCCAGATCAGACAGCTCCTGTTGGGACCGTCTGATCTGGGTCTGCACAGTTTGCTTATTGAATGGTATAAATTTGATATTATGCCATGACTAACAATTCTTTTGTTCATAATTATGCAAAACTAAAAAATGTTCTAAACAATATTTATGAAGTTATGGATTCTAATATATAAATATTTATGAAGTAGAGGGTTCAACTGTCTTTCGCAGATCTTCAAATAGCATTGGTACTCACTAAGGACATAAAAATAATCACAGTGCTTTGGTTTGATTTTGTTGCTCAAAGCAATTCACCAGCACTTGTTTGATAACAATGATTGAGTAGTTTCCTGGTTTACTACTTAAATACTTTCGTGTAAAACCTTGTAGCTAATGAATATTCGAATAAAGAAATAATGACGATTGCAATATCAATAAATGACACGTGAAATGGAGAATATTTGACCATGACAATCAAACAGAGCCGATCCTGATCAGACAGTTCCCATAGAAGCTGTCTGAGTTTGGTTTATTATGCTTGTAATACAGGAATAAGCGTTTGTGACTAGTAAAGAGATGACCGGGTTGTCTACAGACCGTGTTCTCTAATTATTATATGATATTTCTCTCTACAAAAAACTTTGCGTCCTACGGTTATTTTGATGACACAGAGCCATTTGTGTTTTATCAGGATCAACCCTGTTTGATACTTATATCATTATATCGCCCGCAGCTCGAAATAGGTTAAAGCACTTGTTTCTTGGCAAGTGCCCGTGCAAATTGCCTATTAACGGTCTATTTCCATTTCTTGGTATATATATAGTAACATCTGAGTTAAATTTAGAATTGCCTTAATAGCTTTCTTATTACAGGCGTCTTCTCTAGCTGTTTGATGTTTTGGGGGTTTAGCGCAAAGGATTCAAACTGTTTGCTTATTTTCCACTAACCGCAGAAATTACTGTAAAACCCCTCTAAACCGGAATTCTAGTAGAAAAGAATTTAGATACTTTTAGGCGGGTAGCTACTTAATGCAGGGTGAAAGCCATGTTGACAGCTTCTCTAGGAAGCGTGTTTCAGTAAGGTGACGTTGCAGGGTTTAATCTTAACCCTTCGCTTGCTATTCACGTCAATATACCTACCTGTAAATAGTGAAGACCCAGATGCGACAGCTCCTGCAGGAGATGTCTCATTAGGGTCTGCACTATTTACAAATTGACTGTGCAACCAGTGCACTCCACAGCAGTGATTGCACAGCGAAATACTTGTACACAGTGAAGATATATGTAATTATACAACAGGGCATGGGTAAAGAAGGAGAAATGTATTTTAAAATTCAGCAGGCGAAGGGTTAAAATGAAATCCATCATGGATTTTATAATGGATTAAATGCAGTACATTTTATATCTCTCTAACACGACAGCCGAGAGAGGTGTATTCTGGATGTTAAAAGGGTAGGTGATACCTTAGTACAGGACAAAAGTTATGCTGAAAGCTCCCAAAAGAGTTGTCTGTATTACATTTGCTATGAATTAAGCATTCACCTGTTTTTGAATATGTCTGTGTATTTAATACGTTGTAGCTTTAGAGATTCCACTGTATAATATTAAGTGTTTAACCCTGAACACCATGACTACACATACGTCTTTTACGCCTTTTCACACCCTTTTACGCCCTTTTACACAGTAATTTTATGTCTTTGTTGCGTCTCTTTACGATTCTTAATGACTGTTACGTCGTTTACACCATTCTATACCTTTTAAGCTTTTACGTTTTAGACTAGAAAAGATTAGACCCAGATCAGATGGCTCTTGTAGGAGCCGTCAGGTCATTACATGTATCTACTCTGTTTATTTGTGAATTGATATAAATGCGGCTTTGTAGTTTCTGTCACAGCAAAACTTTCTCTGTGAGCCGTCTGAATTTTTGTACATGAAATAAAAGAGATCTTATTCTACAATTTCTGCCATGATAAAAAAGAAAACCCGTTTCCGCTGTGTTATAAAAGTCTAGCTATTTAATTTGCATGATGTCATTAATCATTGTTATCACGAAAGCACGATGTATACGTCACCGCACATGGCCCATCTTAGAAGATATGGTAGGAGTCCAACTATCGTCACAGTTCTAACGCGTCACAGTTCTAACGCCTTACCCCATAGTCAAACTATCGTCACAGTTCTAACCCTTTACCCCACTGTGAAAAATATTACACCTACTCAAGGTTTGCTTTGGTTCAATTATGACTGCTTCTATTTCGATGTAACGTTTGAGAAACTATTGGCCGAGTCTCATACAACATGGATCCTGATCAGACGTCGCGTTATTCGGTGTCTCATCTGGATCCAAACTCGATCCAAACTGTTTGCACAGATATAATACGCGAGTCGGGTCGTGAAAAACGGGATAGGAGTTAATTAACAGACAGTTACTCCTAGATGCATTTATTAGTACATGAAAATGAGTAATTGTGAAAATACATAAAACGATCCATTTTCACATTGATTATCAAGTATGTGTCAACAGACTGTGTGAACATTCGTCATATCTGCGTGAACCTTTCTACAAAGTACAAGCATTCAAAACTTTAATTCTTTCGCTGTCAAATATTGTCGCCTCCAGCGCTTTTCGTTTCATTTTCTCTTATTTCTATATTACCACAGTGTCAAGCGGTCTAGATCCTGATGAGAGGCAAATCGTTTCAGTGTCTCATCTGTTTCCAAACTGTTTGCAAATGTTATCATAGCGACCACATAATAAATAAACACAGTGATTTATAATAGAGCGTGATTGCTTAATGACATACATGTAATGCACATGGCACCTAGAAGAGCTTTCTGCACAACATCGTCTTTCTTTAGGCTACCACTTGTCTTAACCCTTCGTTTGCTGAATTTTAAAATACATTTCTCCTTCTTTACCATGCCCTGTTGTATAATTACATATATCTTCACTGTGTACAGGTATTTCGCTGTGCAATCACTGCTGTGGAGTGCACTGATTGCACAATCAACTTGTAAATAGTGCAGACCCTGATGAGACATCTCCTGCAGGAGCTGTCTCATCTTGGTCTTCACTATTTACAGGTAGGTATATTGACGTGAATAGCAAGCGAAGGGTTAAAACCAAACTATTAAACCTGTTTGGATGGTCGCACAAGACAGGTTAACTGTAAACCTTATTTGCTATAGGCTACAGTATGCGATAATTTAGGTAATCCGTTGCTGTTACAGACTAGAATATGCGATAATTTGTAATTATATTATGCAATAATATGTGTAGAACATACCAGCGTGTGCGATAATTTGTGTTTTTGTGTAGTTGTTACAAACTAGACTTTTCGATATCTTGGGTTATGTCTAGTTGTTACAGACTAGAATATGCGATTATTTGGGTTCTGAGTAGTTGTTACAGACTAAAATATGCGATATTGTCGGTTATTTGTAGTTGATTAAAATGTTTTATTGTGCGATAACTTTATGTGTAGTTGTTGCAGACTAGAGTATGCGATAATTTTGGTTATGTGTAGTTGCCACAGACGAACGTGTGCGATAATTTGGGTTGTGTGTAGTTGTTAACGACTAGAATATTCGATAATTTGGGTAATGTGTAGTTGTAACAGACTAGACTGTTCGATTCGATTGGTTATGTCTAGTTGTTACAGACTAGAATATGCGATACTTTAGGTTATGTCTAGTTGTGACATGCTAAAATAATGTGTTTAATATGCGATATCTTAGGTTATGTGTAATTATTTGTTACAGAATTGAATATGCGATAATTTGGGTTTTGTGTAGTTGTTACAGACCAGCGTATGCGATAACTTGGTTTATGTGTAGTTGTTACAGACTAGAATATGCCATAATTTGGGTTATGTGTAGTTGTTACAGACTAGCGTGTGCGATACTTTAGGTTATGTGTAGTTCTTACAGACTAGCGTGTGCAATAACCTGTGTTACGTGTAGTTGTTACAGACTAGCGTGTGCGATAATGTGGGTTATGTGTAGTTGTTACAGACTAGCGTGTGCTATAATTTTGGTTATGTATAATTGTAACAGACTAGCGTGTGCGATAACCTGTGTTATGTGTAGTTGTTACAGACTAGCGTGTGCGATAACCTGTGTTATGTGTAGTTGTTACAGACTAGCGTGTGCGATAACCTTGGTTATGTTTAGTTGTTACAGACTAGCGTGTGCGATAAGACCATGCGTGTGTTACCTACTGTCGTTAATCTGAACTTACTGTAAAACGACATTTCAGAAGACGAACCTGTCCCTAATCCCGTGATTTATCGTCAAAACGTTTGTGAACACGCAGCCGGGGGATTTGCGCGTTTGTTCTGTTTGACGGAATGTTTAAAATGTAGACCACGTGACTTAGTTTTCACCGAGGGTCAAGTTCAGTAGGACTTTCCTATGTTAGTGTTTTTGGTAGATAGGGAACATATTTGTTATGCTTAAATCACAAAGTTTGACAAGTTTAAAGTAGTAGTAGTAGTAGTTTATTCAATTCCTCCAAGTTTGGAGATCAGTAACATATATACAGGTAACAGTGTAAAAAGAATAAATATGAGTGTAATATGAACCTTGCATTTGTGCAGTAACTGTTCAGAGTCACATCATGACATATTAATGTACAAAATGGTACACAATAGATTCTTACATACATTAACCTGTCAATCGAATCAATAACATATACAAATGTGTATGATACATTCCCGTATCTTTGAGCCCATTCCCTGCTGAACGCGACTTCACTGGTATTTTGCAATCAGTTTAGATCCAGATAAGACGTCACATAGTGAGGCGTCTGATTTGGATCCAACCTGCCTGACACTTGTCTTCGGTGTCCAACAATCTGAAAATCACCATTTGCAGACGACAATTTATAATTTCAAATGTACAGGTTGGCGTCATTAACCACGTGACAATAGACACCCGAGAATCTCCATCGAAACGAAAGAAGGAGAAGTAAAGCAGGTATCTATGGTTTCACGAACGAAGAGTGAAGTACATGTAGCTCATATGACTGATACCCAGGTGTACACATAGTTATGCCCGTAATCGACGAAACGACATAACATCTAAAGTGGACGAAATACAATGCACCCGTGTATACCTCTCCAACGAAACGAAAGTAGGAGTAGTAATACAGGTACGACTACCAAACGGTTGAGTACTAGGCCAGTTCAGAGAAACCTGTGTTAAATAGACACTCAAAATCAGACGGAATAGGAATCTAGCCTACAGAAAGGTGTCAGCCTAATACAGGACAAGTGTAGTGCTGGAAGCTCCTTAAGCCGGTTCCTGCACCACACATGTCCCGACCCAAGCAGTAACCTTCACCCTGAGATTTCAATGCCTCTTCATCCACCGGCTACTTAATACAGATTCCGCTGTACATAGCACGCACAGAATATATACACTGGCTGACATTACAACCAGTTTCGATCCAGATCTGACGACACTTGCATCTGATCAGGGTCAAAACCGTTTGACATTCGCACTAGTATGTCTTCAATTAATATCCAAACCGAGGGTCAAGTTCAGTAGGACTTTCCTATGTTAGTGTTTTTGGTAGATAGGGAACATATATGTTATGCTTAAATCACAAAGTTTGACAAGTTTAAAGTCGGCATTAAATCCGTATTTCGTTATGGTTTGGGACTTTTAACACAAATGCTGTGGTCTTATTGCAAAGCAAATGATATTCGTTTCGTATTTTAACCCTATACCCTATGAATATTCATATATTCATGACGGACTACATCCATTATGCACTAATGGAATGAATTGTTTTACATTGTTATATAAAACAAATTAACTATGCCATATAGTATAGAATATAAGATATATAGGCAAACAAGCAGACCTTTATCAGACGGCTCCTGCAGGACCCGTGTGATCTGTAACTCTTCAAGGTACAATGAAATCTCTCTAAACAAGATTTTCAGTAAAGAAGAATTCAGATCGTGTAGACAGATGACAGTGTAATACAGGGAGAATGTCATACGTAAATCTCTTTGGGAGTTTTCTGTCTGACTTTCACCTGCCTTATGCAGGTGCCTATTATAAAGACCGACAGTGATTCTAATTTGGAATTTCAGTTTAGAGGCATTTCGTCCTATCCCAGTCAGGCTATCGTAGACTGGGCTAATTGGTACAGCTCATATAAACCATTCACACATTAGCAATGTCCAAATTAACAATTATAGCCGGTCAAGCCCGCCAGAGAGATTCAGAGATCAAGGGAATTATGCAGGAATGTTTCAGAGTAATAGGTCTAGTGAATTATTTTCGGCCATTTGTTATCGATTGGTCAGCTGAGAGTTGATAATTCGAACTATATATATCCTCCAGTTTGACGAAAGTAGTAACTAAAATGGCTAAGATAAGACGGAAATGGCTTTTATTAGGAAATAATTTGAATATTTATGTGTTCCATCATTCATGAAATATGTTCGGCACTTAATGGTCGATATTGATCAAGTTAACTCTGTCTAAGATCTAAGGTCACTTAAGTTGTGTCTTTTCTTAATATCATGATTTTATGCATACAAGCGTAGCACCGCATACCATAGATTTCATTTCAGTTACAAATCAATCCGACAGTATGGGTTAGGCACGGCAGATAATATTAGCTTAACCGTAGAAAAATTTGCATAATGTTAGTGGGTTGAGTCTTTGTATTTATGCTCCGCCCAATTTCTGATTGGCATACCTTCAGAGTCTCCAACCACGGTCGGTCAGACATGTAAGAAGATAGCTCCGTGGGAGAAAGTCCCCCATAACAGGGACAAAGAATACGAGAGTATGAATGTTAAGTTTTACCAGTGACCTTGTGATCCGGCAGTGTACCCCCCAAAGTCTGCCCCAGTAGAAGACTGAATGCTTGTAAACCCAGGGGTTCTCATTCATGTTAGAAAATCGGTGCAAGGTCATTGTCTCTTAATTGTAACAGTAAACCCCAATGTTATAAAAAAACTGTTACAAAACAATACAAGGAAAAATTGTTGTTTTTTTCAATAAGTATTGACCATTGTATCAATTATAACATACAGTAGGCCCTGTCTATAGCTACCACAGAATAAATAAACATGGGCGAATATATGAGCAGGTGGTTGCTTAATGCAGGACGAAAGTAATGCAGAAAGCTCTTAGAGGAGCTTTCTGCATTACTTTCGTCCTGCATTAAGCAACCACCTGTCATAAAACCCCATATATAGACATATATTGGATGGTCGCTTAAGACAGATTCTATTGTATACATAAACACGTACTATATACATGTATTATCTGTTTATGTTCAAGTACATATTTGTTACATATGTAATTATTTATACCATTATTGCTTCTCCTGTTCGGTCTTGAAACCTTGTAACAAATAGTTGAATACCGAGATCTCTGACTTTACAAAAAAAAGTAAAGAATACGCTTATTCTCAACAAAAACCTGTAAAGAAATTGATTAAAAAGAAAAACCAACCCTGACTTTTTAATTTCATTTCCCTTACTTGAACAATAACATTTTTATACAAAAACCACCCAAATGAATTCCAATTCTTGGTCTGTAACGATATACTTCATGAATATACATGTAAGAAATAATGACAGAATGAATGTTAACCCTTCGCTTGCTGAATTTTAAAATACATTTCTCCTTCTTTACCCATGCCCTGCTGTATAATTACATATATCTTCACCGTGTACAAGTATTGCACTGTGCAATCACTGCTGTGGAGTGCACTGGTTGCACAATCAATTTGTAAATAGTGCAGACCCTGATGAGACAGCTCCTGCAGGAGCTGTCTCATCTGGGTCTTCACTATTTACAGGTAGGTATATTGACGTGAATAGCAAGCGGAGGGTTAATTAGATGAGAGTTTTATATTGACATATGAACACATCAAATATTGGCCATAGCAGAAGCTATTGAATGAGACCTATTTCCGCATTCCTTAAGTAAACAGATCAGTCCATATCAAACAGTTCCTGATGGATCTACATTGTTGGCAAAAGCTCTAAAAGTGTATCTATGCAGTAAATATGACAGCGTATTGCACAATGAAAATTATGTAAAATACTTTCTGCAAATACATGTTTTCATCATTGAGCAGCCACCTTCTTAACCCTTTACTCCATGAATATGCATGTAAGAAATAATGACATCATGAATATTAATTATATTAGATGTTGTAAAAGCACATGTATACGGGAATCTTTGACCACAGTAGAAACTGTAGAATCATATCTATAGTATGTCATAAGCAAACAGGGCAGTCTAATCTGGGTATACTCTGTTTGCAAAGTCGTAGAAAGGCGTACTTATTGAGTAAAGTATTTAAGCGTGTGCTGTTTGTAACGTTGGCTGTGATTTATCATATACCTGGTGAATATTAAAAATAATGTCTGTATAAATATTACACACCAGTATCCATGCTTATAAAACTTTTAGTTGAGCCTTAGTTCGTTCTCAAGTTTTTGATTGGTCAGATTTGAGCCTTAGGCTCACATTTGAGCCTTAGGCTCAAATCTGACCAATCAAAAGCTTGAGAACGAACTCAGGCTCAACTAAAAAGCTTTATAAGCATGGCCCTGATGTTTTATACTGGCATATGAACGAGGGACTTGTTTTACCATAGTGGACACTGTAGAGGCACATCTATATAAATCAACAAACAAACAGAGCAGATCCTGATCCTGATCATACGGCTCCTACTAGGGCAGTCTGATCCAGGTCTACTCTGTTTGCAAATGCGTCATATGGCGCTTCTGTTACGTATTGGTTGACAACAGGCAACAGGGCCTGCCAACAGGGCCTGCCAACAGGGCCTTACAACAGGGCCTTACATCAGAGCCTGACAACAGGACGTACAACAGTGCCTTACAACAGGGTCTTACAACAGGGCCTGACAACAGGGCCTTACAACAGGGCCTGACAACAGGGTCTGACAACAGGGCCTTAAAACAGGGTCTTACAACAGGGCCTGACAACAAAACCTGACAACGGGCCTGGCAACAGGCCTTTCAACAGGATCTGACAACAGGGTCTGACAACAGGGCCTTATAACAGGGCCTGACAACAAATCCTGACAACGGGCCTGGCAACAGGCCTTACAACAGGGCCTGACAACAGGGCCTTACAAAAGGGCCTGACAACATGGCCTGACAATAGGCCTTACAACAGGGCCTGACAACAGGGTCTGACAACAGGGCCTGGAAATCGTTTAACCTAAACCTATGAATACGGGAAACACATACACTGACATTTGCAAAAAGCGTAGACCCAGATCTGCTGGCCCTCTTATCAGGGTCTGCACTGTTTGTCATTCAAAATCATCTGGCAAGTTTAAGTATTCCTTACTGAGTCGACTCTATAGTTAAATATTGATGGGCTATTTCACTTTGAAAATGCACCATTAAAAGCGTTAATACCAAAAATACTAAAGCAATAGGAGTTTACGGAATGCATGAAACGGAAGAATTCGTTCAGGAAGGAAAACAACATGTTTGTGTTCATTTTTTCTTGCAGTCAGACCGTCGACATTCCGACAGCGTATTGCTTTGCCTTGACCTCAACTAAAACACGGAGCCTATGTTCAAAGTTAGTTTTGTTCAATTCTTTCAGTAACGTAAACAAAACACTTTCAATGGTTGGATTTCGTCCGAACGTTCTTGAATAGAAACAATCCATTATAAACTTTTGCCTGCTAATTAAAGTCGAATTCGAACAAATTTATCTGTTTGATTCTTCTATTAGTCTTAAAATGTGTGGATCTGATGTGAAGCCGAGTTACTCGGCGTCTTAACTGGATCCAAACTGTTTGTAAAGGTTGTAGAAAATGCCCTACACTCGTGGAAAGATTTACAAATCTTGCTATCAGCGAGATCGGCGTGTGTCGCACGTGTTACCCATATGTACCCCAGTGTACTGGGTATTCGCGATATTGCATGTCCCGACAATTGTCTGCAGGTGAAAATCCACAAAAATGTTTGTCGCCATAAAAACAGAGACCCCCTACAGGTCGTGTTAACATTGGCATGAGATATGACTTTGAGAAACCCAGCTATCGCACCCAACTAAGCGTGTAAACGGTGGTATTAAATGTCTTAATAATTGAAACATTGCATGCAGTAATTTTGCTGTAATGAAAGTAATGGTTGACCTTAATGAGACAGCGCCGTGGGTGGAATTTCTCATAGAATGCTTAATTGGCGGTAATTGTGCTCATCCAATGCAAACGACGAGAAAATCGAAGATAAAAACATACAATAAAATGCCACAAAACGGAAGAACGGGTTAACAAGATGACTTGCAGTCTTTCCAAACAGTCATGCTGACTTTGTAAGAAAGCTTGCCTTTCAGAGTTTGCTGTGTTTAACCCTTTCCCTCATATAATCGTATTTTCATGCATTTGCAATCAGAGTATACCTAGATCGGACGGCTTTTATAGGGACCATCTGATCAGGGTCTGCTCTGTTTGCTTGTGGAATTATAATAGACCCGACTTTACAGTTTTCTACCAAAACAATCCTCTCTACAAAGGCAGTTATAAAACTTCAGCTAATGAATATTCATGATGTCATTCTTTCTTCCCTGAAAACTGAACAGGGAAGGGATTAAATGCCGTTTTCTAGCGCTGTCGTATATAGCTTTATAACCCTTCGCTTGCTGAATTTTAAAATACATTACCCATGTCCTGTTGTATAATTACATATATCTTCGCTGTGTACACGTATTGCGCTGTACAATCACTGCTGTGGAGTGCACTGGTTGCACAACCAACTTGTAAATAGTGCAGACCCTGATAAGACAGCTCCCCCAGGAGCTGTCTCATCTGGGTCTTCACTATTTACAGGTAGGTATATTGACGTGAATAGCAAGCGAAGGGTTAATGTGATGATATGCAGTACCTTTCGTTGTTGGATATTCGTAATGACATCAACAATAATTATTGGCGGTTGTTTTATAATTGCATATCTAAACATAGCTTTTTGGCATTGCAAGTAACTGTAGAGTCAGATCTATTATACTTACATAAGCAAAAAGAGCAGGTCCTGGTCAGACGGATTCTACAGGAGCCGCCTGATCGTGGCGTACTCTGTTTGCCAAGGCGTGAAAAGCGTTTATATGAGGGAACGGGTTAACAACCTAATTTTGATTTTAAATCCTTACTCCATAAATTCGCTTTTTAACGCCTTTGCAAACAGAATAGACCCAGATCAGACAGCTTCTGTAGAAACCGTCTGATCAGGTCCTGCCCTGTTTGCTTAGAATTATATAAGTCAGATTCTACAGTAGTTTATGTCATGCCGAAACTTTCCTGGTTTCATATATGTCATTATAAAAGTCATCCAGTTGATATACATGGTGTTATTTGTTTCATGAATATCCATGGGTTAACTCTTTTGGCGCCAAATTTAAAAGTGTCGTCTGCAATATTAATTTCATATTAGATATAATTCTAAACTAAATAATAAAGGTATATTAGTAAAACATTTGTTTTAAAAACTTGTATGCTTGGGATACATTTTTTTACAGAAAACAGTGAAGTTCCAGGTCAGATGCCGCCTTGAAAAGGCAGCATCTGACCTGGGACTGCACTGTTTTCAACGGTGCCAACAGGCGACATTGGCGCCGAAAGAGTTAAAACAAATCGTGGAATTCACTGAAAAAAGACTATGTAACATTAGTCTCTACATAGTGTGTATAGTTAGACCGCCATATTAATATACGGTCCTACATGACCTTGACATGCATGAACAGTTGTTTTTTTCAGTCGTGAACTGTGAATAGTACTGACCCTTACCAGTACTGACTGAGATTGTATCTTTTACTCTGTGAATATTCATATATGAAATAATGACTAGGATTATTAATTAGCTGATGTCTTTGTGTTAGCAACTTAGCACGGGAACATGATAATGTTTACCATGTCACAATCTGTAGAAATATATCTATGCTATTTCCAAAACAAACAGAGCAGATCCTATTCAGGCGGCTCTTGCTGGGTATACTCTGTTTGCATATCTAGTTCATGTAAAATGTTAAGGACATTGAACTATTCCTTAACCCTTCGCTTGCTGAATTTTGAAATACATTTCTCCTTTTTTACTCATGCCCTGTTGTTTAATTACATATATCTTCACCGTGTACAAGTATTTCGCTGTGTAATCACGGCTGTGGAGTGCACTGGATGCACAATCAACTTGTAAATAGTGTAGACCCTGATGAGACAGCTCCTGCAGGAGCTGTCTCATCTGGGTCTTCACTATATACAGGTAGGTATATTGACGTGAATAGCAAGCGAAGGGTTAAAACAATAACAAAACTTGACAGGGCACGTGGCGTTCTACATAACCCTATAAATAAGCACTAATCAACTGTTTGTTCAAGGTTATTGCACATAATCATTCCATGTCACCAGCTACAATGCACCCCCACGTAGCTACACGCGAACAATACAGTCAAACCTCTTTGGTCTACACTTTTAGCCCTTTATGTGTTCAACATACATGTAAGAAATAATGACAACAAGAATATTTAGTAGCTTAATTTTTAAAATGAATAATGTTCACGGGAATGTTTTGTTTCGACACAAACTGTAGAATCATATTTATATTATATCATAAGCAAACAGAGCAGACCCTGGTCAGACGATCTTCTTATCTGGGTATTCTCTCTTTGCAAATGCGCGAAAAAGCGTTTGTATGAAGGAAAGGGATAAACCAGTAGCAATGTCGGTTTTAATGTTTGCGGTAGCTTAATTCATGAACAACGTCATAGAGAGAACTTACTACGAAACTTTCTACGTGACATTCGCCCTGAATTAAGCATCCATCTGTCTAAAACATCTAAATTCTTCTTTACTGAAAATCTGGTCTAGAGATGGTTTACTGTATATAAATCTATTTGCCAAAATACCGACTAAAACAATTGAGAGATTGGCGCATTTATGGCGGCGACACAGACAGGTCACGTGATCACATTATTGATTAATACGAGTCTTTATCGTAATTAATTTAATAACGATAAGAATTTTATGACACGAAAATAGCTTCTTCTGGCAGAATATTGTATTTGTTGATAATGGGATAAAAACAAACTGACCTCGTGAGAAAACAGTTCGGATATTGGCAACAAAGGCGTCGTTTCAATGCTGGTTTTAGCCTTGCGACAGATGAATGCACCTTTGTTATTTACCGACAGTATAGACCTAGAAGAATCGCCTAGACGGAGACCTAGCACGCCTACTTGAAAATCTTTAGTATTTGCTTTATTGTATTATCATTTCAACTCTGCCACAGCCGAAGTCGCCGAAGAGCGACTTGGCTTGACAGGGCTTGCTGCAAAAGAGGAGAATAATTATGTACAAATTATGTACAGTAAAACCCCGCTAATGCGACCACTTAATAAACAGCCACTGGCGTCATTTAAAGCAGGTGGTTGCTTAATGCAGGACGAAAGTTATGCAGAAAGCTCCTATAGGAGCTTTCTGCATAACTTTCGTCCTGCATTAAGCTACCACCTGCCTCTGCCGCCCAGAATTATGCCCATTTTTGGTGGTCGCATTAGAGGGGTTTTACTGTAATTACAATGACAAACCGTGTAGTACAGATGAGGCACCGAGCAACTATGAAACTGCTTGTACTGATAGTTGAAACGTTTTATACGCTACTGACTAAGTGTCAAACAGCTTGGGTCCTGTTAAGTACTGGGGAAATGAAACTGAAGAAACCTGGAGCAATACGATCATCTCAGCAAACGGCGCGTTCATTTGGCCGCCGCGAAAAGATGAATTAATCAGGTATTTCCAGTCTAAGATTCGATAATGATCCTAATCAGACCTCGTGTCTGAGATACAGCCTTTGATCTTGGTCTACGCTGGTTACAAACCTCCTTGTTGTTAATGTGCTCCAGTGTTGCTTGTTTGAATATCTTTTTTGTCGCAAAATAAAGTCAGTCTACTAAGATTATCGTTTGCATCAGGGGTGTTTTTGAATTTCGTTTCAAAGTACATGTACATATGCATATATAACCTGAATGTCATACAATATAGACTCTGATGAGACACACAGTTATTCAGGGTCTCATCTGGATCCACACTGTTTGCAGCGACAATTGCATACAGTAAAACCCCTCTAATGCGACCTCCTGAAAGACGTATAATTATGGGTGGTTGAGGCAGGTGGTAGCTTAATGCAGGACAAAAGTAATGCAGAAAGCTCCTGGGGAGCTTTCTGCATTACTTTTGTCCTGCATTAAGCAACCATCTGCTTATAAAGACAACCATGTTAATTTATTCAGTGGTCGCATTAGAAGGGTTCTGCTGTATTCGACAATGGCATAGGTAGGGATAATTTTAGTTTTTTTTTATCAAACCGAACATTTATTAATAAGAGCAATAAGTACGTGTCAAACGAGGTGGTATGCTAAATATTTGATTGTATTGTGCTTGTAGTATGTGTGCTCATAGATATCTAATGTAATAGATATTGAAGATTGACACGATACGCATGCATTACAATACACGGAGCGGTTTGTTATCTTTTATTTCTTACAGACTGGGGTCGCCTGAAACGTCTTATTTGTTTTCCTGACACGATCAAAAAGGTCGATTGTTTATGAACATATTCTCTCTGTCTCTTCGTCTGCCCGTCACCCAACCATCAGTCTACCTGCCCTCCCCTCTACCCTATGCAACTCCCGACTCCACCTTTCACGTTATCGTATGCTTTGTCCCTATCTCTATATCTATTTAATGCCTTCCTGGTGATTTCGCTCTCTCTTTCTCGCTCTCTCTCTCCCTCTCTCTCTCTCTCTCTCTCTCTCTATCTCTCTCTCCCTCCCTACTACTGACATCCTCCGCTTGTTTCAATCTGTGCTCTGTCTGTCTGTCAATCTCCCCTTGTACCATCCCTTCTCTAAAGACATCATGCATTACCATACCATCCATACGCTTTACTCTAAAAACATGTTATTTCACTCGTAATCTTTATTGAATATCAACCCTTTTCCTGCTCAGAACAACCTGACTGGCACTCGCAAAGAGCTTTGATCCAAATGGGAGACCGAGTAACTCGGCGTCTCGTCAGGATCCAAGCTGTTTGACACTGATGGAGACCGAGTAACTCGGTGTCTCATCAGGATCCAAGCTGTTTGACACTGAGGGATACCGAGTGACCCGGCGTCTCGTCAGGACTAAGCTGTTTGACGCTGAATCAGTAGTCAATAAAACGTTTTCACGAATTGGAAGTATGTAAATAGTATCCGGCATTACTCCATGAATATTAATGTCAGAAATAATGACATCATGACTATTAATTAGTTTAATGTCAGAAATAATGACATCATGACTATTAATTAGTTTATCTTTGTTTATAATGGAGCATAAACACAGGCAGTTTGGACACAGCAGAGACTGTAGAGTAATATCTACAGTAAAACTTCGATTATCCGAACACTAAAATACGTATTATTATCGATTTTTGAGACAGGTGGCAGCTTAATGCATGGTGAAAGTCATGCAGAAAGCTCCTCTAGGAGCTTTCTGCATGACTTTCACCATGCATTACGCAGCCACCTGCCTAAAAGGGTCTAAATTCTTCTATACCGAAAATTCGAATAATCGAGGTTTTACTGTATATAATTTCATAAGCAAACAGAGCAGATCCTGATCAGATGGTTCATATAGGAGCCATCTGATCTGAGTCTGTTCTGTTTTTTAAAGACGTAGGAAAGCGTATATATATATATCGAGTATATGGAGTATATGGTTATAGCGGATCAGAGTCGGAGCTGATATCTTATACCAATAACATTTGAAAACAATGTAATACAGGCAAACCAACTAACTTTTCTTTCTCCTTTAAAGTACAGTAAACCCCCTCTGCATCCCCATTCTTAACCTGATTTTAGTAAACTAAGAATGTAGATGTTTTCAGGCAGGTGGTCTGATTTTACTGTACATGTAGCGTGTAAATACGTCAGGACAAAGCTCACACTGGATAATACTTAGTTAAAGTATATTTTGACTATCATGATGTCACAAACATTGTCTTTCAACGGTGCAAATACAGAATTACCTGTCTTAGCCATTTTCCTCATACAAACCCATTATTACACCGAGACCGAGGCCGAGATCAGAGGGCTCCAGTTAGAGAGGTCTGATCGGGGTCGGCACTGCTCGTTTGTAAAATTATATACATGTAGATATGATCAGTCTCTACTGCTAAGGCAATAACTTTCTTTATGTTTCATTTATCATACTTATTCTAGATCATCAAATAAGGCAGAGTGACGCCGCATAGACGTATCGAATAGACGTGACCGGTTTCGTCTATGCGGTGATTTGCAACGCATTTACAGGGTCCCGTCTATGCGGCGAAAATGCACACTTGCGTCGCATAGACGATACCAAATACATACAATCTAATGATGATGATGACGATGATGATGATGATGATGATGGTGATGATGATGATGATGGTAATAATAATAAGGGGCTTAATGTAATGCTATTTAACAAAACCAAAGCAACACTCATAATTATGTTGCAGTGAATGGTGCACTTAATAATAATTTCATTTGATTATTTTTCAATCACAATTATTTTGTTTGATGATTCTTTTTGCTATTTTTACTAAAACGCTTAAACAAATTTCTGTAATGTTTGGCTACTACAGGTAAAGTACTTATGGAGCACTGTGTGCAACAAAATCGGTATGCAATGATTACACCCCATTGACTAAGTCGGGCACCATAACTCTGTCTTAAATGGTGTGATTAAAAAGAAAACTAAGGTGTACCATTTCACATGCAAGAGAATATTTGTGTAAAGTTCGTTGACTCTGTCTGAAGTAGTAGTGGTGCTATGCTCGCTGCAAGATTATACGGTACAGACAAAATCAATTATGACAAGTCAAGGGCCGTTATGCTGTCTATAAGGCAAAGATATGAAAACGAAAAACAAGATTTACAATTTCGAATTCAAATGAAGATAAGTTAAGTGACTATCTGTTAGGTTGTTGAGGAGTTACTGTGGCTATAAGATCATATTATATAAGATAATATTGTGTATAAGATCTCCCTTTTGACTTAGTCGATGGCTATAACTCTGTCTGAACACATGTTCACAACTTTGCATTTCAACAAACATTCGTGTAAAGGTTTGAGACTCCTTTTCTCAAATAGAAAAGCAGCTACGCTAGAATAACATTTTGAGACGTACGGACGAACGGACAGGTAAGAAGAAATTTCACCCCTATAGAGGTAAGGCCCTTAAAATGCCACCGAAGCCAGCACAACAACAAACAACACTACTGCCACCGCCGCCACCACCGGCGCCGTCGTCGTCGTCGTCGTCGTCATCATCATCATCATCATCATCAGCATCATCATTCATCATCATCATCATCATCATCATCATTATCATCATCATCATTGGAGTTATTATATTCTCCGTTTTTTAAATGTATGAGTAATACTGGCTACCTGTGTATGCGTTGCGCGTCGCGGCATAGACGAAACCGCCTTGTCTATGCATTGCAAATCACCGCATAGACGAAACCGGTCACGTCTATGCGGCGACACGCCTATGCGGAGTCTGCAGAAATGAAAATAGCAGGAGTTTCAACTTCTAACGTAAATTTACGTGAAATGGTTAGTGGAAACAATTTACATTTTGTTTGACTTGGATACACATAGCAACAGTACATGAAACCTCTAATTAGCCCTTAACTCCATAGATACTCTGATAACGCATTTGTAAACAGAGTAGATCCAAATAAGATGACTCCCATAGAAGCCCTCTAAGCAGTGGCTGCTCTGTTTCTGTCAGGACCAAAACAATATCTTGTTTATATAAAACTTAAGCTTGTTGTATTCATACAAACATTGTTTTCTTACAGGATTATACACGGAGTAAAGGGCTATTACGCATTGCTCAGTTGGTATTTTATTGTAAGCATTTGTTTATTGGCTGTCTAAGAGACCTACGGTATTGAACAAAATAAACAATTTAGCTTCCTTGAAGAATGGTAAAATTCTTATAACCCTTAATCTGCTATATAATTATATCTGGCTCCTTCCTTTTTGAATACTAATTGAACAAAAATGTTTCAATATCTATCAGAATAAAATCATATTTTTATGACAAACAGTGCAGAACCTGATCGAAGGGTTCCTTGGGGGAGCCATTTTATATTGATCTACACTATAAGGTCTTACATACTTTTCCCAACACAATAAGGATTCAAAACATTGTATTAACCTTACTGGTTACAACCGAACAGATGATGCCATTTCCTTAAATTCCCTCATGCATATTTACGTAAGAAAGAATGACATCATGGATATTTATTATTTGTATGTTATACAAGTAATTGAATACAGAGATTTCTGACCAGGGAAGACACTGTAAAATCAGATCTATATGATTCCATTAGCAAACAGAGCAGACTGTGATCAGAATCCTACTGTTTGATCTAGGTCTACTTTGTTTGCAAATGCGTTAAATGTGTTTCTATAAGGGAAAGATTTCCCAAACTGTTTGACATTCAGATGGTATTTACAAGGGATATTTTACAAACTTCGAGACATTCTAACGATTACCAAAGATATAATATGTCCTTGTATCCATTAATATTTAAACGTACGCTTCATGGCCTGACTCGCATTGACAGACAGCGTGGATACAGATAACTCGGTGTCTCATCAGGATCCAAGCTGTTTTATACTTTGTCTATAGTTTCTCAAAAGCTTCAATAAAATCGACTTGGAAGCAGTCAAATTTGCACCTGATCAATATTTGAGCTGACATTATTTTTTACAGCCGATAATGGTTAACAATTCCTCTGATAGTTCAAACGCATTTAAACCCCTTTGTAAACCAATCAGACCCAGACCAGACTGCTCCTGATCAGAGTCAGCCCTGTTTGGAACTGCATTACTATGATTTTACAGTTTCTGCCGTGGCCAGAACAGTCAGCTAATTAATACCCTGATGCTATTATTTCCGCCATTAGTATGTATCAGGTTAAGGGTTGATCTAAGTGTAGCACTGGCTACCGGGTACTGTAATCGCTTCATTGATTGTCTTTTCGTTTCTTCGTTCGTCCATTTGATGAGTTTAACCTTTATCGTTCAACGGACGAGTTTGTGAAACTTTCGCAATCAGTATCGATCCAAATTAAACTCCGATTAGCTCGGATTATCATCAGGGTCCGTACTAGTTGATATACTGGCGGTTTGGTAGAAATTGGTGTAGATGAGTGTTGGTTTCTAGACGAGAACTTGATCAGCAAGCTAAAAACACCATAGGTGTTAAAATGTCAGTCTGTAAATCAAATGCAGGTTCGTGACTGTCAGTTCTACCCGCCCAGGGGGCCGACCAGTTCACCACCCTGTAGAGCCCTATCAGCCGACATAACTCTCTCCGGGGGTATCCAACAAGCCCTGAACGTCTCAAAGGCGATTGAAACAATACCTGGATAATTTGATTAATTATGAGACAAAGTAAACTCACCCATTTTCCAGATCATTAGACATTGATAACAAACTGAGCGAGGTCAGGCGGATAATTTTGTTACGAGGTTCTCTACCACGTAAGCCAGTGCACAGAAAAGGGTGATCACATTACTACAATCTCCATAGGTGGCTGACAAAAATATGTATAATCAGCGAAAACAAATCTGTCTGCGCATACTTGCAACCAGAGACAGACAGTCTTAAACAAAATGATACAAGATCATGCAGTGCATTGTCACAATCGATTAGACAGAAGCGTTAGCTTGATTGCATAACATAGCTTATTAAAGCTAGCATAACCATTTGAATGTATGTGTTATTCCTTTGACACAAGGATATTTAACACTTAACCATTTACTTATGAATATTCATGTAAGAAACAATGACATCATGAATGTTAATGACACATGGACAAATGAATAGATGGCCATTTGCAGAAACTGTAGGATCATAGGTATATTATTTAATAAGCAAACCTGGTCAGACGGCTCCTACAGGAACCTCTGATCTGGGTCTACACTGTTTGCAAATGCGTTAAAATGCCTGAATTGGACGCCTTTTAACGCCTTTGTAAACAATATAGACACAGATCAGAAGCTCCTGAATGACACACGATCCTGACACAGGAATCTACACCATCTACAGTATTCTGGAACACCATTTCTACACCATCTACAGTATTCTGACACACGATCTCTACACCATCTACAGTATGTTGACACACCATTTTCTACACCATCGACAATATTCTGACACACCGTTTATCTACAGTATTCTGACACACCACTCCTGCACCATCTACAGTATTCTGACACACCATTTCCCTGCACCATCTACAGTATTCTGACACACGATCTCTACACCATCTACAGTATTCTGACACACCATTTCTACACCATCTACAGTTTTCTGGCACACCATCTCTACTTTATTTACAATATTCTGGCACACGATCTCTACAGCATCTACAATATTCTGGCACGCCTTATCTTTACTATATGCACACCATTTATACACTCTACAGTATTCTCACACACTATCTCTACACTATCCTACAATGTCATGACACAATATTTCTGCTCTATTTACAGTATTCTGGCACACTTTCACTGCTCTATCTACAGTATTCTGACACAATATCTCTACTCTATCTGTAGTATTTTGGGACACTATCTCTGCTCTATCTACAGTATTCTGGCTCACTATATTTAGACTATCTAAAATAATCTGGCACAGTATCACTGCTCTATCTACAGTATTCTGACACAATATCTCTGCTCTATCTACAGTATTCTGGGACAATATATCCGTTCTATCTACAGTATTCTGATTCAATATCTCTGCTCTATCTACAGTATTCTGGTTCAATATATCTGCTCTATCTACAGTATTATGGTGCAATATAGCTGCTCTATCTACATTAGTATGGTGCAATATCTCTCTTTTATCTACAATATTCTGAGAAATATCTCTATTTTATCTACAATATTCTGGCACAATATATCTGCTCTATCTACAGTTTTTCTACACTATATACAGTATTCTGGCATAACATTTTCATACACAATCTCTATGCCATCTAGCGTATTCTTGTATAATATATCTACACCAACTGCATTATTCTTACACAGCTATAGACCCAATTATGCAAACATTCTCAAATGGAGACTTGGCTAAAAAATGGACATAGTTGTCATCATAGCATGTATAAGGTAAGGTGATTTTAATCGCATCTTGGCTGGCATTTGCAAAAAGTTTGGATCCAGATGAGACGACAAGTAACGCGGCATCTGTCTCGGCATCCAGGCCGTTTGACACTCGATAATCTGTCTTGGCATCCAGGCCGTTTGACACTCGATAATCTGTCTTGGCATCCAGGCCGTTTGACACTCGATCATCTGTCTCGGTAACCAAGCCGTCTGACACTGAATCAATAGTTTCTCAAAGAATTAAACGAATCAAAAGTCAGTGAAATTTCAGCAAATCAGAGTTTGAGCATACCTTATTGTTTTAGCATGAGAAGAGTTAGAAACCCTCTAAACCGGAATTCTAGTGAAGAAGAATTTAGATACTTTTAGACAGGCGGCTGCTTAACCCATTACCTCATAGGCTCTTTTTAGACCCAACATCTTTGAATAAATCTACCAAAAAGGAGAATTTACTAGCAAAAAGGTAAATTTTAGAATTGTGTAGTTTTGAAACCATTTCCAGAGGAGCTTTTTGCAATACTTGATCCTGTACTAAGCTGCTACCTATTTCCAAGACTGGTGTTTATACTAAATGTAACGTCCGGTTTGATAAGTTCTGCTGAAGCTGAACATTTGAGCTTGAGGCAAATCTCTAGTTGAGGAGCGTTGTGAATGTGTGACCAGCTTGCATCATTCCACCAACAGGCCGACACGTTCCGATCGCCTGCTGACCCGGATCAACACTAGTTGCTACTGAAGTACAAACATACTCATATCGAGCAAGTGCTTTATTTATCACAATGGTTTCAAAGTGACTTCTACAGATAAGTTAAAAGGCGTCAATATGAGGAAATGAGTTAAGCGACCATTCATTTATTGAACACAGGAGTCTTAAAATGCAGGAGGTTGCTTAATGCAAGGCAAACATAAAGCAGAAAAGCTCCAGTAGAAGTGTTCTGTAGTGCGTTACTTTCGACCTGCATTAAGCTACCACTTGTTTTAAAGACTCTGATTTAGACCTATTTTAATGGTCGCTTAAGACATACTCCATATCGCCCTTATGTTGAAACCAACATGACCCCGACGAGTCCCGAGCTGACATAGTTTCCGTATATCCTAGTCTGGATGTACGCCAGCCAATGTTTTTTTTTTCATTCATAAAAATGTTTGAATGGCTCAACACTTGATCTCGTATCGGGTAATTGATATATGGGTTGTTATGATCTGAGATAGGGCAGTTAACCCCTAGCATGCTAGGTGTAACCTTGGTGGCATGTCCAAGCAGCTTGGATCCAAATGAGACACCGAGTAACTCGACGTCTCACCAGGATCCATGTTGTTTGAAACACAGTCAGAAGTTTCTCAAAGATTTGAACGAATCGTACATATGTAAACATTGTTCCAGTGCTGAGTTGGGAGCAGACAATTATGTTCTGTAAGATGGGGGTATGATCCGCTCATCTAGAAATCTTGGGTTACCCGTCTGATCGCCTTGACGGCTGTTACGTGCTATCAGAATTCAGTCCCTGCCAAACTATACTTTATTTAACCCTTTCCTTCATATAGACGGCTTTGTACACATTTGCAAACAGTTTAGGCCCAGATCAGACGGTTCCTGTAGAAGCTGTCTGATCTGGGTGTGCTCATTTTGCTAATGGGATTTGATAGATCTGTTCTAAAATGGTTACAATGTGTCACCTTCCACATTTCATTATAACTATTTTGTCTATGAATATTCAGTAGGTATTGAATTCGGAATAAATATAGAGCAGGGAAAGGGTTAAATCTATCTGTCGTTATAGCTCCAAAACCAGTCATATAGTCTTCAAACCCATGGACACGTGTATGAGTGGTTTTCGGCGATGCTATGAAATCAGTGAAACAGAAGACCTTAATGTTTGTGCTCGAGGTGCGTACACATTGAAACCTTAACTTAACCCTGAACTCAACATACATGTACATAAACGCATTGGCAAACACAGTAGACCCAGACTAGAAGACCCTCCTGTTGGAGTCATCTGAGCAGGGGTTTTCTGTTTGCTTATGATGTTATATAGATCTGATCATATATTTTCTACCAACGCCACACTTCTCTTGTTCGTATGTAATTGTAAAACAAATAGCTAATTAATATTCATACATAGCTTATTTCTCCCATGAATATTCATGGCCTAAAGGGTTAACGCGTTCGCTACTAAGCATTGTCGTCTGTAAAATTTGTCGTTAGCTCCATTTTTTTCTATTTTTTATTCTTTATTTTTCTTCCTTTTTGTTTCAAAAATATAATCACAGCATTCAGCAATTCGGATCCTGGGTTACTCGGCATCTCATCTGGATCAAACTGTGCAATTATGATAAAAATATTTGTCATAGCCCTTTGTCACAATGTCCTTTGAAAGAGAAACTGCAAAACATAATGGATCCAGATCAGATACCAAGCTGTAGTTATGATTTTTAAACTCGTTCTATGTTGTCTTCACACTATACTAACTCTGGTGTAAAAAGTAATCTTTGATCAAATTTCTATTACACACGTAGTTGCAATTTAGACTACATCCCACTTGAACAAGCGTTTGGGAAACTATTAACCCTTTCCATCATACAAACGCTTTTCCACGCATTTGCAGAGTAGACGCAGATCAGACGGAGCTAAAATGTCGTGTATTTATATGCCGTTATAAAAATACATTGTACACGTACATTAAGTAATACATGTATTAATAATGTCATTATTTCTTACATTCATAGTGAACAGGTAAAGGGTTTATTAACCCATTTCCTCCCACGATCCCATATATGGGACGTAGGCAAACAGTGTAGACTCTGATCAGACGCCGCATAATGCGGCGTCTGATCAGAGTCTACACTGTTTGCTGATAGGAACTTTAATATAAAACAAACGAAATTGAAAATCTAGGCCAGGCACCCCTGAGATAAAAAATGGACTAATCCAATATATAAACATGGAAGAATCCACTGGGAGCAAATGGGTTAATCTATTGTCAAACAGACTGGGTCCTGATGAGACGCCGAGTTACTTGTTGTCTCATCTGGATCACAGAGTTTGCAAAATTGTGAGTAAGGTCAAGAAGAACTAGATAAGGGTCACAATAAAACCCCTCTAAACCGGAAGGTCACTTTAGTATAAATATCGGTCTTGGAGACAGGTGGCAGCTTAATGCAGGGTAAAACTCATGCAGAAAGCTACTCTTGGACTTTTCCGCATGACTTTCACCCTGCCCTAAGCACCCACCTGCCTAAAAGTATCTAAATTATTCTCTACTAGATTCCTGTTTAGAGGAGGTTTATACTGTAAACGCATTGTGGAAGTGTGTGAACTGGCGTAGAGCTGGACAGGCGACAAGTGGCGTGACAAGATAAAGATTTAGGCAGCCAGAAGATATAACTTACCGACTTCTTGGGTTTGTTTTGGTCTTCATGCGCGACAATGTGGCTCCACAGTTTAAGAATCAGTTAATTTATCAGCAACCCAGGGAGTTTTAATTGGACACTTGTTTTATACTAGTGCAGGGACTGGTAAATTAACCTTGAGCATTCTACTGGCAAAATCGTGATCACTGTGGCAAACAGTTTGGATCCAGATGAGACGCCGAGTAACTCTGCATTCCATCGGGAACCAAACTGTTTAACACCCGGACATTATATTTGGAAAATAAATGTAAGAAAATGTACGTTTAAAGTTGTTGCAGACGAAAATACTTGCAGACGACAGTGGATCAACATGCAGAAGCTTTTTACACGTTATCCACCATGTAAACAGTAGCACATAGTTTTTACATTGAAGCTGTCTGTCCCGTTTGTTTTCAAACACGATACCTAGTGTCTCATCTGGATCTGAAACTGTTTAAGCTATAAATCTGGATCACGCATTCATGACGGGTTAGAAGTTCAACAATAATTGTCAACATGACGTCCTCATAGTTGGCAGACTACGGCAGGAAAATAGGATTCGCGTGCGCCTCTGTCTCCAAAATATCTAAAGTAGATTTAGGCGACAACACAATATTGCCTGACAGACATGTGACTGAACTCTTCTCTGACTATCCACGACATGTCTTTCGTTGCAAATAGTTTGGATCTAGATGAGCCGCCCAGCTGCTCAGAGTCTCAGTAGGATTCCAATCATTTGACACTTGGTCAATAAGTTCTCTGGCTTGTTTGAACTGGACGCAGTCAAACTTAAACCAGCTCCATATTTGAGCAAACATACCTAGTGTGAGGGGTAAGATTGGCACAGACTTAAGTTGATAACCAACTAATATATGTATTTCCTGGCGAAGTTTTGAACGAACCGAGTCACATCAGCGCCATGTATTACAATAATGTCTCGCTAGTATGAGTACGACCATTGAACAGAAGTCTAATTCTGTACAGTTTAACTTCGATATCTCGAACTCGGATAACTCGAATTTCGGAATAACTCGAACTTAAAGTTCGGTCCTTCCAAAATTTTACAATACAGAATTGCTCTAAAATGTATCACTACGCATATCTAGAAACACATTTCACAGCTTAATGCATGTTTACAGTAATGCTGAAAGCTCCTACAGGAGCTTTCAGCATTACTGTAGACCTGCATTAAGCTGCGAACTTGAGAAATTGTCCAGATTAACAATTGGATAACTCGAACTTCCGTTATTTCGAACTAATTTATATAGTCCCTTGAAGTTCGAGATATCGAAGTTCAACTGTATTTTCAAAGCAGGTGGTAGCCTGATACAGGAGAATTGTTATGCAGGAAGCCCCTGCTGGAGTTATCTGCATTACCCTTTTTTCTCATGCATTAACCCATTACCCATAGGCTATTTTTAGGTACAACCTCTTTGAATAAATCTACCGAAAAGGGGCATTAACTAGAGACAATGAAAATTTTAGAATTTTATAGCTTGAAATCATTGTGATAAATAGAGCATTTGCTCCTATAGGAACAAATGCTCTATTTATCACAATTGTTTCACAAAATGACTTTTACAGAGTCGTAAAAAGTCGTCAATATGAGGGACTGAATTAAGCGACCACTTGTTGTTACAGACTCCTATTTTAATAAAGCATGTGGTCGTATTAACGAGACTTTGCTGTAGTTTTTGCGCAGTTGTAAAAAAGGAAGTTTGTTACTTTGTTTATGTTACGGACAAATGTTTATGTAACCAGAGAATATGGAATAAAAATATTTTATTTGATTTTGATTTAATTTGAAGAAAACTAAAAGAAGCAAACAAATAGGAGCTGGTGGATTTGTGCGTAATTATTTTATTTCTCCACTAACCCTTTACTCCATTAAAGGGGAAGTCCCTACATTTGACGCGTTTCATAAACACTTAAAATATACAAAACTCATTTGTTTATATGCTGAAAAGTAGTATATCGCAAAAAGCCCCATCCAATTACCGTTGATAATGACAAAACATCCATGTGTTTGATATCGCCGATCCCGGTTTTACTCCCCGATGTTTTAGTTTTATTCGGGTTGAGTTTTAGTTTCGTAACGGTTCGCCCTATTCGCGATTCTCCGACCACTTCCGAGAAAGCTATTACGTAAATAATGGAGGGATCGGGTGATCATCGGCAAAACGCGGAAGAATTTAACGGAAAAGGCCGATAATATTGTGTTGTAGAACAAAAATTATCAGTATTGATGAAATCGGTTTATTTGTATCACAGGGGCATTTTTCGATATAAGTTCAAATTGGGAACCTTCATAATAATGATAGGGCATAACAAATACCAAGTTTTATGATATTATTGAAAATATGCGATCATTGTAGGGACTTCCTCTTTAATATTCAGCAGATGGCTCCTGTAGAGCCAGAGTCTTCTCTGTTTGCAAACGTGTGGGGGAATTTAATGGATGCTAGCTATTTATATAAATGGGGTCATCCAATATACATATCATTTCATAAGCAAACAGAGCAGACCCTGATCAGACGGCTCCTACGGGAGCCGTCTGATCTGGGTCTACTGTTTGCAAAAGGCGTAGGGTCTATACTTTGCGTAAATATTTAAGAGCCCTCTGATCTGGGTCTGTAGTTTGCGTAAAGATTTAGTGGTCCTCTGAGCTAGGTCTACACTGTTTACAAATGTCAGTACATTCGTTTCCCGCATTAAAGTTGTGAAAGACAATATTCTGACTGGCCAGCGAACTTTTTAACTGGCGTCTCATCTTGAATCTAACGATGCGAGTCTATTCGTGGTGTAAGGGAAGCAACTAATGCCGCATTACTTAATTGATTATGTCTTGAGTTATATTTCTTCTTATTCTTTATACAAAATGTATATATACGCCTTTTAATTTCAACTCTAGGACCAATTCCTGAGTATGAGATCTATATCAATCCATAAGCAAAAAGAGCAGAACCTGATTAGACGGTTCCTATAGGAGCCTCTTGATCTTGATATACTCTGTTTGCAAAGGTGTAGATAGGCGCATATATAGTGTAAAGGGTTAAACTGGCTGACGTATGGGAAGGATACCAGAACAGAACAAAAATGCCGTTTTTATATTATTTTACATAATAATTATTCCCAATATACATACAACATATCAAAACATTTTGAAAGAATGTCAACCCTTTACTTCATCAATATTCATGGCAGACTCAAGTCAATATGAACGTTCATTAAATAGTTATTCTATACTGTAATTCAAAATAGCTCTATACATGTACATAGCTATGCCATATAGCATGGAATGAAATCTAAGACATTCTAAAAGCACTCATAGTAGACACAGAACAGACGATTCCTGTAGGACCAGCACTCATAGTAGACACAGAACAGACGATTCCTGTAGGACCAGCACTCCTAGTAGACACAGAACAGACGATTCCTGTAGAACCAGCACTCATAATAGACACAGAACAGACGATTCCTGTAGGACCAGGCTCTTCTCTGTTGGCAAACATGTACGTCTGGAGGAATTTAATGGATGCTAGCTATTTATATAAATGAGATCCTCCAATTTGACATAGTCCACTTGACTATCTCAGTGTTTAAGCCCAAGCCCGTTATTGGGCTCCTACTAACACCTTATCACATTATACTGACACCAGCTTATCGTTTAGCTTGTCGTTTTATAATGACACATGAACGCATGACGTTTTGGTCATAGAAACTGAAGAATTTCAAAAGCAAACAGAGTAGACACTGGTCAAACGGCTCATACAGGGCTTATACTAGTAGTCCATACATTGTGAATATATATACTTTGTGTAAATATTCAAGAGCTCTCTGATCATGGTCTATAGTTTGCGTAAAGATTCAAGAGCTCTCTGATCTGGGTCTATACTTTGCGTAAAGATTTAAGAGTCCCCTGATCTGGGTCTATATAGTTTGCGTAAAGATTGGGAACCCTCTGATCTTGGTCTATAGTTTGCGTAAACATTTAGGAGTCCTCTTATCTGGGTCTATAGTTTGCGTAAACATTTAGGAGTCCTCTTATCTGGATCTATAATTTGCGTAAATATTTAAGATCCCTCTGATCTGGGTCTATACTTTGAATAAAGATTTAGTGGTCCTCTGGGCTAGGTCTACACTGTTTACAAATGTCAGTACATTCGTTTCCCGCATTAAAGTTGTTAAAGACAACATTCTGACCATCGAAATATGTACTGGCGTCTCATCATGAATCTAACGATGCGAGTCTGTTCGTGGTGGAAGGGAAGCAACTGATGCCGCATCACTTAACTGATTATGTCTTGAGTTATATTTCTTTTTACCATTTACCTTCAACAGAGTAGACCCAGATCAGACGCTCATGCAGGACCATGGTAAAATCTTAGAATGAGAACTATATAATTCCATAAGAAATTAGAGAAGACCCTGATCAGACGGCTCCTGTAGGACCATGGTACAATCTTAGGACGAGATCTACATGTATATAATTCCATAAGAAACCATCACAGACCCTGGTCAGACGGTTCCTATACGTATGTATATATATAGACCCGATAGGAATTTTTTCCGGGTCGTGTTTTTCTTGTTTTTCGGAGTGGTTTAAGGTACAAATAGATAGTTTTAGGCTAGTTTTAAATACTTCGATCACAATTATTTTATTTATTTGTGTGTGTGTGGGGGGGGGGGGGGGGGGGGGGGAGGGGGTTCCGTGGGTGAGCCCAAGCATGCGTCGGGCACCTTTGATTCAAGACCGGTGACAAATGTCTGGAAAATGTGTTGAATGTTACCTTCATATTTAGTTTACGTTTTTGTCATTCTTACTAAGAGATCAGACAAATCAGTCGTACGTTTAGTAAGGAAATCGTATGCTAAACGGTTTGTAAACTTTCAAAAGTTAAAGCGGTTGAATACGGATGTCACAACCGCATATGTGCTGTCCTATGGTTACACTCGGCTTATTCCGGCAAACCCGGAGAATAATTGAAAAAAAAAATCCGGTCATGTGACAAAACTATATCACATGAGCGCAAAATGGTGGATGTAAACATTAAACTGAAAGTTGACGGAGCCCACAGGCTATAGAATGACAAACAGGTAGAGTTATATCTAGAACTAGACCAGATACAACATTTTATTTAAAGTCGATAATGGGAACACCTCTACATACTAATGCCAGATTCTGCTTTACATAGTTTTATCTATACAAAGTCGATTTTTTAACTTTATGGAAATAATTTAAGGCAACTATCTTGTTTAACTGTTTGTAACCTATATCTGAGGTCAACTATACAGTCTAAGTAGACTCCTGACCTAATTCTGGAAGAAGAAGGAGAGCCTTCGACACTGTACCACACGACAAACTCTTGCACAAGTTACACCACTATGGAATCCAATTCAAGGGAGTATCCATACCTGACTGGCAAACTTCCTAACAACCCGCACAATGCGAACCATAGTAGAAGGTCGACAGTCAGACGAAACATCGGTGGACTCCAGAGTGCCCCAAGGAACTGATCTTGGTCCGATCCTGTTTCTCTGCCACATAAATGACCTTCCAGACTGTGTAGGATCATCGGTACGACTATTTGCAGACGACTGCCTACTTTACCGAACCATCAGGAGTAGTAAAGATCAAGAGAAACTTCAGTCAGATTTAGCAAACCTGGAAACATGGGCAATTAAATGGGGAATGCGATTCAACGCCAAAAATGTTACATCCTCTCCATAAACCAAAAGATGTCCAAATTCTACCAACTAAAC